>JAVYIG010000241.1:0-612500 GCA_035222895.1 Strongylocentrotus droebachiensis | reverse complement strand
TGTCTTCTTTAATGTTATTTCCTTATGTCATTCACAGGTATCTCCATGATCGCGAGACGAAAATCCAGCTTAACAAGGAAGAAGCACCGAGCTTATTAATGTGCACCATCTTCAATCCGAAGTGATTCGACACCAACCGGAGGCCAAGCATCGAGGATGCCGCTTTCCGGGAGGCGTGGCTGACTACGGCTGCTACCATGACGACTGAGAAGTCATCCAAACTCCGCATCGCCTTCATTGGAGAATTTTGATGATTGCTACTGATCTGGGGGGAATCTAAAGAATATTAGAGATTGGATTGTATCACTATCAGCGGATGAATATTAGCGTAGAGTAAACAGCTGTCATTCTGAGCTACTGAGCTATACGGAAGCAAAGTCGTTATTCTATACCAACTACTTCATGAAATTTGTGAGGACTTTTACACCAGATACTCTACTAGACAGAAGTGGCAACATTAATGTTCAATACAAATGGTACCACTTTCTTCATGATAATTACTTCTTCTGACTACATCAACTATTTCTAGAAATTGGAGACAATGTTTACGCCACAAACGGTGGTCTGTATCCTGATACCCAACCTAGCTGTCATATATTATAACAGTGCAACTCGTGTACTTTCATGACCAATTAAAATTGACAAGATCAACGGAACTGAGCGAATTGAAGATCTGACAATTATTTTGCCAATGAACTGACAGAATGTTACAAATTTACAAATTTACGTAGATTTGCCTCATAATGCTGGTTTTGACCAACGGCTTGTTTCGTAAATGACATTATTTTGTGTGTAAACCTTATTGTGATGACTCTTACGTGAAACATAACCCTGTCCTAAGTGGGACAGATGACTTTCTTGCTGGTATAGTTAGCTCGAACACACTGTCGCATAACGCCCTGAAGCTCAGACAGCAATTGGTTATCGACTTCCTTCACACATCAGCTCGTGTTTTTGCGAGGAGTCAAAGATTCAGCAACTTACTTTCCATGTGAAGAAGTAGAAATTGGTGCCTTCTATCTCAATTTCTGAGCGAATATATTTCAGTTTGTGCGATATGAAAGTGCTATATGAGATTCAAAGTCGTCACTGATATATGTAGCTCATACTGAGGTAGGAACTACTTGTCGTTACGGGGTGGTTGCATATCCAGTCCTGTGCATCACTATTTGTTACACGAATATAACTCAGACATCATTCATAGTGCGTCCAGTTATTGAGCAGAAGAATGGCAACGACCGAAGTTCTACCGTTCCCAACTGCAATCTTCGATATGGCGACGTCGAATTCATCCGTTGTCGACGACTACGAAGACGATGACGGATTATTCCCTCATTCCCTCGCGTGGAACATCGCCGTCGGAATCGTTTACTGCCTCATCATCGTCATCACCCTGATCGGCAACGCTTTCGTCATGGCCGCTTACAAGGTGGATGAACGAATCCGTGCCCGGCCTTCGAACCTTCTCATCCTTAACCTCTCCATCTCCGATTTCTTCGTCGGGATCACGCTCATCTTCAATTTCGTGTTCATCCTCTTTGACGAATGGCCACTTGGCGAGATACCGTGCAAGTTTTGGACTGTCCTTGACTACACCTGTTCTTACATGTCGGTGATCACCATCACCCTCATCAGTCTCGATAGATACTGGATGGTGAAGAAGAAGCTGGGTTACCGAAAATACCAGACCAAGAAACGCATCCTGATCACTCTCGCTATCTGCTGGAGCGTCGTCATCTCCTTCTACACCATCACCGCCTTCGGTTACGGCGCGATGACGCAAACGAACTACGTCGATTTCTCCGACGATTGTGAGATGGAATATCTATATAACGTTCCGTTTTCGGCGGTTATGATCGTTGTGGAGTTTGCGATACCATTCTGTATCATCATTTATTTGAATGTCGTGGTGTTTATTAATATTCGAATGAGAACAGGGGGACTTGTTCGGACGAAACCTGATAAGGGGTCGAACACGACTTCGATACCGTCGACGGATGCTGGCAAATCGATCGGGACCGATTCGGCGAGCGGGTTAGCCTTTTCCTCCAATCCTCTGTACACCAAGAAACCAGTCCCGATCGTGACGATATCATACATGACAAAAGACGACGTCTTGACACCAAGTGGCGATAGCGAGTCAACGGACGAAAAGGCCTCGAAGGCATACGAGGTAGACGATTCCTTCGAGGAGTCAAAGGCTTCTGATGACGGCATCGTGACAGAAGGAGCTATCATCGCTTCTAATTCGAACGGTTTTTCAAACCCGAGTGTAGATTTAAACGACGTTGATATCAAGACTGAGAGCCGAATGGAAATGGAGCTAAATAGCGAGAACGCGAATAATAACGCTAATCATGACATCGATGGTTCGACTGTTAGTAAATTAAAAGTCCAGGAAAAGACACGCCCGTTGTCAGGTGCGTCGCTGAACTCTGCGAGCTCTGACGGGCTCACGACTCTGTCACGAGCTAAAAAGGAACAAGCCAAGAAGAACAATCGTGAGTTCAAACGACAACGACGCGCCGCCATCGTTCTCTTCACGCTCGTCATCGCTTTCGCCATATGTTGGCTACCTTACCAGATCACTACCATCATCATAACCATCATGGGCGACGGGTCGGTTCATTACAACATTGAGGAAGTCATGACAAATCTTCTTTGGTGTAACTCGACCATCAACCCGTTCCTCTATGCCTTCGTTACCGTGTCCTTTCGGAGAAACTTCCTTCGGTTCCTCGGTCTTCATCGGGTCACGTGTTGTAAACGAAAGACGTCTTCGGGTGAAACGCAAGATCGGCCCAACACGAGTGATCCAACCGAATGCGATAGCTAAAAGAAAGAACTTAAGTCTACTAGAAAGAATTTCTCGTAGTGTTACTAGGCCATTCGTTGCGGTTGATCAAACATCGATGGCCACGCGGATTTTCCGAAGAAACTACCCACCGGTTCCTCATCAGTTTAACACGAGTGATCCAATTTAGTGTGATAGCTAAAAGAAAGAAGAAGAAAATATGGAAACAAAATTCTCTTAATAACTAGTTAACACATCCGGGTCAGTGGTTTAAAGAGTAGCGATGGACCCAAAAGTGATGCCCACCGTGTCTTTCCGAAGAATTCCGAAGAAGGTTCTTCGTCCTTAATCGGATCACTCCTTGTCAAAAGAAGATATCTTTATGTAAAAATGTAATGCAGGATCGGGGCAACAAGAGTGATCCATGGCCAGTCGAATATGAAAGCTAAAAGAATAAGGGAAAGTACGCCTATTACTCGTAATTTCATCATAACATATGGGTCAGTCGGGTAAATAGTTTCGGTTAATCCAATATCGAAGGTTACGTCGGTATCTTTTTGATATACTTTCCTTGGCCTTCATCGAGTCACGTAATGTCAGAAAAGAAGCCTTCAGGAAGGCGTTTCACAAAACTTGTCAACAGTGACAAATGACAGTTTCTGTTATAAGCTGCCGAAATCCTTGCTTCTGATTGGTTATCAGCAGATTTGTCATTGATTTAATTCATTTGTCATTGAAAAAAAGGCTTTGTGAAACGGGTCCCTGATGACTAAAGTAGAGACTACTAATATAATCATGTCATCTCATCAGGGTCAGTCGTGTATTAAGTGCGATCGCTCACTTACCATCGCCTATATTTTATGTACAGAGCTGAGATTGATATCAATTTCAATTTTCAAG
This sequence comes from Strongylocentrotus droebachiensis, assembly GCA_035222895.1. NCBI lineage: Eukaryota > Metazoa > Echinodermata > Echinoidea > Camarodonta > Strongylocentrotidae > Strongylocentrotus > Strongylocentrotus droebachiensis. The sequence continues at coordinate 608,806 of JAVYIG010000241.1, read as the reverse complement.
GTAGAGAGATCAGGGGGGTGTTTCACAAAGATTCTAAGTCGAACTTAACTCTAAGTTGGACTTAAAAATTATGGAGAGCCATGTGTAGTCTTATAATGAAATATATTCAAGAGAATTTGTTATGACTTTTCATAAATTCCACATCAAGAACATGACAACTCCCATAATAATAGAAAATATGAATGATTTCATTCAACATTTTATGCCTTTTAAAATAGCTTTTACAAAAAAAATCAAAGATGATATAAACGGCTTTCTATAATTGTTAAGTCCAACTTAGGATCTTTGTGAAACACCCTTCTCGTAAAGGTGAAAAATAATTTGGGAACTTTCCTATACTTTGTTTATGCCAGTTCAGAAGAATGTCATAGTAGAAAGTCACTTGAAAGGGATTTCTCTTCAAATGCCCTCATAATTTATATGGAAATGACTAGTTGGCAGTATTTGGACCAAACATCAATGCCTTATGCGTACGTAGTCCCATTGGTAGGCCTACCCATTTCTGTGACCCGTATTTTTATGAGCTTTATATAATTATATATATATTAATATATACATGAAAATTTAACAACCCCGAAACCTCACAGTAAACACCGATTTTGCTTTTTCTAAAATAAAATTGTTGTATTGCCCTTTGCGACCGACCCAACATTTAAAAAAACCTACGGTCGGCTTTTTATTAGCATTTTTTAACTGTTTTTTTTTTAAAGAAATGTTTAATGAATAAAAAATATGTGTTAAAGCATTCAAAACTGAAAAAAAAATCAGCCCAAAGAGGGAAAACAAAAATCGGCAAACCGACCTAGGTGCTGGCACCTAAAGGGTGTTTAATAGGCCTTGTTATCATTTTATTTTGTTACCATTTTTAGAAAAGAAATGTAAGTTAATGAATAAACAAATATGTATTAAAGCATTCAAAACTGACAAAAATCAGTCCAAAGAGGGAAAAAAAATCGACAAAACCGATCTAGGTGCTGGCACCTAAAGGGCAATACAACATCTTTTTGTGTTATATTAGGCCGTATTGCTATGCAACTCATTAGGGACTTTTAGATTTGCGTGGACTGATACGTGTGACGTCCATTCTAAGCAGTGCATTAAAAGGACGTCGATCGTAGCAATCCACATTGTCTTCGTGCGAATCTAAAAGTCCCTATTTACTCCCAGACCGTGACTCTAGTTATACTCATTCATGAACTCCATCTTTATTTTTGGAGCTGACGTTGATGGGGTATGGCAATTTTGATATCATCATTATATCAATCTCTACGTATAGAGGTGTTGTGGTCTCTTGGATAGGTCACTGGACTTTGATCTCATGGGTTGCGGCTCAAGTCCAACCGCGACGCTCGTGTCCTTTGGCAAGACATTAACCTTCTTTTGCCTATCTCCACCCAGGGGGTGTTTCACAAAGATCCCAAATCAAACTTTACTCTAAGTTGGACTTAAATAGTATTGAGAGCCATTTGCAGCCTTAAAATACAACACATTCAAAAGCGAAAAATTGAAGTAGGCCTATTTTAGACTTTTTATAAATTCCACATCAAGAACATGAAACATCCTTGGTAATAGAAATATGAATGATTTCAATCAACATTTTATGCCTTTTAAAATAATTTAAAATAATATTTTCATAGATGCTAACGGCTTTCCATAATCTTTAAGTCCATCTTAGAGGTAAGTTCAACTTAGGATCTTTAGTTTAACTTAGGATCTTTGTGAAGCACCCCCCCCCCCTGGTGTAGTAAATGAGAACCAGGTAGGAATTTATTCCTTGGATGCTTTGAGCTTTGAACTTTGAACTTTGAATTTGAACTTGAGCGTCTTAGGGTAGCTGGGCTAGAGCCAGGGCAATGTTAGTACTTTGTAGGCGCCTTGAGCATCCCATGCGATAGAAACATACGCAATCTACATAATAAGAAGCTGTCATTATATTATTACACTTGTATTTGTGTTAATAAATTGCGTGTGTAAAATGATAAACATACTGATGGTATGCTATGTATGCCTTATCAGTTAAACGGTGGCACAGGGTACATTCGCGTTGCTTGCCCTCGCGAACTTTGAGTGCAATTTATATATTTAAAAAAATGCAGTGCAGATTATTTGTCTATTGCTATTGATAAAGAAATATAAATCAATTAAAATAAGTGAGAACTGAGACTTAAACTAATATGGGGCCAGTCACCACGAAATGAGTCCAGTGTCGCATTAGGCTCAATCGTAGTAATAGCGATGTATAGTGTGTATGTACTGAAAATTGACCCACCTACCACATTTAAGATTTTTCCAAAAATCGACTTATTAAATTCTTTGTTTGTTGAAAGTTTCATTGAAATCGAATGATGGGAAGTGTGTTGTTGCTATGTTGTTGTTGACCAGACTATAATATGTTACGCATCATTAACTTTACACCTAATTATCTCAAAACTGGGTAATCCCATTGTTTATAAAGTCCAATTAGGTTTTTGTTCATATTTCTGGATATAATTTATCAATTTTAATGTGTGACCCCTTAATTTAAAGCTTACTTAATGTAGATTCATATAATACTTAAAAACAGGAATACAAATTTTGACCAACTGGACTCATTTCGTGGTGACAGGCCCCATATGTTTAGCCGTTGGTTGTGTTAATCGCGGAGACAAGCGTGTGCGACTCGGCGAATTTTTACAATTACATTTTCTTCTTGGTTCTTGCATAATGCCAGTTTAATTCTTTGGTACTTTTATCACACAGTTTGCTCTCTAAATTTAAAAGTGGTCTGTCAGAGCATCAACAAGAAAGATATTTATGTTTGTTTTGTATCATGGTGGGAAATGGCAAACATCGATACGCGAGATTTTTTTTACTATAAATATCAATTATATACTATAGTATCGTGTGTACATTTTTTTTATCATCATCAGATTATGTGACATCATATCGATCTGCACATTTTTATAATGAAATATACCACAATAACTAAACTATCGTGATTGTTTGTAAGACATCCATTATTCTCTAATTCAAATTCAGGAAACACACAATATTGTGAGTAACGGTGATGATGATATTGATGATGGTGATGACGATGGTGATGATGATGATGGTGATTATGATGATGGTGATGCTGATGATGATAATGATTATGTATGACGACGGTGATTATGATGATGATAATGATGATGTGGTGGTGATGATGATGATGATGATAATGAAGTGGTGGTCATGATGATGATGATGATGTGATGGTCATGAGAATGGTGACGAAGGGGTGGTCATGAAGATGATGATAATGATGATGAGGTTGATGATGATGGGTGGGATGATGATGATAATGATTATGTATGATGATGATAATGATGATGTGGTGGTCATGATGATGTGGTGGTCATGATGAAGTGGTGGTGATGATGATGATGGAGTGGTGGTCCTGAGGATGATGACGAAGTAGTGGTGGTGATGATGATGTGGTGGTGATGATGATGATGATGATGTGGTGGTCATTATGATGATGATTATGTGATGGTGATGATGAAGTGGTGATGATGATGATGATGGAGTGGTGGTCGTGAGGATGATGACGAAGTGGTGGTCATGATGATGATGATGATGAGGTGGTGGTCGTGATGATGATGTGGTGGTGGGGTGATGATGATGATGATGATGGTGATGGTGATGATGGAGTGGTGGTCGTGAGGATGATGACGAAGTGGTGGTCATTATGATGATGATTATGTGATGGTGATGATGAAGTGGTACCGATGATGATGATGGAGTGGTGGTCGTGAGGATGATGTCGAAGTGGTGGTCAGTGATGATGATGATGAGGTGGTGTTGGTAATGATGATGTGAATGATGATGTGGTGGTGAGGTGATGATGATGTGGTGGTGGTGGGAATGATGATGAGGTGATGATGACGATGATGATGAGGTGGTGGTGGTAATGATGATGAGGTGGTGGTGGTAATGATGATGTGGTGGTGTGATGATGATGATGTGGTGGTGGTGGTGATGATAATGATTAAATTGCACTGCCCCTATTGTGTGCTCTTTAAGAGCCCTCTCATTAGGCATCCCATCTCAATAAGTAGTAGAAAACGCCCTTAATACTGCGGGACACAACATTCAATGGGATGATGCCCGCATTATTTAGCTCGAAACGCACCTATGGTCAAGAATGGTAGAAGAAACATCCGCATAATAAGGATAAATCCTTCACTGAATAGGGATTCTATAGCTATATACATTGTTATCTTTCTTCACTCCAGTGATCTCGAGGCAGCAGACAACAAGAAATTGTGTAAATATTAAAGGGTCAACGGGAGTGTTTTTAGAAGCTTTAACTCTATACAACTCACACTCTCTCTCCAATTTTATACAACAAAAGGTTGTCTTGGGAACCACTTCTATTTTTACGGAAGGGGTGCAGGGGGGGGGGGGAGACTTTGTCGGGAGTCTGAGGGGGGGGGGGGGGACTGCCAAGTAATGCCCACATGAAACATCATAGAGTACAGAAGAAGTACTTATCAATAATTTGCACTCATCACTCCAAATCCTTTGAACTTTCTGCACTACAAAATGTCCAATCACTAGCTGTCTTTTGTCAAGTTAATATACCGAGATACTGGCCAAAATTAGAGGGAAAAAATATTTCCCAAAAGCACCTTTTCGGCTAAAATTTATTTTTCACACACTACATATCTCAATGAAATTGATAACAACTTTAAGGTACTTTAATTATTGATCTTTTGAGACCAAATTCATGGTTATCTTTAAAACTCGATGTGAACACACCAAACACGTACTTAAAATACTCTAATACACGTAGGCCTATATGAATGCAGTCAATAAACATGTAGGCAAAAATGTAGTTTTGTTGATGATCAAATCAATAACTTTGGGTTGCTATATCTTTTCACTGAACAGATATAAGCCTTTTCTTTGCACAGGACATTATCATTGTTCATTAGCAAATTCCCGGAAAGTTAAAAAAATGCACCTCTCCAATTTTGATATATATGGAAAATAACGGTTTTATATCTAATTCAATATTTCAAAAAAAAAAATAACAACAAATCATGTGTTTTACTTAGATTTTCGATGTTCATTAATCCCAATTCCATTGAAATTGGTATCAAAATGTAGATAATTTAATTTTCTTCCATATGACATCAAAGTTATGGTGGTTCAAGGTATTCTTTTGATTTCTTTCTCACAAAATACTATTTTTCGTCAAAAGGGCCTCTTTTTCTGGACGCCCCCTCCGATTTAGGGGAGTTCGCTACAAATTATTAAAAAACACCTCTGAAATATTGTGTATTATGATAAAATCTTTCGAAAGGACAAGGTGTGCTTAGTTTGTGTGGTAGTGGCATGCAACTAAAAAAATAAGCATGATATTTGACTTTGGCTCTCCGCTTATCATCTCTTCAGCTTTTTCGTCCAACTCAGTCGACGCCCAGTAACGCCCATTTTCTTAGCATTGTGACTGGTCGATCCAGCTCGCATTGCTTCAGATTTCATTTTGAGTTTGTCCATTCAATTCATACATTACACGTGTACACGTCACTGATCTGGTAGAGATCAGTGGTACACGTACGTACACACGCCACTGATCTCTACCCAATAGAGATCAGTGACACACGCACATGCGCTGTCCGCGATCTGCTGTATAGTAACGATCGATTGTGGACAAGCAACAGAAGCGGTAACCTTCTCGTCATTTTGTTTAGGTGAGTTGAATGAAAGTTTTATCAATATTATCTGTTTTGTGTACGTACAAGATGTTGAAGATGAAATGAGAAAAGGGTGTGAGCAAGGAGTTCATATATTGGTACCAAATTTCAATGACAGTGTTCTAGTCTAGATCATGTATTTTTCTTGGAGTTTGGGAATATTTTATCACTGACGAATGCCAGTGGATCCATTCTGTCACTGTCAGGCAAGCCCGTCGCGCCCCAGTGGATCGCCGCTGAGCGTTCGCGTACGTAGCGAGGAGCTGACCTATTCACCAACCAAGGTGATGCCTTTCGATTCTTTTCAGACCCGGCCCAGGCAGCATTGTTCTCCCACTCCAAGAAATCTATTCATGGACTATCCTCGATCTAACTATATGGATCTGTAGTCTCTAAAGAGATCTGTATAAAATTAATGGCTAGACTATCTACAGTAGGTCTAGACTCTAGACCAAATTTTCCGTCTCTTTCGTTCATTAGCCTCTTATTGGGGTAGGCTCTCTCTTAAGTCTTTAGAGACCGAAACAGACTATCCCGCGAAATGTGTAGGGTTATGTGGGCAAATCAGTACACCAAACTTGCAAAACTTATCCCCGAATTACTCCTTTCACAGGATGCATATCCAATGCATATCCAATGCATTTTATATTGTAAATTGGGTTAAAACTTAACTACTTCGGTTCTAGACCGAAAGCTTCAGTCTCTATAATCGTCGGTTGTTCCACTGAGACTACGTCTGGCTCCACTAGACCTCCGGTTATAGAGACTGAATGATCGCCTATACCATCGTATGTTGAAGATATCACGGCTAGATTTTAGCCGCTAGGCCCCTCCCACAAACATGACAAACTTGCCACGGCCGTATTACTTATGCCCCCAAAATCCCCCAAAATGTCATTTTACCTCGTCCATATCCAATTTTAAATTAGGCCTAGGCTATAATACATCGGTTCCACTTACTAACTTGATTGAAATAATCCGTTTAATGGTCCCTTTTAAGGAAATTATGGGTCAAAATCGACATGCATGTTGAAAATCTTGCAAGCCGTGTTAAACTCTCGCTGCTGTCAATCTCATGCCTTCTAGTCTACGCCGAAGGCAAAATGATTATGAAGGAAAAACTGATAACGCCATTACGAACGTGTAGATGGCGCTGGTATAGGCGATCATTCAGTCTCTATAACCGGAGGTCTAGTGGAGCCAGACGTAGTCTCAGTGGAACAACCGACGATTATAGAGACTGAAGCTTTCGGTCTACTTCGGTTCCACTTACCAACTCGACTGAAATAATAGACTAGGCTGTCTAGACCCAATTCCAAAGCGGCTTAGGTCTAGTTAAAGATAAGGGTGAGTTGTCATCCGATTACATTGTGAAAGAAAAGGTGTGGAATGGATCAGAAAAAGTTGATCATGTACATGTAGCATGAAAGTATTGGTGTGATGGTACTGCAAAGTTCTGGAGTCATCAAAATCATAATAAATTTGGCCCAGTCTTGGTAAAGTAACAAGAACTGTACACAGAAAGACGTAGATCTATATGGGCAGGCACGTAGCCAGAGTTTGATGTTTGGGAAGGCACCTACATGTAATCGATGGAGGTAAAAAAAAAAAGGGGTCTAAAAAGTTCAACCGATCTTGGAAATTTTTTGGGGGCATGTACCCCCCCCCCCCCCCCTGTGGCTACGTGCCTGTATATGGGACTACACAAATGGTGTCGGGCTACTAACCTTGATTTCCTAATATTTCTATGCTCATTACTCAGCCAGTATACATTTTCTACCAAAATTGTTAGGCAAATGACATTTATTTGTAATCTTGAACGTTCAGTGTAAGTTTCGTTATGATTCTGTGAGAATTCATTTTTTTTTAAAAACCAGAACTCACCTTTATCTTTTAACTTTAGAATACCCCATCGATGGGGTTAATGTACATAAACGTTGAAGACCTAGGGTTAGAGTTAGGGTAAGAGTTACACTTATTCTGCCATGTTTCCATTTGTCTTAGTTCCTGTTTCTGTTTCCTTTTCAGTTGCGTCGGTATACTCGGGTTAACTGTACTTCACCAACGTTTTAGTTTTAGACTGGAGACTGAAATAAATCATGTCGATTGAGAATCCCAGAGTTATTTTGGTCTAAAATGTAGTCTTCCATGTTTCCTTATGTCCTAGTTTTACTTATGGTATACCAGAGATCGAAATCATGTCGTCATTTTGGATGCAGGAATATTTACTTCTGTTTAACAAGCACAGTAAAAGTCATTTAAATCTGTTTACTTCAACTATTTAATATGCTAATGGGTAGGCTCAGAAAGATGTTATTTTGGTCTAAAATATATTACGCCATGTTCCTTATGTCCTAGTTTTACTAACGGAAGACCAGAGACCGAAGACATGGCGTCGGAGAAGAAATCATGGACCGACAACAAATTTTTAAGACCAAAGACTGAAATTAATCATGTCGTCATAGAAACCATGATGTACAAATACTACAATTCTGGAGTTATTTTGGTCTAAAATGTAGTCTTTCATTTTTCCTTTTGTCCTAGTTTTACTTACGGTAGACCAGAGACCAAAATCATGGCGGAGAAGAAATCCCGGACGGACAAGGTGATCATGGTGACGGGAGGGAGTGGTTTGGTTGGGAAAGCCATCGAGAGGGTTTCTAAGGAAGAACAGAGACCAGATGAAACCTGGATCTTCCTCAGCTCCAAAGACGGTGATCTCAAGTAAGTATTTTGCAGGAATATATTCACCTGTCTTCTCTCTAGGGGTTCCTCGGTTTAAGACGATGTCTCAAAAGATATAAAAGGGCCAAAATGTTGTGAAATACCGTATTTGAAAACTTTTTCCAAAGTATGGTGACAAATTATTCATTTGTACTGTACTTAGCAAAATGACAGTCATTTTTCATTTTAAAATTTGAATTTCGCCTCTTTCCATGTTTTATTCAACCCATTTGTTGTATATAAAATATATTTTTTTCTTTTTTCTAGTTATGATATTCTGCAGTCTAATTGTTGGAAGGGAAATTAGGATTGTAATCATTTTATTTATTATTTATTCCTACAGGCCTCATAATCTGTATAACTTAACAGACATACATGTACATGTAAACTGTATCAAGTGTTTTTTTCTTCCAGTTTGATTATAAAAAGACATCAACAAATTCCTTGCTTTGTTTAACTTTGTTTTAAATTTGCTGTTCCAAACAAAATAAAACGATCCAAAACTCTGAAAATGTTGTTATATACACTGTCCTTGATTGTTAACATTATGTCTATTGGCATATTTCAGAGTCTAAACTCTGACATTTTGGATACAGGAATATTTACTGCTGTTTAACAAGTACATGTACAGTGAAAGCCATTTAAATCTGTTTGTACTTCAACTGTTTAATATGCAAATGAGGTAGGCTTAGAAAAGGGTGTAGATTCAGCCTAGACACTTGAATTGAATGCCTTAAAGGTAAAGACCAGTTTTGGAAACGCCCCCATCTCAAAAAATGAAATGGAAGCTCTTATTATCAATCATGTGAAAGAATATGTTTTGACTAATACATGATGATAACAATTTTGCCGGGAAACCGCCTACTAATTGATATATTTGGTAAATTAGTTTATTTATTTGGATGTGATAGATATAACGCACGTGTCATGCACGTGTACATGTACGTAGTCCCATATACATCTTTCTTTGTACAGTGCTTGTAACTTTACGAAGACTGGGCCAAATTTCTTATCATTTTGATGATTCCAGAACCTTGCAGTACACACCAATACTTATATAGATGATCAACCTTTTCTGATCGATTCCACAACGTTTCTTTCACAATGCAATCGCATGACCATAACTGGTCTTTATTCTTAAGTTTGCCTGGCTTTGTATGTGCAGTAAATTCACAGAGAGCCCATATTTGTTTGTTAGCAACTCAAATATTCAGAGGTTTTTTTCAGACCTAATATTTGTAAGCTTTCTCCCCTCCAAGTCAAAGAGTTGACATCAATTGCAATTACTATGCATGTGTACATAAAAGATAGAAGACTGCGATTGATATGGAACGATTGATTTGGGCCCTGGTATACAAAGAGGTGAAGCGTTTTGTTATTTATAGATTATTGGGCCTCTCTGTGCCTGTGGTACATTGTAGTCCCATGTGTAAACCAAAAGGATTATAAAAGGTAAAGTGGTAGTCATTTTGGCTCAGTGTAATAAGCCAGTTCGTAAATAGCTTCGGAACGCATGACCCCCAAATATCCGCAGATCTTTTCTACTATGAATACGTCCCACTTGTGCATTTTAGAATAATCACTGTGGAAGTGATGGAGGTGCTTCATGAATACCTTATATTTGCCTCTTGAGAAGAATACTTCCACCTGTGTATCAGATAAATGTACTGTCGGTACATAGATGAATACTAATTACATAACTTTCATGAGCACGATACGAGTATTCGTCTCAATGCTTTTACAATTTGGGAACGAATGACCCCTTATCTGCACATGCGCAAATCCTAATAACGAACTCGCTTATTTGCAGGCACAGGCAGGGCCTTGTCAGGTGTCATGGGTAACCGAGTCTTCGGACTGTAAGGCTAAGTAGAGTTGTACACTGGATGGTTTACTACACCATGTAGCCCTGTGCTATAGCTGCTCTTAAAGCCTATCTGCACTAGTTTGACCAGGAGGAATTAGACCTCCCTGCAAGGTCACTGACAGATGGTTATCTCATCAAATCAGCTCTCAATTGACGTTTAAAAAAGGGGACCAAGGGGGACCAATTGTCACAGATTAGGCATTGACTGCTATATATAGAGATCGCAAGTTGCTATAAGTAGTGCAGTGGGGCTCCAACACATCAAAAGAAGTGAAGGGCCAAAGTCAGAAAAGAGGGGTTTGCCTGCCACTACCACACTAACTATGAAGCACACCTTGTTCATTCGAAAGATTTTATCATATTTACACAGTACAGGTGTTTAATTTTTTTTTTTTAGCAAACACCCCTAATTTGGAGGGGGCGTCCAAAAAAGAGGCCCTTTTGACAAAAAATAGTATTTTGTGAATAACATTTTAATAAAACCTTGAACCACCATGAATTTGGTGTTCAATGAAAGAAAATTAAATCATCTACATTTTGATACCAATATCAACAGAATTGGGATTAATAAACATTGAAAAAGTAAAAAAACACAAGTTTTTTTGTGATATTTTTCGAAATATTGAATTTAATCAAAAACCATTATTTTCTATATATCAAAATTGGATACATGTACAGTAAGTGCCTTTTTTAAAAAACTTTCCAGGAATTTGCCCATGTAGCGGACGTAGCCTTAAACGAGTGAAAGCACTGGCTGCTCTGTTTTTAAAAACTTTACTCTTTAGATCAGATCCAGTAGACCTAAAACGAGCCTCATTTTCTTAAAGGCCAAGTCCACTCCAAAATAATTTGTCACATTCATAGAAATACTATATGTTTTTGTTATTTTTAATTTGAAACTCGTAGCGTGTTGCCCTTTTTTGGAATTATCGTTATATCTTATTATTATTATTATTATTATTATTTTCACCTCAGGTCAGAAGAAGAAACTGCTGCCCTCTTTGAGAAGTATCAGCCAACCCACGTCATTCATTTAGCGGCCATGGTCGGTGGTCTGTTCTATAATCTCAAACACAATCTAGACTTCTGGGTAAGTAACGTTTTTAAAAAAAAAGTCATATTTAAAATAATCAATGTATAGTGAGAAAACAACATCGTATCAAGAAACTGCTTTCAAATATGTCAGTTGACATGACACCTGGGGAGTAACCAGCGCACGCTCAGTCTTTCTCTGTCTTTCTCTGTCTTTTTCTATGCCTTTCTTTTTCTCTGATAATTTTGTTTTTTTAACAGGTTTTGGATTTTGTACGAAGTGATGCTCAAATAAGCTTTTCGCTTTACAAAGTTTCGTTATATAACGTTTTTTTTTATTTCACTCAAATTGTATCATAATGTGAAAGAGGTTTTCATTTAAGACACACTTCTGCAAAGATATCCCCCCCCCCCAAAAAAAAAATGTTTTTGAACACAAATATTGATAAAAGAATACATAATTGTACATAGAAAACCTAAATTTTGTATTCTTTCATCAATATTCGACTTACCGGTAACACATTTGTTCTGAAAATCCTTGCAGAAATGTGTCTTAAATTACATCCTCTTCCACATTATGATACTATTTAAGAGGCTGTTCACACAGGCAGAGATACCGCGCGCTAGATCGCGCTATCTCTGCGGTTTGGAAGGAACAACGTTGTTTCGGTCCGCTCAACAGCGTGCCACGGCGAGCCAAAACGGCGTGCCACTGGAGCACCTCTTGGGGGTGGTCCACGAGAGATAGCGCGGTCTATCGCGCGCTAGAAAAAAGGGGGTGCTACAATAGACCGCGCTACCTCATTGCGGTGTGAACAGCCTCTAAGTGAAATTTTGCCTTCAATTTGTTGGGCTCCCAACACTTTAGAGGGGTTTTAAGTTTTAAAATGTACCGATCACATGAACAAAATGATTTGTGATATGCTGCTGCTTGAGCGTATAAAATCACCCTAAAAATTCTTTTTAACCTCACCAGGCATTGTATACTTGAAGGTTAGAAGTTACGGAATTAAAAAAACAAGAATCACACTAAACTTTACATAAGTCTGACTTGGGGTACATGCACATAGTACTCTATGAAATCTGCAATATATATCTTTGTTGAAGAAATATTAAAAACTCATGTTTTAAATTCTTTATAGCCATATGAAACCCCTTCCTTCAAGAACAAAACATGTTTTGATGATTGTTCCACTTAAATATTGATTCTAGAATAGTAATACAAATATTAAAGTGACTTGGTAACATTGTTGAAGGTTGATTAAAAAATTGCGTAATTTGTGTATGAAATGTTAATTATTATCTTCCTTCTTCCTTCCTACTGTACTAACCCTCTTACACGTACCTATGCAAAAAATACTGAAAAATTCTCAAACCCCCTCTAACAGTGATCAACAGTAAATTCTCCCAACCGTTTTTCCATGTAAATAAGACAAAAGACAGGCTTTAAAAAATGTTTCAACACTTAAATGTCTGGAGTGATATAGCCAATTCATTGTTTTGTGACGATTTTCATTCGCCTAAAATGTAATTAATTTGTAATAATATAGTTGGGAGAATTAAGGTATCAATCAGTGAAAAAAATACACGGGGGCTTGGGGCGAATTAACCCCCGAAATGCCCAAAAGAGCCCCCGAAAGTCATAAAAGAGCCCCCAGTTTTGCCCAATTTTTATCGTTAATAATTTTCTGTTTTCACTCAAATTTTCAGATTATCTTTAATTGTACATCTAGCATTGAAGTCACTAACTTAGCACCATTTTCTCTCATCTTTACAATGTTACCAAGTCCTGTTTTGTGTTCTATTTCAGAGAGTCAACATCAAGATCAACGACAACGTTTTGCATAACTCTTACAAAAATGGCGTCCAGAAGGTTGTATCCTGTCTGTCAACATGTATCTTCCCAAACAAGACTACTTATCCTATCGATGAAACCATGATCCACAATGGACCCCCTCATGATTCTAACTTCGGTTATTCCTATGCGAAGCGTAGCATTGATGTACAGAACAAGTAAGATGCAACTTCATAACTGCCAACGTTAAAGGGATTGGGTATCTTTGCCTCCGATTCTAAACAAAATCCTGGATTTAGCTCATGCTGCAATGATAATTATAAACCTTGGGTCAGTCAGGAACCCCATGACTTTCCCGAGCTGATCACCTGTCTGATTATTAATATATTATTGATCAGAAATTGAAATTTCCAAAACCTTTTTTTCCAACAGTTTTTATAACACTACAGTTTATTGGGGAAAATGAGTATGGTAAAACCGGTCACTCAAAGATTTTTCCTTTTTTTTTGCACTTCATGATCACAGATTTAACATTGTTAAACGATCCCTTTAATGTAATGTTTTATTCCCCCCCCCCCTCTCCACAGGGCATACCGTAGCCAGCATGGCTGCAAGTTCACATCGGTCATTCCAACCAACGTCTTTGGCCAATGGGATAACTTCAACTTGGAAGACGGTCATGTGATCCCCGGACTCATGCACAAGGTCTACACAGCAAAACGTAAGGTCAAAGGTCATGGGGCCTAGCAAAATGTTAACATTTTTAGGAGATAGTAAATGCGTGTGTGTTTGTAATTGGGTTTTTACAGACGTGTATCAATCAGATCTGATTATTTACGTCTGGGGGCCGACTTTTAATGTCACCATCCGAAAGACATGACTCAGTTTGTAACTTCCATTGTTACATGTAGCTGGATTACAGGTGCACGCCACAACGCCCACAATGCCCTTAATATGCCTTCTTTAGTATGTCTCTTTTCCAATGGACTTAAATTGGGTTAGCTGTTGTATGAGGAGGCGCGATAGCTCAGTTGGTAGAGCAGTGGTCTCGTAATCCGGTGACCCAGGTTCGAAACCAAGGCGATGCGCTAGTGCCCTTTGGTAAGGCATTAATCCTCATTACCGGGTCCCTCAGAGAGGACCTAAAGCCGTTGGCCGTCTGGTTGCTTACTTACAAGCATTTGTGCTTTCTTAGCAGTCAGGTAAAATAACCACCACCACCACATAAACATAATAATAGAACAATTCTTATTTACATTGAAGTGCATTATACCTTTGTAAAAGGTCTTAAAGGGCCCCTGCCATCCAAATGCAAGTTAAGTCCTGATGGTGTGTAGTACATGTACATCTCATGTTTTGATATGTAAACTTCTGAATGTGTTTCATAGATTTTTAAATATTTTAGAATTTTAATCATTGTTCCTAGGTGACGGCACACCCCTGACCATCTGGGGGACCGGGAAGCCTCTACGTCAGTTCATCTACTCGTACGATCTCGCTCGGCTCTTTGTCTGGGTTCTACGGGAGTATGATGAGGTCGAGCCCATCATCCTCTCGGTCGGTGAGGAGGATGAGGTATCCATCAAGGAGTGCGCCGAGCATGTCGTCGAGGCTTTCGACTTCAAGGGAGAGGTGGTCGTATCCTAAACAACAACCGATACCATATTTAGCGAATATTACACTAAGTGCCATGTCTAAATGTCAAAGACCTTAGACCTAATACGCTCTATGTCAGATCCTCTTCTTCTGCAAATCCCCTGCCTCAATTTGAAGAAGGGTCAACAAAATATAACCTTTTCTGGTCCCACTATTTGGAATGGTCTCCCATTAAACATTTGTTCCTGCTCCTCAGTCAAATCATTCAAGAGAAATCTCAAGATTTCTTTGTTTTCTTTGTGATTGTTTTTTGACAAGTCGTTGTGTAAAACTGTGTGGGATGTCATGTGAATGATGTTGTGTACTGTATGAACCAGGCTTGGTTCATGTGGTGCACAGCTTTCTAAATAACTTAACACAGCTTTACGCAGCAACTTTACAGTGTATGCGATTGGAGAGCAAAATAATTATTCTGTTTTATTTACTAATGTAAAGTGCTTTGCGCTTGTTTATGTAAAGGCGCTATACAGTGCGTCCCAGAAAAAACGAAACCGAGAAGTATCGATGTTCTATCATAACTTAATCACAACTATAATTAATGAATGATACATATTTGGAAAGCTTAGAGTCTCCTCTTTCATGTGATGCTACTCAGATAATGCATATTACACGCATGAGTGATTAAAAGCAATTTGAAGGAAGGAAACCAAAAAGACATTTGGCGGGCAGTATCTGAATTTCGAAGAAAAATTCACATTTCTAGAAAGTTGAGTTTCTGCCCTTTCATATGACACCTCAATCAGGAAAAATGAGCGAGGAATGACAAAGTTCTGTTTGTTTAAAGTAGTGCTTGCATTTCCATAATTTTATTAAACGAATTCGTTTTCACTGGCTGCCTGCCGTATCAATAAACAAAATTAACAAAAGACTTAACTCCGTTTCGTTGACAATCAGCCGTAGACGTTAGTCATCATGCATGGCTGATTGTCAACGAAACGGAGTTAAGTCTTTTGTCAGATCTGCTTTTTGCTACGGCAGGCACCCAGTGAAAACGAATTTGTTTGTTAAAATTATGAAAATGTAAGGGCTACTTTAAACAAACAGAACTTTGTTATTCCTGGCTCATTTTTCTTGATTGAGGTATCATATGAAAGAGCAGAAAATGAACTTTCTAGAAATATGAATTTTTCTTTGAAATTCAGATACCGCCCGCCAAATTACTTTTTGGTTTCCTTCCTTCAAATTGCTTTTAATCACTCATGTGTAAAATATGCATCACGTGAGTAGCATCAACTGAAAGAGGAGACTCTAAGCTTTCCAAATATGTATCATTCATTAATTATGGTTGTGATTAAGTTATGATAAAACATCGATACTTCTCGGTTTCGTTTTTTCTGGGACGCACTGTATAAACAACAATATGTATGTATACATGTATAATACCTATAACTCATGGCAGTTCAATAAGTCTGTGTATGCAATTTATAGCAAATAGTTTTCAGGTGATGTTTCCTTAATTCTTTGCTTCATGACATCAGTACGATTTAGATAAATCAGATGGCCAATTCAAGAAGACAGCCAGCAATGCTAAACTCAAGAAATACCGCCCAGACTTTGAGTTCACTCCTATAAAGCAAGGTAAGTTTCAATACCAATACTCTACATATAGGGTGGTGCATTCAATCGATTTTTTGAAGCTAGAATCACAAACATTAATCACAAATCAAACCGCCATTAAAATCACAGTTACTGCGGAAGAGCATTCAAGCGATTTTTCATCAACGCTGATTCTCGCTCATTTCAAGCCCAGCCACCGCTCATCACACTGCAGTTTTACCCAGGAAGTAGGTCAACTTCGCCGCATGCTTTCTGAATGTATTTACGGTCGACTGTCAGCCAAACCCGAAGCAGGCCACGAAAATGAGGTTATAGAATTATGCTTGAGGTCTCCGTTTGTTCAAGCGATTCTCAGCGTTTTTTCAGCGTTTAATGTTTGCGTTTTTAAACACGTTTATTTTTACGACCAATGAAAAATTGCATGAACGCAACTGTGTTTTAAACTTAACGTCTTTTAAAACCGTGTTTCTAGGGTGAAAAAGTGTTGATTGAACGCACCCATAGGGCACCAAAGTATGTTAAAGTATACTGGCCAAGTTGTCAAGGTTGCTGGTTCCAAACCATTTTGTGCTTAACAATGGTGTGGTGATCACACCAACCCCAAACACTGCTCCAACCTGTTGCTTGAATGATTTTGCGGTGAACCTCATGTGCAGGTTCTCTCTTGTAGAACAGTGACTTGGCCTGTGACCGAAAATGACATTAGAACTTTGGTACTCTATAGTATTCCCAATTGATATCATGTGTGGATAATGTCAGATGTTATTGTAATAGACCAGTTCACGGTTAGCACATTACTGCAATGACCCCAAATTTCCACAGATCTTCAAATCATGAAGAGGTCCCACTTTGTACATTTTGAAATAATCCCTCCTACAGCGATGGAGGTGCTACACAAATAGCCTTTGTTTCCCCTTTTCAAAGAATACTTCCGCCTGTGTATCGGGAGTGCATAGATGAATAATGATTACATAACTTTCTTGAGCACGTTTCCATAATTACGTCTTCGTGTATTTCACAATTTGTTCTGCAATGACCTTTATCTGCTCATGCTCAGACTGCAACTGGCTTATTGTTCGCTCATGAAAATAAGTGATGCTTTGGAATATTGAACTGCCCTCAAGTGGACTCTTTGAAAGTCTTTGCTCTTTTGTTTATGATTAAAACTTGTCTTGCAAATGTACGTTCACCAAAAGCTTGAGTTCACCAAAATTGATTACATCACCAGTACACTCATGATTCAACTTTTCAAAATGTATATATTATTTGTCTCTCTCTGTCTCTCTTTCTCTGCCTTTCTCTCTCTCTTTTTCTTTGCCTTTCCTCTTCTTTGCCTTCCTCTCTCTTTCTCTCTGTCTCTCTCTCTCTCTCTCTTTCTCTCTTGCAGCTTTGAGGGAGACGGTAGAATGGTTTGTAGCCAACTATGACATCGCCCGCAAGTAAGCGACAAAAGGACTTAGCACACACCAGGGCTACACTAGTGCAAATACTTTTCTTACATGGTAGTATTTATTAGAACACTCAGTGTGACTGCACAGTCTACATAATTTTTATATAGAGACCTTTTACTTTCATATTGTTTTAAAACATGTTTATGGGATACACACCTGTGCCATTTTTTCAGTGCAATTGCATAAGCTATGTAGATCTTTGCTTTAATATTGTTTTGTTTTGGTTCTTTGGAAACACAATTCTGATAGCTTTTTTTAATGCAATTGCACAATCTGTGTAAATATTTGCTTTCATATATTGTTTCACATTGCCTTTGAGTGATACACGTAGCTGTTACTGGTGGATTTTTTGTTTGTTTATAACAAATTCATTAATAATAATAATAATAATAATAATAATCTTTTAGTCCACTCCAAATTTTATTAAACCAAAAACGAAAATTATTTTTGCCTAATTGATCGTGAGCCCGGCAGCCACTGAGCAGCGCCAGATCGACGTTGCTCTATCCCTTATTGGCCTGTATTCCGAGATCAGCTTAAGACCGTTTGTATCAAATTTTAATTTGTATTCTTTTTGATAAAGTGAAACTATATCATGTTCAGATACAATTCATATAAAATATAATTCAATTTTGGTGTAACATTACTTTTTTACGTTTTTTCTGAGAAATAGTTATGAAATTATTTTCGAGTGGCGATGATGACGACCGTAGCTGCTCTAAGCAGCGTATAATACTTTTATATGAAACATTGAAGTATATGATTTGTTACAAGAGCGCATTGAAATCGAACAGTGAAGCCTAATATTAGACAGTAAAGATATGATCATGTTTGTGGGAAGTGTTCATGAGTACAGTTCATATTAGGAGTGATGAAATATTTAGAAACCTTGATTTCTTTTATAAACTGTCTTCCTTAATTTCAGTTTAACTGAATATGTGTTGATAAAGTTGTATGTGTGCTAAGCACAGGATTTACATTCTAGATTGACCAAAGTGAAATGTAGAGAATCATGTATTCTGTGATCTCTTTGTAACAAACATATACATCATGTGTTCAAGTGCTCATATATGGAAGTAAATAACATTTCCAATACACAACATTCATCATTGTATTGTCCGAGTTTAGGACATTAATGTAAGAAAGAAGTGTGTATTACTATTCAATGCATTCAATGCATTGTTTATTATTATTATTGTTCTATTTGTTTATATTTTTGTGTGTAAGTAGGGTCTCTTTCAAAGTTGCTGTTTTCATGGTGAATCTGTTGACAAGAGTAAATAGTGGTGCTCTCAATATGAATATTTATTCGTGGATAATAATCATGAAGAAGGAGGAGGAGGAAGAGGAAGAAGAAGAAGAGGAGGAGGAGGAAAGGAAGAGGAGACAAAATGCATATTTAATGCATATTTAATGTTTAAATGTAAAATACCAGAGAACAGTCAAGCCTACTTAAGCGACAACCTGTAAAGGAAGACAAATAGTCTATACAGACCTCATTTTTGCTATTCTTGAGCAGAGATTCTAATTGAATTTTTCTTAAAAGGAACCTGTCCATGAAGACCACCTACTTATAAAGACAGCCTTTATTTATCTCCTTGAGTGGTCTTTATATACAGGTTTCACTGTATATGGACCCCCCCCCCCATGGGAAAGAGACTTCAATAATGTATTCAGACTGAATTATGATATGAAATACATGACATGTACAAATGGCTGAATTGTGAGAATCTAGTATTCAAAGTTTATACTCCAAATGATTTTATTAGTAACACCATTATATTCTTTTGTGATGCTTCACTGTTTGTAACTACCGTAACTTATGCTGTGTAGACAGATACTTAATATACTTTGCACCTAGATATTACTAATTTATTTTCCCCTCTGAATTTAAAACAGATGAAGATGTCAGTATAATGTTAGAAGTGGTAGGCAAGAAGATTCAAATGATACTGATAACTTTCTTGATTTTGAATTGTTCCATTGAAATGATGATTTGTCATGATATGTTAACTTTGAATTTAAATGAATCATGAATTTTGAATTCAGGTTGTCATGATATTGAAATTCCTTGCATGGATGCTTGTACATGAGGTATCAAGTAGCATTAAATATGACATTTTCTTTCAACGAATGCTTCTTTGGAATGAGATTATAGTGTTATAGATTTAAAGAGAAGGTTGACTTCTGGGAAGAGGTGAAAAGTAATTTGTGAGCAATATTGTATTTAAATGCAAGTGTGGAAGAACATCAGATAAAAAATGTTCCCTGAAAAGCATGGCTCTTCAAATACCTCCATATTCTAAATATGGCATGTAACATTATACAAATCGGGACAGATTTTTATGCCACATGTTCCTGTATTCCTATATTCATCTTTCTGTGTACAGTGCTTGTAACTTTACCAAGACTGGGCCAAATTTCTTATCATGTTGATGACTCCAGAACCTCGCAATACACACCAATACTTATATGCTGGATGATTAACTCTTTCTTCCACACCGTTTCTTTCACAATACAATCGCATAACCAGAACTCAACTTTATCTTTAAGGAGAATAAAAAAAGGAGGGATGTGTTAGAACAGCCATGGTATTATGGTTCAGAAACTTGCGAGGACATAAGAAGAATGTATGTGGAAGATGTGTGGTGTGAACCTGTCTGATAGAACACAAGTGAGCTTGTAGAAAGGTTGTGTCTGGAAGAGTCTATGGTGGAAGTGGTAAAGAGAAGTGGAATGAGATAGATGGGTCACTTCATTTTTGCCTTGCGCACAGACTAGAAGGGATGAGATTTAGATAAATAAAAAACAACAACATACGCAGGAAGACTACGGAACACCACTGCATGACTTTCAACACGGCTGTCAATTTAGACCCGTAATTTCCTGAAAAGGGACCATTAAACACAGTCAAGTTGGTAAGTGGAACCGATGTTAGTATAACCTTCTCCTAATTTTAAATAATCAATGCATGAGGTAAAATGACATTTTGGGGGATTTTGGGGGCAAAACGCTACGACCTGAAATGGCCGTGGCGTTATCGAGGGAATGTGTATAAACGGAGTCGGGCTGACTCGGCCCACGGGACTACTCGGCCCAGCTGGGAAAACTGGGCCGAGATGTCCCGACCTGATTAATCGATCTATGTTTGTGCTCTTTGTGACTTAATAATGCCCTTTCCAACCAAAATCTTTAATGGAATTGTGTTAAATGATACCAATGAAGACAATTTATAACTTATCTGTAGGTAAAATGACAAAAAAAAAAACATTTCGGACAATTTACTCACAGCTCGCAATCCGCATTGCCGCACGTACATTAAAAAATGTGCGTTGTATCTACTCGGACCACTGAAATTCAAGCAGTGTTTTTGTTGGTAAATCACTGCAAAAATATCATTTTTATCTCGTATGAAGGTCTGTTTTTTATTCCTGACACAGATTTCATTATTGAGAAGTCGAATAGTCTATAGGCCTAGACCCTAGTACATTTTAGACGAGATGGTTGATGTTTGTTCACATTCTTTCGTCCTGGCCGTAAATTAGCAGACTACTGCCTAGTGCTACCGCAGCAGCTCAGCTCAGTGTGCAGCTAGCCGTACAGCGCCGCCGGCCGGGTCGGCGGGGAAATTCACTGACTCGGCGCCCGTACCGGGCCGCTGCACTGCATTGCATGATTGTACTGCCCAATTTGATCGAGTGATGTGAGTCTTCTTCTTCTTCTTCTTTGGGTTAAGTCTACCTCCTTCACAGTTGAAGATTCTTGCAGACTGATGAGTGTGTGTGTGCTTACGAGAGCAAGGTGCATGGTGCAATGCTATTTACATGGTGATGGTGCAAGTAAAAAGTTCCCGGACTTAGTTGCTGCCTCCCGTCAGGCATTGACGGATGAGGCACATACTGTTTCTGATGGCAGGTTGTTCCAACTCCTCACAGTCCTGGGAAAGAAGGACTGCTTATGTTGCTCAGTTCTTGAACGGAGGACTTGGTAGCTATGTGCATGGGCAGTCCTGGAGGGTCTTGTGACAGGTTTGATGTAGGATGCTGTGTCGAGTGCTACCAGGTTGTTGTGGAGCTTGTACATCATCACCAGTCTGTAATTTTCTCTGCGTTGCTCGAGTGTGGTCCAGTCAAGTTGTTGGAGCATGGAGGTTACGCTAGAGGTGTTGTGGTACCGATTGAGGGTGAATCTAGCGGCCCGTCTTTGTACCATTTCTATTTGATGGATGTGGTTTGCAGAGGAGGGATCCCAAACTGTAGAACTGTACTCAATGAGTGGTCTTACTAGAGCTTTGTAGGCAGTACTCTTCAGTTTTGGTGAGTTGATCCGGAGATTTCGTCTGAGGAAGGCAAGGGTGTTGGTTGCTTTCTGGCATATATGCTTGTGATGTGTTTGTCCCATTTCAAGTCTGATGTGATTGTGATGCCAAGGTACTTGGTTGATGAGACTGGCCAGTGGTGTGTTGTTCAGGATGTACTGGTGTCGTTTCTGGCTCTTCTTCCTGGACACTGTGATGGTCTTGCACATGTCCGTGTTGAGCTCCATCATCCATTCAGAGGACCATTCAGCGAGCCTATTAAGATTAAGGTCCTCCTGTAGTTCAAGAGGGTCTTGTCTGCCCTTGATCGCTAGGTAGATGATGGCGTCGTCTGCAAAGAGACGTACTGGAGAGGTGAGCTTGTCTGGCAGGTCGTTGATGTAGTACAGGAATAGAGAGGGTCCGAGGACAGAGCCTTGAGGTACTCCTGAGTCGACGTCGACCTCAGGTGATGCATGGCCTTCTAGAACAACTTGCTGGGTTCGATGGTGAAGAAAGTTGGTGATCCACCTGTTGCTTTTGCCTCTCACTCCATAGTGGTCCATCTTGTGCATTAGTCTCTGGTGACCGACCTTGTCAAAGGCTTTGCTGAAGTCCATGACAAGGACATCAGTTTGCAGACCTAGCTCCATGTTCTTGTGGAGGTCACTAACGAATCCCAGTAGTTGTTGCTCGCAGGATCTCTGTGGTCGGAACCCATGTTGGAGGGGGTGGAGGATGTCCTTTTCATCGCCATGCCTCATGATGCTACTTGCAAGGATGTGCTCCATCATCTTGCAGCAGATACATGTGAGGGAGATTGGGCGATAGTTGCTAGGATCTATATCTACTGTATTACATGTATCATTATTCATTCCGAGTAGAATATCCAATTTGATTTAGTGAGTAAACTAGACCTAGATCTATATCTACTGTAGCTGCATCATTATCATATACTAGATTAGTCATTCAGAGTAGAATATTTGATTAATGAAGGAATGGAATTTTTCTTTTTCATAATCAGATAATCATATTTTACTCCTAAAAGTTAAAGACTTGATAAATAGCTAGATCTAACGTAAGGGCCTAGCCTAGTACTCTAAGCAGAGAAGTGAGCTGAAGAATCGCCTTATTTTTTTGGAGGGGGCTGCTTCAAAAAAATTCTACGAAAAGAAGGTATTGGCTTCAAGTTTTTTGTATAAATAATGCAGCCCCACCACCCCCCCCCCAAACAAACCAAAAAATCTTCTTTTTGTTCCCTTTTTCTGGGAATCAAAGAGATATATACAAAGCAAAGCAATTAAGACATGATATTGCAATGACGTGCCGGTGCATGGAGGGGCAGGGGCAGAGGCGGCCCTCGGGGGGGGGGGGGGGGGGGGGGGGGCACAGTGCCACTTTTTCAGATACCCCAAAATACCCCTTTTATTTTGTAAGAAGTGCCCCTTTTCCTTTGACAAGTGCCCCTATTACTTAGTAAAAGTGCACCTTCCCCCTTTTCACCTCTGACGAGTGCCCTTTTTTATTTTTGACACGTGCCCCTTTTCCTTCGACATGTTCCCATTTTCCTTTGCAATAAGTGTCCATTTTCCATTCTCACAAATTTCATGTCTTTCCTTCTTTCTTGTGATTGAGATAATGTACTCCCCTGAAAGCAATATATAGAATGCAAAATGATATTCTACTTCACATGTAATGAAGTCGGATCAAGAACACAAATAAATACGAAGAAAACAAAAAAAATTGTGAAATGTTATGTACAAAAGGCATGGAGAGTTGTTCACAGATGATGTCATCAAATTGAATACCGCCCTCTAGTGACTAGTCATTTCAAAAGGCTCTAACTTTCTTATTCCTTGCCCGATTTTGTTCAAATTTTCACTGATTTTATTCAAATCTTTTAAACTTTACAATAAAAGTAACTTAGTATGAAGGTTTTGGTTTCCTTTAAGAAATGTGACGTATGGGACAAGTGTGTGACGTACGGGACAACCCCATGTAAAACCAATGCAAGATGTGAAAAAGGAAATGACCAAAAGGAGAATATATACTGTGTTAGGAAACTTGTTGTATACAGGGATATACAAACATTCCAACTGGGTCCCTTCTAGGAATTTACTTGTACTGAATTTGATAGTCTTCAAGCCAGACCCCTTGTTTTTATCAACTTTGGTATTTTGCCAGTTGATGTCCCCAACATTGGCAGGATGCTAAATATGTAATAGTGTACTAGTTCCTGGAATGAGTCTAATGAAATTATATGGTAGTAGATGCACCAGAAGCTGGCTTTTACAACTAATAGATGCTGCAGGTAAGAATAGCACATGTGATTTTTTTTGTGTGGATATTCTATTTAAAGATAGTTAAAGACCAGTTATGGTCATGCGATTGCATTGTGAAAGAAACGTTGTGGAACCGATCAGAAAAGGTTGATCATATATAAGTATTGGTGTGTACGGTACTGCAAGGTTCTGGAATCATCAAAATGATAAGAAATTTGGCCCATGCAGTCTTTGTAAAGTTACAAGCACTGTACACAGAAAGATGTATATGGGACTACGCACACGTGCGCAACACATGCGTTTATCTCTCACACACCAATAGATAAACTAATTTACCAAATATATCAATTAGTAGGCGGTTTCCCAGCAAAATTGTTATCATGTATTATTAGTCAAAACATACTCTTTCACATGATCGATAATAAGAGCTTCCATTTCATTTTTTGAAATTGGGTTTTTCCAATACTGGTCTTTACCTTTAAATGTCATGGTAAAGGATTACAGCATACACTGTACATGTTATGGAGCCAGCTCGGGAATTCTGATCTCCGAAAAACTAAATCATAACTTTTAAGGAAGGATATATAGCCTTTTTGAGTACCGTATTTCACACTCTCACCCACTTGAGATTTTCATCACTTTTACACCCATGCATTTTTGTTGATTTACGCTTTAATCTTTTGAATTGTGGAAAAGGTCACACAAAACTTTAGGGTTTTAATTTCTTATATCTGGTGGTGTACTGTTAATAAGATGTCTTTAATCAATACAAAATACATTCAAGATTTATATTTTTGTATCCATCTTTCACAAACATGTACATTAATGTACATCAAAATTCTTGATTATAATATGACAGCAACATACATGTATATAGTCATGTTCTAATCTGTGATAAAAAGATAAAAAAAGACAATCTGTTCAGCATTATCTTTGAGTTCCTTCAAAATTCTATGATATTACTATCAAGTACTTCAAACAAGCTGTGAAGAAAAGACTTCATATTAAATTCTAATGTATCTTTGTTCACAAACACTTAGAGCATAAGAAATATTCTTTGACAAAATATGATGTGCCGAGTGTGCCCCTGTGTTTCAAACAAGTTTAAATAAAAAATTTCAAGTTCAAGTTCATCTTCTTCATTAATTATTATCTAAAAACATTTAGCAATGTTGAATGGAATGGATGAAAGTAATGAGAAAAGAAGCATGACTGCACATGATAGATGGGTAAATGGAATAAAAATGGTAATATAGTGTGTATGAATGTAATTCAATTTGTTTTCTTTATTAAAGTAATATTTGTATTGATTTACCTCATAAATTAACCCAGAGGATATTAAGTGATGGTCAGAGGATCTAATTGGGTTCTAAAACACTCTAATTGTCACTGATTTAAGTTAAAATTGTTCACATTTAACAAATTTTGACGAAAATTCTTCATTTCAATGCATTTTTCCATAGGGAAAAGTTGTCCCGTACGTCACATACACACATTTATGTTTTGGTATATTACATAACAACGGAAGGTCAGAAAAATATGGTAATAGTTGTGATTAATGCTTGATTCCATAATGAATTAAGATATCATTACCATAAATCTCATAACTTAATAAATTCAGAGAACTTTTACGATGAACTTATTTTTGAAAAAGTCCGAAATTCTCTGGTCCCGTACGTCACGCAGCACATTAATTACATTAAAAATTAATTTATGAATGGGTCAGAACTAAAACTTTCCACAAATGAACTAGCCCATAATAGCCACAGACTCATACCAAAAGATAGCCATACAAATAATTTCATCCATTGTTATTTCTTGTTTAAAGTCTCTGAATGTCCCATACGTCACAATCCAAATAGCTTGGACCTGCCCTTTAACAAGCAGTCATGCAAGCACAGTCAAAAGCCATTTAACTCATAGCCTGCCATGAGGCTGCATGCACGCTACCTATTGAGTGCCATGTGCGTGCGTGCACTTGTAGTAGCAGTTATTGTTCATGCTCATTGGGCTGTGCTGTGTGTTTTGCACTCGCCATTCATAGAACCATCGCGTTAATCAGATTATCTCCAAAACAACCTGGCACAATGGGGATTAGCCCTGTGGCACGATAAGAGTTAAAGCTGTTTACAATGTACTTCAACTGTTTAATATGCAATTGGGGTAGGCTCAGAACGATGTTATTTTGGTCTAAAATATATTACGCCAAGTTTCTTTTTGTCCTAGTTTTACTTACGGTAGACCAGAGACAGAAATCATGGCGTCGGAAAAGAAATCCCGGACGGACAAGGTGATCATGGTGACGGGCGGGAGTGGTTTGGTTGGGAGAGCCATCGAGAGGGTTTCTAAGGAAGAACAGAGACCAGATGAAACCTGGATCTTCCTCAGCTCCAAAGACGGTGATCTCAAGTAAGTATTTTGCATGAATATATTCACCTTCTCTCTTGGGGCTCCTCAGTATTAAAGACAATGTCTCAAAAGATATAAAAAGGCCAAAATGTTGTGAAATACCATATTTGAAAACTTTTTCGAAAGTATGGTGACAAAATATTCATTAGTACTGTAGATCTACTTAGCAAAATGACAGTCATTTATCATTTAAAATATGAATTTTGCCTCTTTCCATGTTTTATTCAACCCATTTGCAGAGCTGCCAACCATTCCGTTTTTCCCGGAATTATTCAGTTTTTTAATCCCAATTACGTTTTTTTTTCACAAAATACGTTTTTTTATTTTATTTTATTTTATTATTTTTTTATTTTTTTTTTACATACCGCACGTCAAACAACTGCCCTAATATGTTATTTTGATCACAAATTCAATAGAAAACTAAGGTTGAAACATACTTGAAGAGAAATGTATTCTCAAAAAGAAGCATTGGAATTGCGTCGCGCGTGGTTGTAAGTTTTGTTTTAACGAATTCCTTTTTTTTGCTTGAAATTCCTTTTTTTTGCCATCATGATTCCTTTTTTTTTGCCATCATGATACCTTTTTTTGGTCGCACAAGGTTGGCAGCTCTGCATTTGTTGTATATAAAATATTGGCATAAAATATATTTTGTTCTTTTTTCTAGTTATGATATTCTGCAGTCTAATTGTTGGAAGGAAAATTAGGATTGTAATCATTTTATTTATTATTTATTCCTACAGGCCTTAACTCTTATCATGCCACAGGGCTAATCCCCATTGTGCCAGGTTGTTTTGGAGACTAATCTGATTAACGCGAAGGTTCTATGAATGGTGAGTGCAAAACACACAGCACAGCCCAATGAGCATGAACAATAACTGCTCTTACGAAAGCGCCCTTGCACGCACATGGCACTCAATAGGTAGCGTGCATGCAGCCTCATGGCAGGCTATGGGTTAACAGACATACATGTAAACTGTATCAAGTGTTGTTTTTTCCAGTTTGATTATAAAAAGACATCAACAAATTCCTTGTTTTGTTTAACTTTGTTTTAAATTTGCTGTTCCAAACAAAATAAAACAATCCAAAACTCTGAAAATGTTGTTATATACATTCTCCTTAATTGTCAACATTATTTCTATTGGCATATTTCAGAGTCTAACCTCTGACATTTTGGATACAGGACTATTTACTTCTGTTTAACAAGCACAGTGAAAGCCATTTAAATCTGTTTGTACTTCAACTGTTTGATATGCAAATGGGTAGGCTTAGAAAGGGTTAGGCTTAGTAAAGGGTGTAGATTCAGCAGGGACACTTGAATTAAAATGCCTTAAAGGTAAAGACCAGTTTTGGAAACACCCCCCTCTCAAAAAATGAAATGGAAGCTCTATTACCAATCATGTGAAAGAATATGTTTTGACTAATACATGATGATAACAATTTTGCCGGGAAACCGCCTACTAATTGATATATTTGGTAAATTAGTTTATCTATTGGGACCAAATAGATAATACGCACGTGTCGCGCACGTGTGCGTAGTCCCATATACATTGTTCTGTGTACAGTGCTTGTAACTTTACGAAGACTGGGCCAAATTTTTTATCATTTTGATGATTCCAGAACCTTGCAGTATACACACCAATACTTATATGCTAGATGATCAACCTTTTCTGATCGATTCCACAACGTTTCTTTCACAATGCAATCGCATGACCATAACTGGTCTTTATTCTTAAGTTTGCCTGGCTTTGTATGTGCAGTAAATTCACAGAGAGCCGATATTTGTTTGTCAGCAACTCAAATATTCAGGATTTTTTCAGACCCAATATTTGTAAGCTTTCTCCCCTCCAAGTCAAAGAGTTCACATCAGTCGCAAGTACTGTACATGTGTACATAAAAGATAGACTGCAAACTTGCGATTGGTTGGAGGACTTGCAACTTTGTAAGACTTTGTAATACTGCTTTCAAACTGGCTTCTATCGGAGTCACACCGATGAAAATACCGATTGAATTTTCCTTATGTAAACAAAGGTGAAACCGCAGTTTCCCCCCTGTCGCTTTCTAACTGCCGATGAAATTCTCTCGCTGTGGCGAGCCCATGCCGGAAGTGAAGGATTATTGCGTAATTATTAAGCCCGCGCTCCATCTAGCTAGCATGCAGCATGTTCAACCATAAGTCAACAAACACAGCTGGTTACAAAAAACAGGGTTCGTACGGGTCAGGGAATTTCTGGAAAGTCAGGGAATTTAAAAATGTTTTTTCCAGAAGCAAAAAGTCAGGGAAAGTCAGGGAATTCGTCCATTTCTTCTGGAAAGTCAGGGAAAATCTTTTTTTCTTCAAGATGTTTGTTAAAATGGCATTTAATTTGTCTTGTGAACAAAGGAAAAACACATTTTGTAAAATTTGTGGTTCACATAATAGCTAGCGCATCACAATGCAGTGTAGTACGATGCTAATGTTCTTTTTGAGAAATTTGTGTGTGCATGACTGTTTGTTGACCTGTGTATAGGCAAATTCATGCAATGTACTGAGCTCTGTGAGAGTGTGTGTGTACAGTATTTGTGTGTATGTGACTGATCAGACCAATCAGAAACTTCCTTGTGAGTGGGCGGAGAGTGAAGCCAGCATAAATTAAACTTGTCAGTGACCACTAGCACAGTACTGAAGAATCATAAATTATGAAGTTTGTTGACCTGTGTGTAACATATTCGGTCAGACACAAGTGATACTTTTAGGTCATGTCTATAGCATGCTTTATTATTCGTATGGAATGCCAAGTGTTACAATCCTTGGCTATGAGATGCCAATACATAACATCTCCCTTTTCCTGTTTCGATGAAAGGTTAATTGGCACATAAATAACTGCATAAGAATAATACTTTGTTTTCAACTAAGTTCGTACTGAGTCCAATTTATGAGTTCTCATTTGGCGTAGTCATTCACGCTTTGTATTGTTTGGTAGACTTTTGAGTTGAGTGCATGCTTTAAAGAGAGTCTAAACTATCAACGCTATTATACTCTCTAAAGGGGAGAGGTTGCAAGCACTTCACCCTTACCCTGAATCTTTACCATTCAGGTCCTTACTGACGCGGTTCTTCCTTGTTGTTGAGGTTTATTCATTAACGCTTATTCCTTCGCGGAGCTAAGAGGGGAGAGGTTACTAGCACTTCACCCTTGCTCTGAATCTTTACCATTCAGGTTCTTAACGTTGTGTCTCCAAACATATTGATCCTCGAGGTTGTCAAAAGTGGTATTTCGCATCGTATCACAATATCGCTTGTTAAACCGCTTCATCTATTCTATCTCTTGACGAGCTATAAACTAAATCTGTGCTACCCTAAACTAACAGCTAAATTATAGACGCTTCTATATCGCTAATCCATGATCAATCGTTTTGGGGGTAGGCTAACGCGTCCACTTCTTGTTTGGTAGTGGTGCTGCGAGCTGGTCTTCTTGTGAGCGTGGTCAGCCTCTGTTTGATCTGGTGCATGGATAGATGCATTGGGTACAGGTGTCTGTGGATTTGTCTGCTTGGTCTGCTCGACGAGAAGATCGGGCTGACTGGCAGCGGGCAATGTAGACGGTTGCAGGGCTGGTGTCACCAGGCGTGGAGCTACACCTTTGTCAGCAGGCTGGTTGTGCGGCTTGTTAGCAGACTCTGTCGTCTTCCTCAGATCTCTGCGGTTTCTCCTGTACAGCTTTCCACTGCACTCAACCAAATAAGACTTTGGTGTGTCATGCTTCTTGATGACTGTAGCTGGAAGCCATTTGCGAGTGCCTGGCAGTGGCACCATCCTTACAGGATCTCCGGGATGTAATGGAGGGAGAACCTTTCCTGCTTTGGAGTTGTAATATCTTTCGGCCTCTGCAGTCTTGCTGTCCAAGCTGTCTTTCACTGCCTTCATGTTGACCTCTTTGGGTTTCAGCAGTTGTTTGCTTGTGGGGAGGAGATTGCGAGGTCTCCTACCCATCAGTAGTTGTGCTGGTGACAGGTCACAGCTGGCTAATGGAGTTGTTCTGTAGTCCAGGAGTGCCAGCTGCCTGTCGGCACACTTTCTCCACATTCTCTTCACCGTCTGGACCGCTCGTTCCGCCTCACCATTCGCTTGAGGGTATCGGGGTGATGACGTCACATGTTCAATACCGTAGCTGGTACAGAATTCTCTGAATTCTTGTGAGCTAAACTGTGGACCATTGTCGCTCCTCACTTTCAGGGGAATCCCATGCCTAGCAAACTGTTTCTTCAGGCGGTCGATAACGGCAGCACTGCTGGTTGACGCCATCTTGTCGACCTCTATGAACTTTGAAAAGTAGTCCACTACCAGAAGATAGGCACTGCCTTCCCACTCGAACAGGTCTGAACCAACTTCGGCCCATGGTAAGTCTGGCAGCTTTTATTGGCTTTAGAGGCTCTGCCGGTTGTTTGTTCTGATAGGAGTTGCACTCTGCACAATCTTGTACTAACCTCTCTATATGTTGATTCATACTTGGCCAGTACAGTGCCTCCCTTGCTCTCTTCTTGCACTTGACGATCCCGAGATGAGAACCATGAATCTGTGCTAGCATACCATTTCTCATGCTAGGCGGTACCACAATTCTCATCCCCTTGTAGATGACACCATCAGTGACTGCTAGCTCATCTCTGATGCTCCAGTACTCTCTGATCGAGTGTGGTGTCTCCATCCTGGTGTCGGGCCATCCTTTCATGATTATAGCATGAAGTTCGTTGAGCTCATTTGCAGTACACTTCTGGAACTCTGCATATCTGTCTGGTGCTACTGCAATATGATCAATGATATTGATCAAGAGGGCTGGTGCATCTGGCTCAGTCTCAGGAAGATTTGCCCTACTCAGAGTGTCTCCCAATACCAGGTCTTTTCCAGGTACATAGTGGACATCTAGGTCATAGGCATACAGTCTCAGCAACATCGACTGCAGCCTCATCGGAGCTGACAGGAGAGGCTTGTTGAAGATCGACTGTAGAGGCTTATGATCGGACTGCACTGTGATGCTTCTCCCGAATATGTATGGGTGAAATTTCTTACAGCTGTGCAGTATCGCGAGCAATTCCTTCTCAATCTGCGCATACCGCATCTCTGTTGGTGTCATTGCTCTGGACGTGTATGCTATCGGCTGTCCCTCTTGCAGAAGGACACCTCCTACTGCATAGCTGCTGGCATCGCATTGGATAGTTAGGTCCTTCTTACCATCATAGAAGGTCAAGACTGGTGTTGAGGTACAGTGCCTCTTCAGTTCATTGAAGCTCTGCTCTTCTCTTGGCCCCCAGTGAAAGGCGACGTCTTTCTTTGTCAGCTGTCTCAGAGGCTCGTCCACTTCACTCAATTTGTCAATGAACTTTGACAAGTACTGAAGAAATCCCAGGAACCTCCTGACTTCTTCCTTGCTTTCTGGTCTCGGCATCTCAGCAACAGCTTTGACCTTGTCTGGGTCAGGAGCGAGACCACTTTCAGTTATTAGGTGTCCCACATACTTTACTCGAGACTGGCGAATGTGACATTTGGTGAAGTTGAGCTTCAGGTTGCATTCAGTTGCTTTTGCTACAACCTTCTCTAGGATCTCATCATGTGACTTCAGATCCTTCCCAGCAATGAGGATATCGTCCATAACTGCTCTGGCTCCTTCTATGTCACTTAGCATTTCATCCATTATGCGTTGGAACAGCTCTGGAGCACTCTTGATGCCAAAGGGTAGGCGGAGCCATCGGTATCTGCCAACTGGAGTGTTGAATGTTGTGAGCAGACTTGACTCATAGTCGATTTTGATCTGTAGAAATCCTGACTTTGCGTCGAGGACGGAGAATACCTTTGCTCCTTCCGGCATGTCAGCTACAACCTCTTCTACAGTGGGAATTCTGTAGTGCTCCCTTCTGATGGCACGATTGAGGTCTTTAGGATCTAGACAGATCCTCACCTTCTCTCCTTTGACCACCGTGACCATTGAGTTCACCCAGTCTGTGGGTTCTGTAACCTTTGTGAGGTGTCCATCTGTCTCCATTTCCTTCAACTTGGCCACTATTTTCTCTGCCAGTGCCTTGGGCTGTCTCCTTGGGGCATGAATGACTGGCTTCACAGTGGGATCAATCTTTAATGTATATGTTCCCGGGAGACATCCTGTCAAACTCAGTAACTCTGGGTATTCTTCGATGCTGTGAAGTCGTCTAATCAGCTTGAGCATTTTGCTTGCTTCACCTGAGAGAAGAACTGGCTTGGATGCTGCATCTACTACATAATATTTTACCTCAATGCATGCATCTTTGTAGCGTGTTGGGAGAACTGCTGATCCTATCACTCTCAATTCATGTTCAGTGTATGAGGCAAACTTGGTGCGGGTCTCTTCAAGCTTCTCCCTGCACTGCAATGTGTTGAAGACTTGGATTGGCATTATGGATTGTGCAGCTCCAGTGTCGATTTGACCTTCAACTTCTTTACCTTGGATGTTGACAGTTTCATACCATTCATCCTTGGTCTTGCCGCCACCTACTTGGTGTACTGCTCCAATCTCATATGCGAAATCGTCTGATCCAGACTCGTCACTCTCCTGAGCGTTTTCACGCTGCTCCACTCTGTAAGTGCTTTGTTTTCTTTGGCAAACTGCAGCAAAGTGGTTTTTTCTTTTGCAGACATTGCAGGTCTGGCCCATGGCCGGACATTTCTCATGGTCCGTGCTGTAGCCACACCTGGTGCATTTTTCCTTCTTGTGTGCATAGTTATCCTGGCGATAGCCTTTGTTGGGACCAGCTTTCCTTCTCTGCAGCTGCCCTCTGGCCTGCCTTGAGATTGCGTTAACTTCCCCCAGCTGTATCATCTTTATGGAGTCTTGAGATAGCTCATGGTTCTGCCCAACATGAATTGCCTTTTGAAGTGTTAGGGAATCTCCTTCATCAAGGCATTTCTCTCTAACACTCGGGTGTAGCGAACGTAGGACTATTGCATCCCGCAACATTCTATCTTCCTCTTGATAATCACAGTCCTTTATGAGGATCTTCAGGTCAGTGACAAAATTGTCAAATTTCTCACCTTCTTCCTGTTTTCTTCTATTGAAGTTAACCGTGGCCCGGATTTGGTTTCGTTTCGGCTTCACATACTCTTCATATTTGCCGTAAACCCCTTTCAAAGTTTCATCTTCTGCTGGAATCCGTTGCCCGTTTGCACCTTCTCCACTGGGCTGCCAATCAAATATCTGATAAATTTCTCTGCCTTTGTCCCCGATGTAAGTCATGAGATAGTTGACCTTTTCTACCTCTGATTTTCCTGCAAGAGGACCTTTGAATGTAAACTCGCAGTGCTGTTTGAATCTGCGCCACTCTTTCAGCAAATCAAGTGCTGACCAGTTCATGGAGGGCTTGTCATTCGAAGCCATCTTGTAGCTCTCCTCTCCTCATGCAACTGTGTCAAACTCGGGCTCACACACACTACTCTCACTTTCAATCAATGTGTATACAGCGACAGTCAACTCTGTGTGTACTTACACCTGCGTGTGTATGTGTGTGTGTAGCTTGTTGCCTGCAGTGCAGTGGGCTAGCTCCTCAGCATGAGTCACAAACAATGCAGATTGCAGTAAAAGTTTCACTATTTATCACTGTTCACCGTTGATTTCTTGTCCCTTTCCTGATTGTGTGGAATCACAAATGTATCAGTATTCTCCTGTAGAACATCTTTTCCATCATAACGTCGGCTTATGGGTTGAAATCCGTACTACCATGTAACATATTCGGTCAGACACAAGTGATACTTTTAGGTCATGTCTATAGCATGCTTTATTATTCGTATGGAATGCCAAGTGTTACAATCCTTGGCTATGAGATGCCAATACATAACACTGTGTGTAGGCGAATTCACCTATTGTGCTGAGCTGTGAGATCGAGAGTGTGCATTTGTTTGTGTGTGTGTTTCTCCTTACAGTAAGCAAGTGATGTGACTGATCAGACCAATCAAAAACTTTCCTTGTGAGTGGGCGGGGAGTGAAGCCAGCATAAATTAAACTTGTCAGTGACCACTAGCACAGTACTGAAGAATCATAAATTATGAAGTTTGTTGACCTGTGTGTAGGCGAATTCACCTATTGTGCTGAGCTGTGAGATCGAGAGTGTGCATTTGTTTGTGTGTGTGTTTCTCCCTACAGTAAGCAAGTGATGTGACTGATCAGACCAATCAAAAACTTTCCTTGTGAGTGGGCGGGGAGTGAAGCCAGCATAAATTAAACTTGTCAGTGACCGCTAGCACAGTACTGCAGAATCACAAATTATGAAGTTTGTTGACCTGTGTGTAGGCAAATTCACGTTTTGATCTCTTTCTTAAAAATAATACAAAATTATTTACCTTTGAAAAGTAGTTTTCGCATGTTTTCTTTTCTTTCTCAAGCTCCTTTCATTTTTTTTCTCGATCCCACCCCAACATTCATTCACATCTCTTTATCTCTTTCACTATCGACTTTCACTCATTCTCAGTTCCCCCAAAGCATGTCGTGCCGTCGAATTATTTTTAAAAGGCAAAGATATTCATATTCCCTATCAAAATCCAAGCAGTATTTTTAACTATTGTGTTTACAAACGGCAAGGATTAGTGCATGCATGCCAGACAGTTGCCGCCCAGCGTGGTGTAATATTACATGTGGTTTCTCTGAACAGGGTTTGTTATCGGTTACCAGGCAACCAGCACATAACAAAATGTATGCAAATCTTGGGTTCATGTATAGCATGGGCGCTGCATTCCACGCTTGTTTTTAATTGACAGACAAACGGACCAATAATAGTAAAGCATGTGGGATGGATGCTCTGACAGGGAGTGGACTTCTGTATTTTGAGAAGTGGTGAATGCCTAGCCCAGTATATAAAACCCGGCTGGTTTCGTCTTAGGGAGTGGTCTAAACTAAGCATGTTGACCTGGGACTTATTGTAACCAGGGAGGTGACAAACCCTGTTGTAACTGTCTTGAATCCTGGCTGGTAGACAGCAGGATAAAAAATATTGCGGTTTGATTCCACATTTGGCGTCCATTGTGCGAGCGCGAGCATACAGCCAGTTAGCTAGCCTAGCCTCGTGGTTGCTGCTTTCCCCAAGGTCCGCAATTAAGGCACACTTTTTTCCGTCAGCAAAATATCGAAAGTCGGGGGTGCGCCTTATATAGTCAGGTACAGGATATTTGAGTCCTCAAATGCGACTTTTTAGTGGTTTTCAAAAATCTCTGTGTCTGAACATTAATTACATAATGCAAATAAAGAATAGGATCTACTATTTGAAGTTAAACTACGTTCCTAATTTGAAAGGAAGAGAGTTTTTTTTTTAGAGTTTTTTGTTTCAGTCTCGATAAATTATGCCCTGTCACAAGGCACTTTGCCGGCCGAAGCTCTCCCGTGTCTTCAGCTCACTTACACAGGGGATAACGAATCACCACGCAAAAACTAGCCTGTCCACATTTCTGTTTGGACTCGGAGGAAAAAATTCTGTCATCTTTAGTTTTAAAAACAACATTGTTACTGGGTCTAACTTAGTTCAGAAGCACTTCAACTGTGCCTCGTAATAAAATTAAAGTATTTTCGAACACTGTCACTGAAATAAGAGCCGATCTGATGTTTACAAAAAGACCAATGTTGGCTTTGTTTTTGGTGGCTTTTTGTTAACCAGATCAGATCACGTCTTATTTCAGTGTTCAAAAAATACTTTCACTCTCATTATACGAGGCACAGTTGAAGTGCTTGTGAACTAAGTTAGACCTTGGTCTAGTAACATGTTGTTTTTAAACTAAAGATGACAAAAAAATAAATCCAGATTTTTTTTTCAGATTTATTTTTTTTTTTTCGGGGGGAGGGGGGGGGGGGGGGAGAATCTTCGAAATAGGGGTGCGCCTTATATAGTTTTGTGATTTGCTTCCTAGTATTGCGATGATAAATAGTTGTACGCTTTAAATTAAGACATGTTCATCATTGAAAATGGTCATGGAAATTTACATTATCCTGCTCTGGAAAGTCATGGAAAGTCATGGAATTTTAAAAATGTGTAAGTGTACGAACCCTGAAAAAAGCGCGCGTACACTGCGACCTCTGACCATTTTAATCACTGTTTTAATCGCCTTTTTCTCCCGAACGTTTTCATACTGGCCGTTTCATCGGTGTCACACCGATAGAATGAGAATTTCTCCTGCTCTTGAACAGGAGAATTTAATCGCCTATTTCTCTTCTTTTTATCGGCTATTTAATCGCCTTTTTCTCCTCTGTTGCTTTCTAACTGGCCATATTTCATCGGATGCGTCCAGATGCATCCGATGAAAATCAGTGCAGTTAGAAAAGGGTATTGGACTCTTTGTAAGACGGGGCCCTATACAAAGAGGTGAAGCGTTTTGTTATTTATAGATTATTGTTCCTCTCTGTGCCTGTGGTACATTGTAGTCCCATGTGTAAACCAAAAGGATTATAAAAGGTAAAGTGGTAGTCATTTTGGCTCAGTGTAATTTGCAGGCACAGGGCTTTGTCAGGTGTCATGGGTAACAGTGTCTCTGCTTGCATTTCCATAATTTTATTAAACGAATTCGTTTTCACTGGCTGCCTGCCGTATCAATAAACAAAATTAACAAAAGACTTAACTCCATTTCGTTGACAATCAGCCGTAGACGAGAGTCTTCATGCATGGCTGATTGTCAACGAAACGGAGTTAAGTCTTTTGTCAAATCTGCTTTTTGCTACTGCAGGCACCCAGTGAAAACGAATTCGTTTGTTAAAATTATGAAAATGTAAGGGCTATTTTAAACAAACAGAACCCTGTTATTCCTGGCTCATTTTTCTTGATTGAGGTATCATATGAAAGAGCAGAAAATGAACTTTCTAGAAATATGAATTTTTCTTTGAAATTCAGATACCGCCCGCCAAATTACTTTTTGGTTTCCTTCCTTCAAATTGCTTTTAATCACTCATGCGTGAAATATGCATTATCTGAGTAGCATCACATGAAAGAGGAGACTCTAAGCTTTCCAAATATGTATCATTCATATTAATTATGATTGTGATTAAGTTATGATAAAACATCGATACTTCTCGGTTTCGTTTTTTCTGGGACGCACTGTATAGTCTGCACATTTATCAGAGAGGCCGATACGATTGGCTAAGACAAAGTCAGTCTTACTCGAGAGGCAGGGAAAAAAATAATGCATGTTGACTGGTGCATGAGAGGCTGAATATTGCTTTTTTTTGGTGCATTTTAATACTTATCTTTTTTTATATAAACTCCCTTGCTACATGTACAGGTACATCGTTTTTTCCCAAGCACACTCATCTTTTCCCTAGTTTTTTTGCTAGCCAGAAGTTACCACTGATCTGGACGGAAACAAATTTGATGTTACACCGTTGACCGTTACCCGAGACGTAGACGTGCAACATTTTCCTTTTCCTTTTCCTTTTCGATAAAATGTTTTTGAGACACTATAACCCCCTTTATTGGTCGCTACCCATAGGAAAGAAATGAGCCTGCCGCATACTCCTGCGGCAGACTTGCCGCAGATCTGCCGCAGACCTGCCGCAGACAGTCATCTTTTTCACATGCAAATTAGGTCTGCCGCAGACCTGCCGCAGACTTGCCGCATACTCTTTCAGTATGATGAAGAGTCTGCGGCAGACCTGCCGCAGACTCTTCATCATGAATATTCATATCTCATATAGACCTGCTGCAGACCTGCCGCATACTCTTTCATATCCAGTACATGGCAATAAAGTATACATGTAGATAGAACCAGTGATAAACTGATTGATACTTCATAATCGATATTGGCAATATCGATATTACCAATTAGGTAATACCAATATATATCGATATTACCAATTAGGTATATTCTATTCTCAATTGTATTAACTCCATCACATAGATCATTTGTATTCAAGAGTAACATTTAAAGTGACACAGGCTCGTACACATATATATATATACTAAATATGTATATTGTTTCTTGGTTAGTAATCATATAATCAATATCAATCTATCAATCTATTGCTAAAACGTGAATGTAATTGTAACATGATCAGACAAAATAATCTATTGGTTAATAATGGCAAAAGGAAAATAGAAATCACAAAAATGATGTGCATTGTCTTAATTTGCTTAACAAATCATGATAAATGTATTTTTCTGTCACACGTGTAAGGTAATAATGAATATGCATGAGATGATTGGTTTCAATTGGTTTCAATTGGCCCTATTAGACTTTAATGGGATTTCAATTGGACCAATCTGCCCCATTAGACTTTAAAAGGTTTTCAATTGGTTTCATTTGGACCAATTGAAGTCCAACTTCAGGCCAATTGGGGTCCATTAAAGTCTAATGGGGCATAGGCCAATGGGGCCAATGCCATGGGCCAATTGGTCCAATAGGGACAATCTGGACCAATTGAAACCATCTGAAGTCCTATTAAAGTCCCATTGAAACTTGTTAAAACCTATTGTCCTACAAAATGGCCGCCTATAGCCTTGCTTCAGACTGTATAATTTTCCACTTTTCTGTGGCAGACTTGCCGCAGACTGTTCCTGTGGCGTACTGGTATGCGGCAAGTCTGGAGCAAAGTTTCGCCCTGCCGCAGACCGTTCCTGTGGCATACTAGTATGCGGCAAGTCTGGAGCAAAGTTTCATCCTGCCGCAGATCTGCTGCAGACTGTTCCTGTGGCATACTAGTATGCGGCCAGTCTGGAGCAAAGTTTCATCCTGCCGCAGATCTGCCGCAGACTGTTCCTGTGGCATACTAGTATGCGGCCAGTCTGGAGCAAAGTTTCATCCTGCCGCAGATCTGCCGCAGACTGTTCCTGTGGCATACTGGTATGCGCCAAGTCTGCAGCAAAATTTCATCCTGCCGCAGATCTGCCGCAGACTGTTCCTGTGGCATACTAGTATGCGGCCAGTCTGGAGCAAAGTTTCATCCTGCCGCAGATCTGCCGCAGACTGTTCCTGTGGCATACTAGTATGCGGCCAGTCTGGAGCAAAGTTTCATCCTGCTGCAGATCTGCCGCAGACTGTTCCTGTGGCATACTGGTATGCGCCAAGTCTGCAGCAAAATTTCATCCTGCCGCAGATCTGCCGCAGATTGTTCCTGCGGCAAGTCTGCAGTAAAATTTCTTTCTACCGCATACTTCGGCATACTCTTTGCCGCAGACTAAAAGTCTGCGGCAGATCTGCGGCAGGTCTGCGGCATACTTTTCACTTTCCTATGGGTAGTTTTGAATAGCTTGCTTGATTGAGTTCGAATGGCTG
Source organism: Strongylocentrotus droebachiensis (assembly GCA_035222895.1). Classification (NCBI taxonomy): domain Eukaryota; kingdom Metazoa; phylum Echinodermata; class Echinoidea; order Camarodonta; family Strongylocentrotidae; genus Strongylocentrotus; species Strongylocentrotus droebachiensis. The sequence goes on along the minus strand of JAVYIG010000241.1, from coordinate 568,774 downwards.
CTACTGTGCTAGTGATTTAACATCTTGGTTAAAATACATTTGAACGGGTTTGCCGATATGGTTCAACATTAATAAATCAAATCAGGGGGGTGTTTCACAAAGATCCTAAGTTGAACTTATCTCTAAGTTAGATGTTGGACTTAACAATTATGGAAAGCCATTGGCATCTATAAAAATATTTTGTAAAAGTTATTTTAAAAGGCATAAAATGTTGATTCAAATCGTTCATATTTTCTATTATCAAGGAGATTTAATGTTCTTGATGTGGAATTTATAAAAAGTCTAAAATACTTGAATTTTCGCTTTTTAATATACATTTATTTTAAGGCTACAAATGGCTCTCTATAGTTTTAAAGTCCATCTTAGAGTTAAGTTCGACTTTAACCTTTGTGAAACACCCCCCCCCCTCCAAAGATCAACAAGTATTATAGAAGCTCTGAAACATGTCACATTTATTAAATTATTAATAGTATATGTTATTCTTAATTTGAAACTCTTAGCGTGTTGCCCTTTTTTTGAATTATCGTTATATCTTATTATTATTATTATTATTATTTTCACCTCAGGTCAGAAGAAGAAACTGCTGCCCTCTTTGAGAAGTATCAGCCAACCCACATCATTCATTTAGCGGCCATGGTCGGTGGTCTCTTCTATAATCTCAGACACCCTCTAGACTTCTGGGTAAGTAACGTTGTTTTTTAAAATGTCATATTTAAAATAATCAATGTATTGTGGGAAAACAACATCGTATCAAGAAACTGCTTTTAAATAATTGTATGTCAGTCAACATGACATTTGGGGAGTAATCAGTGCGCGCTCAGTCCGCTTAATAATAAGCCACCGGTCCATTTAAAGTTTTTTTAACAGTTTTTGTTTTTATTTATTTTTTAGTTTTATTTATTGTGGTATAAAAAACATTGTACATGGCAGCCTTTCGGCTGAATTGAGTGCAATTTACATAAGTATTAACACAAGGATACTGCACAAAATACAATAGTATTACAAAGTCATTAAAAATAGTACATTCTTAACAACCTGTAAACCTGTACACCTTAGTCCTTAGATCAAAGAATATTGATGGTGGGGTAACGGAAGTGGGTAATGGATGTGGAAAAATAAGTGTTTTATGATATGACTTAAGCAAATTCATAGGAAGAATATAACAGTTGAATAAATTATGATCAGTGCTAAGAAAAATTATCTGTTTTGCATGCTTCAAATACATGTAGGCCTATTGTCATGTGGGTGCAAGGTACATTGTAATGTATGAATTGATGCTCATATATGCTTTTCGCTTTACAACGTTTCGTTATTAACAGTTTTTGTTATTTCACTCAAATTGTATCATAATGTGAAAGAGGTTTTCATTTAAGATGTACACTTCTGCAAAGAAAAATAAATAAATATGTGTTTGAAGACAAATATTGATATAAGAATACATAATTTGGGTTTTCTGTTGTACGCAGAAAACCTAAATTTTATGTTCTACCATTAATATTCGACTTCAAACACATTTGTTCGGAAGATCCTTGCAGAAATGTGTCTTAAATGACATCCTCTTCTACATTATGATACTATTTAAGTGAAATTTTGCCATAAAATTGTTGGGGCTCCCAACACTTCAGAGGGGCTTTAAGTATTAAAATGTACCGATCACATTAAAAAATAATTGTGATATGCTGCAGCTAAAGCGTATAAAATCACCCTAAAAATTCTTTAACCTCACCAGGCATTGTATACTTGTACATGAAGGTAAGAATTTATGGAATTAAAAAAAAAAGAATTACATAAAAATATGAATAACTCTGACTTGGGTTTCATGCACATCATACTCTATGAAATCTGCAATATATCATTGTTCAAGAAATATTAAAAACTCATATTTTAAATTCTTTATAGACACTTGGAACCACTTGCATCAAGAACAAAACATGTTTTGATGATTGTTCCACTTGAATATCGATTCTAGAATAGTAATACAGTCAAACATGCTTTAGTGACCACATGTCTACAAAGACCACTTGTCTACAAAGGCCACATTTGTTGTTTCCCTTGAAAATGGCTTCTCATTGAATTATGTACTAAAGGAACCTGTCTACAAAGGCCACATTTTTTGTTTACCTTGAAAATGGCTTCTCATTGAATCATGTACTAAAGGAACCTGTCTACAAAGACCACCTGTCTACAAAGGCCACTATTTGTGTTTCCCTTGGGCGGTTGCTATAGACAGGTTTGTCTGTATAAATATTAAACACCTGTTTTGTCTTCTATTTCAGAGGGTCAACATCAAGATCAACGACAACGTTTTGCATAACTCTTACAAAAATGGCGTCCAGAAGGTCGTATCCTGCCTGTCGACATGTATCTTCCCCAGCGAGACTACTTATCCTATCGATGAAACCATGATCCACAACGGTCCTCCTCATGATTCCAACTTCGGTTATTCCTATGCGAAGCGTGGCATTGATGTACAGAACAAGTAAGATGCAACTTCATAGCTGCCAACTTTAAACCATTGACTACTGCATTCTCTCATTCCCATAGGCTTAATACAGGGAACACCCGGTTGCAGTAGGAAATGGGTTAACAGACATTCATAATTATTACGAATTTCAGATCCTCTGTACGCAATTACAAATGCACCTTTAATAAAAAGTAGTAGTAGTATCATCAGTTGTAGTTGTAGTAGTAGTAGTATCATCAGAAGTAGTTGTAGTAGTAGTTGTATTACTAGTAGTAGTAGTCATCATGGAGAAAGTCAGAGAATCAAAGTGAAGATGGGCTGGGCATGTAGCAAGACTTCAGGACAATAGATGGACAAATCGTTTAACAGAATGGCAACCAAGGATGGGAAAGAGAAGAAGAGGAAGGCAGAAGAGAAGATGGAGAGATGACCTAACATCATACATGGGAACAGCCGCTTGGACTAGGACAGCTAGAGACAGAAGAGAATGGAAATGTTATGAGGAGGGCTTTGTCCAACGTCTGGATGAACTATAGCCTGATAGATAGATAGTAAGTAAGTACATGTAGTAGTAGTAGTAGTAGTAGTATCCACAACGGTCCCCCTCATGATTCCAACTTTGGTTATTCCTATGCGAAGCGTAGCATTGATGTACAGAACAAGTAAGGATGCAACTTCATAGCTGCCAACGTTAAAGGGATTGGGTATCTTTGCCTCAGATTCTAAACAAAATCCTGGATTTAGCTCATGCTGCAATCATAATTATAAACCTTGGGTCAGTCAGGAATCCCATGACTTTTACAAGCCGATCACCTGTCTGATTATTACCGGTAAGATATATTATTGATCAGAAATTGAAATTTCCAAAACCATTTTCCCCAACGGTTTTTATAACACTAAAGTCTATTGGGGAAAATGAGTAGGGTAAAACCGGTCACTCAAAGATTTTCACTTTTTTGTGTGCACTTCATGATCATTTTTTTTCAATTTCAATTCAATTCAAGGTATTTTATTCACTCATTGTAGCCAAAGGCTAAATTACAAATGAATTTACAAAATTCAAAACATTAAATACATTATGCAAATTAAAAGGAATCGTACACAATATTATAAAAATAAATATTAAATGCAAATGAGAGGAACTATACATGTATAATGATAACATCATAAAAATATTGCATACAAACAAAAACAATTTTGGAATTAAAATTTAAATATAACTATTATTATCCACTTTCCATCAAAAATTTAAAGCTTTGTGTAAAGTGACTTGAGTGGTACCCTTACCGAACTGAAGGCCTTCGGTAAGCAGTCCTTAAGCAGTCGGTTAAGCAGTCAAAATAAGCCTTCGCAGCTCTTTATCCACAATATATGTGTCAATAGTCTTCTTAAGCCTTCGAAGGCTTATAAGCAGTCGTTAAGCCTTCCCACTGCAAAGTTAATATGCAAATTAGCTACCGAATGCTTATTCTGAAGCTCTAAATAAGCCTTCGAATGCTTATTTTCGAAGCTCTAAAATAAGCCTTTGACTGCTTGTTTTTGAAGCTCTAAAATAAGCCTTCGACTGCTTGTTTTTGAAGCTCTAAATAAAGCCTTCGACTGCTTACATTTGAAGCTCTATAAGCCTTCCAGTGTCCTCGAAGGCTTATAAGCAGTCGCTAAGCCTTCCCACAGCAAAGTTAATATGCAAATTAGCTAAGCCTTCCTCAGGAACTGCCTTCGACTACTTGTTTTTGAAGCTCTAAATAAAGCCTTTGACTGCTTACATTTGAAGCTCTAGAAGCCTTCCAGTGTCCTCGAAGGCTTATAAGCAGTCGCTGTAGTCTAACTTGTAGATCTAGATCTAGAATCTATAAAAGTAGATTTGACAAGTTTGACAGTAGACCTAGTCCTAGATCTAGGACTAGGCTAGTCGTATAGACTCACGATTTTAATGTTTAAATTATTCTTTTGTTTTTAACATTTTTTGGTGAGTTGAAAAACTTGTATTTTAGTGCTAACAGTTAGATCTAGAGTCTAACTGTTAGACCTAGACCTATAGTCTAGACATATTTAAGTTTTATCAATTGTCACTAAAGTACCGATTTTTAGTGAAATCAGTTTAGTTTTGTACAGTTGTGTTTACAATGTTGAGAATCAATAATAAAACAGGTTTTAATTATAATACACAGCCAGCGCCAGGATAGTAATGCAGCTATGTCATGTGTCGGGCGCTGCCGAAAATAACGGCTCAGCCGAAAATAACGGCTCAGCCAACACAAAAATGAACGAATGGGACTGTATAAAAACAATTCTTGCAATAAAACAAGTAGAAAACAACAGTGGCATGGTCTGATTACGAGTGGAATTTATAGATTCATCAAATGAACGAGAAATAAATTGAACAAACACATTTGCTAACTAGTAAATGAATGTTACCAACGGTAATGCATCGATTTACTTACGATTTGTGTTTTCAATTCTGCCGCACACGATGATTGAAAGTCGTCTGTGATTTTTGTTCAACAATTTTAGCGCCAAAATGAAGGCCTTCGCGGTCTTCTTTAAATGCTTATTTTCAGTGACTGCTTATCTTTGAAGGCTTATTTTCAGCGACTGCTTATCTTGAAGGCTTATTTTCTACTGACTGCTTAATAAGCAGTCAACATTTTTTGGACTGCTTATATGAAAGTCTTTAAAGGCTTAGCTCTCGCAAACTAATAAGCAGTCGAAAACTAAAACAAGCCTTCGAAGGCTTATGAAGTCTTTGAAGGCTTTGTGAAGGCTTATGCAAGGGTCACTCTGTGGCCTGGACCCACCCTCCTCAGAGGTCGCCAAATATCGACGTCGACTCGACGCCTAAGCCTGACCCTGACCTATTTGTTGTTGTAGTGAAGTCCTAACGTTCGTTTTTCTTCATTGGGTGAAGCTTTACTATACAAATTGATGAAATGTGTGAAGCTTTGACGAGTAATTTGTTTTTTCTGGTGATGTGACATCGAATCCAATCGGTCGCCTTGTTTGTTCAGGTGATGTGACATCGAAGCCACTACCGGTCGCGTCGAAAATATGTCGAAATCATGTCGAAATCGTGCGTTTCAAAACAACTATTTAATTTTTATTCCGGTCACTCATGCACTCGCAGAGTGATCGTCCTGAGGTCACCGAACTTTTCTCCAGCGAAACTGATTTCGAGATTTCACGAGATCGTTTTCGAGTAGTCTACTAGTATTAAATATATTTGTGGCTTCCACCCAGTAAATAAGATCGATTGATCGATCTGTTTCTCCCAGGAAGCATTACATTTATAATAGTCTACATAACTAGTTGCGTGAGTATTCGCAGTATACGTGCCTGAAAGGCCAGCCTCAAGTCTGGAAACGAGACTAGTAGCCTACGAGCTGTCGGTATTGTACCCAGCATGCGCAGCGCAGATCGTGCCAAGTTTTGGCCCCAAGTTTTTGCGAGGTGAGTTGAAAAAAAATAGAAAGTTCAGAGTTTTCCGATCATTTTGAGACGGTACTACTCCGACCCTGTTTTACGATTGATTATTAACGAAATCTGTGCATAAAACTTAGCCTATATTTTCGCGAGATTTCAATGTTGACGTATTCCACAAAGGTATTACGCCACAGCAGTGCCGTGCGCTCGAGTCGAAGCCTTACGAATTCTGCGGATATGCACTGTATACTAAAATGAAACGGTGGTGAAGCTTGAACTATGCAAATGGCCAGTATGGTGAAACAGTGGTGAAGCTTCAGACCGGCCGAAAACTTACAAAAGTGAAGCCTCACCTATGGAAAACTGACACAAGTGAAGCCTCACCTATGTAAAACTGACAAAAGTGAAGCATCACCTATGCAAATAATTCAAAGGGTGAAGCCTGGACTAACACATTTGCTGATAAGAGTGATGCTTTGCCTTTGTTTTTTGTAAAGCACATGAAGTGATGGTGAAACCCTGAGGTTACAAATAATTGGCTCAGGTGAAGAAAGGTGATGACCTGAGGAGGGTGGGTCCAGGCCACAGAGTGACCCTTGCATTAGCGAAGGCTTATCGAAGGCTTATTAAGCAGTTTTCTATGGTAAGGGTATCTGATGGTTAAAAAGATAATAAATTATTATTTTTCATTAAGTTTAATTAAAGGAGTCTAGAAGTATGAGTTTTCTATTAAATATACAAGTAAAGGTATAATCAAAAGGAACAAACATGAAAAATCATTACAAATTCACAAGTGATTAAATAGCTATAAGTTCTGAATCATAAGAAGTAGACTGGCAAGTGGTCAATAAAGTATGCTTGGGATGTATCGAATAATTAATTAATTAAAAAGGGTATGCTTAGACTTAAAAAACACTAAATTAAATGATTGTGAAAGAATGTTCGGCGTTTCTATTGAAAATATAATAAATGTTTAATATACAGTCATAGAGTGAAATTTAATACGTAGTTACATACAAATGTAAATTATACTATTAATATAATTTAAGCAAGATTCATAAATAGGGTAAAAACAAGGTTGTGATAATCAAGGATCATTTCTGGTTTAAAAGTCTCACAAGAAATGGGAGAGCACTTTTCCGATAGCGCTCTGTTCTACATTTTACAGGCCTGTACTGGTCACTGAAGCGTAGTGCACGGAGTTCAGACTGCTTAGGGGGCAACCATTGGGAAAAGTTTTTCTCAAGTGATTTGGCAAACTTGACACACAGTTGCACACGTCTTTCCGACAAAGTGGTAAGTTTTGTAGTTATTAGTGCATTCTCATACGTTTGGTACTCTCTGCCTAGAATGATGCGTAGAGCCCTTTTCTGTATACTTTCTATTTGGTTGGAGTCCGCTAAGGTCAGGGAAGAATGCCAAACTGGGGCACAATATTCGGTAATGGGTCTGATGTATGACTGGAACACGGTCAGTAAATCTTCTACGGGAAGTCCAAACTTTTTGAGGGTTCTGAGCATGTACAGCTTTTTACTTGATCTTGAAACAACGTCGCAGACATGCTTGTTCCATTTCAGGTCATTCTGGATGGTAACGCCTAGCAATTTTACATGGACGCACTCTGGGATTGGTTGATTTGAAATGGTAATGGGTTCGGGATTAGGGGGTCGTCTGCTAAATGATATCTGGAAGAACTGACATTTAGCTGGGTTTAGCTTCATGCGCGTGGATTCACACCATATTTCCAACTCCTGGACAGCTTGCGATATGTTACTTCTTGTTGTAGATTTTCGGCTTTCAGCTATCGTCAAGTCATCAACGTATTTCCACCTGGAGGTTGTTGATTCGCCTAATGCATCATTTACTAGGGCAAGGAAAAGTACTGGTCCCAAGCGTGTTCCCTGTGGAACACCTGCATTTGTCATCAGTGGTTGCGAAAGTTTGCCACAGTATCTTACTTGCTGCGTCCGCTCTGAGAGGAAGCTGGACAACCATGGTATCAGTTGTGGTCTGGCACCCAGTGTGTAGATCTTCTCAATGGCAATATTGTGATCAACCAAGTCAAACGCCTTGGAAAAATCTGTCATCACTACTGTTGATGTATATCCTGTCTTGTCAGCATGTGAATACAGATATTCCAGGAGATCTACTAGGTAATGAGAGGTTGACATGCCCGGCCGATTTCCATACTGATGGGGATCAACGTTCCTACTGATATCAGCGAGCAGCATCTTGCAAACAAAGAGTTCGGCAAGTTTCGCGAAATGACTGGTGAGTGCAATGGGTCTCAGCTTGTCAATTGAAGGCGGTGTTGTTTTAGGTAATGGAAATATGGTGGACATTTTCCATTGATGAGGAACGATTCCTTGGTCAAGAGAAGCATTGATTATATCACAAACTGGAGACGTAAGTTCAAGTGCGAATTCACGAATCAAGCGCAATTTCTTTAGGGCTTCTATATGAGCGTCGAATCGGCAGCCTAGCATAGCCGGGTAATGTTGGAGCGCCTTGAGGACCTTGCAAGGTCGATACGTGCGCTATATAAGAATCCAATATTATTATTATTATTATTATATAACACCATAACACAGACACTGATAACATGTGGGGCCATGCATCTCAGATTTAACATTGTTAAACGATCCCTTTAAAGATACTATGTCCCTTTTGCAGCCAACATCAAATTCTGTAGAACTTTGCAGGAATTATGAATATGTCATGTATGTCCTATCTGTGAAATTTAAATGTTAGCAGTGTCCTAATATTCAAATTATGCAAGGAAACGTGTTATACTTGCTAGACTTCACTGTCAGACACTATTGAGTGACTGACTTTTTTTTCTTCTTTGGTATTAAATACCATACATAAAATGGGCTGTAAAGGGTACAGCATTTCAATAACCCACTTCTTGTAATGGCCAAAATTAAACTGATTGAATCTTTGCGCAGCATGAAACGTACAACCATTCGGTACAATGGTCTGAAAATCAGACTATTACTTACTGGCTCTATAGCTCTTAAGTCGATTCGACAACTAATAGTCGTTATTTTCCCACTTAATGACATTTTCAAGCCCCCCTTTGTTTTAGGGAAGTTCTAAATTAGTATTATCTTTCAAATGCCATTGGAATTTTAATAACCTTTTCATTTTTTTGGCCTGCAAATGGGACATAGTACCTTTAATGTAATGTTTTATTCCCCCCCCCCCCCCCACAGGGCATACCGTAGCCAGCATGGCTGCAATTTCACATCGGTCATTCCAACCAACGTCTTTGGCCAATGGGATAACTTCAACCTGGAAGACGGTCATGTGATCCCCGGACTCATGCACAAGGTCTACACAGCAAAACGTAAGGTCAAAGGTCATGGGGCCTAGCAAAATGTTAACATTTTAGGAGGTAGTGGATGTGTGTGTGTGCTTGTAATTGGGTTTTTACAGACGTGTATCAACCAGATCTGATTATTTACGTCTGGGGATCGACTTTTGATGTCACCATCCGAAAGACATGACTCAGTTTGTAACTTCCATTGTTAGCTGGATTACAGGTGCACGCCACAACGCCCACAATGCCCTAAATATGCCTTCTTTATTATGTCTCTTTTTTAATGGACTTAAATTGGGTAAGCTGTTGTATAAAAATAATAATAGAACAATTCCTATATACATTGAAGTGCATTAAATCTATGTAAACGGTCTTAAAGGCCAGCTGTACTAGTTTGGCCAGGAGGGATTAGACCACACAGCATGGTAATAGTGACAGGTGGCTATCTCATCAACTCAGCTCTCAATTTACATAAGAAAAAGAGGATCATGGGGACCAATGCTCACCAATTATGCATTGTTTGTTATATAGAGGGCATAACTAGCTATAAGTAGTGCAGTGGGGCTTTAAAACAACTCTCTCATGAATTTATTTCTCATTTCCCTGCTAAGGTGACGGCACACCCCTGACTATCTGGGGGACAGGGAAGCCTCTACGTCAGTTCATCTACTCCTATGACCTCGCCCGGCTCTTCGTCTGGGCTCTACGGGAGTATGACGAGGTCGAGCCCATTATCCTCTCCGTCGGTGAGGAAGATGAGGTATCCATCAAGGAGTGCGCGGAGCATGTCGTTGAGGCTTTCGACTTCAAAGGGGAGGTGGTCGTATCCTTAACAAAAACCGATACCGTATTTAGCGTACATATTACACTAAGTGTCCAACATCTTCTTAAAGGGATTGGGTAACTTTGTCTCAGATTCTTAAACAAAATCCTGGATTTAGCTTGTGTGTGTGTGTAATTGGTTTTTACAGACGTGTATCAATCAGATATGATTATTTACGTCTGGGGACCGACCTTTAAACGTCACCATCCGATAGACGTGAATCAGTTTCGAACCTGCGTCCTCGGCTGAATCAGTTTGTAACTTCCACTGTTAGCTGGATTGCAGGCGCACGCCACAACGCCACAACGCCTGGATTTAGCTCATGCTCCAATCATAATTATAAACCTTTAGGTCAGTTAGGAACCCCATGACTTTTACAAGCCGATCGCCTGTCTGATTATCAAGATATAAATGATTGGAAATCGAATTTTCATTTTTCGTTTCCCTAACGGTTTTCATAACACTACAGTCTATTGGGGAAAATGAGTATGGTAAAACCAGTCACTCAAATATTTCTACTTTTTTGAGGCACTTCTTGATCATTTTCAAGTGCAATTTTTTTTAGGGCTTCAATATTACACCATATGATATCACAAGCTGAAATCTTATCTTTTATAACAATACCTGGACTTGGTACTGTGACACTCATCCAAGCTATCTTATTCTTTCTATTTTTCTTGTGCGCCTCGGAATAGAATTGTCTCGATAGACGGCGCTATATGTATATAAATGCCTAGTATTATTATTATCATTACTATGTCTATTAAAATAAGACCTTAGTCCTAAACAATGGTGGTATAATACCTAAAAAACATGGCAATTTAATAAGTCTGTGTATGCAATTGATAGCAAATAGTATTCATGTGATGTTTCCTTAATTCTTTGCTTCGTGACATCATCAGTACGATACAGACAAATCTGATGGTCAATTCAAGAAGACAGCCAGCAATGCTAAGCTCAAGAAATACCGTCCAGACTTTGAGTTCACTCCTATAAAGCAAGGTAAGTTTCAATACCAATACTCTACATATAGGGTGGTGCGTTCAATCGATTTTTTGAAGCTAGAATCACAAACATTAATCACAAATCAAACCGCCATTAAAATCACAGTTACTGCGGAAGAGCATTCAAGCGATTTTTCATCAACGCTGATTCTCGCTCATTTCAAGCCCAGCCACCGCTCATCACACTGCAGTTTTACCCAGGAAGTAGGTCAACTTCGCCGCATGCTTTCTGAATGTATTTACGGTCGACTGTCGGCCAAACCCGAAGCAGGCCACGAAAATGAGGTTATAGAATTATGCTTGAGATCAAGCGATTTTCAGCGTTTTTTCAGCGTTTAATGTTTGCGTTTTTAAACACGTTTATTTTTACAACCGACGAAAAATGGCTAAAACTAAACGTCTTTGAAAACCGTGTTTCTAGGGTGAAAAAGTGTTGATTGAACGCACCCATAGGGTACCAAAGTATGTTAAAGTATACTGGCCAAGTTGTCAAGGTTGCTGGTTCCAAACCATTTTGTGCTTAACAATGGTGTGGTGATCACACCAACCCCAAACACTGCTCCAACCTGTTGCTTGAATGATTTTGCGGTGAACCTCATGTGCAGGTTCTCTCTTGTAGAACAGTGACTTGGCCTGTGACCGACGAGACATTAGAACTTTGGTACTCTATAGTATTCCCAATTGATATCATGTGTGGATAATGTCAGATGTTATTGTAATAGACCGGTTCACGGTTAGCACCTTACTGCAATGACCCCGAATTTCCACAGATCTTCAAATCATGAAGATGTCCCACTTTGTACATTTTGAAATAATCACTCCTACAGCGATGGAGGTGCTACACAAATAGCCTTTGTTTCCCCTTTTCAAAGAATACTTCCGCCTGTGTATCGGGAGTGCATAGATGAATAATGATTACATAACTTTCTTGAGCACGTATCCAGTATTACGTCTTCGTGTATTTCACAATTTGTTCTGCAATGACCTTTATCTGCTCATGCTCAGACTGCAACCTTGAACTGGCTTATTGTTCGCTCATGAAAAGAAATGATGCTTTGGGATATTGAACTGCTCTCAAGTGGACTCTTTGAAAATCTTTGCTATCTTGATTAAAACTTGTCTTGCAAAATGTTACGTTCACCAATAGCTTGCATAATAATATCTTGATTACATCTCCAGTAAACTCATGATTCAACTTTTCAAAATGTATATATTATTTCTCTCTCTCTGTCCTGTCTCTCTTTCTCTGTCCGTCTGTCTCCCTCTTTCTTTTTCACTCTCTCTTTCTCTGCCTTTCTCTCTCTCATTCTGTCCTTCCCTCTTCTTTGCCTTTCTCTCTCTCTCTTTCTCTCTCTCTCTCTCTCTCTCTCTCTCTCTCTCTCCATGTTTGTTTTTTCTTCTCTCTCTCTCTCTCTTTCTCTTTACCTTTATCTCTCTCTCTCTCTTTCTCTCTTGCAGCTTTGAGGGAGACGGTAGAATGGTTTGTAGCCAACTATGACATCGCCCGCAAGTAAGCGACAAAAGGACTTAACACACACCAAGGCTACACTAGTGCAAAGACTTCTCTCACATGGAAGTATTTATTAGTACATTCAGTGTGACTGCACAGTCTACATAATTTTTATATAGAGACCTTTTACTTTCATGAAACATGTTTATGGGATACACACCTGTACCCTTTTTCAGTGCAATTGCATAAGCTATGTAGATCTTTGCTTTAATAGTGTTTTTTTTTTTCTTTGGAAATACAATTCTGATAGCTTTTTTGAATGCAATTGCACAATCTGTGTAAATATTTGCTTTCATATATTGTTTAACATTGCCTTTGAGTGATACACGTAGCTGTTACTGGTGGATTTTTTGTTTGTTTATAACAAATTCATTAATAATAATAATAATAATAATAATAATCTTTTAGTCCACTCCAAATTTTATTAAACCAAAACGAAAATTATTTTTGCCTAATTGATCGTGAGCCCGGCAGCCACTGAGCAGCGCCAGATCGACGTTGCTCTATCCCTTATTGGCCTGTATTCCGAGATCAGCTTAAGACCGTTTGTATCAAATTTTAATTTGTATTCTTTTTGATAAAGTGAAACTATATCATGTTCAGATACAATTCATATAAAATATAATTCAATTTTGGTGTAACATTACTTTTTTACGTTTTTTCTGAGAAATAGTTATGAAATTATTTTCGAGTGGCGATGATGACGACCGTAGCTGCTCTAAGCAGCGTATAATACTTTTATATGAAACATTGAAGTATATGATTTGTTACAAGAGCGCATTGAAATCGAACAGTGAAGCCTAATATTAGACAGTAAAGATATGATCATGTTTGTGGGAAGTGTTCATGAGTACAGTTCATATTAGGAGTGATGAAATATTTAGAAACCTTGATTTCTTTTATAAACTGTCTTCCTTAATTTCAGTTTAACTGAATATGTGTTGATAAAGTTGTATGTGTGCTAAGCACAGGATTTGCATTCTAGATTGACCAAAGTGAAATGTAGAGAATCATGTATTCTGTGATCTCTTTGTAACAAACATATACATCATGTGTTCAAGTGCTCATATATGGAAGTAAATAACATTTCCAATACACAACATTCATCATTGTATTGTCCGAGTTTAGGACATTAATGTAAGAAAGAAGTGTGTATTACTATTCAATGCATTCAATGCATTGTTTATTATTATTATTGTTCTATTTGTTTATATTTTTGTGTGTAAGTAGGGTCTCTTTCAAAGTTGCTGTTTTCATGGTGAATCTGTTGACAAGAGTAAATAGTGGTGCTCTCAATATGAATATTTATTCGTGGATAATAATCATGAAGAAGGAGGAGGAGGAAGAGGAAGAAGAAGAAGAGGAGGAGGAGGAAAGGAAGAGGAGACAAAATGCATATTTAATGCATATTTAATGTTTAAATGTAAAATACCAGAGAACAGTCAAGCCTACTTAAGCGACAACCTGTAAAGGAAGACAAATAGTCTATACAGACCTCATTTTTGCTATTCTTGAGCAGAGATTCTAATTGAATTTTTCTTAAAAGGAACCTGTCCATGAAGACCACCTACTTATAAAGACAGCCTTTATTTATCTCCTTGAGTGGTCTTTATATACAGGTTTCACTGTATATGGACCCCCCCCCCCCATGGGAAAGAGACTTCAATAATGTATTCAGACTGAATTATGATATGAAATACACGACATGTACAAATGGCTGAATTGTGAGAATCTAGTATTCAAAGTTTATACTCCAAATGATTTTATTAGTAACACCATTATATTCTTTTGTGATGCTTCACTGTTTGTAACTACCGTAACTTATGCTGTGTAGACAGATACTTAATATACTTTGCACCTAGATATTACTAATTTATTTTCCCCTCTGAATTTAAAACAGATGAAGATGTCAGTATAATGTTAGAAGTGGTAGGCAAGAAGATTCAAATGATACTGATAACTTTCTTGATTTTGAATTGTTCCATTGAAATGATGATTTGTCATGATATGTTAACTTTGAATTTAAATGAATCATGAATTTTGAATTCAGGTTGTCATGATATTGAAATTCCTTGCATGGATGCTTGTACATGAGGTATCAAGTAGCATTAAATATGACATTTTCTTTCAACGAATGCTTCTTTGGAATGAGATTATAGTGTTATAGATTTAAAGAGAAGGTTGACTTCTGGGAAGAGGTGAAAAGTAATTTGTGAGCAATATTGTATTTAAATGCAAGTGTGGAAGAACATCAGATAAAAAATGTTCCCTGAAAAGCATGGCTCTTCAAATACCTCCATATTCTAAATATGGCATGTAACATTATACAAATCAGGACAGATTTTTATGCCACATGTTCCTGTATTCCTATATTCATCTTTCTGTGTACAGTGCTTGTAACTTTACCAAGACTGGGCCAAATTTCTTATCATGTTGATGACTCCAGAACCTCGCAATACACACCAATACTTATATGCTGGATGATTAACTCTTTCTTCCACACCGTTTCTTTCACAATACAATCGCATAACCAGAACTCAACTTTATCTTTAAGGAGAATAAAAAAAGGAGGGATGTGTTAGAACAGCCATGGTATTATGGTTCAGAAACTTGCGAGGACATAAGAAGAATGTATGTGGAAGATGTGTGGTGTGAACCTGTCTGATAGAACACAAGTGAGCTTGTAGAAAGGTTGTGTCTGGAAGAGTCTATGGTGGAAGTGGTAAAGAGAAGTGGAATGAGATAGATGGGTCACTTCATTTTTGCCTTGCGCACAGACTAGAAGGGATGAGATTTAGATAAATAAAAAACAACAACATACGCAGGAAGACTACGGAACACCACTGCATGACTTTCAACACGGCTGTCAATTTAGACCCGTAATTTCCTGAAAAGGGACCATTAAACACAGTCAAGTTGGTAAGTGGAACCGATGTTAGTATAACCTTCTCCTAATTTTAAATAATCAATGCATGAGGTAAAATGACATTTTGGGGGATTTTGGGGGCAAAACGCTACGACCTGAAATGGCCGTGGCGTTATCGAGGGAATGTGTATAAACGGAGTCGGGCTGACTCGGCCCACGGGACTACTCGGCCCAGCTGGGAAAACTGGGCCGAGATGTCCCGACCTGATTAATCGATCTATGTTTGTGCTCTTTGTGACTTAATAATGCCCTTTCCAACCAAAATCTTTAATGGAATTGTGTTAAATGATACCAATGAAGACAATTTATAACTTATCTGTAGGTAAAATGACAAAAAAACAAAACATTTCGGACAATTTACTCACAGCTCGCAATCCGCATTGCCGCACGTACATTAAAAAATGTGCGTTGTATCTACTCGGACCACTGAAATTCAAGCAGTGTTTTTGTTGGTAAATCACTGCAAAAATATCATTTTTATCTCGTATGAAGGTCTATTTTTTATTCCTGACACAGATTTCATTATTGAGAAGTCGAATAGTCTATAGATCTAGGCCTAGACCCTAGTACATTTTAGACGAGATGGTTGATGTTTGTTCACATTCTTTCGTCCTGGCCGTAAATTAGCAGACTACTGCCTAGTGCTACCGCAGCAGCTCAGCTCAGTGTGCAGCTAGCCGTACAGCGCCGCCGGCCGGGTCGGCGGGGAAATTCACTGACTCGGCGCCCGTACCGGGCCGCTGCACTGCATTGCATGATTGTACTGCCCAATTTGATCGAGTGATGTGAGTCTTCTTCTTCTTCTTCTTTGGGTTAAGTCTACCTCCTTCACAGTTGAAGATTCTTGCAGACTGATGAGTGTGTGTGTGCTTACGAGAGCAAGGTGCATGGTGCAATGCTATTTACATGGTGATGGTGCAAGTAAAAAGTTCCCGGACTTAGTTGCTGCCTCCCGTCAGGCATTGACGGATGAGGCACATACTGTTTCTGATGGCAGGTTGTTCCAACTCCTCACAGTCCTGGGAAAGAAGGACTGCTTATGTTGCTCAGTTCTTGAACGGAGGACTTGGTAGCTATGTGCATGGGCAGTCCTGGAGGGTCTTGTGACAGGTTTGATGTAGGATGCTGTGTCGAGTGCTACCAGGTTGTTGTGGAGCTTGTACATCATCACCAGTCTGTAATTTTCTCTGCGTTGCTCGAGTGTGGTCCAGTCAAGTTGTTGGAGCATGGAGGTTACGCTAGAGGTGTTGTGGTACCGATTGAGGGTGAATCTAGCGGCCCGTCTTTGTACCATTTCTATTTGATGGATGTGGTTTGCAGAGGAGGGATCCCAAACTGTAGAACTGTACTCAATGAGTGGTCTTACTAGAGCTTTGTAGGCAGTACTCTTCAGTTTTGGTGAGTTGATCCGGAGATTTCGTCTGAGGAAGGCAAGGGTGTTGGTTGCTTTCTGGCATATATGCTTGTGATGTGTTTGTCCCATTTCAAGTCTGATGTGATTGTGATGCCAAGGTACTTGGTTGATGAGACTGCTTCCAGTGGTGTGTTGTTCAGGATGTACTGGTGTCGTATCTGGCTCTTCTTCCTGGACACTGTGATGGTCTTGCACATGTCCGTGTTGAGCTCCATCATCCATTCAGAGGACCATTCAGCGAGCCTATTAAGATTAAGGTCCTCCTGTAGTTCAAGAGGGTCTTGTCTGCCCTTGATCGCTAGGTAGATGATGGCGTCGTCTGCAAAGAGACGTACTGGAGAGGTGAGCTTGTCTGGCAGGTCGTTGATGTAGTACAGGAATAGAGAGGGTCCGAGGACAGAGCCTTGAGGTACTCCTGAGTCGACGTCGACCTCAGGTGATGCATGGCCTTCTAGAACAACTTGCTGGGTTCGATGGTGAAGAAAGTTGGTGATCCACCTGTTGCTTTTGCCTCTCACTCCATAGTGGTCCATCTTGTGCATTAGTCTCTGGTGACCGACCTTGTCAAAGGCTTTGCTGAAGTCCATGACAAGGACATCAGTTTGCAGACCTAGCTCCATGTTCTTGTGGAGGTCACTAACGAATCCCAGTAGTTGTTGCTCGCAGGATCTCTGTGGTCGGAACCCATGTTGGAGGGGGTGGAGGATGTCCTTTTCATCGCCATGCCTCATGATGCTACTTGCAAGGATGTGCTCCATCATCTTGCAGCAGATACATGTGAGGGAGATTGGGCGATAGTTGCTAGGATCTATATCTACTGTATTACATGTATCATTATTCATTCCGAGTAGAATATCCAATTTGATTTAGTGAGTAAACTAGACCTAGATCTATATCTACTGTAGCTGCATCATTATCATATACTAGATTAGTCATTCAGAGTAGAATATTTGATTAATGAAGGAATGGAATTTTTCTTTTTCATAATCAGATAATCATATTTTACTCCTAAAAGTTAAAGACTTGATAAATAGCTAGATCTAACGTAAGGGCCTAGCCTAGTACTCTAAGCAGAGAAGTGAGCTGAAGAATCGCCTTATTTTTTTGGAGGGGGCTGCTTCAAAAAAATTCTACGAAAAGAAGGTATTGGCTTCAAGTTTTTTGTATAAATAATGCAGCCCCACCACCCCCCCCCCCCAAACAAACCAAAAAATCTTCTTTTTGTTCCCTTTTTCTGGGAATCAAAGAGATATATACAAAGCAAAGCAATTAAGACATGATATTGCAATGACGTGCCGGTGCATGGAGGGGCAGGGGCAGATGCGGCCCTCGGGGGGGGGGGGGGGGGGGGGCACAGTGCCACTTTTTCAGATACCCCAAAATACCCCTTTTATTTTGTAAGAAGTGCCCCTTTTCCTTTGACAAGTGCCCCTATTAGTAAAAGTGCCCCTTCCCCCCTTTTCACCTCTGACGAGTGCCCTTTTTTATTTTTGACACGTGCCCCTTTTCCTTCGACATGTTCCCATTTTCCTTTGCAATAAGTGTCCATTTTCCATTCTCACAAATTTCATGTCTTTCCTTCTTTCTTGTGATTGAGATAATGTACTCCCCTGAAAGCAATATATAGAATGCAAAATGATATTCTACTTCACATGTAATGAAGTCGGATCAAGAACACAAATAAATACGAAGAAAACAAAAAAAATTGTGAAATGTTATGTACAAAAGGCATGGAGAGTTGTTCACAGATGATGTCATCAAATTGAATACTGCCCTCTAGTGACTAGTCATTTCAAAAGGCTCTAACTTTCTTATTCCTTGCCCGATTTTGTTCAAATTTTCACTGATTTTATTCAAATCTTTTAAACTTTACAATAAAAGTAACTTAGTATGAAGGTTTTGGTTTCCTTTAAGAAATGTGACGTATGGGACAAGTGTGTGACGTACGGGACAACCCCATGTAAAACCAATGCAAGATGTGAAAAAGGAAATGACCAAAAGGAGAATATATACTGTGTTAGGAAACTTGTTGTATACAGGGATATACAAACATTCCAACTGGGTCCCTTCTAGGAATTTACTTGTACTGAATTTGATAGTCTTCAAGCCAGACCCCTTGTTTTTATCAACTTTGGTATTTTGCCAGTTGATGTCCCCAACATTGGCAGGATGCTAAATATGTAATAGTGTACTAGTTCCTGGAATGAGTCTAATGAAATTATATGGTAGTAGATGCACCAGAAGCTGGCTTTTACAACTAATAGATGCTGCAGGTAAGAATAGCACATGTGATTTTTTTTGTGTGGATATTCTATTTAAAGATAGTTAAAGACCAGTTATGGTCATGCGATTGCATTGTGAAAGAAACGTTGTGGAACCGATCAGAAAAGGTTGATCATATATAAGTATTGGTGTGTACGGTACTGCAAGGTTCTGGAATCATCAAAATGATAAGAAATTTGGCCCATGCAGTCTTTGTAAAGTTACAAGCACTGTACACAGAAAGATGTATATGGGACTACGCACACGTGCGCAACACATGCGTTTATCTCTCACACACCAATAGATAAACTAATTTACCAAATATATCAATTAGTAGGCGGTTTCCCAGTAAAATTGTTATCATGTATTATTAGTCAAAACATACTCTTTCACATGATCGATAATAAGAGCTTCCATTTCATTTTTTGAAATTGGGTTTTTCCAATACTGGTCTTTACCTTTAAATGTCATGGTAAAGGATTACAGCATACACTGTACATGTTATGGAGCCAGCTCGGGAATTCTGATCTCCGAAAAACTAAATCATAACTTTTAAGGAAGGATATATAGCCTTTTTGAGTACCGTATTTCACACTCTCACCCACTTGAGATTTTCATCACTTTTACACCCATGCATTTTTGTTGATTTACGCTTTAATCTTTTGAATTGTGGAAAAGGTCACACAAAACTTTAGGGTTTTAATTTCTTATATCTGGTGGTGTACTGTTAATAATAAGATGTCTTTAATCAATACAAAATACATTCAAGATTTATATTTTTGTATCCATCTTTCACAAACATGTACATTAATGTACATCAAAATTCTTGATTATAATATGACAGCAACATACATGTATATAGTCATGTTCTAATCTGTGATAAAAAGATAAAAAAAGACAATCTGTTCAGCATTATCTTTGAGTTCCTTCAAAATTCTATGATATAACTATCAAGTACTTCAAACAAGCTGTGAAGAAAAGACTTCATATTAAATTCTAATGTATCTTTGTTCACAAACACTTAGAGCATAAGAAATATTCTTTGACAAAATATGATGTGCCGAGTGTGCCCCTGTGTTTCAAACAAGTTTAAATAAAAAATTTCAAGTTCAAGTTCATCTTCTTCATTAATTATTATCTAAAAACATTTAGCAATGTTGAATGGAATTGATGAAAGTAATGAGAAAAGAAGCATGACTGCACATGATAGATGGGTAAATGGAATAAAAATGGTAATATAGTGTGTATGAATGTAATTCAATTTGTTTTCTTTATTAAAGTAATATTTGTATTGATTTACCTCATAAATTAACCCAGAGGATATTAAGTGATGGTCAGAGGATCTACATGTAATTGGGTTCTAAAACACTCTAATTGTCACTGATTTAAGTTAAAATTGTTCACATTTAACAAATTTTGACGAAAATTCTTCATTTCAATGCATTTTTCCATAGGGAAAAGTTGTCCCGTACGTCACATACACACATTTATGTTTTGGTATATTACATAACAACGGAAGGTCAGAAAAATATGGGAATAGTTGTGATTAATGCTTGATTCCATAATGAATTAAGATATCATTACCATAAATCTCATAACTTAATAAATTCAGAGAACTTTTACGATGAACTTATTTTTGAAAAAGTCAGAAATTCTCTGGTCCCGTACGTCACGCAGCACATTAATTACATTAAAAATTAATTTATGAATGGGTCAGAACTAAAACTTTCCACAAATGAACTAGCCCATAATAGCCACAGACTCATACCAAAAGATAGCCATACAAATAATTTCATCCATTGTTATTTCTTGTTTAAAGTCTCTGAATGTCCCATACGTCACAATCCAAATAGCTTGGACCTGCCCTTTAACAAGCAGTCAAGCACAGTCAAAAGCCATTTAAAGCTGTTTACAATGTACTTCAACTGTTTAATATGCAAATGGGGTAGGCTCAGAACGATGTTATTTTGGTCTAAAATATATTACGCCAAGTTTCTTTTTGTCCTAGTTTTACTTACGGTAGACCAGAGACAGAAATCATGGCGTCGGAAAAGAAATCCCGGACGGACAAGGTGATCATGGTGACGGGCGGGAGTGGTTTGGTTGGGAGAGCCATCGAGAGGGTTTCTAAGGAAGAACAGAGACCAGATGAAACCTGGATCTTCCTCAGCTCCAAAGACGGTGATCTCAAGTAAGTATTTTGCAGGAATATATTCACCTGTCTTCTCTCTTGGGGCTCCTCAGTATTAAAGACAATGTCTCAAAAGATATAAAAAGGCCAAAATGTTGTGAAATACCATATTTGAAAACTTTTTCGAAAGTATGGTGACAAAATATTCATTAGTACTGTAGATCTACTTAGCAAAATGACAGTCATTTATCATTTAAAATATGAATTTTGCCTCTTTCCATGTTTTATTCAACCCATATGCAGAGCTGCCAACCATTCCGTTTTTCCCGGAATTATTCCGTTTTTTAATCCCAATTACGTTTTTTTTTCACAAAATACGTTTTTTATTTTTATTTTTTATTTTTTTTTTTTTTTTACATACCGCACATCAAAAAACTGCCCTAATATGTTATTTTGATCACAAATTCAATAGAAAACTAAGGTTGAAACATACTTGAAGAGAAAAGTATTCTCAAAAAGAAGCATTGGAATTGTGTCGCGCGTGGTTGTAAGTTTTGTTTTAACGAATTCCTTTTTTTTGCTTGAAATTCCTTTTTTTTGCCATCATGATTCCTTTTTTTTGGCATCATGATTCCTTTTTTTGGTCGCACAAGGTTGGCAGCTCTGCATTTGATGTATATAAAAATATTGGCATAAAATATATTTTGTTCTTTTTTCTAGTTATGATATTCTGCAGTCTAATTGTTGGAAGGAAAATTAGGATTGTAATCATTTTATTTATTATTTATTCCTACAGGCCTTAACTCTTATCATGCCACAGGGCTAATCCCCATTGTGCCAGGTTGTTTTGGAGACTAATCTGATTAACGCGAAGGTTCTATGAATGGTGAGTGCAAAACACACAGCACAGCCCAATGAGCATGAACAATAACTGCTCTTACGAAAGCGCCCTTGCACGCACATGGCACTCAATAGGTAGCGTGCATGCAGCCTCATGGCAGGCTATGGGTTAACAGACATACATGTAAACTGTATCAAGTGTTGTTTTTTTCCAGTTTGATTATAAAAAGACATCAACAGATTCCTTGTTTTGTTTAACTTTGTTTTAAATTTGCTGTTCCAAACAAAATAAAACAATCCAAAACTCTGAAAATGTTGTTATATATACATTCTCCTTAATTGTCAACATTATTTCTATTGGCATATTTCAGAGTCTAACCTCTGACATTTTGGATACAGGACTATTTACTTCTGTTTAACAAGCACAGTGAAAGCCATTTAAATCTGTTTGTACTTCAACTGTTTGATATGCAAATGGGTAGGCTTAGAAAGAGTTAGGCTTAGTAAAGGGTGTAGATTCAGCAGGGACACTTGAATTAAAATGCCTTAAAGGTAAAGGCCAATTTTGGAAACACCCCCCTCTCAAAAAATGAAATGGAAGCTCTATTACCAATCATGTGAAAGAATATGTTTTGACTAATACATGATGATAACAATTTTGCCGGGAAACCGCCTACTAATTGATATATTTGGTAAATTAGTTAATCTATTGGGACCAAATAGATAATACGCACGTGTCGCGCACGTGTGCGTAGTCCCATATACATTGTTCTGTGTACAGTGCTTGTAACTTTACGAAGACTGGGCCAAATTTTTTATCATTTTGATGATTCCAGAACCTTGCAGTACACACCAATACTTATATGCTAGATGATCAACCTTTTCTGATCGATTCCACAACGTTTCTTTCACAATGCAATCGCATGACCATAACTGGTCTTTATTCTTAAGTTTGCCTGGCTTTGTATGTGCAGTAAATTCACAGAGAGCCGATATTTGTTTGTCAGCAACTCAAATATTCAGGATTTTTTCAGACCCAATATTTGTAAGCTTTCTCCCCTCCAAGTCAAAGAGTTCACATCAGTCGCAAGTACTGTACATGTGTACATAAAAGATAGACTGCAAACTTGCGATTGGTTGGAGGACTTGCAACTTTGTAAGACTTTGTAATACTGCTTTCAAACTGGCTTCTATCGGAGTCACACCGATGAAAATACCGATTGAATGTAAACAAAGGTGAAACCGCAGTTTCCCCCCTGTCGCTTTCTAACTGCCGATGAAATTCTCTCGCTGTGGCGAGCCCATGCCGGAAGTGAAGGATTATTGCGTAATTATTAAGCCCGCACTCCATCTAGCTAGCATGCAGCATGTTCAACCATAAGTCAACAAACACAGCTGGTTACAAAAAAGCGCGCATACACTGCGACCTCTGACCATTTTAATCACTGTTTTAATCGCCTTTTTCTCCCGAACGTTTTCATACTGGCCGTTTCATCGGTGTCACACCGATAGAATGAGAATTTCTCCTGCTCTTGAACAGGAGAATTTAATCGCCTATTTCTCTTCTTTTTATCGGCTATTTAATCGCCTTTTTCTCCTCTGTTGCTTTCTAACTGGCCATATTTCATCGGATGCGTCCGGATGCATCCGATGAAAATCAGTGCAGTTAGAAAAGGGTATTGGACTCTTTGTAAGACGGGGCCCTATACAAAGAGGTGAAGCGTTTTGTTATTTATAGATTATTGTTCCTCTCTGTGCCTGTGGTACATATTAGTCCCATGTGTAAACCAAAAGGATTATAAAAGGTAAAGTGGTAGTCATTTTGGCTCAGTGTAATTTGCAGGCACAGGGCTTTGTCAGGTGTCATGGGTAACAGTGTCTCTGCTTGCATTTCCATAATTTTATTAAACAAATTCGTTTTCACTGGCTGCCTGCCGTATCAATAAACAAAATTAACAAAAGACTTAACTCCATTTCGTTGACAATCAGCCGTAGACGAGAGTCTTCATGCATGGCTGATTGTCAACGAAACGGAGTTAAGTCTTTTGTCAAATCTGCTTTTTGCTACTGCAGGCACCCAGTGAAAACGAATTCGTTTCATTTGTTAAAATTATGAAAATGTAAGGGCTACTTTAAACAAACAGAACTTTGTTATTCCTGGCTCATTTTTCTTGATTGAGGTATCATATGAAAGAGCAGAAAATGAACTTTCTAGAAATATGAATTTTTCTTTGAAATTCAGATACCGCCCGCCAAATTAATTTTTGGTTTCCTTCCTTCAAATTGCTTTTAATCACTCATGCGTGAAATATGCATTATCTGAGTAGCATCACATGAAAGAGGAGACTCTAAGCTTTCCAAATATGTATCATTCATATTAATTATGATTCTGATTAAGTTATGATAAAACATCGATACTTCTCGGTTTCGTTTTTTCTGGGACGCACTGTATAGTCTGCACATTTATCAGAGAGGCCGATACGATTGGCTAAGACAAAGTCAGTCTTACTCGAGAGGCAGGGAAAAAAATAATGCATGTTGACCGGTGCGTGAGAGGCTGAAATATTGCTTTTTTTTGGTGCATTTTAATACTTATCTTTTTTTATATAAACTCCCTTGCTACATGTACAGGTATACATCGTTTTTTCCCAAGCACACTCATCTTTTCCCTAGTTTTTTTGCTAGCCAGAAGTTACCACTGATCTGGACGGAAACAAATTTGATGTTACACCGTTACCCGAGACGTAGACGTGCAACATTTTCCTTTTCCTTTTCCTTTTCGATAAAATGTTTTGAGACACTATAACCCCCTTTATTGGTCGCTAGTAAGGATATATTGACTGCTTTGAGAATATTAAAAGCAGTCAATATATATTTTATATACCGAAAAAAAGGAAAATGTTGACTCACCCATTTAGGTTTCCATCTCTTTGAAGTCATAATAATAATAAGTCATGAATATTAACACCAACAATAACTTGTGTACAGTATGAAATCCAACAAGCTGTGCTCCAGTAGAACAGGGAATACCAAACACGTTTACACGAACAGTAATTGAGAAAGTGACGCTGAAGTCCGAATCTGATCGTTAGCATTGATTTCTTGCTGTAATAATCGCCGTTCTTCTGCCTGCAACCCGCATAGAATTTTTGAAGGATCTTGTCCAGGTCTGCATTCGGAAGTCTGTTTACATCTCCGAGGTCCGTGTTGACATTTCGCAAGAACTCTTCAAATATTTTAATGCCGTATTTTACTGCATACTTCGTATTTTTGCTATCAGCAGAATCGATTAAGTCTTGCAGCTGAATGTCATCCATAAGTTGAAATCTTGGCATAGCTGTGTCCTCCATTTTGCCTCTTTATTGACAAAATATTGGAAACAAAAAACCCCAGTATTTTGCGATCGAGACTAGTACACAAAATGGCGATCGGTCGTCTGCGCTGCGTGGATTGGTAGATTCGTCGCCTGAATGCAGCGACCAAAATTGAATTGCACTCAAACACCGTTAACGGTATCGCGCATCGGTCATCGCACAAAAGAAACTTATACGGTAACACGTAAACCAAAATGGGGATCGCAGCAAAATGACGTCACGTTTCACAGCCATGGAAAAAGTGCTATGAAAAATGGATATAAACCGGTAGAGCCGGGAAAAATGGATATGAATTTCAATTAGCGGGCATGGTTAAGAACATGACTGCATTTTCAACCAATCAGAAGACAGGATTAGTAAAGAATCTTAAAATGAGGTATACAATTTTGAATAGCTTGCTTGATTGAGTTCGAATGGCTGCTACTGTGCTAGTGATTTACATCAATAAATCAACGTATCTACCTATCCAACTTTGCTATGTTGCACCTCAACATTGCATAACCGAAACTTAAAACACATCGCCAAAATTGCTCATACCCCCCCGCCCAATAGCGCCCTTCGTGACCCTTGCGTCCGAGCGCTGCCAACGTAACCTCTTCCTCTTTATCTCTTCGCATCCGAACGGATAAGTAACACTAAAATCGCTCCCAAAAATTGAGAGTTTTTTCTCTTTAGTCGCTTTTTGGTTCGCATTTTCGCCTTTTATAATTATTCTCTACGATTTCCTTTTCGTTAGAGAGTAGTTTCACTCCGTGAATTTATTTATTTATCAGTATTCTAGAACGTTTTCTTACCGACAACTGTTCTTTTCCTCTTTCGCGTTTTCCCGTTCTCACTCCGGGGTCTCGGGTGCGTGCAGGGGTAGTCGGTGGGGTGTTTCTGTCACTGGTAGTTTATTTAATTCTTTTTGATAATTGCTCGTACCCTGTGTTTAATCTTTTTTTCCCGCAGGTTTAATATGTCTCGCAGTTCTAATTTTCTCTTAGCAGGTTTCTCTAAGAAGAAATCGAATTCTGTCGCGAGAAATAAGAAGAAGGATTCTAGCAAGTCTTCGTTAGTTACGCCCCTCGGGAGCGGTGGTGACACCGCAAACCCTGGGGATGCAAATGTCAGCGGACATTTATGCGGGCAAGGCAAGCCCATGAGAATGGTCGAGGGGGCGATGTTATCTCCCCTCGGGACGGTTCCCGGAAAAACCCAGAATATTCGGCGCTCTCCGGGTTTTGGATTGGCCGTTGCTACCGTTGATCCGGACTTGAACCGGTCACCGATCGGTTCTTCTGTTCCTTTGTCGGCTTTGCCGGTTCCGGATTTCGGTCTGGATACCCGTGCAGCCGAGTCGGATCCTGGTGCTTCAACTAACCGCGCCTCTCCGTCGGTGCGTGTTCCGTTTTCCCGATTCGGTTTGCGTGGAGCTCCTACCGTCGGGCTTTTACCGGATACCCGTCCCGTTTCTTCATCGGCCGTTTCCATTACCGCTACTTCTCGTAAGAGGCGGGGTATCCGGGACGCTGTGGCCGGTTCTTCCTCGGGTTTTGTTTATCCGTCGAAGAAACCGCGCTCTGATTTTACGGAACCGTTTGCGGCTCCTCGGGGTCCGCCTTTGGTGGCTACTCTCCCTCCGTCGGTGCCTCAACCCCCGCCGGAATTTTCGGATTGGATGCGGGCTTTTGCTGACGCGTTTCGCTCTTTGATGCCCGAGTCGGCTCCTCCGGTTCTTCCTACTTCAATTTCGGATCCGATTGCGGTTGATTTAATTTCGGAGCTTTCCAAAGATGCATCGATCTCTCCTGAGCAGTCGCCGGTGCGTGTTTCGAGTTGTCGTATTCCACCGGGGTCCTCTCTATTTGCTTCTCCGCCTCACGCATCGTTGGGCGCTCCGATAGGCGGGGATCGTCCCTGTTTATCTGGTCAAGATAGGGGGGGCTCTGTTGATCGTTGGGACACTGGTTCCATCGCTCAGTCGTCTGGTTCAGCTGCGGGGGATGATGCGTCTACTCCGTTCGTGTCTCTGGCGGCGGAATCGTTAGCCTTGTTTCACAAATATGTGCCCGATTCTTGTGTCATCCCGGAGTTATCGTCGGGGCGGCGAGGCTTCCTGTCTTCTAAATCGGACTCTTCGACAGTTCAGGGACTTTTTCTTCCTGATCTACACAAAGAAGAATTTGTGAACGCCGCAAAAGACTTGTCGTCATCGACGGGATTTCTTAAGCGGCAGGTGAACAAGTACGCTTTCGTTCCTCAGGATGCTGAGTCGTATTTGCGTCCTAAACAGGTTTCTCCCAAACTTGTGGCGGTGGCCAGTCGTTTGGGGAAGAAGTTTGGGACTCGTGGTCCTTTTGATAAAAGTGACAACTTGTTGTTTGATCTTTCTTCATTGACTGCTTCTGGTCTCCGGATGTCCGTTGTTATGGACATGCTGGTGGAGCTTTTGGCTAGTGCGGACGATCTCCATATTTCTGTTGAGGATCGTTCGATCTTGGTGCAGGTCATGAGAGAGGTATCGAGATTGATGGTGAGAAGCAGGCTCGAGACCTGTCCGTTGCTTTTCGCGATGTCCAAAAGCCGGTTCCTTCCTCCAGACCTTGTAAGAAAAGTTCGAAGAGTTCGGGTTCTTCTCGTAGGGATGTCGGCCAGTCTAAGGGCCGCCCTCAGGACTGTTACATGGTCGAGGAGGAATACCAGGATCGTGGTCGTCCTTCGTCTCGTGATTCTTCTTATCGTGGTGCGTCGTCTCGTGGTTCGACTTCTAGGGGTAGGTCGTCCAGGGGTAGTCGCGGGGGATATTCATCTTCCCGGACTCCCTTTCGTGGAGGTGGGAAGTCATTCTCTAGATGATGGCTTCCCCCGAGTGCTTGGGTCTCAGGTCGGCGGGCGGCTCCGGAGATTTCTCCCGGCGTGGGAGAAGATCACCAGCGACGTGTTTGTTCTGTCGGTGGTGCGAGAAGGGTTCTTCATCGATATTGTGGAACCTCTTCCGAATGGCGTCCTCCGGAGCCGCTCTCCGATCATGTCCCCTCTTTTTCAGGGTCACATTTCCTCCGAAATCGTGTCTCTGTTAGAGAAGGGGGCAATAGAAGTAGACGATCACCCGTGTCTTTGTTTGTCGCCGGTGTTCGTGATTCCCAAGCGCTCAGGTTCTTTAAGAATGATTCTCAACATGAAGCGGATCAACCTTCATCTGGGAAAGGCTCATTTCCGAATGGATCATCTGGCAACCATCCTTCCTTCATTGGATCCAGCAGACGTCGCGGTTTCTTTTTGGATCTTCGCGACGCTTATTTTCATATACCGATACATCCGCGGTCGCGGGATCTGCTGGGGTTTGCCTTCCTGGGCAAATTCTACTGATACAGAGCGCTCCCGTTCGGTTTGCGCCCTGCTCCTCGGATTTTCACGAGAGTCGTGGCGTCCGTCATGGCGTTTCTGAGAAGACGGGGTCTTCGTCTTTTCGCTTATCTGGACGACTGGCTTTTGGTCGCAAAGTCGGAGGCTCTGCTGTTGGATCATTTGCAGATTCTGATCAGCACGACTCAAGATCTCAGATTTCTCATAAATTGGGAGAAATCGGAGTTCGTCCCGACTCGCACGCCGTCTTACCTAGGTGCTCAGCTGGACATTCGTCATCAGCTGGCTCGTCCCAGTCTCGGCAGGGTCGAGATGATAGTCAGGACTGCTCGTTCTCTGAGATGTGCACGTCGGGTGAAAGCCGAGCGTTGGCTTCAGTGGCTAGGGTATCTCTCCAGTCTAGTTGACATTCTTCCAGATTGTCGACTATTGATGAGACCCTTCCAACTCCTTCTGTTTTAGGAGTTTTATCAGCCGAGCGTGAGTTCTCCTTTGACGTGGATCTCCCTGTCGTCCAGAATCAAGGGTCTTCTAGGTCCTTGGCTTCGTCGTTCCTTCCTCCTTCAGGGCAAACGCTTCCGAGTTCCTCTCCCTTCCGTGACCGTCACCACGGACGCGTCGCTGTTGGGTTGGGGGTGTCATTGCCAGGGGTCAATGATTTCAGGAGACTGGAGTCATCTGGACTTTCTGCCCCACATCAATGTGTTGGAACTCATGGGAGTGTTTGCTTCGCTTCGTCACTTCCGTGCTCGTCTGGTGGGCGCTCGGTTCTGATACTTACGGACAACGTGTCGGTGATGGCGTACATCAACAGACAGGGAGGCACTCATTCTGTGGCTCTGAACGAATTGGCCTCTCAACTCTGGGCGTGGTGCAAGGGGGCGAGGGTGTTCCCGATTGTATCACATATCCCGGGTGAAGAGAATATCATAGCGGACTTTCTCTCCAGAGGCAAGTGCCTTCCCTCGGAGCGGACTCTGTCTCCGACTGTCTTCAGGCAACTGGTGAGAGTGTTCGGTGTTCTCGACATCGATCTCTTCGCAACTTCGCTCAACCATCGTCTTCCTCGATTTTGCTCGAGAGTCCAGGAACCAGAGCTTTTGCTCTGGACGCTTTCGCGATCCCGTGGGGGGGGGGGGGGGGGGGGGGAGGGCTTACGCCTTTCCCCCGTTCGCGTTGATTCCCCGTGTGCTCAGGAAGATCAGGGAAGATCAAGCGATGGTGATTCTCATAGCTCCTTGGTGGCCGGCGAGGTCGTGGTTTCAGGACCTCCTGACCCTCCTGGTGGGGACTCCGTGGTCGTTGCCATGTCATCCGGATCTAGTGTCGCAACCTCTGTCCGGTATTCTACACCAGCGGCCGGAAATCCTCCATCTGACCGCTTGGCCGTTATCGGGGAGAGGGCTCGTTCGTCAGGTTTCTCCGAACGTGCTGCACAATTTCTAGTCCAGAGTAGACGAGAGTCGACCAGGACGGTTTACAACTCCAGGTTAGATGCTTTTCACACTTGGTGTGAGGAGGTGGGCGTCGCCCCTAGAGAGGCGTCTTTACCTTCTATTGCTGACTTTCTGATCTCTTTGTATGACAAGGGGAGAGCTCTGTCGACGATTCGTGGCTATCGGTCAGCTATAGCTGCAGTTCATTCGGGGTTTGCCGATGGTGCTTCGGTTTCCTCTGCTCCTCAGCTAGCGGCTCTTTTGAAGTCTTTCTCCCTTAAGAGACCCTTCTTCAGACCTCTGACGCCAGCGTGGAGTTTACCCAAGGTTTTGGAAGCTTTAGCACGCCCTCCCTTCGAACCGCTGTGTTCTGCGACGCTTCTGCATACTACGATCAAGACGGTTTTTCTCATGGCAATCGCTTCTGGTCAGCGTAGGAGCTCACTTCATGCCCTTTCAGTTGCCCCTGGGCATATCCGCTGGGAAGGACGTGGGGTTCGTTTGATTCCCAAGGCTTCTTTTATTGCTAAGAATCAATCTGACACGTCGGGTTTAGTGGAAGTGGTGCTCCATCCCTTGTCAGATTTTTCTTCGGTCTCCGGGGACAAGCTGTGTGTCCTCGTCGTCTATTTCTCATTAAATCAATAAGTTTGCTTGGTTTTTGCCACCCGGCATTAATCTGTGCTGGTCTATAGCAAAGTTGGATAGGTAGATACGTTGATTTATTGATGTAAATCATGAAAATCATTACTGATTTTATTATTTACGATATAAATCTACGTATCTACCTATTTTCCCTCCCTCCATCCCCAGCGCCTTTACCAAGGTGTGTTCTAGGGAACTCGTGATAAAGAGGAAGAGGTTACGTTGGCAGCACTCGGACGCAAGGGTCACGGAGGGCGCTATTGGGCGGGGGGGTATGAGCAATTTTGGCGATGTGTTTTAAGTTTCGGTTATGCAATGTTGAGGTGCAACATACATGTAGCAAAGTTGGATAGGTAGATACGTAGATTTATATCGTAAATAATAAAATCAGTAATGATTTTCATGATTTAACATCTTGGTTAAAATACATTTGAACGGGTTTGCAGATATGGTTCAACATTAATAAATCAAATCAGGGGGGTGTTTCACAAAGATCCTAAGTAGAACTTATCTATTAGTTAGATGTTGGACTTAAAAATTATGGAAAGCCATTGGCATCTATGAAAATATTTTGTAAAAGTTATTTTAAAAGGCATAAAATGTTGATTCAAATCGTTCATATTTTCTATTATCAAGGAGATTTGATGTTCTTGATGCGGAATTTATAAAAAGTCTAAAATACTTGAATTTTCGCTTTTTAATATACTTTATTTTAAGGCTACAAATGGCTCTCTATAGTTTTAAAGTCCATCTTGGAGTTAAGTTCGACTTGAAACTTTGTGAAACACCCCCCCCCCCAAAGATCAACAAGTATTATAGAAGCTCTGAACCATGTCACATTTATTAACTTACTAATAGTATATGTTTTTATTATTCTTAATTTGAAACTCTTAGCGTGTTGCCCTTTTTTTGAATTATCGTTATATCTTATTATTATTATTATTATTATTTTCACCTCAGGTCAGAAGAAGAAACTGCTGCCCTCTTTGAGAAGTATCAGCCAACCCACATCATTCATTTAGCGGCCATGGTCGGTGGTCTCTTCTATAATCTCAGACACCCTCTAGACTTCTGGGTAAGTAACGTTGTTTTTTAAAACGTCATATTTAAAATAATCAATGTATTGTGGGAAAACAACATCTTATCAAGAAACTGCTTTTAAATAATTGTATGTCAGTCAACATGACATATGGGGAGTAATCAGTGCGCGCTCAGTCCGCTTAATAATAAGCCACCGGTCCATTTAAAGTTTTTTTAACAGTTTTTGTTTTTATTTATTTTTTAGTTTTATTTATTGTGGTATAAAAAACATTGTACATGGCAGCCTTTCGGCTGAATTGAGTGCAATTTACATAAGTATTAACACAAGGATACTGCACAAAATACAATAGTATTACAAAGTCATTAAAAATAGTACATTCTTAACAACCTGTAAACCTGTACACCTTAGTCCTTAGATCAAAGAATATTGATGGTGGGGTAACGGAAGTGGGTAATGGATGTGGAAAAATAAGTGTTTTATGATATGACTTAAGCAAATTCATAGGAAGAATATAACAGTTGAATAAATTATGATCAGTGCTAAGAAAAATTATCTGTTTTGCATGCTTCAAATACATGTAGGCCTATTGTCATGTGGGTGCAAGGTACATTGTAATGTATGAATTGATGCTCATATATGCTTTTCGCTTTACAACGTTTCGTTATTAACGGTTTTTGTTATTTCACTCAAATTGTATCATAATGTGAAAGAGGTTTTCATTTAAGATGTACACTTCTGCAAAGAAAAATAAATAAATATGTGTTTGAAGACAAATATTGATATAAGAATACATAATTTGGGTTTTCTGTTGTACGCAGAAAACCTAAATTTTATGTTCTACCATTAATATCCGACTTCAAACACATTTGTTCGGAAGATCCTTGCAGAAATGTGTCTTACATGACATCCTCTTCTACATTATGATACTATTTAAGTGAAATTTTGCCATAAAATTGTTGGGGCTCCCAACACTTCAGAGGGGCTTTAACCCTTACTGTACTGGGCTATTTTGAGCACCCACTGACTGGGGGGGGGGGGGGGGCCTGGGAGGCCCCCCCCTATGATCTCGGCCGTCGATTGTCCGATGAACACGAAAATTTGCATGTTTGTATATATCTACGTAAGGAACAAGATGGTATAATTAGTTTTTTCCGAATATGCAAATTTTTGTCGTTAGCCTAATTAATTATGCAAAATGCGCTAATTTTATGCGTTTTACAGAAAACGTGTCAAACTCCACTTTTTGAATGTGATAACTCATTATTCATATGAAACTTCTTTTTTAACACAAAAAAGTTATTTTAATGTAATTAATAATGATAATTTATGCAAATTTTGATGCGATTTTTATTTTTTGTTTGTTTTTTGATGACATGCGCATACTAATTGTTATGTAACGCCTTACAGGTATATCCGATTTCGACGAAAATGGTATCAAAATGTGCGTAAGACTTGAGGGAAAAAGGTCATGAAACGACAATTCAAAATTCCAAGCGGTTGCGGCGCAATCTCCGAAAATGTCGAGGGGGGGGGGGGGCCTCCCAGGCCCCCCCCCAGTACAGTAAGGGTTAAGTATTAAAATGTACCGATCACATTAAAAAATAATTGTGATATGCTGCAGCTAAAGCGTATAAAATCACCCTAAAAATTCTTTAACCTCACCAGGCATTGTATACTTGTACATGAAGGTAAGAATTTATGGAATTAAAAAAAAAAGAATTACATAAAAATATGAATAACTCTGACTTGGGTTTCATGCACATCATACTCTATGAAATCTGCAATATATCATTGTTCAAGAAATATTAAAAACTCATATTTTATATTCTTTATAGACACTTGGAACCACTTGCATCAAGAACAAAACATGTTTTGATGATTGTTCCACTTGAATATTGATTCTAGAATAGTAATACAGTCAAACATGCTTTAGTGACCACATGTCTACAAAGACCACTTGTCTACAAAGGCCACATTTGTTGTTTCCCTTGAAAATGGCTCCTCATTGAATTATGTACTAAATGAACCTGTCTACAAAGGCCACATTTTTTGTTTCCCTTGAAAATGGCTTCTCATTGAATCATGTACTAAAGGAACCTGTCTACAAAGACCACCTGTCTACAAAGGCCACTATTTGTGTTTCCCTTGGGCGGTTGCTATTGACAGGTTTGAGTGTACAAATATTAAACATCTGTTTTTTTTTCTCTATTTCAGAGGGTCAACATCAAGATCAACGACAACGTTTTGCATAACTCTTACAAAAATGGCGTCCAGAAGGTCGTATCCTGCCTGTCGACATGTATCTTCCCCAGCGAGACTACTTATCCTATCGATGAAACCATGATCCACAACGGTCCTCCTCATGATTCCAACTTCGGTTATTCCTATGCGAAGCGTGGCATTGATGTACAGAACAAGTAAGATGCAACTTCATAGCTGCCAACTTTAACCTGTTGACTACTGAATCCTCTAGTTTCCATAGGCTTAATACAGGGAACACCCGGTTGCAGTAGGCAATGGGTTAACAGACATTTATATAATATTGACTGGCCTTGAGGGGTATATCAGAAATATTGACCAAGCTCAGATCATATTGCCCCGAGTCGAAAGACGAGGGCAATATGGTCTTAGCGCGGTCAATATTTCTGATATCCCCCGAAAGTAAAGCCAGTCAATATTTGTATTGTTATCCAAATCAGACATCTAGAGCAAATACAGACATCCACCATGACAATCTCAAGAACTGAACAAACTTTGTCAAACCAACACTGTGCATCCAGTGCTTGACAAAATTTTCGATACACTGCAAACAGTGTGCATTTGGTGTGATTATTACGTCACAATAGAGTGCGCGCAAAGTGCGCAGGTTCTCGTACGCATAATAGATGCGCAATCAAAATGACAAAATACGGCGCGGTCAATACAAGATGCCCGGATGCGAGACCGTGGAAAATACCAAAGTATATTTTCACTCGTCTCTACACGCAAAGTCAATACGCGCAGGGAGACCAAGGAAAATACAAAGAATATACCCCTCCGTTCCCACTGCTAGTGAAAACTAGGGCAATACGGTTTTGTAAATGACCAGCTCAGATGTCTGATACGGGTAATAATCATAATTATTACAAACTTCAGATCCTCTGTACACAATTACAAATGCACCTTTAATAAAAAGTAGTAGTAGTATCATCAGTAGTAGTTGTAGTAGTAGTTGTATTACTAGTAGTAGTAGTCATCATGGAGAAAGTCAGAGAATCAAAGTGAAGATGGGCTGGGCATGTAGCAAGACTTCAGGACAATAGATGGACAAATCGTTTAACAGAATGGCAACCAAGGATGGGAAAGAGAAGAAGAGGAAGGCAGAAGAGAAGATGGAGAGATGACCTAACATCATACATGGGAACGGCCGCTTGGACTAGGACAGCTAGAGACAGAAGAGAATGGAAATGTTATGAGGAGGGCTTTGTCCAACGTCTGGATGAACTATAGCCTGATAGATAGATAGTAAGTAAGTACATGTAGTAGTAGTAGTAGTAGTAGTATCCACAACGGTCCCCCTCATGATTCCAACTTTGGTTATTCCTATGCAAAGCGTAGCATTGATGTACAGAACAAGTAAGGATGCAACTTCATAGCTGCCAACGTTAAAGGGATTAGGTATCTTTGCCTCAGATTCTAAACAAAATCCTGGATTTAGCTCATGCTGCAATCATAATTATAAACCTTGGGTCAGTCAGGAATCCCATGACTTTTACAAGCCGATCACCTGTCTGATTATTACCAGTAAGATATATTATTGATCAGAAATTGAAATTTCCAAAACCATTTTCCCCCAAAGGTTTTTATAACACTAAAGTCTATTGGGGAAAATGAGTAGGGTAAAACCGGTCACTCAAAGATTTTCACTTTTTTGTGTGCACTTCATGATCATTTTGAAGCGCAATTTCTTTAGGGCTTCTATATGAGCGTCGAATCGGCAGCCTAGCATAGCCGGGTAATGTTGGAGCGCCTTGAGGACCTTGCAAGGTCGATACGTGCGCTATATAAGAATCCAATATTATTATTATTATTATTATATAACACCATAACACAGACACTGATAACATGTGGGGCCATGCATCTCAGATTTAACATTGTTAAACGATCCCTTTAAAGATACTATATGTCCCTTTTGCAGCCAACATCAAATTCTGTAGAACTTTGCAGGAATTATGAATATGTCATGTATGTCCTATCTGTGAAATGTAAATGTTAGCAGTGTCCTAATATTCAAATTATGCAAGGAAACGTGTTTATATATACTTGCTAGACTTCACTGTCAGACACTATTGAGTGACTGACTTTTTTTTCTTCTTTGGTATTAAATACCATACATAAAATGGGCTGTAAAGGGTACATGAGCATTTGTCTACATCAATAACCCACTTCTTGTGATGGCCAAAATTAAACTGATTGAATCTTTGCGCAGCATGAAACGTACAACCATTCGGTACAATGGTCTGAAAATCAGACTATTACTTACTGGCTCTATAGCTCTTAAGTCGATTCGACAACTAATAGTCGTTATTTTCCCACTTAATGACATTTTCAAGCCCCCCTTTGTTTTAGGGAAGTTCTAAATTAGTATTATCTTTCAAATGCCATTGGAATTTAACCTTTTCATTTTTTTGGCCTGCAAATGGGACATAGTACCTTTAATGTAATGTTTTATTCCCCCCCCCCCCCCCCCCCCCCCCACAGGGCATACCGTAGCCAGCATGGCTGCAATTTCACATCGGTCATTCCAACCAACGTCTTTGGCCAATGGGATAACTTCAACCTGGAAGACGGTCATGTGATCCCCGGACTCATGCACAAGGTCTACACAGCAAAACGTAAGGTCAAAGGTCATGGGGCCTAGCAAAATGTTAACATTTTAGGAGGTAGTGGATGTGTGTGTGTGCTTGTAATTGGGTTTTTACAGACGTGTATCAACCAGATCTGATTATTTACGTCTGGGGACCGACTTTTAATGTCACCATCCGAAAGACATGACTCAGTTTGTAACTTCCATTGTTAGCTGGATTACAGGTGCACGCCACAACGCCCACAATGCCCTAAATATGCCTTCTTTATTATGTCTCTTTTTTAATGGACTTAAATTGGGTAAGCTGTTGTATAAAAATAATAATAGAACAATTCCTATATACATTGAAGTGCATTAAATCTATGTAAACGGTCTTAAAGGCCAGCTGTACTAGTTTGGCCAGGAGGGATTAGACCACACAGCATGGTAATAGTGACAGGTGGCTATCTCATCAACTCAGCTCTCAATTTACATAAGAAAAAGAGGATCATGGGGACCAATGGTCACCAATTATGCATTGTTTGTTATATAGAGGGCGTAACTAGCTATAATTAGTGCAGTGGGGCTTTAAAACAACTCTCTCATAAATGTATTTCTCATTTCCCTGCGAAGGTGACGGCACACCCCTGACCATCTGGGGGACCGGGAAGCCTCTACGTCAGTTCATCTATTCCTACGATCTTGCCAGGCTCTTTGTCTGGGTTCTACGGGAGTACGACGAGGTCGAGCCCATCATCCTCTCGGTCGGTGAGGAAGATGAAGTATCCATCAAGGAGTGTGCCGAGCATGTCGTCGAGGCTTTCGACTTCAAAGGCAAGGTGGTCGTATCCTTAACAACAACCGATACCATATTTAGCGTATATTACTCCAAGTGTCGTGTCTAAATAAGACCTTAGTCCTAAGCAATGTTGGTATAATACCTAAAGCTCATGGCAATTTAAAGGTACTATGTCTATGTCCCATTTGCAGGCCCAAAAAATGAAAAGGTTAAATTCCAACGACATTTGAAAGTTAATACTAATTTAGAACTTCCATAAAAAAAGGGGGCTTGAAAATGTCTTTAAGGGGGAAATTAACGACTATTGGTTGTCGAATCGACTTTTTTTAAGTGATACCTTTCTTTCTTTCTTTCTTGATTTGATTTTGTTTGGCAATCAGTCACAGTTGACTATTTTTGCCACACACTATTTTATGAATATATTAATATGTACAATTACATGTCATAAGTGTCATAAATGACCAATACAGTAAGTATTAGTCTGATTTTCAGACCATTGTACCGAATAGTCGTACGCGGCTGCGCAAAGAATCAATCAGTTTAATTTTTGCCATTACAAGAAGTGGGTAATTGATGTAGACAAATGCTCATGTACCCTTTACAGCTCATTTTATGTGTGTTATTACCAAAGAAGAAAAAAGTCAGTCAGTCACTCAATGTCTGACAGTGAAGTCTAGCAAGTAAACGGGGGTCCTTGCACAATTTAAATATTAGGACACTGCTAACGTTTAAATGTCAAAGATAGGACATACAAGACATATTCATAATTCCTGCAAAGTTCTACAGAAATTGATGTTGGCTGCAAAATGGACATAGTATCTTTAATAAGTCTGTGTATGCAATTAGATAGCAAATAGCTTTCATGTGATGTGATGTTTCCTTAATTCTTTGCTTCGTGACATCAGTACGATACAGATAAATCAGATGGTGTATTCAAGAAGACGGCCAGCAATGCTAAACTCAAGAAATACCGTCCAGACTTTGAGTTTACCCCTATAAAGCAAGGTAAGTTTCAATACCAATACTCTACATATAGGGTGGTGCGTTCAATCGATTTTTTGAAGCTAGAATCGCAAACATTAATCACAAATCAAAACGCCATTAAAAAACACAGTTACTGCGGAAGAGCATTCAAGCGATTTTTCATCTACGCTGATTCTCGCTCATTTCAAGCCCAGCCACTGCTCATCACACTGTGCATGTAGTTTTACCCAGGACGTAAAGGTCAACTTCGCCGCATGCTTTCTGAATTTGTTTACGGTCGACTGTCGGCCAAACCAGAAGTGTGCCACGAAAATGAGGTTATAGAATTATGCTTGATATCTCTGTTTGTTCAAGTGATTTTCAGCGTTTTTTCAGCATTTTATGTTTGCGTTTTTAAACATGTTTATTTTAAACGACCGACAAAAAATTGCTTGAACGCAACTGTGTTTTAAACTAAACGTCTTTGAAAACCGTGTTTCTAGGGTGAAAAAGTGTCGATTGAACGCACCCATAGGGTACCAAAGTATGTTGTCAAAGTATACTGGCCAAGTTGTCAAGGTTGCTGTCTCCAAACAATTTTGGGCTTAACAATGGTGTGGTGATCACACCAGCCGCAAACACTGCTCCAGCCTGTTGCTGGAATGATTCTGAAAGTCTTTGCGATCTTGCTCATGATTAAAACTTGTCTTGCAAAATTTTAGTTAAAGGGGCTGTAGCATGGGAAATATTGGTTGACGCCATGTTGTACGTCTTCTTTTGGACCGCCGCATGTAAACGAATGGACTTGATTAACTGGGTCAGCACGAGCTAGCGTTCGCTAAACAGACCAAAGTTCTCCTCGTATGTTGCGCGCACGTAAATAGGTAGGCCTACCGCGTTGTTCGTAGTAGATGTATTATACCTAATTGGCCCCGAGTCAGGCCACGGGAAAGACACATAGTCTCGTCATGCTACAGCCCCTTTAATCAAAAGCTTGTAAAGTAAAATTGGGGGAGGGGGGGGGGGGATGTTCCACCAAAATGGATTAAATCACCAGTACACTCATGATTCAAATTTTTAAAATGTAATGTAATGTAACTAAAAACTGTTGAGCCAAGGAAAGCTCAGTGATCGATTGTAATAATTATTTTGATGGTATGAAACTTGCGTGAAGTATAACAGATTCATTTAGTTTGCACCATGAAGCTTTCATCAATCTGGACTACTTGCAAAATATACCTGTCTGACTGTCTTATCCTATCTTTGTCTGCTTGTTTGTTTCTTTTGTCTGTCTGTCTTTACTTTGTCTCTCTGTCTTTCTCTGTGTTTCTTTCTTTGTCTCTCTCTCTTTCTCTCTCTCTGTCTTTCTCTGTCTTTATCTGTCTATCTCTCTTTCTCTGTCTTTCTTTTCTCTCTCTTTCTCTGTCTATCTCTTTCTCTCTGTCTCTGTCTCTCTTTCCCTGTCTTTCTCTCTCTCTCTCTCTCTCTCATTCTGTCTTTCGTCCCTCTCTTTGCTTTTCTCTCTGTCTTTTTCTCTCTTTCTCTGTGTTTCTTTCTCTTTCTCTGTCTTTCTCTATCTCTCTCTCTCTCTCTCTCGCTTTCTCTTTCTTTCTCTCTCTCTCTCTCTCTCTCTCGCTTTCTCCTTCTTTCTCTCTCTCTCTCTCTCTTGCTTTCTCTCTCTTTCTCTCTCTCTTTCTCTTTGCCTTTCTCTCTCTCTCTCTGTGTCTTTCTCTCTCTCTTTCTCTCTCTCTCTCTCTCTCTGTGTGTCTTTCTCTCTCGCTTTCTCTCTTGCAGCTTTGAGGGAGACGGTAGAATGGTTTGTAGCCAACTATGACATCGCCCGCAAGTAAGCGACAAAAGGACTTAACACACACCAAGGCTACACTAGTGCAAAGGGTTCTCTTACATGGTAGTATAATTTAGTACACTCAGTGTGACTGCACAATCTACCTCATTTTTATATAGAGATCTTGTACTTTCATATTGTTTTAAAACATGTAGTATAGTATATATAGTATATATTAGTACACTCAGTGTGACTGCACAATCTACCTCATTTTTATATAGAGATCTTTGCTTTAATATTGTTTTGTTTTTGTTCTTTGGAAACACAATTCTGATAGCTTTTTTTAATGCAATTGCACAATCTGTGTAAATATTTGCTTTCATATATTGTTTAACATTGCCTTTGAGTGAAACACGTAGCTATTATTGGTAGATTTTTTGTTTGTTTATAACAAATTCATTAATAATAATAATAATAATAATAATAATAATCTTTTAGTCCACTCCAAATTTTATTAAACCGAAACGAAAATTCTTTTTGCCCAATTGATCGTGAGCCCGGCAGCCACTGAGCAGCGCCAGATCGACGTTGCTCTATCCCTTATTGGCCTGTATTCCGAGATCAGCTTAAGACCGTTTGTATCAACTTTGAATTTGTTTTCTTTTTGATAAAGTAAAACTATATCATGTTCAGATACAGTCCATATAAAATATAATTCAATTTTGGTGTAATATTACTTTTTTACGTTTTTTCTGAGAAATAGTTATGAATTATTTTCGAGTGGCGATGATGACGACCGTAGCTGCTCTAAGCAGCGGATAATACTTTTATATGAAACATTGAAGTATATATTTTGTTACAAGAGCGCATTGAAATCTAACAGAAAAGCCTATGTGAGGGATCCATTCATTATTCTCATGAAGTGTTCGATGATTTATGTAATGACATCGTTGATATTAAAAGTAAACATAATGCACCATTTTGTTTATTAGGGGACTTTAATGCCAGAACAGGGATGCTTGATGATTTTTTGGATGTAGATGATTTTGTGGACCAGTCCAGCCTAGGAGCTTGTGATGGTGACTTGGACATGTATGATACAGATATTTTTAATTCTCGTTCTAATAATGATACAGTTGTTAATAATAATGGCAAGAAAGTTATTGAGATGTGCCAAAGTTTTGATTTAAGAATTGTGAATGGTAGAGCAGGTAGTGATCACACTATTGGAAAGTATACCTGTTTTAATAAGAATGGTGGCCGTAGCACTGTTGATTATGCTATTATGTCAAAACGATGATTTCCATTAGTAAAAGATTTTAATGTTGATATCTTTGATAGATGTTTGTCTGATGTACATTGTCCTATTATGCTGACCTTGCAATCTGAAGATATTTTGAACAGTGATTCATTGAGAAATGAAAGTAGGGAAGCACGCACAGGGCCAGACAAGTCAAATTATCTCGCCTTTCAATGGAATAGTAATAGTATGTTAGACTTTAAGCAGCATACTAAAGATTATAGCGAGGTAATGCATAAATATGTAGATCAACTTGAAGCTGATGTTAATCAAGAAGGTATTGATATTTTTTATTCACATTTGTGCGATATGTTTTTGAGTACGGCAAAGGAAGTT
The DNA here is from genome assembly GCA_035222895.1 of Strongylocentrotus droebachiensis. Lineage (NCBI taxonomy): Eukaryota > Metazoa > Echinodermata > Echinoidea > Camarodonta > Strongylocentrotidae > Strongylocentrotus > Strongylocentrotus droebachiensis. Next base: position 526,804 of record JAVYIG010000241.1, on the reverse strand, counting down.
GGTGTGTGTAAATTAAAGCATCATAAAAAAGATGGAAGTAAATCAGGTAACAGTCAGAGTAAGCAAAGTCAACAGCCATGGTTTGATACTGAATGTAGAGATGCTCGGAAGGAATATTTGAATGTTAAAAATAGATGGAAGAGGAAGGTAAAATTGATGAGGAACTCTGATGTTCCTGTTGATTCAAGTAATTATGATGGTGCAGGGAAATCTTATAGGAATTTGTTACATTGTAAAAAGAGGTTATATTTTCAGGACTTGAATAAATCATTACGTTCATTACGGACAAAAAACCCTAAGGAATATTGGCAGCTACTGAATGGTAAGAATGAACGTAAGGAGAAAGATATTGGAAATGTTTCATTAAAGGATTTTTTAAATCATTTTAGTCGTCTAAGTTATAAGGAGGTTGATGAGCCAGAACCCCCAATTGTTATGCAAGAGTTATCTCAGGAAAATGTTTGTCTCGATGTTCCTATTACTTTGAAGGAAGTTGACATGATGATTAAGAAGCTTAAAAATACTAAAGCTTGTGGAAGGGACTCTATTAGAAATGAGTTCCTTAAAAGTTGCCCCCTGGAGATTCTTCAGGTTGTAGTTAAGTTCTTAATGTTGTATTGGATTCTGGTATTGTTCCAACAGAATGGTGTATTGGGATAATTATTCCTATATTTAAGAATAAGGGAGAGAATACAAACCCTGATAATTATAGAGGCATTACTTTATTGAGTTGCTTAGGTAAGCTGTTTACATCAATTTTGAACTATAGGATCACTCAGTTTTTTGAGGATGAGAGTTTGTTAGGAGAAGAGCAAGCTGGCTTCCGGTCCAACTATTCAATCACAGATAATGTATATGTTTTAAAGTCTATTATTGATGTTTATTTAAAGAATTCTAAACGCCTTTATTGTGCATTCATTGACTATAAGAAAGCCTTTGATTTGGTTGACCGTGCAGCATTGTGGGTTAAAATGTTTAGAATGGGAGTAAAAGGCAAGATTTTTAATGTTATAAGGAACATGTACAGGTGTGCTAAATCATGTGTTGCTAACGAGGGAGATAAGTCCAGTTTATTTACATGCAGTATTGGAGTGCGTCAAGGTGAAAACCTCTCACCTCTCTTGTTTGCTATTTATTTGAACGATTTCCAACAATCTATAGGAAACTCGTACAAGGGCTTGGAATTTTTGAATACTATTATTAAAAATAAGTTGCCTTTTGATGGTTTTAAAATATATATGGAGTTATTTTCTTTGTTTTATGCTGATGACACAATTATTCTAGCAGAAACTCCTAAAGAGTTGCAAAAAGCCCTAAACGCAGTGAAAGATTATTGTGATACTTGGCACTTAACTGTTAATGCCAGCAAAAATTGTTGTTTTTTCACGTGGGAAAGTTAGAAGAATTCCAGAATTTGTTTATGATGGTGGTGTACTGGAAGTTGTTTATGACTTTGTATATTTAGGAGTGACGTTTAATTATAATGGTAACTTTAAAAAAGCAATTGCTAAACAGGTCACACAAGCTCGAAAGGCAATGTATAGTATGTTAGTAAAGGCAAAAAGGTTGCATTTATCTGTTGATACACAATGTCATTTATTTGATCACTTAGTTTTACCAATTCTATTATATGGTGCTGAGGTCTGGGGCTATGAGTGTATAGATCAACTTGAAGTTTTCCAAAGAAAATTTTTAAGAACGATATTGTTTGTAAATAAGTGCACACCTGACTGCATGGTTTATGGTGAAACTGGACGTGGTAAAATACTCGACCTGGTAATGAGGATTAATGCCTTACCAAAGGGCACTAGCGCATCGCCTTGGTTTCGAACCCGGGTCACCGGATTACGAGACCACTGCTCTACCGACTGAGCTATCGCGCCTAAAAAAAAATATTTAGAAACCTTGATTTCTTTTATAAACTGTCTTCCTTGATTTCAGTTTAACCCTATTTTAACTGGGCTATTTCAGACCAGGTTTTTACTGGGGGGGGGGGGGGGGGGGGGTCAATTTGACCCCCCCCCCTAAGATCTCGGTCGTTTCACTGCCGATCGCCACGAAAATTTGCATACATGTCAAGTGAAGTGTATAGAATACTATGGTAATTTCAATTTTTTGAAAAATTCACTCATTTGCATATTTATGCAAATAAGGTCATAAAATTCACATTTTTGCCCATAACTCATACATTATTCATATTTAAGCATTCTTTTTCACTACATATATTTGTTACACCATTTGGAATAATAATACAACACAAAAAATTGGAAGAGCCAGGTTATTCCTTATGTTATCTCTTGTTTTGTTAATTTCTTATGTATTTCATTGTTTTTTAACTTAGGTATTTTATTGTTTTTGTTGTTTTTGTTGTTTTATTTCATTTATAACTACAATTCAACTATTTTGACCCCAAAACAAATACCTAAATTTTAAACAAGACTAAATAACCAATGTTTTATCTCTTTTTAGGAAAAATGACATTTCCATATGTTTTGTACACAAATCACAAAAATGAGCGATTTTTGGGCTGACATGCGAAGCCAAAAGGTCACGTGACTTTGTAACTATACGTCCGATTTTCGAAAAAATCGTTTTAAAAGATGCGTAAGACTCAAAAGAAAAAAAGTCATGAAAGGAAAATTTTATATCTGCCGCGGTTTTGGAGTAGTCGCAAAATTTCTACAGGGGGGGGGGGGGGGGTCAAATTGACCCCCCCCCCCCAGTTAACGTGGGGTTAACTGAATATGTGTTGATAAAGTTGTATGTGTGCTAAGCACAGGATTTGCATTCTAGATTGACCAAAGTGAATTGTAGAGAATCATGTATTCTGGGATCTCTTTGTAACAAACATGTATGTGTTCAAGTGCTCGTATCTGGATGTAAATGCCATGTCTTATAAACAACATTCATCATTGTATTGTCCGAGTTTAGGACATTAATGTAAGAAAGAAGTGTGTATTACTATTCTCTCGGACTTCAATGCATTGTTTATTATTATTATTGTTTTATTTGTTCATATTTTGTGTGTGTATTTAAAGTAGGGTCTCATTCAAGGTTACTGTTTTCATGGTGAATCAGTTGACAAGATTAAATAGTGGTGCTCTCAATATGAATATTTATTAGTGAATAATAATCATGAAGAAGGAGGAGGAGGAAGAGGAAGAAGAAGAAGAGGAGGAAGAAGAAGAAGAGGGGGAGGAAAGGAAGAGGAGATATTTAATGCATATTTAATGTTTGAATGTAAAATGCCAGAGAACAGTCGAGCCTACTTAATAGCGACAACCTGTATAGGAAAACAAAAGTCTATACAGACCTCATTTTTGTTTTTCTTGAGCAGAGATTCTAATTGAACTTTTCTTAAAAGGAACCTGTCCATAAAGACCACCTGCTCATACTGTATATAGAACCCCCCCCCCCCACCCCCTCACCGGGAACATGTACATGATAATGGGAAAGAGACCTCAACAGTGTATTCAGACTGAATTTTGATATAAAGTACATGTAGTCAGACATGTACATGTAACTGAAATTACTACATAAAAGGTTTGATATAAATGGCTGAATTGTTAGAATCTAGTATTCAAAGTTTATACTCGGAATGTTTTATTCCCGTTTTTCTTTTTATCCAAACTATTATATTCTTTTGTGATACTTCACTGCTTGTAACTAACTTATTACCGGTATGCTGTGTAGACATATACTTAAAGATAAACTCCAGTTCTGGTAAAAAAAGAAAATTAATTCTCACAGAATCAAACGAAACTTACACTGAATGTTCAAGATTACAAATAAATGACATGTGCTAAACAATTTTGGAAGAAAATGTAAACTGGCTGAGTAATGAGCATAGAAAGACAAGGAAATCAAGGTAGTATACCAGCCCCGACACAATTGTGTTGTCCCATATATAGCTTTCTGTGTCAGTGCTTGCTACTTTACCAAGACTCGGTCAAATTTATTATGATTTTGATGACTCCAGAACCTTGCAGTGCACACCAATACTTACATGCTACATGATCAACTGTTTCTGATCCTTTCCACACCTTTTCTTTCACAATGCAATCGCATTACCAGTACTAAAGTTTATCTTTAATATACTTTGCACCTAGATATTACTAATTTATTCTCCCCTCTGAATTTAAAACGTATGAAGATGTCAGTATATAGTGTCAGAAGTGGTAGGCAAAAAGTTTAGAATGATACTGATAACTTTCTTGATTTTGGATTGTTTCCTTGAATAGATGATTTGATATGTTAACTTTGAATAATAAACAAATCATGAAGTTTGAATTCAGGTTTTCATGAAATTGAAGTACCTTGCATGGATGCTTTCAAATCGAGGGGTCAGTGACAAAAAGCCGTAATTTCCTTTTTGATAAAAAGTGGTCTATGTGTCACTGAGCACTTGGGCCTTAAGTCTCTGTTTCACTATAGCCATTGACTTCAATGGGGTGTAGGGTGGAGTTAAGTCTTTGTGTTTCCTGGAAAGCCCACATTTTTCTGAACATTTTGATATCAAATAGTAATTTTGGCAAAATATGGAGTTACATCTTTGTGTCACTGAACCCTCGAAATGTACATGAGGTATCAAGTAGCATTAAATATGACATTTTCTTTCAACAAACACTTCTTTGGAATGAGACTATAGTGTTATAGATTTAAAGATGAAGTTGAGTTCTGGGAAGAGGTGAAAAGTAATTTGTGAGCGTTATTGTATTTAAAGGGACTTTGTAACCTTGTTCAGATGAGAGATAGTGGTGCTAAGGTAGTGACTTCAATGCTAGATGTACAATTAAAGATAATCTGAAAATTTGAGCGAAAACGGACCATTATTCATGGTACAAATTGGGAAAAACTGATCCGATTGATTCCTTAATTCTCCCAACTATATTATTACAATTTAATTACATTTTACGTGAATGGAAATCTCACAAAGCAATAAAATGGCTCTACATTCCATTCCAGACATTTAAGTGTTGACAGATTTTTTATAGCCTGTTTTTATGTCTTTTTTTCATGGAAAAACGGTTGGGAAAATTCAAAAATGGTTGGGAGAATTTAGATTCAGAAGCGCCGCACATCGTTCGAAAACCGTTCAAAAACCTGTTGAACTTTGTTAAAAATCTTCATATTGCGTGAATTAATTTCGGATTTGGGGCATCGTAGTTGGATAATCCATACATACAAACATAATTTTACGTGTTTTGCATCCTGATTCAACAGATTTGTGAAATCAACCATCACAATGTTACTTAGTACCTTTAAATGCAAGTGTGGAAGAACAGATAAAAAATGTTCCCTGAAAAGCATGGCCCTTCAAATACCTCCATACTCTAAATTGGTATGTAACATCATACAAATCGGGACAGATTTTTATGCCACATGTTCCTGTAGTCCCATATTCATCTTTCTGTGTACAGTGCTTGTAACTTTACCAACTTTACCAAGACTGGGCCAAATTTCTTATCATTTTGATGATTCCAGAACCTTGAGGTTCACACCAATACTTATATGCTGGATGATCAACCTTTTCTGATTGATTCCACACCGTTTCTTTCACAATGCAATCGCATAACCAGAACTCAACTTTCTCTTTAAGGAGAATAAAAAAGAAGGGAGGTGTTAAAACAGCCGTGGTATTATGGTTCAGAAACTTGGAATGTGAGGACTGTAAAAGAATCTATATGGAAGTTGTATGGTGTGAAACTGTCCGATAAAAAAAACAAGAGTGAGCTCATGAAAAGGTCGGGTCTGGAAAAGGTAAAGAGAAGTGGATTGAGATGGATGGGTCGTGTGTTGAGAAGGGAAGATGATGAAACTGTGATAAGAATGTGGGATCTGGAAGTGAATGGCATAAGAGGGAAAGGAAGATGGAAGATTAGATGGAAAAATATGGTGAAGAAGAAGGCAGTAAGGTTGGTCTAAATGAGGAAGAAGCTCGAGACGAGAAGAAATGGAGAGAGGGATCGAGTGTCATTATGGCACGAAAGTCGGTAACACCTTAATTTATAAGAATAAAAATGCTTGACTGTAACAAATGATGATGAAAGGCAGAAAGAGAAAGAAACTAGTTTAGATTGGAGAAATGAAAGAGGTGTGACACAAAGAAGAATGAAACGAGACAAATGTGACTCTCCTATCTGCCCTAAATTCATTTTAGGAAATGGATGGAATTATTTGTGACATATCACGATGAAAACCAGAAGCCCATCTCTTGTGGTTCTCAAGATATCGCAATAGCAAGGTTGAAACCTGCAATTTCAGAAACTGACCTCTGTGACCTTTGACTTAGGGCGTGTTCATGCTTCACTTTTTCTGGCCAGAATCAGGCATCTGTTACGCGTTTAGTTTAAAATACGGTTGCGTCTTAGCTTACTTTTGTAGAATCACCGAAAAACGGCGATCACGATCGCCGATCGTAAACTTACAAAAAGATGCGTTTACAATTTTTAAACGCGTTTAAATGGGGTCAACGCACTGACCTCTAGTGGGTCTACGTGGCATGCACAGTGAAGGTTTGCGAATCCAGCTGGAAGACCAATTAGGGCCACACAAGGAGAATTGCCTGGATGAGCCAGAGAAGTAAGCATGAACAGTACACCGTGGAACTGCGATCACGATGAGCGTTTACGATGAGCGTTTCAGATCGCTCATTCTACCTTCAAAATCAAGCATGAACGCGCCCTAAGTTACTCCATAACCTAATCAGATGGTGATACGTACTATCATAAGTTTGAGCCTTGTATCTCTAGTAGTTCTTGAGATATCACGTTAACGGGACGGACGTACGGAAGGACAACCTGAAAACATAATGCCTCCAGTACCACCTTCGGTGGGCGGAGGCATAAAAAAGAAAGATAGATTTTAAGAATTGAGAGATAGAAATATATTGGACTTTGAGAGAAACGTAGAAGAGAAGATGAACGAGAAATATCAGAGAGAGATTTTTAAACAAGAAAATGATAATAGGATATCAAATTCACGATCATTCTCACAGACACCCAATTGTACGGCACACAAACGCCAGAAAAAAAGAAAACAACTCTGAGGTTTTTTTTTATATCAATCATAATTATACATTTATAGTGGATCTTAATGAATGAGTGGTTTACACACAAGATCAATACAATACAGTGCAAACAGATCAGAGCATAGAGTTAATTAGACAGTGAATGGCTGAAAAAGTACAAAGCCAATAAGTTGCATACTAAACTGAAACTCACTGCAACCATATGGTATGATAGATAAAAGCCGATTTTGTGGAAAGCACTAAAATGGCATTGAGATTTGACAAGCAGTATGGAAATAAGTCCTGGGCCCCGTTACATAAAACTTACCATTGATGGTAACTTTGCTATCAATGGCAACTACCATGGTAACAGGGCTTAACAGCCAATCAAAATCAAGGTTTCCATGGTACTTACCATTGATGGCAAAGTTACCATCAATGGTAAGTTATGTGCAACAGGGCCCTGGGACCCGTTTCACAAAGCCTTTTTTCAATGACAAATGACAAAAATCCAGTGACAAATCTGCTGATGACCAATCAGAAGTCAGGATTTCACTAGCTTATAACATAAACTGTCATTTGTCAGGGCCCAGGTTGGGTTTTGAATACTTAAATGTATACTAAAATTGAAATTGAACATGTGACCAGTTATGTAACTCATCAAACCTTGGTACATTGCAAGGCCCTGTTTCATAAAACTTGCCATCAATAACAGATTACAATAATTGTTATAATTCTATTAAAGGTACTTCATTGAATGCATTTTTCTACTCAATGAGCATCAAGTTCCTAAAAAATGATATCTGATTCACTAATCACCCAGGAGGCAGTTTGGCAATAATTTTCAAAGGGTATTTCGTGACATCTCTTTTTCGTCTCTGGATTAAAATGTTGTTCTAATTGTTGCATATTCATACATGTATCCTAATATTGGTGTCCAAGTGTCGACCGGTACATCTTACACGTATTACGACCACTGCATAAATATCTGTGTATAATGCAATTAAAAAGTTCTCGCAGGGCTAAACTTATCTAACATGAATGCACACAACTCAGAGTACAGAAGTTACAGAAGTTTGCTATTCTTTTGGCAAAAATCAAACTGTTAACATGACTCTAATCTTATCTGCTGTTAAATTATAGCAGCAAAAGGCATTTTTGTCATGCCCAAATTCATGGGACTACCTACCTGAAACTAAATCAATGCCAGAAAATTCTTGATATCTTTTATTTTATTGTTACATTGTCATTTTTGAGGAAAAAGAAACGATGAAAGTCAATGAAAGTGCACAGTAAACATCAGATTTGTATAACCACCCATTTTATACCTAGATGTATCACGCACAGAAATACACTGTATAACTCTGGGTATATTTTGACTCTATAAATATCATATTTTGCTCTAAATGCAAACAATTCCGAGTATAAATCATTCAAATCAAGAGAAAGCTTACTATTATGAATACAATTCCATTTCAAATGATCTGATTTATATCATATCCAGACGGCATCTCGATATGTTACATATAATGCACAAAAAGACTACAATAATAGTTTCAGGACATTACTTCATCCATAACTTAGAACAGGTTTAATACGACTGTGTATAAATGCAGTTTCAGATCCAACATTTAGCTTTCCATACACATTATTACATGAAAACCGAGGCACTGTTATAAACATATCATACATGTATTCTCAAATAAAACACTCAAGTACTTAGCCAAATCAATCACTTCATTGTACACTTCTACTTAGTGTTGTATGTGGCTCTCAAATTTGAATACAAATTAGTACCAACAATATTTTCTTTCAATAATTAGGATGAAAACTATGAGCTCTAAGTTTTAGAAATTGAATCCAATTCTCTTCAAAGCGTAACTCCTTCTATGGTTCAAACAGCTAGCAAGATCAAGATGTATAGTATTCACATTTTATTCCAAAAAATAATAGAAATTTACGTACGTCAAGGCATTGATAGCTTACCAAACAATACATGAAGAAGCTGTTTGAAGGCTCGTTCAGATAAGACGCTGCAAAACCACAGCATTTTTTTAATAACGTAAAGAATCGTACGCTTCACGTTTCTGTATCTTATAAACAGAGCTTAGTGAATACGCCCAAGTCCTATGTTGCTCGCAGTTGCCATTCATTTATACTTAAAAAACATGAAAAAACATGGTTTATTGCACCATGTCTGAACAAGCCTCGATTGTACAAAAACGTTACGCAATGAAAGATTTTGGGTCGATCTATGCAAGGGTTTGTTCCAACTTGAAAAGTCTGGGCAATGATTCAGCCAAGAACTTGATTTCAACTCAAGTTTGAAACACGCAATCATGAAAAAACATCTGTTCATTTTTATTAGATTTACAAGTACAATGAACACGTTAGTGTGTACTTAAAACTATAAAACATGACACTTAAATGTACACATATATGAACTTGCAGAGTATCCATAAGTATATGTGTAAGTACTTGTAGTGACAGGGTCCCATACAAATTTTAGAATTGAATCAAATTCCATGACTTTCCATGACCTATTTTTCCCCGTTTCCATGACTACCGGTAGACAAGAACCATTTTGGTATGGGTTGCGACATCCAAGGGGTGTGCGCATATGCCAAGCCCTTTTTCAGTTCAAACTGGAAGGCTGCCACAACCACACACGACCCACACCCACACCCACAATCGATTTCCATTACTTTCCATGACTTTGAGAGATTTTATTTCTCTCCATTTTCCATAAATTGTCCTGACTTTCCAGAAGAACTGTTTTCTTCAGGACTTTCCAGGTTTTTCCATGACCGTCGGAACCCTGAGGGGAATTCCTATCTGTAATTCATACACATCATTTCAATCGATTTACATTTACAAGTACTTGCAGTGAATGTTTGAGCATTTACAAAGAGCTCATAAAATCAAGGTGCACACGTTTTGTTTTCATCAAGATTTCATTTCTTTTTACAAAGTCAAGGTATGATTTGAAGAAAATCGACACACAAAACAAATCGGTGATTTGAAATAATAAAACCAACAGTAATTAAATGAAATAATACAAGAATGAAACAAGTTTGAAGTAAACCTAACCAAGAGAGACAAAGAGAGAACAAATGATAGCAGTCTTTTCATACACAGTTTATATTCACTTCCAACACTGAACTTGACGCTTCGCATCAAGAAATTATCAATATCCAAGCAATACTTCTGTCCAATAGTTGCAACCGGGTTGATATACAGTAAACGATATCTATTTGCTTCTGTAGGTATTACATGTATGTAATGTGTTTATTTTCTCATGCTTGGAAAAAATAATGGCAGTCTAGCAGAAATATTTGGGTGATAAATTTAGTCAGGAATTCAATTTAGGAACAACGTAATTTTCAGGAAAGAGATATGATCATTGATGTAGAATATGACTAAAATAACAGTACCGTAATAACACACTGAAATTAGTATAAGTTGTTATAAGACAAGTTGAACTGGTATAATAAAGATTGATTGTAAACACGAGCGTTAGTAAAATATAATTGTATAAATTGAATTGAGTATATGTTAAATTGTGATGAATTTTGTACGATTTGAAGTGGTACAAGTTGAATTAGTGCAACGTGAATCCAGTCCAAATCAAATTCAGGCCAGACTGAGCATATAGAATCGATTTTTAATGTATCTCATGTGATTAATATGTATTTGTATAAGTCTACAGAGGCCACAATGTAAATATCAAACTCTCATTACACTGATTGCAGATAGAGAGAGAGAATGATGGTGTATGTTTCACAGTGTATGTTTCACTGTGTATTTTTCACAGTTTATGTTTCACAGTGTATGTTTCACTGGTAGGTGCAACTATTTTTGCAAATAATGTATGGAATATAATCCAGATTTAAAAAAAGACACATATTGAATCAAACACACATGTAACCTTATCTCTCCCAAACACTTATCATTGTAGAGTCTAACATCACATGTGGGTATGTAACCCTACCGTAAGTTTTTATTACGGAAGTGAAAAGCAATTCATCAGAAAGTAACAGATGTTGGCTAGCAGTTTAATGTGAAATTATCTATTTATATACTTTTGAAATACCACTCCTCATTTTGAGAGCGACCTGACATAGTTGTTCTGCACTCCAAGCGGGATAGTCAATATTACTGTATATAACGCACTACATATGCAGATTGTAGGCCTCTGACTGGTCAAATCTGCAGGCATGAAATGCGTATTTAAATTTAAATTTAAACATTATCGATAACCACCATAATAGTAATCTCGACTGATTCAAAGAAAACACACAATTTATCTATGTTCTATCCTACAATTTCAATTTACATCAAGGTTAACGTGTGATTAGTACACTGCTGAAATATATAAATTATAATCAAAAGTTCTTCCCGAATATAACGTCCAAGGTTGTATAATAAATCAAAGCCTTCACACAGAGGTGCAGACATACACAAATTATACCTCTATTAAACTAGAAAATTGTAAAAAGCACAACATTTTTCAAGGTATTAGTGAATTTGATGTAATACTAATTATAGACATGGCTAAGAATATGATAATAAGAATGGACGGTAAGAATAGACACAAGTATGAGAGTATAAAGATCTGCAGCACGATTACTGTGCTTGTACATAGCTGATCACCGATACCTGTCTAATATGTAAGCACAGGTTTATCTGTCATAGCTGAAATTCATTAATTTCTGCTATCTTACAGCAAAAGCCAGGGAGCACATAACATAAATTAAAATGGAAATTGAATTACCGGTACAATAGCTAAATGTAGTCATTTAGCTATAAGCTACTTTAAAATTCACTTTTCAATGAATTGCCATTTGCTTAAATTTTCAGGATTCCGAATAGGTCAGACATTTAAGTCTTCAAAAAGCAACTTTTGAATACCCATGAATACAAAGATTGAATCATTAATTTGTCTTTAGTACTTCAAATTTTCATTTCACAAAATACAAATCACATAATGTACATTACGTGAAGCAGCAAGAGTAAGTACACATTAAGACTCCATCCATGATGCAGAAAGGAATGTGGTTCACTAAATGAGAAAAAAAGCCTTAAGATCTTCAAATTGACAACATATGTTCAAATTAATGTTTTCCAAAATACATTGATGTTTGTTCTGCTGTATCATATTCATGCGTACCCTTTAATTTTCAGATACATCATTATGTAGTCCAAAGTATATATCAGCGAAAAAGATGTAACAATGTTGCAATGTGAAGGCGCTATAACAGATGGTAGAAGCCCTTCATAAAATACTTTTCCATGAATTAACTGAGAAAAATGTTAATGCCCACTTAGCCTTAGATTTTCCAAAATATTTGGCAGCATCCTTTACGATAGGTGGCTCAATGATATATCTATATTAATTTTTTCATCGTATGAACACCATAGAATTTTCCTTCCAACTCGCAGGTAGTGCAAAGTTTGAAGGTCGTGTATGCCTATGGCAAAATATGTCATATCAATTTGCATCATGCATGTTACTTTTCAAACTACACTGTACTTTATGTGTGTGTATGTGTCTAGTAAGTAGTGCGATTTGCAATAAAACAAATAAATATTTTCCAGCCATGGATAATTACTCTATACCACCATTAAAGACAGATCATGAATATCAAACTTTAAGAAGTTTTCAATGAAGACCCCACAATAAAGTGTGTGCTTGGGTATACAAATCTTGTTTGACACTTGACAGTAATTCAGAAAAGACACATGGTTTTTAAAAAATACACTGACACACAACAACAAAATAATGTTTACAATCTATGAAGATTTTCTAAAAAAATGTCACAAAAACCTTCTCTTCTTTTCATTCTAGCAGTGTTTCCATAAAAATCAGTTATGCAATCAGTTTGTACAAGTTTCAAAATAGAAATTTGTGATACAATATAAACAACATCGACACACACACACACACACGTTAAAACTATATCCTTCTTCCAATTCACGTAGTTCGTCTCTCTTGTAAGTACTCTAAGATTATATATCTGGCATAATATTATCTTTTTCTTTCTTTCTTTTTACAAACTCTGTACACTCTCCAGTAAGAAACACAACTGCTGGACAAAAACAAAATTGTTTCTTCCACGCGTAGTACTGAAAGAAATGAATAAGGTGACAATGACTTTAGTACAAGACTTTGACAATTATCTTCAAACAGACCATAGGCATTCCTTTGGTCACTCAAGATTAATCACAGAAGTCAGGAATAAGACTACACATTTTTTACATCAGTAGTTTTCCACAGTTAAAAATGGCACATGAACTCATTGGTCTAAAGTGAACGGCAGGCTTTTTATATGTTTAAAGAGGATATATACTTGATTAACAAATTTGTACAAATATCTAAAAAAAAACAGATTTAAGATCACAACCAACTGCCTATAATCATGTGACGTCCATGTGACCAATCACATATAAGCTCTGTGATACAAGTTCCCGATTGGCCCGATGTGGATGTGAGATTAAAGAAATTCAAAATTCATTTATTATCTACCAAGAGCGAAAAAGGCGTTAACACTGTCTAAAATAATATGACGTAACATCTTTCTGGCTCTAAACAGACCAAATAGAACTTCTTTTCAAAGGGATCTTTAAGGAAAAAGGCAAAGACCAGGTAAATGTTGACATTTCTGCACCACTGATTTTCTTTTATGGATTGAACCTGTTACAGCCAGATCTTGAATTGGCATATGGGATATGGTTACACAAAACTGTCCAGTTTCTTCTCATAGCGTGAAATATCCAAGATTGCAAACATGGCACAGCATACTGTACAACATGAAACTTTCACGCCTTGCATATATATCAAACAGTGTTGCCAGTTGATATTCAGTTAGTTACATCAGTGGTATGAGATTTTCGTGAAGTTAGACCCCTCAAGAAAGTTGATGCAGGTGGCAGTTTCCGAGTTTTGTAGTAGTGCAGGAAAGTTGACTTTTGTGGTCTCCGTAAATTTAGACCCCTTACAAAAGTTGATGCAGGTGGTAGTTTCCGGTTTTTGTGGTAGTGCAGAAAAGTTGACTTTCGCGGTCTTGAAGGCAGGATGGAGGAGGGGGAGGGGACGGGACGGGGGAGGGGAGGGGAAGGGGGCATTGTTCATTCACAAGCCAGCTTGTGGTCGAAGCTACTTAGCGTGATACCAAACGCTTGGACTGCACAGAGAGGGTAGCTGTAATCCATAGTGAATACCTCCTCACCGACACGCCCAAACTGCATGATGATGTAGTCCACTGAGGTTGAAGATAAAAAAGAAACATAGATTATTTGGTTGCTTAATTGTGTTCATTGCTATATAATATCTCATATAATTTTCATAAGTTTCAGTTGCCCTTATACTGTAGCTTATCAATTACTACATTGTATATAAAAGATGTATTGTGTATAAGTTGAACTGCCATCTATCACTTTATGGACTTGCTCCAAATTCATCTTATCCCCCACCCCCAACTCTCTCTTGCTCGTGCTCCCCTCATTCTGCTCACTTGCTCTCTCTTTGTTTTCTTGCTCTTCCATTCAATTGCACTGGCTCTCTGTCTCTCCCTATTTAAACTCGTTCCATCTCCTCTGACTCTGTCATCTTTTCCTTCTATATATATTACTTTCCATCAGGTATATGTATTCTCAAAGTATAATCTATATTTTAGTCTTTTCTATCAAACAGAATACACACTTTTCATACATGTTTATGCATGTTTACCAATGTGAATTATCACCATACTCAAACTACCCATGCAAAGATATTAAAAACTGACTTTTCAAAAAATGTTTAGCAGAATATTGCCCCTGATTCTCTGGTGTCCTTTTTAATTGTTTTTGTTCACAAACCATTAGAATACTCACGGTCATTGTCGTGAACAATCTGAAAGTTCTTGACGGAGGCTTGCGTGACTCTGCCGTGGAAATTCAGGACATAGGATTGCGTGTCTGCAAGGAAAGAAAGTCAAACATCATTGGTAGAAAAATGAAATGTTTCTTGTTACAACTGGTATTACAAAAACTGTGTTCTTTCTGCACTTAAAACTGTACAACAAATACACAGCTTTATAAAGATAAGGTTTCATCCTAGCAGCGGAATAATACATTAAATACATTTACATCTCAGTTCTGTGTGTATCAAAAGATTTGTCATGTGTGCCAAATATTTGTTGATGTTTCTTCCCCGAATTCTGATAAGTTGAAAGAGTAATTATTTCAAGAAAACGCTTGAGTGAGGCAATACCTCTATTTTAACAATGCAGAAGCTCATACCAGCTTAGGATTATTAGTACCTTGCAGATCATCATATAAATATTACTACAAATCTGAAGTTAATTTTGGTTTACATGGGCTTCAAATATTGGAGATACATAATTACTCTTTGACCGTGTACATGCAAGATATTGAAGGGCAAACAAATTCTCATACAAAAGAAATATTGATAAAAACTATAGGCTATCCCTGATCCCTGATCCTTTGACGTTATCTCTGGTCATAATTCAGTTCTCAGATCACCTCTGGGATATAGTTTTTATTATGTACCTCACTTTAGAAATCTAGCCATCTGATTGGTCGAAATTGCAGTCGTGATATTAGCCATGCCCGCAAAGAAATGAACTATTCCAGTTGCCCCGTGAACAAGCAATAGTTAATGACAAAGATGCCTGTTGCCCCTGGTAACGGGCCGCATTGTCCTACGTGTAGCTACTTGCTCCCTCTATATAGAAAACTTCCCCAATCGGTGCCTGTTGGTCCCCCATGATCCTCTATTTCTTATGTTATTTGAGAGCTGAGTTGATGAGATAGCCACCTGCCAGTGACCTCACTGTGTGGTCTAATCCCTCAAAGCAGTCAATAGTAGTATACATAGATTCTTACCATCATTCCAGACAGGAGTTTTGTTGTGCAGCTCTAGAAGATTCTCCATGTCTTTCCTCTTGAAACGTTCTAACATGCATTCACGTTCCTACACAAACATAGAAATAAAACGGCAGGGTTTTAGTCATGTCATAATGAAACGTTCTAACATGCATTCACGTTCCTACACAAACAAAGAAATAAAACGGCATGGGTTTTAGTTATCAATAATGATAGGTCTATTTTTATCCCACAGTTACTATATGAATAACTCTACTGCACCAAATACAAAGTACCACATAATTACCCCGGCTGTAGCTGAGCCGCCATCAAAAGGTGCTAAAGCAGACGTGCTAAAGCCAGGGTAATAATAATGGAGCGCCAGCAGTGGTAATATGCCTGACATTAAATTCTGTACAAGACACCACTATTATTATTATTATTACCGATTAAAAAGTAAAATTGAATATTTTGACAGTTTCAGATGATTTCTAAATGCAAATGCTTGACTGAATTTAGTCTTTAAAGCCCCACTGCACTACTTGTAGCTACTTGCTCCCTCTATATAGAAAACAATGCCTAAGCGGTGCCTGTTGGTCCCCTATGATCCTCTTTTTCTTATGTTAAATGAGAGCTGAGTTAATGAGATAGCCACCTGTCACAGTGACCTCGCTGGCTCGCTGGGCGGTCTAATCCCTTCTGGCTGAAGTAGTAAAGGCTACCTTTAAAGCCCGTCTGTACTAGTTTGGCCAGGGGGGATTAGACCTCCCTGCAAGGTCACTGACAGGTGGTTATCTCATCAAATCAGCTCTCAATTAACATAAGAAAAAGAGGATCATGGGGGACCAATGGTCATCGATTAGGCATTGTTTGGTATATAGAGGGCGCAAGTAGCTATATGTAGTGCAGTGGGGCTTTAAAGGATTGAAATAAATGATGTATGAGTGACTCACATTCCTAGGTTTATGTTCAACCCTCTGATGATCAAGACTCATGCCTGGAATGATAACGGTCATCTTACGTGGTCCTTTAAATCCTAGTACATTGGTATCCTGGTATAAACAAGAAACATTTACAAAGAGGTTAGAAACATCTAATGTTAAAGGTAATACAAAGCTTTGGGAAATTTTGAAAAATGGGTGGATAGTGATTCTTTACAATTTTGATATATTTGGATATTTGATATATTTGGATATTTGATATATTTGGATGCCCCTGTGGATGTATCATAAGTAATAGAAAATTTAGCCCCTAAAACACTTCTGCTTTCAAACAAAATTGAATATAAAATTTACCGGTGCTCCCGGTAAATTTTGATGAATTTAATCTCAGAATATGTAGCTGTGATATATAATTTCCAAACGGGAATAGCTAACCGGTCAATTTTAGTCAAGAAACATTGTTTTATAGCTTAATTAATATCTTGACCTTGAGAGGGAGCTATACAACATAACAAGTTTATTGTTTACAATTTCATAACTTTAGACTCGATTTCAACCAAGACAACGATCACTGAATGTTGTAGGATCGCATATGCTTCCAATATGTTCATTTGAACCAAATTCATGACCATATCGTCGCTGTTTTCACGAAGTGACGGTAGTGAAAAAAAATTGCATTCACTTTGCGTTACGATTTTCCTCACTACCGTCACTTCGTGAAAACAAGGACGATATACCAAAACTTTGTATTACCTTTAATCAAACAAAACAATTTATCTTAGCACATCGAGGGGTCAGTGACACAAAGACGTAACTCTCCATTTTGATAAAAAGTGTTTTATGTGTCACTAGCCATTGACTTCAATGGGGTGTTGGGTGAAGTTAAGTCTTTGTGTTTCCTGGAAAGCCCACATTTTTCTGAACATTTTGATATCAAATACTCATTTTGGCAAAATATGGAGTTACATCTTTGTGTCACTGAACCCTCAACATCATCTTTCCTCATTGAAAAACCGTCACCACCAAATGGACAATTCAAGCAGAGATTTTTTGTATGCCTCTTTTGATATTTGAACATTGTTACTGGGTATATTAAACTCTAATGATAACCCAAGATGATATCTCACTGTGAAAAGTCATTATGTGATTTTGCTGGTCTTGCATTGTTTTCTACTGTCTTTTTTCCTGGTAGGCCTGGGCCCCGTCTTACAAAGAGTTGATATCAATCACAACTTATTTGTGATTGATATCAATCGCAACTATGTACATAAGAGATGGGAGACTGCAAACTTGTGATTGATTGGAGGACTTACAATTGATTTAGATCAATCTCAACTCTTAGTAAGACGGGCACCCTGATGTTCATTCTTTATCAATTCTGGAGTATAAAAAAACTTGCAAACATTGAATTATATACAAAGCATTACAAGGTAAAATACAATGCACATTAAAATGAATTCCTATATAATAATACAAATAAAAGGGGCCATCATTAAAAGCCAATTGAGGCTTGACAGGATGATGGCCCCAACATTATAACATTAATATTTCGGTGGAAGAAAAAAAATAAGGTAACACAAAGGGGTTGGGGTTTGAATTAGGAAAGTAGTTTTTCACATTAAAAACAACTGATAAAATAATGATAGCATATTGATAAGAATATAACAGGTTTAATTTAAGTTTTCTTTGAATTATATTTAGAAATGGGATTTCTCTTATTGAGGAGGACAATAAATTCCATACAACACTTCCAAAATGGCAAATTGATTTGGAGATGACTTGACGTTACTTTCCATTCATGAAATTTCAATATGTACCAAAGTTTCACATAACAAATCAATTTCTTTTGTTCCCAAGGAGTTTGAGATTACCATATTCCTCTGAATGACGTTAAATAACCAAGTCCCCTATCGTAGACCCATCAGTTCTCCCAAAAAGTACTAAAGTAATAAAGTACAGAAACAAAATAAACATGTACTTACATAGTAGACAACAGAAAGCTCATTGCGAATGTTGCCGCCATCTGGTAACGCCCCAGGCTTACCCGGTGCAAGGCCTCCATCAAAGATTGTGAACTGAGTGCCCATGAAATTGGCCCTGTTCACAGGAGAGAGCATGATAAAGAGACATATGAAATATAGTGAACCTGAATACAAAGACCATGCGAGGGAGACACACAAGCGGTCTTTGTATGCAGGTGGTCTTTATACCAAGGTTTTTGTTCACATGTATTTTAATGAGAATCTTTTCAAGGAAATGATAAATATTATCTTTATGTACAGGTGGTCTTTCTACACAGGTGGTCACTAAAAAAGTTTTGATTGTATAGGTTTTATGATTCAAACAGAACAGTAGGCCAGAATAAATAGTTGAGTTACTGATGAAATTAAGGTATCAATATTGAAATTGTAACTATTTAAATTGCAACTCTTCATTTGAGTACATTATTACTGACACCGAGTAAATTCTGCAAACGTTGCTACTGATACACTGAGTACTTTTTGAACACCTTTACTGGCAACGAGTATATTTCTGAGCATGATCAAAAGCACAGAACACATCTCTCAGTTCAGCGTTAAGTTCATTGTATGCTTTTTAGTGCACTGTGCATTTTAGGGTATTACAACATTTTGGAAAGTGTAAAGTTGACAAATTCCGATACAAATATCTTTGGGTTAACCAACAACTTACCTTAGTTTCCCGACAAAGTTTTCTCCGTCCCTGGAGAGATCTGTAGGGTCTGTCGTCATGAGATAATTCGACGTTTTACTCTTCTTACGCCTCCTGGCTGCTAGTAGAAATTGCTGAGAAAAAAAACGTAGAAAGAACAAGTGTGAATACATAATTTATGTCATGAATATACGAATACAGAATATCATGAAATGCACTGCCATCTCTACGGTGGTCTACAATGAACTAGCTGTTGTCTTAGAGGTGTAAATGGAAAGCATAAAAATCATTTCTTCATTCAATAAACAAGTGGGAACACAGTAATTCATCCCATGATCATGAAATACACTGTAAACTCTATGCTGGTCTACGTGTACAGCTTGTAAGCTGTTGTCTTAGATGCGTAGTTGAATCATATGAAAATCATTTCATTCATTCAATTAACAAGTGAGAATAAGCAATTTGTGCCATGACCATACAAGTACAGAATGTCATGAAATGTACTGTAAATTCTATGGTGGTCTACAAGCTGTTAAGCTGTTGTCTTAGAGATGTAGTTGGATCATATAAAAATCATTTTATTTATTCAATAAACAAGTGTGGACACGCAAATTTATGCCATGAACATACAAGTACAGTGTATCATGAAAAAAACTGCAAACTCTATGGTGGTCTAAATGTTAAGTTTGTAAGCTGTTGTATCTAAGAGGTGTATTTCGATCATATAAAAATCATTTGTTAATAGTCAGAAGGGAATTAACTCTGTTAAAGGATTTTATTAAATGCTCTTCCGTCTTTCGGCAGACAAAATATGGAAATTGTCAATTTCTATTTCATTGAACTTTTTAGTTTGAAATTAATTTCCTTTTGAGCTTCTCATAGCATTCATGTATACTGGAATCAACTTGATTATTATGTTTTCCCAAAATGGGACAGAAATTTTTATCACAAAAAACATGCATTGAAAACTCTCTTTGTAATTGGGGCATTATATCACATGCAATGCCTCCAATCTGTGAAACAATACACAAACATCTATCGAAATTGTCTTTCCAAGAAATTATTGAACCAAGAGAACTCAATGATATCATTTAAATCGAACATTTAGTCTCCAGTTGCAGAATCCATCATGCTCCCTGAAGGCTTGGATGAGCTTGATGATAAGCACAGTGGATTGGCTTTCAAGCAGCCTCCCTGTATCCTGCATGACTGATCTCAACAGAGGAGTGTCGTGGTCAAGTGATTCAAGGCACTTGACTGGAGATGCGAAGGTCGAGGGTTCGAATCCCGACACGACACTAATATCCTTTGGCAAAATATTAACCTGCACTTGCTACTCTCCACCTAGGTGTTAAATGGGTACCCGGTAGGATGCGAAAGTTCATTTGGTTGGATGAGCAAGTGTGCGCTTGTAAAACGGCGACTGGTTGGAATGCTCCCCAGGGAGTGAAAACTGTGCATATATTGTGTGCGGGTAAGCTTTAATCCGATGACCGGGGTAATAATACATCTGTAAAACGCTTAGGCAGATAGTTGTATCAATGTATTAAGCATATATAAAAGTTGAATATTATTATTAACCACACGAAGGAAAAAACTTAAATAAACATACAGACAAACAAACAAACATACAAATCTTGGGCTACATAACATTCAATATCATACCTTTCTCCCGTCGTCTCTCTCCATGTGTAGGTAGTATGTGGGATACACGCTGCGATCTACGCCCTTCTTATCACGGGTGATCCGACATCTCACGGACCCCCCCTGGGGCGCTGGTGCCAAAACAAACCGATCTAACTCTGGTCCATCAAGAACGCCCCCTACAGCTCCGCCAAGGTTATTGTTCCCGCTGTCTGGCCTTTGCTGTAATGACAAAAAATAAGATGTGTTTGAATATTATATGAAAGGGTTTGTGCATCTTCAACAACAAAAATAAGTGTTGAGTTAGAAACAAAAATCTGGAAACCGATTTAAATCGGGTAATCAGGCCCGAAAAGATCAAGCACATATTGTATCTATCTTTATCAAAATATGGAAACAAACGAAAGAACAAATGCTTTGACAAATCCCTATCTTTTGAATACCTTCTTTTCTTGTACTGGTTGTGTAGGGGTTGTGAAGCCGCCACCTCCTCCGGCCGTGTACCCTGATGAGCTGAGGTTCTGCGCGGGGGCCTCATAGCCCGTGGTCTGCACGGTGCTGTAAGGGGGAGGGGCGGGGCCGATGTTGCTAGGGGCTATAACCGCTTCGGGGAGGGTCGAGGTCGGTATGCCGTCGTCTGGATCCTCAAAAGGCACGGTGCCAGAGATGCCCATGGCTTTTAGTTTGCGTTCCGTTTCTAAGGGGACGGAAGATGTGGAGAAGAATTTAGAAAGTTTAACTAAAGTAATTTGGAAATTGATCACCAAAACAACCACAATCATCATCAGAGTCATCATATACATGTTTGGATACTATCTTATCCTCATTATACTAATCTTCATCTCTTCATCATGATCATAATTACAGGTACATGTTCTATTATCATAATCCTTATCACTATCATAATCATCATAATCATCATCACCATAATCCTCATCACTACTTTCATAACCATCATCACTATCATCATCATTATCAAAATAATCACCACTATCATCTTTAATATTATCAAATATCATCACTCTCCTCCTCCACCATCTCCTCATCATCATCAACATCACATGTCCACAACAATTACTGCAAACACGACCAGTTATCTCAAAATGATATGCCTTTGAAAATTCACCTACAGCCCACTTTAAACAAGAATCTGAATATCATTCTTGGGGGGGGGGGGGGGGGAGGGGGGGATTATTTCAAGAATGCTTTTCCAATTTCTTGTTTGTTTCTATTTACCCCAATGTCCTTACTCATCCAATTTTTATGGTACTTAAAGCCCAACTGTACTACTTGTAGCTACTTGCTCCCTCTGTGTAGAAAACAAATCGATGACCATTGGTCCCCAATGATCCTCTTTTTCTTATGTTAATAGAGAGCAGAGTTGATGAGATAGCCACTTGTCAGTGACCACCCTGGGTGGTCTAATCCCTCCTAGCCAAACTAGTACAGACACGCATTAAAACTAAAATCACTGCTTTACGGGAACGACGTCCATACCTGTCGCTCCTTTGGACTTTGGCACTGGTTCTGGGTCAGTGGAGAATTCTTCTACGGTCAGGACCTGGACTTATTTCAAGAAAAACTTTCTAATTTCTTGTTTGTTTCTATCAACCCCAATGTCCAGGCTTATCCCATTTCATGGCACTAGAACTAAAATCACTGCTTTACAGGGGACGACGTCCATACCTGTCGCTCCTTTGGACTTTGGCACTGGTTCTGGGTCTGTGGAGGATTCTTCTACGGTCAGGACCTGGACCGTTGTGAAAGAGCCGGAGTTATTCAGTGTGTACGTTGCAGCTGGCCCATCTATACCTGCGAGTAACAACCAAGGAATACAAAAACGAGATAACATTGAATAAAAAGGGAACTTACACAATTTATATTATTGTATTTGAATAATACATACATGTAGTTGTTAATTTTGTTGTTGGATGTGAAATGAACTGAACTGATATAACAAACTGATATGGGGTCTCTTCAAGTTTTATTAAAAAATGTTTTAGATAAAGGCAACATCAGAATGATTACATCATGATAATATCCAAATAAAACTAACTAAAAAAAAACTAGAAGTACTGCACCAGAAAAAAAAGGGAGAAAAGAAGAACAAATGAAGGAAAGAAAGCTTCAAGTGGCACTCATAAAAAAAAATACTATTGTACAAATGATGAAAATGATGTTGGAATAAAAGAAATAGATATGTTTTTCTTCTTCAAATTACTCAGTATGTATATTACATGTGCAATGTACATCTACATGTACATGTATGAATCATCTTTAGTTGTACATTTTGCACTTTTTGTTGTACATTACACTACTTATTGCAAGCTCGATTGATCAATGAAATCCATTACCAGGACATAATATGCTTGATCAATTCTAGAAATCTCATATCGTGATTACAAATTCTCCCTAGTTAATGGTTAAGTGCAACAAATCATGGCATTTGCATTTTATGGGGCTTCTTGCATAAACAAATAGTGACTCATGCAATTCTGAGAATCAAATGAGGGGCATTGGGATTGGAAATGGACGCCATGAGTTGGAAAGGAAGATAGAGAGTTTCATGGAAAGATATGGTGAAGAAGAAAAGCAGTGAGGTCTAAGGATCAGGCATGCCACTTAGAATTGATCAGAGGGCCTGAAAATCACCTAGAATGAGCTATTTTGTACACAAAAACCTAAACTATGGCCTGAAATTAAATCGCCAGGGCCTGAATTCAGGATTTTGCCTGAAAACTGGCATCCCTGAATCCTCACTTGAGACAAGGAGAAGTCTAGGGAGGGAGCGACATCACGGCACAATAGTCAGTAACCCCTCATAAGAGGGAAAGTGCTGACTTCAATAAATGATGATGATGGAACACAACTTGACTTTCAATTCATTAAGACTTCATTTCCATTTATTTAAGTTGACGTTCAACGCAAGAGGCACTTCAATTCAATTCAATTCAATTCAATTCAATTCAATTCAATTCAATTCAATTCAATTCAATTCAATTCATTTCATTTATTTGTTCAACCATCAAAATATACTATACAATCAAAATAAGTTACATCAAGAATTTAGAAGAACACAATGATGGTTTGGTGACCCCGGAGAAAGCAGGGCTTATAAAAAAAGGGTCCTTAATTAGAAAAATACCTCCCAAATTTTCCTGAATTTCGACCACTTTTGCCTTTAATCACGATCGTTCCCCTGAAAAGCCATGGTTCAGTTCACCGACACGCCTGGATTTCATCGTTTTCCTGGACCAATAAACCCACACCGTCATGAACTAGCGTGAAGTCGACGTCACGACCGGCTCCATGTAAGACGAGAGCAACGCCAGGAAATGAAATCTTCTCAGGGTACGACATCGCCGATTTTACGAGGGATAGTGATTTATTCCGTACTGATGAGACCGAGTTAATAGCAGGATGGTCTCCGTATCGTGGCTTCAGAACCCACAACTGACATTCGACCGAGTGATTGATGATGTCTGTCGTGTTTTAGTTTGCATCTTTAAGTTCAGCTTGTGCAGACATGTTCAGTACATGTACATGTATGCTCACAAATTTGATACGGGAAAGTAGATCAGAGTATTCGGTGTACATGTAAGTTAAACCTAGCTAGGCCCTGTTTCACAATCTTTTTTTATCTTGTTATCATTTGTTATCACATTTGTTATCAATAACTAATGATAAATTTCTATGACAAATTTGCTCTCAGCTAATTGATAATAAATTCTGGATTCAGCTCATGCTGAAATAAACCTGTAGGTCAGTCAGGAATCCCATGACTTTTACAAGCCGATCCCTGTCTGATTATCAAGATATTTATGATTAGAATTCGGTTTTGAACAGTTTTTTTATAACACTACAGTCTATTGGGGGAAAATGAGTATGGTGAAACCGGTCAATCAAAGATTTGTAATTTTTTGAAGCACTTCATGATTATTTTGAAGCGCAGTTTTTTTTAGGGCTTCAATATTACATATCGGCTTTGAAAAACTGGAAACATTGTTAAACAATGCCTTTAAAGAACAAGGTACAATGTACTACTGCCATCTCCGTCTCTCTCTCTCCCCCCCCCCCCCCCCATTGCAATTATTTCTTTGAAAAAGGCCCATTAGTACACTGGTGGGGTCACTTTAATACTTATATCCAACCTTTCATGGCCAAACAGAAAAGAAAATGAAAGTTAAAACTTGCTTTAGAACTATTTGGCAAACTTTTAGAATCAAAGACGGCAACTATAAACGGCTTCATTTCATGTGTAGCGGGAAGTTTGGGAAGTGCTCTTAAGTGTACATCCTAAAAGCGAACATACATGTACACTGCCTAAATCGGCCTCCAATTGACATGCACCTATAGGGTGTTTGAATGGTTAAGTATCGTACCTGGGAGTTTGTATCCTAACTGAGGTCCCTTAGGTTTGTAAACCCAGGTACCTGGTCTTCTTGTTTTCTTGAATCTAGTTTGACGGAGCCTTGAGAGGGTAATCGCATAAACTCATTGCTCTCTCAAATCATTCTTTATCTGGCAGGCACTTTTTCTCTCCTTTTCTGTCTTCCTCTATCTCTCCTTTTCTCTATTCCTTACTTCCTCTCTCTCCTCTCCTCTATACTTCACCCTTTTTCTTCTCTTCCCTTCTCCGACTCTCTCTGCCTTGTCTTTCCATCCCCCTCTCTCTCTCTCTCCTTTTTTATCTATCCCTTAATTCCTCTCTCTCTCCTCCTTGCTCCACCCTTTCCCTTCTCTGCCCTACTCTGACTCTCTGTCTTTCCCTATCTCCCCTAACTCTCTCTCTCTCCTTTTCTCTATTCCTTAATTCCTTTCTCTCTCTATGCTTCACCCTTTTCCTTCTCTACCCTTCTCCGACTCTCTCGGTCTGCTTTTCCATCTCTCTCTCTCTCTCTCCTTTTATCAATCCCTTAATTCATCTCTCCTCCTTGCTTCACCCTCTCCCTTCTCTGACTCTCTGTCTTTCTGTCTTTCCCTCTCTCCCCTAACTCTCTCTCCTTTTCTCTATCTCTTAATTTCTGTCTCTCCTCCTTGCTTCACCCTTTCCCTTCTCTGACTCTCTGTCTTTCCCTCTCTCTCCTTTTCTCTATCTCTTAATTTATCTCGCCTTCATGGTCCACCCTTTCCCTTCTCTGACTCTGTCTTTCCACCTCTCTCTCTCTCCTTTTCTATATCCCTTAATTTCTCTCGCCTTCATGCTCCACCCTATCTCTTCTCTTCCCTTCTCCGACTCTGTCTGTCTCTCCCCCTCCCTCTCTCTCTCTCTCTAACTTGATCACTTTCTTTATTATTTTTCACATTCTTTTCTCAATTAAATGTGATGAATCTTTTGTTCTTTCCTTAGGTTTATATTTGTATTCTGCCCTCTCTTTAATTCTTTTCCCCTCTCAGTATGCAACCTTTACATAAAAACTAAAAATTAAATAAAACATAATTCCTAAACACCTCCCTATAGGTTCAACAGCAACAACAACAAGAGGCCATAATTTCAAGATTGTCAAACAATGTTTCAATACGAGACCAGGCAGTATAGTTTCTCAATAAGAAGTGTAAATAATTGTAATGCCCTGCCTAAGGGAAGTAGTCAATGCTACCACCATTAACCAATTCAAGTCATCCCTAGAAAGTTATTGGAGAAACAATTCAATTAAGTTTGAACCATACTTGAGACGGGATGCAACAGTAAAGAGGGACAAATAAGCTAAGCTTCCAGTCTCTACACCCAAGTATACCCAAGTATACCCAAAGTAAGTAAACTGAAAAGCTGTTGATTTCTTGACCGCTGCGTTCAATCTTAACGAGAGGCCAAAATCATATCCAAATCTTACCTTGTAGGCCCTCACTCGCTGACGAGCTATGGGTCGGGGACACTAGAGGGCGCACTTCTTCCGGTACTTTTCTGCGCGTCTTTCCGCCGGAGCCTTGCCTTTCTTCGTTGGGCTGCACCATCAAGGGCTGGTTATGTCTCATTCGTTTCTCTTTGAGTAAAGCACGCTGGATCATATCATAGGAGAGAGAGAGAAAATGGGTTAAGTGCTTTTAGATTAAAAGTAGACCCGTAATGTGACTCTGAATTCTACGGTAAAAGTCAATTTCTGGGAAAAGTGACAAAATCTACAACACATTTCAAGAAGTATAAATCTGTTTTTATCTGCATACTCTAAATTAAAAAGAAAGGATACTTTAGACGGTTTATATGTATATGGAGATGAAAAGGAGAGAGGAATAGAGAATAGGGAGGAAGAGAGAATAGGCAGAAAGAGGGGTAGAGAATAGGTAGAAAGAGGGGTGGAGAAGGGAAAAAGGGATGAAAAGAGGGAAGGGGGAGGGGAGAAAGAAAGAGGGAGAAACTCAAAGGGGGAGAGCAAGCATTTAGACATGAATAATTATGCAAAAGAATGTTTTAAAAGGGGAATGCAAACATGATATATAGAATTGGATGTCAGCAATAAATAAAATATATATTTAAAGAAAGTGTTTCCACATCAGCTCTAGATAGCGCTGAAGGAAATGAAAAGTTCATTGAATTGGATGCGAAGATGCTGTGATGTGTAAGCGTATGAGGAGGAGATGGAGAAAGGACATCTAATAGGGAGAGAGAGAGAGAGAGAGACAGAGAGAGAGAGAGAGAGAGACAGAGAGAGAGAGAGAGAGAGAGATAGAGAGAAAGTGACAGTGAGAGAGAGAGAGAGAGATAGATAGAGAGAGGGATAGAAAGAGTGAGGGATAGATAGAGATAGAGAGAGAGATAGATAGAGAGTGAGAATGAGAGAAAGAGAAAGAGACATACATGTACATGTAGATAGAGAAAGTGCGAGTGAGAGAGAGAGAGAAAAAGAGAAAGCGAGATAGATAGAGAAAGCGAGAGTGAGAGAGATAGAGAGAGAGAGATAGAAAGAGAAAAAGAAACACAAACAGAAAGAAAGAGATAGAGAGAAAAAAAGTGAGTTTTAGAGAGAGAAAGAGAGAGAGAGAGAGAGAGAGAGAGAGAGAGAGAGAGAGCAAGCTGGTAATCTCAATGCTACCTGAGTAAAAACACTATCCTCATCTGAAAAAATACCGGCAGGTACTGACACGTGAAGCTTGCGATAAAGTTCATGCACACCGTCTTCACCCATGGCAAAAACTAATCCATACGCATGAACATGAACGCCGGTGAAGAAACAAGCATTGATTGACAAGCCTACTGCTAAAATGTAAAACAAAATACAGCTACATGTACATGTTATACCAGTCCTCGAGCATCTACATGTGTGTTCAACTTGGCAAGAAACGCTTATGGTAACAAATTAAGTCGTTTTCTTCACTTGTATGTCTTTCTTCTCCTATTTCCGAAGTAAAGGGACACTGCAAGACGATACTGAACCACTGAAATAATGGACATTAAGATGGTATGACAGCCTCGTATTCCAAAACCAAAGTTTCCTTGCACATTTGTTGAAGAGATAGAAGGAGCAGACTCAACAGGCCGTTTACGCGGCGCGTGTATTGCAACGATTCTGATAGAAATGCCCGCTAACCAGTAAAGACGCTCACTACAGTATCGAGATGACAAGCTTTGCGTCCACTGCTTGGTTTCTTGAAAAAGAATCTAGATTAAAACGGCAAACATTGGTTGAGCTAGCGGTGTGTGTGATTGGTGTGTGGCGATGAAAGCGATACAGTTCGACCACAACATTCCCTCCTTCTATCGACCTGTTTACGCGTCTTAAAGTAAGGATAACCAACCCTAAAGAAATTCAGAGTCTATTTTAATCGTCTTAAAGTGAAGTTGAGTTCTTGTCACGTGACTGTATTGTGAAAGAAACTGTGTGGAAGTAATTCCAAAAGGTTGATCATGAAGAAGGTATTAATCTGACTGACATGAGCGCTATATAAGAGCCCATTATTATTATACACTTTGTATACACAGTATACACATCGGTGTATACTGTGAGGTTTTGGAGTCATTGAAATGATAAGAAATTGGTTCAATTTTGCTAAAGGTCACATTCACAGTACACAGAAATGTGCATCTGGGACTACACAAACAAGTGGAACGAAAGTTGTCGTCCACAACCTTAAGCTGTTACTTTTCATCTTTCTAATGACTAATTTGTGGGCATTTGAAGAGTCAATCTTTCCAGGGGAAACTTTTTTTCTTTATATGATACTCTTCCACACTTACATCAAAAGAATGAAAAAGCTAACAATTTATTTGCACCTTTCCCAAAACCCAACCTTCTCTTTAATATGCATGGCTAAAAATATACATGTAGATTGACAATCTGACTTAATAACCATGGAATGAAGATCAGAACATAATTCAATTGCAACCTGAAGAAAAAAAAAGATTTCCCCCACAATCTTGGTAATGGTTGCCATGGCGATAAAGCAATACAACCAAGGCTGCTATGCAATGACGTAATGCCATGCCTGATTAGGGTGATTGTCCAACACTTGTAAGGTTTTACAAGGACGATGGGTTTTTTTAGAACTCATTAAGGTTCGTTCAGATATGACTCAGCAAAACTGCAGTGGGTTTTTTTATAATGAAGAAGCAAAGTGTAATACGTTTCACGTTTATGTAAATGATAACACAAAGCTCAGTGAATACGCACAAGTCCTTTGTTGAGTACAGTTGAGGATTAAAAGAAACCCAGCTTTTTTTTTTGGTGGTGGTATAGCGCACCATATCTGAACAAGGCTTTACATGTACTTAAGAGAATTTCAGTGTGTATAAATTTATGCTTCACTTCATATTTAGTAATAGAAAGGATACCTCAGTATTCTCAGCCACTTTCTACCTTTTAAGAATATGAAAATAAGTGATAACAAAATACACTGCCTGCTTTTCCTCAATTCTACTGTAAATACAACCATCTCTGTATTTAAAAAGATCACTTTACTACTGTGTTAATTGGGACCTACATAATACAAGCTTTGCTTTTTAGTAGATCCCCCACTTTAGTTAGCTTTTTCAATGTAATTATTATACTTATGATTGTATCAACTATTATCATGTACATTACGTTCCTTTAATGTATGATTAGTTATAAACATGTATATTATGTTCAATTATGTAATTTTTGATAAAGTAGAAATAAATAAACTTGAAACTTGATATTACAATAAGTTACAGTAATTGTAACATTGCACATGTATTCCATGAGGATTGAAGCCATGATGATTCCTGGAGCAGAAAAGAAATATATTTTTGTTAAATCTATGTACAAAAGCATTGAGAAAAGTGGGCAGGACCTAAGGGTGTTTCACAAAGATCCTATTAAAGTCAAACTTAATTCTTAGTTGGACTTAAACAATATGGAGAGCTATTTGTAGCCTTAAAACAAAATATATTGAAAAGCAAAACATTGAAGTATTTTAGACTTTTCATAAATTCCACATCAAGAACATGAAATCTCCTTGATAATAGAAAATATGAATGATTTGACTCAATACTTTATGCCTTTTAAAATAACTTTTACAAAATATTGTTAAAGATGCTATAAACAGCTTTCTATAATTGTTAAGTCCAACTTAGGATAACTTCAACTTAGGATCTTTGTGAAACACCCCTGGCCTTTACGGGTAATTGATGGCAACAGTGGAGCTTTGATAGCAAAATGATTGAGTTTACCTGTTTTTCGAGCTTTTGTTGTCGGATTTGGTTGGGTGAATTGGAATGATCGTCATCCATGATGGCACCAGGTGGACCGTTTCCACCAGAGATCCAGTCCGATTGGGGCTGACTCGTCCGATGACTATGGAGGAGGAGGAGGAAAAAGAAGAAAAGAAAGTAAATAACAAAGGAAATGATAATGATGAGAATGATTATTATTACAGGGCCTAAATTATTCCAAGGCCACCAGGGCCATAATTGCCTTAGATGCCCTTTTGATTGGCCTCAATGCCCCTCTCATTGGCCTTGGAGATTTTTTGTGCCCTCTCCAATTCTTCCCATTTGTGCTGTAATATAGGAATGTGCCCTACAGAAAAGTGGCCTTGCCCTAAAAATATTGAAATTTAAGGCCTGTTATTATTATTATTATTATCATTATTATTCATTTGACCAATCGGAAAACACACAATGAGTATGGCAATCAGATAATACATAGAAATGTCATAATACATGCAAAAATCTTCAGGAAAGTGGAGAGGAGAGAGAGAAAAGGATACAATCTGCTGGTCAGGGGTGACAAAGCAATTGAAATTACTATTACTCGAAAGCATGTCACCCCCACAGTCTGCATCCTGGAAAATTAAGCGTGAAGAACAGAATAAGCATTCACAATATGAGATAATATATATCACAATAAAAATAATTTGAACAATTACCATTATATCCATGATTACTTTCATTACATTATTTTTTCATTACAATGGCTTTATGATGATAATTATTACTACATTAACACCGCCACCATATGATGATGACGCTGATGATGATTATGTACACAGCAGTTGCAATTGCAACAATATACTGACAAGATTTTACATTCATTCATTCACAGCCTGTCTGTACTAATTTGGCCAGGAGGGATTAAACCACCCTGCGTGGTCACTGACAGGTGGCTTTCTCATCAACCCAGCTCTCAATTAACTTAAGAAAAAGAGGATCATGGGGGACCAATGGTCACCGCTTAGGCTTTTTTTTCTATATAGAGGGAGCAATTAGTAGCTGAATGCGTACATGTACTGTAGTACAGTGGGGCTTTAAAGTGATGCAAATTGAGAAAGTAATCAAAAAGCGAAAGAGAAATTATAAACAAAAATACACATATTTGTACACAAAACCAAGAACCCTAGTTAAATTTTAACCCTTTGAAATTATAATTTGTCCAGTATTGCCTCAAAACGAATCCATACACGTGTGCATATATGTATAAATAGGGGGTTAAATTGCATCAATATTTATTTTAAGAAGGCAAAGAAAGGGCTAGGTGACTGCTGCAGTACGTGTATGTAAGAAGTCAATCTGAAAACGCTTGCAAACCTCATGAACAAACAAATGCAACCCACCGCTCGCAATCCTATTTAATCTTCATCTTAACAAAATATGGTAGGCAATCTCTTTCCTGAAATATGAACAGTTCAATGAAATAAGAATGCGGTCTAGGAAACAGCAATCTCAGAATTATAGCCATCAATAATAAAGCAAGCTCAGATTAATATCAGCTGTCACTGTTGCTATGGCGATGTCTAGCTGATGGACTGAGAAGAAAGCGCTGGCCGCTTTAGCAAGGAGCGAATAAATGAAGAAAGGTTGCAAGAAGGTGATGCTTTTCTCTCCAGTGTGGATGATATTTCTTAGAGAGAGTACATTACAAGGGAGATATTAGGGACTTTTAGATTTGCACGATGAGATCTACGAGGACTGCTACATGTGACATCCTTTTATTAAAGGCAATGCGACGTCCTTTTAAGGCACTGGCAGTGCCCGGCAGTGCCTTAAAAGGATGTCACATACGTGTAGCAGTCCATGTTCTCGTCGTGCAAATCTACAAGTCCCTATTATAACACAATAAACATTTAATAGCATTCGCTTTATACATGTAGGTACTGCAAATGCAATGTTTATCATGTGTAGTCAGAGAAAAATGTATGTAGTGTACAAGTATAACAATTAATAATACTACTACTAATAATAATCATAATATAATAATAATAATATATTATCAATAATGATAATAATAATAACAATATTGATACTACTACCACTAATAATAATACTGATAATGAAAATAACTGTTTTCTTAAAACTTGTTTTATCAGTTACAATGTAACCGATCAAAGTGCTTTAATACATCATTATAATAATTCTGCATTTTTACAGTGCACACTCTTTACTCCCTTGGGAAGCATTCCAGCAATTCCCCATCTTTACGGGCATACACATCCTCATCCAATGACTTTGATATTTGCATCCTATCAGGAACCCCAAAACACCTGGGTGCAGAGAAGCAATGTAAATACCATGCCTTGCTCAAGGTTTAATTTGGTGACTTTTGCAATGCAGTGTTATTAGAGTTCATACATGTATGGGAATTTTTTCCCAGTAAAAAATCTACATTTAACCTCAAGGGAATCGATATGACAGTATGATGTACAGGAAGGATACACAATCTTTTTACTTTTTATTTAATTTCACCTCGAAAAAAAAAGAAGCACTTTTCCATCCCCATTTGAGAGAGGGACTTGCATTTTATTGTGCATGGTTGTAATGTAATAAATAGTTTACCTGTCAAATTTGACACAATATGATTGGTACCGGCGATTAAAAAGCAAACCCTCTTTAGAAATAGACGTACATGTATATTTTTGCATGGTTTACAAACTGACAACAACAAAATGTGCACAATACCATGCGTGCTACAGGGATACTGTACATTAAATAATGCTTTAATCTAGTAAACACGCTTCCTTTCACGCTTATATTTCGATCATTTCTAAAGCAAACTTGAGCTGTCAGTGAATCAACTGTTGACAGTGTACAAATTCAATACAATGGGTACATGCACCACCCACAACACAGACAGCAATTATAGGTTGCTAAGATGACATACTTGTTGTTGCTAGGCAACAGTGGAAGTGCTTGGTAGCTCATCTATGCAAATTAAATGATTGGAATCAGACGTGAGACATCTCCGCCCGTCTCCTTAAATTGACAACACTGTCCATACATGTACCAGACTAACCAGAGACCAGTCACGTTCTAAACTACCTCGGCTCCCATTCGCTGTTTAAAATATGCATTGGAGGATTAACTCTCTTTCGATACAGAGCCGATAGCGACAGAAGGAGGCCATTTTGAATATTAGCAATAAAATGAAATCATGTCGCCATGTATGTACATGTACATGCAAATCAATTTAATACTAATGTAGCAATGAAAATAATAAGCAAATATTGTTTGTTTATGTTTTAAAAATACAGACTAGAAGTTGAGGAAAATAAAACTAAGACAACAGATGTGAATACTACTAAGTGGATGAAGATAATAAATGATTTACAGGAAATGTATCTACAATCTGCTTTCAAGTAAATACAGATATATAATTTGATCTCATTTAAACATGTGATTAAGTGCTTGTTATAAATATTTATGTATGATGTTATCCATGAACTTGTATCTGAATGAAGATTTATTTTTTTTAAAAGACCCCCCCCCCCCCCCCCCCCAAAAGTACATCATCCATGTAGGGTTGTCATAGTATGGTGGTTCATTCACAAGACTGTCAATCCAAGGGTTGAGGGTTCGAACCCCAGCCTGGCACTAATACATGGTTGTCTTTTGGCAAGACATTAATCAATGGGTACCTGGCAGTCCTGGGGTAATAATAATTGCAGGGCCCTCTGGAAGAATAAAAGCTGATGAGGCTTCCCTGGATAAACAAAGTTATGATTATTATCATAGAATAATTTAGAAGTCAGTTAATTAAATTGTGAAATACAGTAGTCATTGTGTATTTACAGACGTGATTTGCAATCATGTAGTAATGATGACTGCTGAATGATAGCTATATTCCAAAAGATACATGAAAGTACAATTGCAAGTACAGAAATTAGATGATATATGGAGAAGACAAAAATTAAAGGCTAAAATAATAAATTAAGGCGGGATATGTCAGGAAAAATAGAGTATTAATGATCTCATTAAAGCTGGAAACTAATGGGTTTACATTAGGTATAGAACAGGCTACTTGGTTTAATATATTAAGTGTAAAGTCATTGAAGTTGAACATACAAGTACATACATTGGATTACATGTACATGTATATCTACCAGTAATTAATAAGTTCCTTTTCTGGGGAGGGGGAGGGGGTCTGGAATATAAATTGATTTAAAGGATAGTTGAAAATATTGTATCTCATGTGAGAAATTACGTGTCACTCAGAAGTCTGATGTGAAATTGTAAGAGTTACATACATGTACAGTAATAGAAACATATGAAAGTTTAAACTTAGGGATCAAAATTCTCACTAACGTGAGCAGATTAAAATCAAATATGCACACTTACGTGTATCATATTTATGTATTTTGAGGAAGAGAAATACATGTACATGTATAGCTGTACTTTGTACGTACATATGTACCAAAAAGTATTTCGACTTGAAAAAATTAATCTACTCAAATTTTAAATTACGAACTATTTGTAATGCAGTCAAGGAAACATGCTGTAAAATTGATTATATTTTGAAATTCAAAACTTCAAATCATCAATTGCAGCAGCTCAACAATGCATTGAGCTGATACACGAGTTTAAATAATCAAATATTAATGAAAATTAAACATTAATGAGTATATTCAATCATGAAAGTTTGTTTCATCTCTCTTATTGTTCTCTCTCTCTCTCTCTCTCTCTCTCTTTCGTCCCCTTTCCCCCTTCCTCCTTCTCTCTCTCTCTCTCACTTCCCCTTCTCTCTTTCTCCCTCTCTTTGTGTAGGAAAATAAACATGTGTTACACTGTATGCATGGATGTACATGCAATGTCCTTATTTGTAGTTTGCCTGTAATGAGCTTCAATCTTGCATGAACACAGCATGAATGTACGACAATAAAAGAAAATCCGTCAAAACCAATATTTCATCTTTTATATCGCTATGGTAACCACCTCGAGCAGAATAATTCCATACAAAGCCGCAAGTCCATGTTCACGTTTTCTGCCGGTAAATCTTTAAATAGAATCTGTCATCCCACTTTATACATGCTTAGCCATACATGATGAAGTGTAATAATAACATATTCAAGTTATAATGTAGATTGCTATTGACTGCAGATATATTTCTATAGGCTGATCTCTAATTTTATTCATTCAATGTCTAAATCAATAAAAACAGAGAGAGAGGGAGGGAGGGAGGGAGGGAGAGAGAGAAAGAGAGAGAAGAAAAGACAGATCTATAATTCAAATACTGATCATTGTAAAGTGGATGAATATTATCTTTGTTATGATAATCTGTAAAAGACTGATCTAAATTGAAAATATCATGTGTTTTATCATTCAAAACATTTGATTCGTGTTCAGAGGCCGAAAAGATGATATTTATTATTAAAGTACAGATATAGTCTGTTTTATCATTCAGAACATTAGATCACGGTATGCGCATGTAGAATTGATACTTCCAGATTGTGTTGACACATTCAGTGGGCATGCAATGCGCGAGTTCCGCACCGAACGTGAATTCCATGATCCGTGGCAATGAAGAGTGCTTTTAACCTCTCGCCGAAGAGACACATTTACATGTACATCTATCGAGGCTGATTTAGAATACATGACAAACTATCAATTTATCTGCACCCTCAGGGCCTTAAACAAAGTTCTGCACACATAAATACATAAACACATGTATGGGACCACATACAGTACATGTACATGTACATGTGGAATGAAAGTAAACTTTTCAGCTTTTTTGTGTCATATTTCAAATATCCAAGCATTTGAAGAGCATTCTTTAGAAAATTCTTCTTTGATAGTCTTCCAAGCTAACATAAAAGAAATTTAAAAACATACACATTTAGATAATTTTTCACCATAACCAAAACCAAACCTCATAAAAATGCCAAGGTTGATCTGATGAATGAGTGGGAAAAAAATAGGAAAGTATTCTTCAAAATTTAATTTCATGTATTACATTTTTTTTTTTTAAAGAATGTCTTGCGTTCATTTTTTAGGTAAAAAATCAATGCTACAATGTAATTCTGCATTTGTACATTTATATGTATACTGTAGGCCAAAATGAAATGTTTACATTTATTGGTAAACTAAAAAAAAAATGAGAAAATATATTTTCTCACCCCTACCCCTTTGAAGTTGATATCAATATTGTGCATTACCTTCATTAAGGTGAATAATGAACTGATGTTATTATTGTAAAATTATTCAGAAGCTAAAAATACATTTACACACTGTACATTTACATTGTTTTATTAAAATAAAGTATTGTTTCAATATATTTAGGTCAGTATTACATAGATTAATTTATCTTAATTTCTGTGTATTAATTGTGATTATTAAGAGAAAAAAGGGAATATTTGATCACAAGGATTAATTTTGAAGTGAAGAATCAATTTGGTTTATCTGATACAAAACGATTACCGATTTACAAAAATGTAGCCTGTGTAAATACCCTGCATTGGCCTCATTAACTGTCTAATTAAGAAGGCTTAACGTTGTGTCCTTGTTTTTTTTACATTCGCACTAAAAGCGCTCTGATAATAAAGTTACCCCTTTTTATCTCAAGCTAGCTGGAACCAGGGTACATTAAGTTTCCAAATGTATCCCTGTACATAAATTTACATACTGAGGAAATACAGATTTAGCCAGTGTAATCCCCTTTTTTGACCTCGTTATCTGTCTAATAAAGTAGGCGGGGGGGGGGGGGGGGGTATCTAGAGAACCACCTGCATAAAAACACATAAATAGTAGTAATGTAATATTCACTGCTTAAAGCGGGACTGCACTACTTGCACCATCTACATGTGGCAAACAATGCCTAAGCGGTACCCGTTGATCCCCCATGATCCCCTATTTCTTACGTTAATTGAGAGCTGATTTGATGAGATAACCACCTGTCAGTTACCATACAGGGAGGTCTAATCCCTCCTGGCCAAACTAGTACAGATAGGATTTAAGATAACAATTGCACCAGGATTCTGTCTTGTTCTTTATTAAATAGCCAGCTACATGTATGTGTATCTAAGCAAGATAGGAACTCATTTTCCTCAAACAAGTTCTTGTATCTGCCAACCTTACACAGCAAAAAATTAGGAATCTTTCAAGAAAAAATTATTTACAGTCTACTTTGTACACTTTGGACATGTTGGAAGTTTTTAGAAAAATGAGAGGAATTTTTTAAAGTTTGTATCATTAGTTTGCAGGCAGACAAATAGGAATTACTCCTCTAAAATAGGAATTGGTGGCAGCTATGAAAATATACTCCTATTACACCAAAAGTAAAGATCTAGATAAACCTGTAACACTGCTTTCAGGTCACTGAAGGATTTTGGTGAGAGCATGTTCGGGTGCTCTATGGTCAGTTCAACCAATAATAGGAGGGGAAAAAATGAAATAAAAATGCTTGAATGGAGAGGGTATACATTGTATGTACATTTAGCTTTAAAGATGAAGTTGAGTTATGGTCATGCGATTGCATTGTGAAAGAAACGGTGTGGAACCGACCAGAAAAGGTTGATCGTCTAGCATATAAGAATTTGTGTGTATTGCAAGGTTCTGGAATCATCAAAATGATAAGAAATTTGACCAAGTCTTGGTAAAGTTACAAACACTGTACACAGAAAGATGTATATGGGACTACACGAACACGTGGCGTAAAGGTAGGATTTTTACGATGTTACATGACATATTTAGAATATAAAGGCATTTGAAGAGCCATGCTTTTGAGGGAACATGTCTTATCTGATGTTCTTCCACACTTGCATAATAAGAATGATAACGCTCACAAATTATTTTTCACCTCTTCCCAGAACACAACCTTCTCTTTAATGTCCAGCAATCTAGGAAATGAAAATGGCAATTCCGAAGAGATGAAAAAGCCCAGTCAAGCATGAATGGCATCGCGCGCTCTCTCTCTCTCTCCATTACGAGATTACATTTGTAGTTGTTAAGTGAAGAAAGGTGGGATACGTTCAAAGTCACACAACTGCACAATGTAGGTATTACTTAAAGATGAAGTTGAGTTCAGGTCATGCGATTGCATTGTGAAAGAAACGTTGTGGAATCGATCAGTTAAGGTTGATCATCTAGCATATAAGTATTGGTGTGTACTACAAGGTTCTGGAGCCATCAAAATGTTAAGAAATTTGGCCCAGTCTTACTCAAGTTACATGCACTGTGCACAGAAAGATGTATATGGGACTACATGATCATGTGACATTAAAATCTGTTCCATTTTGTATGATGTTACATGCCATATTTAGAATTTTAAGGCATTTGAAGAGCCATTCTTTTCAGGGAACATTTTTCATCTGCTGTTCTTCCGCACATGCATACATGTACATGTAACACAATGAAAACGCTCACAAATTATTTTTTCACCACTGCCCAGAACTCAACCTTCTCTTTATCATTTTAGCAATTTACTAAAATGCTTTGTATTGAAGAGGAAAAAAAAACATAAACCCCAACAAGGAATTTCAAAATGGATTGGATGTTAATTGATCAAAACTTGAAGAGAGTGCCCGCAATTTCACTAACCTGCCGTACATGTTAGGGCAAATTTACAACCCTTTTGTCTTGTCGCTTTTCATTTGATGATTAATTAAGTCAGATACAGATACAGAGAGAGAGAGAGAGAGAGAAAGAGTGAGAAAAATAGAAAGAGAGAGAGAATGATAGAAAGGGAGAGAGAGAGAGAGAGAGAGAGAGCGAGGGGGGGGGGGGGGGTGATAGAGAGAGTTTGGGAAGCTACATTTATTAAAGTCTATTTTAAATGTGCTCCAATCCAATCCTTATGTAGATGCATTGCACAAATACCGGTAGGTTTGACTTCCAGTGATCATTTATACTATACAGTTTTAACCTCTTAAAAAATCTGCAACTAGCTGCAATAACAATTCAACCATGTTTATTTAATCTTAAATCAATTCAGTGCCTATCAGAATCACAGAATGAACAAGATCTAATGTGAGGAGCCAGTCCTGCAGTCTAGGGACGTCTTGCAGAGAGGCAGAGAGAGAGAGAGAGAGAGAGAGGGAGGGAGAGAGATGGGGGGGGGGGGGGCAGGAAGCAGAGAGACAGCAGCCAAAAGCTTCAAAAATTCTGTTTGAATGCAACTTAAATTGACTTCTGACCAATCCAAAACTTGTGCATGTAAATGTGCCGGTATGAGTTGCGTTTCATCGTAGTTGAGAAAGCTAGTACTGTAGAGTCCTCAGACACGACAGCCCCCACGAGGCTGAACAACGTCCGGCTGGAGGAAAGAACAGACCGGAAATCAACGAGCTGATAGCGAAGAGAAGACACAGGGTGCGTTCAAACAATTTTTCGAAGCTAGAATTACAGACATAAATCACATATCAAAACGCCGTTAAAGAGAGCGTTCAAGCGATTTTTCATCAACGCTGATTCTCGCTCATTTCAAGCCCAGCCACTGCTCATCACACTTTGCAGTTTGACCAAGGAAGTATAGGTCAACTTCGCTGTGTGCCTTCTGTCTGTGTTTACGGTCGACTGTCGGTCAAACCGGAATAGGCCACGATAATGACGTCATAGAATCATGATTGAGATCTCCGTTTGTTCAAGCGATTTTTAGACTGTGATTCTGCAGTATCCCGATACAAAACGCATCTTTTTCAGCGTTTCATGTTTGTGTTTTGTGAAAACCATGATTCTAGGGTGAAAAAGTGTCGATTGAACGCACCCACAGCATAAACGATAGCCAACTGTCTGTGCATCTGATAGGGGGCAGCTTGCATCGGTATTTGATTCCTGAATCTATGTATTTCAATGCGGGCGCACATCCTAATCCAGGCTCATCACTGAATACGTTTATTCAAGCGAAAGTCAGACCGTGTCAAGGTCCACAGGAATGATGGCAGACATCCGATATCCAACGTGTGCAGATCTTGGCTGACGGGATAAAATTACCACTCAAATAACTCACTCCTACAAGTATAATAAGGCCCAGATGACAGAGTCTCTTTTCTAGGTAAGGATGGGAGTTGCTTTACCATCCACCTTCATGGCGACGTCAAAGACCCTAAACTAAACTAAACATTAGTATCAATTTCATACTTTTGTATGTACTTTTTTTGAAGGGGAAAATAAAATGTGAATTTTTCGTCTACATACATGTACATGCTGAATAGAAAATCAGAGAAAAAACTTGACCTTTTATGATTCATAGCACAAATCAAGCCTGATTGCAAAATTTAGGAACCGCTCAGTAATAAAAGAACAGTCCATGTGGAAAAGTCATTGATGTATTAAATGGGTTTCAAGTCTCTCGCAATCCTCGTTTTGTGATTGAAGCTACATGTACATGAGCATTTATTAGTGGATAGGACAGCTCGTGCCCAAAAAATATAATAATAATATCAATAATACAAGAATATAAAACAAAAACAAAATCAAAAATACATAAAAGCTCAAAAAGAGCTAGCAAATGTTGCTGAAGTGATCTAGCGAGAATTCAAATTAAAAAATATGTGTATCACCACAGCTAACTTTTCAATAGAAAGTCTACAAAATGGAACTTTCAAAACTTGTTCTTAAAAAACTGCATCAAGACTTGACCTCTTCAAACTCACCACACATTTTCATCTCAACAAACAGCTAAATTTGATTACCGGTAGACTAGAACTAATTAAATATAAATGTTTTCTGGTAACTACGTTTTGCATTTTCTAGTGGTTGCAGCCATCTTCATGCATTCTACTACCTTTTCACAAATAGAAATATATTTCTATTTTTTGAAGCTCATATAATCGAAAACAAATTAATGTTTGGTTTTTTCTCATTGCCTTGGGAGCAACTTGCCATCAGCCCTTATCCATTTATGTGTTTTGTGTTTTTATCGTTTTGTATTTATTTGTTTGTTGTTTTTTACTAGAGAGAAAGAGTGAGAGGGTGGGGGCATTTGCAGGCCAGCAGGGGAGATGTCTACTGCTGTTTAAGTTGTCCTCCAAGTGCAACATTGTATTCAGTCGTTGTGTATTTCACGCATTAATAATAGCAGGTTTTTGCCATAGCTAAAGCAACGTCAATCCTCTCAGCTCGCGTGAGCAAAGTCTAAAAAATTTCAAAATCAAGGGTGCAGCCTATGCGGCGCTGCGGCCTTATCGCAGGCAAATATGGTAAATGTTTCCAGCAGATGATGTCAAACACCAGGATTAGCCTTCAGTTTTATGACCAACATGTCTTTGTATTCCTGTGTACTTTCCTTCAATCGCTCCATATGGAGAAACAAAAAATGATATTTCCCTCACCTGAAGACTCCCAAGTCTGGTGTCGGAGAATTATGACCCACTGCACATGGAACCTGACTACCACCTCCCTTTTAGTGTGAATGGTGCCAATTTGGTATGAAGTGGGTCACACGATAGGTCACTATGGAAGGCCACGGTAATCATTGGTTGCATCTCAAACAATCATTCAAAGGGGCCCTTTTCAGGCAAACTACAAAAATCAATTTTGAAAGCATCTTGAATAAATGATGGGAGGCACATTACCATGAAATTGAAACTCCAAATGTAATCGTCTTCTTGAAGCAAACATTACACAGATACATTAAAAGTAATCCTACTACAGCATACAACTCTGCCAGCGATACCTATACTGT
The DNA here is from genome assembly GCA_035222895.1 of Strongylocentrotus droebachiensis. Taxonomy (NCBI): domain Eukaryota; kingdom Metazoa; phylum Echinodermata; class Echinoidea; order Camarodonta; family Strongylocentrotidae; genus Strongylocentrotus; species Strongylocentrotus droebachiensis. The sequence continues at coordinate 484,391 of JAVYIG010000241.1, read as the reverse complement.
ACTGTCAAAGAATGATTCCTACATGTATTTTGGGAGCCTTAAATTCAAACTACCGGTACTGTTATGAATCCTACCCCAAAGACTTCTAATCTTTGTGCAAAAGAAATTGTGACCAGAAAACCACAAAAAATGTTACATGATGTGATTTTCATTTAGAGCTCCATAAACGTTGGCCGGTATTTTTTTCTTATTTCAGTATAGGCATTTCATAAGATAGCATTATTTTCTTTTATTGAAAAAAATCTAAAGCACCAAACAATCTAGAAGTGGTATTTTGGGCAGTGTTTTGTAAACCTACATTTGCCTGAAACCTATAGTTTCTTGTAATAATAATAATATTCCGTTTTTATATAGAGCCCAATACATCGCTTCAACGATGTGTCAACGCGCTTTTATACAGATGTAATATTACCCCAGTCAATCTGTCATCGGATTCAGGCTTAGCCGCACACAATGTATACACATTCTCCACTCCCTGGGGATGTACACTTCCTGTTCTGTATTTTGTGTAGGAATCAATGCGGAAGCTTGGTCACTTTTCAACCCATGGGATATCAAAATGAGACAATTATCTAGGTCTGTATAGAAATGAAACTACTGTACAGCCCTAGATAATTGTCTCATTTTGATCTTTCAAAGGTTAAAAAGTGAGCGAGCCTTGGAATTGATTCCTACACAAAATACAGAACAGGATGTGCTTTAATTGGTGTGCTGAGTTTTGGAGCGATATTTTAATCTTTTCATAGAAATTGTCCTTAGGTTCCAATCCTTCTTTTGTCATTCTACACAATACCTTCTTGATCAGAAGCTTAAACAGACTCTAATGAGTATGTACTACAGACTGTAAATGCCCTTTTCTCTTCAATAAAACAGGACACTACTTGCGCCCTCTATATACATGTAGCAGACAATGCTTACGCAGTACCCGTTGATCCTCCATGGTCCCCTTCTTCTAATAATTGAGAGCTGATTCAATGAGATAACCACCTGTCAGTGACCACACAGGGAGGTCTAATCCCTCCTGGCCAAACTAGTGCAGATAGGCTTTAAGTAACAATCTTTTCTCCCTGGTTTTCGCTGGGTTTGGAACCTCTAATTGTGATTAATTAGTCATACAGTGTATATCGTATTACAGATCAGGATCTCTTTTTAGAACCAAATCTTAAATTAGAAATAGAAATTAGAAATTAGAAATTCCTGCCTGCTTCTTGGTAGTGTTATGGTGCCACATGACAATTATTCTTGCTTTGGCTGAATAGATTCCTTGTTTTTTAGTGGAAGGTTGCCAGAAGAGAGAGAGAGAGAGAGAGAGAGAGAGACAGAGACAGACAGATACAGAGAGAGAGAGTGTGTGTGTGTGTGTGTGTGTGTGTGAGAGAGAGAGAGAGAGAGAGAGAGAGAGAAGCCAATACAAGATGTAAGACAAAATTATTTACAGGTACATGCTCTCAATTCAAACGACCACACACCCATGTCATCCCCTTGTCACATTCAGTTATGCTCTCAGAATCGGTGATCCCTCCCATCCTTCCTATAAGGCCTCCAAACAGATCAAGATCACAGGCTCTTCCGAGTGACTGTCTTTCCCCATGAATGAAAATGATGCCCTCTTTCTGTAGTCTCGATCAGAAACCAATACCCCTTTCTAACTGGCCTGATTTTCATTGGATGCATCCGGACACATCCGATGAAACGGCCAGTATGAATGCTACAGAGGAGAAAAGGGCGATTAAATAGCCGATGAAAAGAAGAGAAATAGGCGATTAAATTCTCCTGCTCAAAAGCAGGAGAAATTCTCATTCTATCGGTGTGACACCGATGAAACAGCCACTGTGAAAGCATTCGGGAGAAAACAGCGATTAAAGTGGTCAAAGGTCGCAGTGTACGCACGCTTTTTGGTAATCAGCTGTGTTGATTAAAATGGTTGAACATGCTACATGCTACATGTAGCTAGATGTAGTGCAGGCTTAATAATTCTTCACTTCCGGCAAGGGCTCGCCACAGCGAGTGAATTTCACCGGCAGTATGAAAGCGACAGGGGAAAAACGGCGGTTTCACCTTTGTTTAAATAAGGAAAATTCATCGGTATTTTCATCTGTGTGACTCCGATAGAAGCCAGTTTGAAAGCAGTACAAGAAACTGAACTGAACTACATTAGTTTCAATCAAACTGTCACTTTTCACCTCTTGTTTTCTTGCAATCAATAATTCTCCTGCGACTCCAATGCCTCTACATGAGCATCAATCACTCACTACCTCCTCTACATAAGCATGGACATCAATCGCTCTCTACTTTTCTTGTTACTTGTATTTATTAACCCCTCCCGCTCTAAATTCAATCATTTTCATATTTTCTACCAGTCTCTAAAATACATTGCATTATTCCAAATGCATTCATGTACAGTATACATTGCTAATCTCTCTCTCTCTCTCTCTCTCCCTCCATTTCTCTCTCTCTCCCTCCCTTTCTGTCCAACCCCCTCTCTCTCTCTTTCTCCTGCTCTCTCCTCCCCTCTCTCTTTCTCTCACACGTGATAAAATCCCCACGCATTGATGCGGACATAAATCTTTATTTATTCAGGCATCTAGTGTGTGTATCAGCTACAATTATGCATGCATTATATCACACTGGTAGGAAAAACGTCATTTCAAGGAGAGAGATATTGTCACAGCTCACAGTTTTTGCATCCATGCCTGATACACATAGAGATTTGATGGTATCAGTTCACATCTCACACAGATTTCAATTCAATTCTGTGCCATATAGGGATAGAGTTGCAGGGTGGTATGGGGTCTTTCACATTTGATCTCACATTTTGTTCTATCTACATGTACACTGTACATGTACAGTGAGTCTGTGTGATGTGATGGTGGATCTTTAACATTTAACACAGATTTCAAACCACTTCTGTGCCATAGAGATAGAGTTGCAGAGTGGTATGGGGTCTTTCACATTCAGTCTCAAATTCGTTTCTATCTATGCCAGTTTACTTTGTAGCAGTGAGTCTGTGTGATGGTGGGTCTTTCACACCTAACACAGATTTCCTTGAAGTTTAATGTTAAACTTAGGTGTCAAACAGTGGGTATAATATGTACATGATCTTTCAGACATTGATTTCCTCTCATTCTCAATCCATTTTCCCTTTATGGAAAATACAGTAAATACGTTTCTGTGATCATTGTACATTTAGAGGTTTTTCACATTGATTTTATTTCATTCCAAGTTTAGCTTGGAAGGATATTGAAGTGTGGTATGGGTTATATAAATTCAATATTTAGCTTGAGAAAATAGTGATGTGTGGTAAACTGGTACCGTAGGTCCTTTCACATGTAACATTGATTTTCAGCCTATGTGGCGTTGCAGTACTTCATGTATGAGGTCTTTCACATTTGGCCATGGATTTCCTTCAGGTGGACCTTCTCTACATACATGTAGATTGTGTGGAAAGGTAAGGTTTTAAATTTAAAAAAATTGCAAAAAAATCCTAATGGACTTCTCAATCCAATATCACTTCTTTGGTTTAGTGAATGGGACAAGTGTCTACTACGGGGTCTTTCACATCTAACATCAAATTTCCCACAAAAATCAATTTAACAACTAAAGTACATGTACAGTACATGCTTGAGATGGTGCAACAGCATGGTACATGTACACTGTACATTATAAGTCTATCACACTCGACATTGATTTTCCTGCTATCCATTAGGAGACTTTATAGTGCAAAACAAACTCATACCTAAATGCCTCTTTAGCAGTCTAAAGCCTTGAAGTAATCCTAGATCAATGGGTCAAACACGGGACTAATCTGGCCAGTATGAACCAAGCCTTACTCTATCATCCAAGTGATCCAACTACAGTGTATGTTTGTATGGCAACAATGTGAAATGGACTTAAGGCTTGTCCAGATATGGCATGGTAACTGCTGAACGAACATACATGTACACTGTAGTAAACAAAACAAAAACATTTTAACAAAAATTAAGAATAACGTTTTTAATGCTTAAAATGAATGGGTAGTGAGCCCAACAAAGGACTTGCGCTTTAATTAACTGAGCTCTGTGTTATAAGTTGGAGAAATATGAAGCGTATTACACTTGACTTTAACGTGTCATATCTGAAGGGGCCCTAAGGGGATTACATTGATAGAATATTTATTAGGGATGATGTAAATAACAGTATCAAAGCCAAGCATTATATGAGGTGTCACTTTCACCGTCTATGGTATGTGAAGTATTTGAGTAATGATGAGAAACTATTTAGTATTAAAGAGATCGTTTAACAATGTTAAATCTGAGATGCACGGCCCTACTTGTTATCGGTGTCTGTGATATGGTGTTATATTGAAGCCCTAAAAAAATTGCGCTTCAAAATGATCAAGAAGTGCCTCAAAAAGTAAAAACCTTTGAGTGACCGGTTTTACCATACTCGTTTTCCCCAATAGACTGTAGTGTTATGAAAATCGTTTGGCAAACGCAAAATTTGATTTTTTATATTTTTATTTTCAATCATAAATATCTTGATAATTAGACAGGCAATCGGCTTGTAAAAGTCATGGAGTTCCTGACTGACCTAAAGGTTTATAATTATCATTGCAGCATGAGCTAAATCAAGGATTTTTTGAAAGGATCTATAAAGACAAAGTTGCTGGATCCCTTTAAAGTATGTACTGTACATGCACATGTTCAGTAGGTGTCGGGTTGCACTGCAGCAATGTTCTAAAAAATGAAAGTTCTTGAATGATATATAAGTTCTGGAAGATACTATTAAAACAGAGCAGCCATACAAGCTCCTGTAGTTGGTTGGGGTTTTAATTGGAACAAGAATGTAAAGGATTCTCCGTTCTACATACTGTACATGTATCTCGACTTCTAAATCATTTCATGTACGTTAGCTATTTAATGTACATGTACATGTATGTTTTACAAGTGGAAAGAGCAGCAGAAAAGACACTGTTGTTAGACTTTCACAGAAAAAACACCCCTAAGTAGCATTTGGTGACTTAATTCATCAAAATACTATTTTGTACAGGTCAAAAAAATGTTATTTCTTATTTTCTTTCAATTAATGTTATTGTTTCAATGACACCTGTAGTAAAACTGAATAGAAGTCATGTACTGTACATGTAATATGTAGCAAGCAGCACTAGAAATTTGTACAAGATCTTTTGCATGAATGTGAGGTTTCAAACTATTCAATATTTTTGCATATCTTGCTTCAGTTCCGCTCAAGAATTTTTTTTTCTCCCAAGGTGAGAACATGTTCAAGGCCATGATGAGAGGAATCATCACTTCACGCCAACATAGTGTTCCACTGCCACACATTGTAGAGGATGCTCAGACACGAATGTAAAGTACAGTATTTCTATCCTGAATTTTGTATTTCATATATTGATCAGTGAAACGCAGCAAACGGACACACGACCTTCCATGTCTATTTTTGTCCACCTCATCCGCTTCAGTGAAATATCAAATTGAGCATTCATAATCGAATTTGAAATCAGTAAAAAAAGATACCTGTAGACATGTAGGATATGAACTAACTCCGGGAAGCTCCAACCCCGGCGCGCAGCGTCGGAGCTTCGGGAACACTGTGCGGAAGGGGTTCTACAAAATTCGTTTCGGTAACATTATTGTTAAATCTGCAAAGGGAGTACTTACAATTTTTACATCATAGGGTGCACGAATCCTCAGGGCATAACAATGATCACTTGAATTTATAATTTGAAGAAGTCTTCGATGGGAAAAAAAGGGTTATTCAGAGCCCTCCACAAACGATTCTTCGACGTAGCAGCGTCGATTCAAAATGGCGAAGAGATGGTACGCATGTGCGGCAGAGCCGCAGAAAGTATGAATATTCATGCCATCAAGCGCCGATCGCTCGAAATCGCTGAATATGCACGAGGTTGAGAAGGGCTCTGTTTGTTCGAGTCGTGCATATTCAGCAATTTCGAGCGATCGGCGCTCGATGGCATGAATATTCATACTTTCTGCGGCTCTGCCGCGCATGCGTACCGTCTCTTCGCCATTTTGAATCGACGCTGCTACAGCGAAGAATCGTTTGAGTCGGGCTCTGAATAAGCCTTTTTTTCCCATCGAAGACTTCTTCAAATTATAAATTCAAGTGATCATTGTTATGCCCTGAGGATTCGTGCACCCTATGATGTAAAAATTGTAAGTACTCCCTTTGCAGATTTAACAATAATGTTACCGAAACGAATTTTGTAGAACCCCTTCCGCACAGTGTTCCCGAAGCTCCGACGCTGCGCGCCGGGGTTGGAGCTTCCCGGAGTTAGATATGAACATGTTTGTACATGTACAGTATGGCACAGCGAGTTTACATGACTAGTTGACTACATGTATGAATGAAAAGTTAGCAATCCTAGTTTTAACTACTGTACACTGAGCTTGTATCACATGAAGAAATGATCATCAATTTTTTGTCCCATGATGATGATATAAATATATGCAATTATATAGTATTTAAAATAAAATTGTTACTGTATATTACAATGGCATGGAAAAAGGGTAAGAATATGTAGGGTGACTTTTACAATTGGTGTTGGTGTCATTGGTACTGTACATGTACATTGTATGTGTATAAATAACAATGGGGAAAAATATCACATGGGGTTTTAATTTTTTTATACTAAATTATCTTTATCTCAAAGTATCAATATGTTTGAGTCTGATAGACTGAGATGAAGTGCAAAATTTCAATAGAGATAGGGGAATTCAAACTCGGTGGCCGCTCTTTACAACAAATATGTTATTACAAAAGCGTACTGTAAATTGTATTGAATTAAATTCAATGCAATACGAGATGGCCCATTCTTTGTCCGGCAATATATATGCTTACAGCTCTCTCTCTCACAGCACCATGAGAATGAAAACAAAGCCAACAGCAACAAAGACTGCTGGAAAGCACAACAGACTCGAGAAGGCGTAATAGCCAGTGGCCAATTTTGACAGCAATATGAACTGGAAACCACTCCGCATTAAATAAATACTTCAGACAAACATGGATGATTTTTATAGGGAAGGTTCAAGCCGTACTGCAATAGAACACATCCCTTCCCTCTAAGTGCTTTCATACGATGCCGCGGGTAGTCGTGGCAACGGGGGAGATTACTTACCTTTTCAGGGGCGTCCATTTTGAAGGCATTGACGCAGATCAATTACATTAGGACACTCGAGGCCCCTTGCGTCACTGGAGCATTTTAACGCTATCATTCTTCGATAACACAAACTGTGACACCAATTCACTCAATCAATTTGCTTGTGTACAGTGTACATGTTCTCTGAATACACTGTCTCAAAATGTACAATTCCAAATGCGACCATTATAATTGAAGGGAGAATATTTATAAAAGATTTCTTTCCTTTGCAATAAATTATCATTTTCTGCAGTTTACCATTATAATTACTTTCATGACAAATGCTATGAAACAATTTGCATAAAGAGAAGATTTCGATATTTAAAGGTATTACAAAGTTTTGGTATAGGGTCATGGATTTGGTTCAGATTAACATATTGGAAGCATATATGCGTTCCTACAATATTCATTGATCGTTGTCGCGGTTGAAATCGAGTCTAAAGTTATGAAATTATAAATAATAAACTCTTTATGTTGTATAGCTCCCTCTCAAGGTCAATATATTAATCTAGCTATAAAACAATGTTTCTTGACTAAAAAAGACCGATTTGCTATTTCCGTTTGGAAATTATATATCACAACAACATATTCTGAGATTTTCATGGTCGCAGCTACCATTGTACGGCCATAGGCGCTATTTGAAATTTATCAAAATTTACCGGGAGCACCGGTAAATTTTTATATTCAATATTTCTTGAAAACAGAAGTGTTTTAGGGGCTAATTTTTTTAGTGCTTATAATACATCCACAGGGGCATCCAAATATATCAAAATTGTTAAGATTCACTATCCACTCAATTTTCAAAATTTCCCAAAACTTTGTATTACCTTTAAAGAACTAATTGTGAACAAAAAAAAAGATGGACTTCTCAATTTTTCACTTGTACCAAACAAATAATAAAAAGAAGAAAAAACCTAATCATTTGTACAATTTAATCTTGATCCACATTATTTAACTTTAAGTTTGATTACTTGATCCTATGAATTCTTAATTTTGTCTATGTAAATTATAATTTGTACTTAAAAAATTAATAATGTAAGAATAAAATATGTCCCTTATGAATCTCAATTTATTGTGAATATGCCTTGGGGGGGGGGGGGGCGTAAAAGATCTACACCTGTACCAGGGGAAATTGAATAATTGTTAAAATATCCAATCAATAGTTGCAATTGATATGAAATCTCCCCCAGGTTAGCATTGTTCGGCTTTGATCATCGTCTGCACTGTAAGCATGACCTTTGACCTCAATCAATGCCGAACAAAACAGCCCTGATAAGATCGCACAGATTCTGATTTCTTTATCGAATACAGAACACAATGGGCCTACAAGTACATGTAGGCCTACAGTTGTACATAGAATACCGGTATGCATGTACTGTAGATAACTATAAATACAGACATGTGTGCTACTTCAAGTCTACAGGTTTGTACATGTATGTGTAATCTAGCATTTTATTTTACCTTTCTAAGAAATAGTCTGCGCTACATGTACATGTATGTATACATGTGGGACCATTACTTTATGTACTGTACATGAGGTTTTCACACACATGTACTTCCTCATCTCAGACAAGTCAATAGTTGCTAGGCAACCATCAACAATTAAATCATCATAATGAACCGATGCTGAATGGGTTACACAGACCCAATCTTCCCCCTGCAGACAGGATCCTAGATTAGATTGCGTGTTGAAGAAGCTACACTGTATGTGGCATGCGCATGATCACCTGTTTTGTAACACACTGTATCAATGACAGAGCGAGGGGGAAGACGGGTTGATATATTAATAACGGGTTGTAATGAAATTAGCATAAGTAGCCCAAGCAAGAAACAGAAGTCAGTAGCATTGATTTGATAAGGAGGTTGGTGTTCGGTCAGATACCTCCAGGGAGTAAATATTTACACTATGGTTTATGACTGACTTATTGGAAACAACCCCTGTATCAAAGTCATACTGACATGTTGTATGACAGATAAGTGACTTGACTTGCATACACTACCGGTACTTGCAATTTCTACTTGCGTACGAAATAATTGTGTATGTGTTCAATCAATACAGACAAAGTAAATATTCAGTGTTATGGACTGTTAAGAAATTACAGTAGCCCTTCCCCTTTCATTTCGTATACCGGTAATATGTACAGTACATGTACGGAATATCATCATTATTTTATTATCATCATTACTATTATCATAATTATTATTATTATCATTGTTATTATTGCTGTAGTTGTTGTTGGTAATCATTTTTATTATGAATTGAGTTTGATTGAATTTCATTGACTGAATATAAAACATGTACACTTTAAAAGCCCACTGCACTACTTATACATGTACATGTTATGTACTGTACATGTAGCTTCTTGCTCCCTCTATATAGCAAACAATGCCTAATCGGTGACCATTGGTCCCCCATGATCCTCTTTTTCTTATGTTAAGTGAGAGCTGAAAGAGATATCCAGTTGTCAGTGACCTTGCAGGGTGGTCTAATCCCTCTTGTAAACTAGTACAGATGGCCTTTAATTAGAAAAGAATATTAGATACAGGTATTCTCAGTATAAAGATAGTGTAAAGTACATTCTATAAATATCCTGTGTACAATTTTGCTGCATGGTAAAAATGGATTCAATATCCTAAACTTTCAGTATTGATACATTTCTTATTTTCTGTACATAATTTCTTCCATTTTTAAACATTCACCCATTAGATACAATTTTGCTGCACATGGTGAGAATGGATTCAATATTCTAAACTTTCAGTATTCATAAATTTCTTATTTTCTGTACATAATTTCTTCCATTTTTAAACATTCACCCATTAGATTCTCTGATATTTCAACTTCAAGTGAGGCAAGCTGTGCATGTACTGGTTTACATCAAAAATTCATTCTTGTTTAAAATCAGAACTAATGTGGGGGGGGGGGGGGGTGGTTGCCAATTGCAACTAAATGATCTTTAAGCAGAGTAGAGACTTCTTACTGTACTTGTACATTGTATACGACTGATCAATTCATTTTAGGGGTGACAGGATATTCGGGGGGGGGGGGGGGGGTTAGGTTTTTGGGGGATATTGACTTTTTTCCACACCAGTAAAATATAGCCTTCATAATGACTACATGTAATACCACTGCTCCACTCCACTTGGAAATCCTTCTTTGTGTTTATGGAAGGGGGGGGGGGGGGGGGGGGGGGGGTAGCCGGGCATCAAAGCGGTAGGGATGTATGTAAACACCAACACTACATGTTGCATACACCCTGTGTGGAGACATTTTGTCGAAATGAATGCCTTTTTGACCCTACACAAATTTACAAAAGTGGTTGAAGAGCTTGATAGATATTTTTTTAATACCGTTATTCATAAAATGTTATCCCGACAGTATGTCTAATGATCTACTAGTTTGTGCCAAGAATTCCTGTATTTTGCTTTTGAAGTCTTGTAAGAGAGAGACAGCTTTGAGTTTCATTGATACATGATAGTCAAACCTGCTTTCGTGACCACCTGCCTACAACAAGCACATTTATTGTTTCCCTTGAAAATGGTTTCTCATTGAAACACGTACTAAAGGAACCTGTCTACAATGACCACTTTTTGTGTTTCCCTTGGGCGGTCACTATAGACAGGTTTGATAGTGTAAGCCCAAGGTGAAGAGCAGATGGATATCACTTAAGTGTAGCAAAGTGGTATGCCGTAGCCTTATCAAACGTGCAAAATAAGCGAGTTCGTAAATAGCTCTGGACCGCATTACCCCAAGATATCCACAGATCTTGTACTCGATGGATACTTCCCACCTGTGCATTTTAGAATAATCACTGCCAAAGTGATGGAGGTGCTTCATGAATACCTTTTGTTTGCCTCTTGAGAAGAATACTTCCACCTGTGTATCAGATAAATGTACTGTTGGTGCATAAATGAATACTGATTACATAACTTTCATGAGCACGATACAAGTATTCGTCTCAATGGTTTTACAATTTGGGTCCGAATGACCTCTATCTGCACATGCGCAAATCCTAATTACGAACTTGCTTATTAAACATTTTTGGTAACTAAATTAAAAGCCTGAAAACAGAGCGAATGGAAAATGACCGTCTGTGTTTAGAAAAGAAAGATGTCATCCATCTCTTTGATAACCAGATGAAATAACATGTTTTGCACATGTACATGTATGTTTTTTTCTTCTTCAATGAACAATACATTTCTCTGGAGGATGAAAGCACAACAACTGGTGCTAAATACTGATCATTCTGATAAATTGTCCCTTTAATTTTCCTTTCACTCAATCATTTATCATTTTATCCCCTTCATATTTTCAATAGAGAGACTAGGAATATTAAGCCTAAGATTAAAACCTTTGATCTAACATTCCCACTTCCCAGTCTTTCTCCATAATCTAGCTATCTTAATTATATCTACATGTACGCCTATAATATTCTCTTTGAGTCTTTGAGATTCTTGTTTCATTATGGTCTTTTACATGTGCTGGGCCTTACATCATGTACATTGTATGCTCATTTCCTTTTGGGACAGCCACCTAAAATTGACAGCATCACAGTTAGGGTTAGTGATAGGGTTAAACAATAATAGTGAACAAATCTTCAATATTATTCATTATCACCCTATCACTAACCCTAATGGTTAGCATGTGAGCGCATGTGAGCGCATGTGGGGGTTATAGCGCTCACATGCTCATGCTGTAAATTTTAGGTGCCTGTCGACTGTCCCAAAAGGAAATCTTTCCTCTCTTTCTTTCTCTTTGCTCTGCCCCGGCCCCCTGTACCTTGGGAGTTACTTTCTAGTTTCATCAGCTCTAGACCCCCCCCCCCCCTGGGCCTCTGTTCTCTATCTCTATCTTCCTCTCTCTCTCTCTCTCTCTCCCTCACCCATGACAGCTAAATGACAAACGCTTTACTTTACACTGCGGCAAAAAAAAATCATCCGAGAATAAGCTTTTGACAACCAACAATATCCAGTCAAATCATCATAGTCTATAGACCTATGATCACAAGGACCTTCCTGTGAGAATGGTATAGATTGACTTAGGTCAACAATCCAACATTCTCTTTCCTTCTCACTGTCATAAATCGGCAAACCCGGACTTTAGTGCCCAGCTGAAAATCTCAGTTTATTATACAGGACAGGTAGTGATTGCAATAGAGTCTAGTCTAAACAATTTGCACTTGCAGCTATAAACTCAACCATGCTCATCCATGCTCCACTGGCACTAACTTGACTAGATTCTAAGTTCTAATTCCATACTAGACTATCCCCAAATAAAAGTTAAAACCACAAAGCATGAACAACTAAATTTAACTCCATGGATATAATAATGAATGTTGGATGAATGATGGCACTGCTCTCCTCAGCTCCAGATCCAGCTACATGCATGCGAAAGCTCTGTCTTTGCAACGGTTCGCGCAACACCCCTTCCCCTGACGTTTGGGCGGGGGCACAGGCTAGCAAATGAGTAAACCAGCCGCAGCTCTAGCACTGTCAAATAGTAGTCGCACTGCACTGCGGTCTGCGCAGCAGAAGCCGAATTTTCATTATTAATCAGAAGAATAACTAAAGATACTCACTCTTTATGATACATTTTTAGATTTCCTACGATATCCTGGCGATCAAAATCAAATTTCTGGACAAAGTCGTGAAATAAAAGCGAAAATCTTGTCAGACTTCAAGCTAACTGGCTTCGAAACCTGTCAATTCATTCGTCGCCCATTAGTAAATTGTGTACATAACAACGACTCTCATTGGCCAATGGCATCCACGTGACTAAAATTTATTTGTATGATTGGATCGTGATGAAACAGCGATAACGAGATAAGGCCATGTTCATACATCCGGGAATGTGTCTCCATTGGAATCATGACGCTTTTAGTAAATGAGTCATTTTGAACCTGTCATAGTTTCAGAACAAAATAATAGGCATTGTCTCGGTATAAGATAAGCCTGTTAAGCATAAAATCAATGAAGGCCTATCATTAACATTGTGCCGGGTAATCTTATCATGTTCTGCAGATCTTCCATGATGAGATCAATACCTGGACTGCAAAATATAATTAAACTCCCCATGACGTACACATGACGGAGAGTATGCTCTTAGTACTTTGCTGTAACTATATGCTCAATCTTTAACAAAATTGGAGTTTAGAGGAAGCTCGATGGCAAGGGGTTGATTGTCCCCCTTCCCACTCAACGGTTTTGCAGCGGCGCCCCCCCCCCCCATGCACTCACACACATTGGTCCCCGTAATCCGATGATTTGCGTGTGTCGTAGGAATCACTCTAAAGGTAAAGTTTTAGCAATAAATCATTGGGGGGGGGGGGGCGGCGAGATCCGCCCCCATACCTTCTTCCTAGTAGTACAGGCGATAATTAATGCTTATTCGATTTCGGTGTACATGGTGAGGGATAGACCCAGGCCGTCTCGGAATTAAGAAATATAATGAATAGGTAGGCCTATATCCACTGGCTTACTGATGGGGCTCGAACGTGGTTTATTTCTAAGTCGACACCAGTGATTTACAAAATTTTGCTGAAATGACATGACTTTCCGGGATTTTTTTCTCACTTTTTGGGGGGTAAATATTATTTTGTTATGCGTTTGTTGGAAAATGACAAATCCCCAAATTTATAGTCAGGCAAAAAAAAACTTAAGTGCCCCTTTTTTCTTCGAATAAGCGCCCCTGTTTAATTGTAAATAGGTGCCCGTTCCACATTCTTATAACCGCCTCTTACCAACTCTGATAAGAACCCCTGTACCTCCGATAATTGCCCTATTCAAATCTGAGAGGTGCCAATTTTACTTTTAAAATTGCCCTTTTCTTTTCACCTCTCATAAGTGCCTCTCTTTTTCTTCTTTTTTACACGTGCCCCTTTTTTCCTTTCTACTAGTGCCCTTTTCCTTCTGAGAAATGTCCCCTTAAAAAAACAAAAGCCACCTTCCCTTCTCATAAAAGCCCCTTCTCACACATTTGATATATCTCGTAGGTGCCCCTTTTCCTACGACAAAAAAAAAAATAATGCCAATTTTCCTTTGCAATAAGTGCCCCATTCTATTCTTACATGTGTCCTTATTCATCTCAGCTGAGTTTGGTTTGGTTTTTTTTTCCGTATAAAAATTCAAATACATACAAGAATACAATTTACAAATAATACAAATCAAGTGGAAAGTTCTATTCAGAGCCATTATTAAAATGGCTCTGTTCTTCTTAGAGGTCCAGAAATAATCAAACATAGAAATAAGACACAAAATATAACATTATAAACGCACTATCTACAACCCCCTCCCAAACCCTTTATAACACATTACGCCCTTTTCAGGTACAAGAAGTGCCTCTTACCACCTCTGATAAGTGCATATATTCACCTCTTTCAATTGGCTCTTTTCAAATCTGAGAGGTGTCCCTCACATTTTTGTTTTGTTTTACACTTGCCTCTTTTTATTCCTATAAGTGCCCATTTTCATCCCCGATGAGTGCCTTTATTCAAATTTGAGAGATGCCACATTTAACTTTGTAATTAGTGCCCCATTTCAGCTCTGATAATTGCCCCCTCATTCTCCTTTGTAATAAGTGCCCCTTTTCCATTTGTATAAGTGTTTCTTTCTCTGATGAGTGCCCTAAATCAGGTGTAAGAAGCGCCCCATTTTCACTTTGACACGTGCTCCTTTTCTTTTCTAGTAAGTGTCATTTGAACCTCTTTTTCCTTACACCATAAAATGTGCTCATCATTGAATACAACTAAGAGCAGTTTTTCATAAATTTCGCTCGCATTTAAAGTCAATAAAATTATGTTTCATATTAAATATCTTTTCGGTCTTTCAAGACGATTGTTTTTTTTTCCTTCTCATAAGATGTGAAATTCAATATATTCAGACCATCAAGCAGTATATGAGACTAAAAGAAAGAAACATACCTTGAAATCATCCCTGATAATGTAATTACAATGTAGGGGGTATATACCAATGTCTTAAAATGGCATATTTTCACTTTGAGGTTTCTCTTTGTAGATGCCCCTTTTTCAGTGTCCCCCTATTTTCTAAGACGCTCCACCGCCCCTGGATAATGGAAGGGATATTTAATTATCATCTCATCGCTCAACGTGTGAAGAACATTAATGCAATCAATTAATTTGTTATAGTGGGTAGATGCAAAAGTCCTCTAGCCTCATGATCTAATCAATATAACAAAAAACAGTACGCCATAGCTAAAACGTAGTTTGTAGGCCCACTTGACCGTTATCGTCAATATCCGCCTCCCCTCTTAAAAAACAAGTGCCCAATATTCCACCTGGTGGTGATGCGGATTTTTTTCTCCCGCCCAAAAAGTTGTTAATTATTATGCCACTGGACTCCAAATAACGGGCATAAAATATCAGAGTCCCCCGAGAAGCGCATCTAAATAAAACAAAAAACACAGCAGCCTGGTCATTTTCGTCAAATAATTCGTAGAAGTGCTCTGGCAAAAGAGACTACGCCATTAGCTTATATAGATACATTATTATTACTATATTCATTCATTATTGTTTTTTGTCAAGCGATCGCTCAGTAGACGAAGGAAACTTGGGGAAGAAAGTGACCGTTAGCTGTTAGTGGGCACATTTAATTCTATTCATCTTTAACTTGTAGTACGACTAAGGAACACTAGATGGCGCTAGACTCATTGCTTCACAAAGCTACTATACAGTGTGAGTCAAAAAAAACTTTACACCTAGGAAATTACTAATAATTTAAAAAACAATTTATGAACAGTGCAGTATTATATATCATATGAAAGAGTGTTTTATCCTGAATCATTTGGTACCATTTTGAGGTGGAATGTGTTCACGCTTGGATGAACAGGAGGTATTGTTTGCGAGAGTGCAAAAATCGAATTGCGCCAAAGTCTTAAAGTGAGAGAATAAATTGAATGTATGAAATGAGATGCATTGCAGATGTTTTTTTCAGTAGCAAAGTCACACACACACACACACACACACGCACACGCACATATGAAACACACACACTAACACACCCACCCACACACACGCGCACACACACAAACATATGATAATGGTGTTCATTTGGAGTAAAATACTTTATTTTTTACTGGATCTTCAAATTGTTAACGATCATCATAATTATGATGATAATGTTAATTCAAATGCTTATCATCATGGATCCTTTGAAGCTTCATTTGTGAACAGCAAGTAACTGTCCGTTCATCTACTCCTCGACATGACCTCCGTCCCTTTCGATGCACTTTCTAGCGCGATGGAGCATCTCCTGAAACACTCGACGAAGCATGCGCCTGTCTCTCCCAAGTGCTTCGCTCTCAATCCGGCCTGATCCTCTCTCGTATGTCGTTGAGGTTCGCAGGTGGGCTCTGGTACACCCGAGACTAATTGAGATAACCCCAGACGAAAAAATCAAGCGGTGTTAGGTCCGGGGATCGACGTGGCCACTCCACAGGTTCGTTCAGAGCGATGATCCTGTTCCCGAAGAGTTCTCTCAACCTGGTCATCACAATCCTTGTCCTGTGAGCAGGGGCACCATCTTGTGCCCACCAAATGTGCCTATAAGGACCGTTTCTTTGACGCCTAAATTGTGCCATCTGAATCAGAGCCGGGACGACCTGATCAGCTATCATTCTTAGATAGCGCTCCCCATTCACTGTCTGTTCAAAGAAGAAGGGTCCAAGAAGACTTCCATTTCCAAGAAGGCCGATCCAAACTGTCACATCTAAATTTGCTATGCGAGTGTGTGTGTGCGTGTATGTGTGAGTGTGTGCGTGTGTTTGTGTGACTTATTGAGTGTGACTCTGTGTGTGTTTTGATATGTGTGACATGATTAATTTTGGTAGGGATGTTATTTGGATCTGCAAAGACCGAATTAATACCGAAATCCCAATTGTTTTATTCAAACATCACATAAGCATTATTTGGCGCAAGTCGATTTTTGCACTCTCGCAAACAATGCCTCCTATTTATCCAAGCGTGAACAAATACCACCCAAAATGGTACCAAACGATTTGGGATGAAACACTCTTTCATATGGTGTATAATAATTTACTTTTTATAAACGATTCTTAAAATTATTAGCATTTTTCTAGGTGTAAAGTTTTTTTTGACTCACACTGTATAGTAAGAGATTCGATCATACAAAGAAGTAGGGCTTGAGTCACAACTAACTTGGGACATTCGACATGACATAGGTTTTGCATTGGATGCACGTGGGAGTTTCGTCCAATTTGAATGATGATTTTGGAGGGTCAATGTTTATTCATGAGCAGTGACGTCAACAACTCGCCAATTTCCGTTTGTTTCGTTCCTTCGTGTCTCCTTAATTAGATCAAGATTAATTTTGTTTGGCGATTGGCTATTACCAAAATGCTTTATGTATTAGATCATGCATGAACATTTGTTTCATTCCCACAACCTCCTGCGATATGTCGACAAATATCTAGAAAATGGTGGTTGTATGAACCGTGCAATTTTGAAGTTACTCAATTACGAACAATGAAACATTTTCTTATAAGTGAATGTCTATTCTAATAGAAGTTTGGCAAGTAAACATCAGTGAAGCAGAAAACCTTCAGGCGACCATCGACATCGACGTGGTGCCATATAATACCAAAAAAGTAAGTAAATATCAATTTTGTGTGAAGATCTCTGAAATGATTGTGATGTGGTCGTCGTGGCAGTCCAGGGGCTCTTTAC
Source organism: Strongylocentrotus droebachiensis (assembly GCA_035222895.1). Taxonomy (NCBI): domain Eukaryota; kingdom Metazoa; phylum Echinodermata; class Echinoidea; order Camarodonta; family Strongylocentrotidae; genus Strongylocentrotus; species Strongylocentrotus droebachiensis. The sequence continues at coordinate 466,541 of JAVYIG010000241.1, read as the reverse complement.
ATTGTCACAACGTATTATTCCCTATCCAATCCCCTTTTCTTTTGTCTGACCCTGCTTGAATCAGGGAGGTGGGAAAACTTGAATGAACCCTAATTTAAGTCGTCGACGGTAATATTTTTTAGAAACAATCAGAAGTTTACCGTAAATTATCTCTTTTGAGCACCATAGCCTTCATACACCGTGTGAGTCAAAAAAAGTTTACGCCTAGAAAATTATTTTCTAGGCGTATGTTATTTGGATCTGCAAAGACCGAATTAATACCCGAATCCCAATTGTTTTATTCAAACATCACATAAGCAACTTTGGCGCAAGTCGATTTTTGCACTCTCGCAAACAATGCCTCCTGTTCATCCAAGCGTGAACACATATGGCACAAAATGATTCGGGATAAAACACTTTTTCATAAGATGTATAATAATTTATTGTTCATATATGATTTTTTTTTAAATAATAGGCAATTTTCTAGGTGTAAACTTTTTTTTGGACTCACACTGTAGATTCGTTTTTGCTCCACTAGTGTGGCATTATGCGATTCAGGTCCAGATTCAGCGTAGTTCGGATGTAGATTACATCTATCAAAACAATTTATACACGGTTATATCCCCTCCCCTCCACCTAATTCTGCACTAAGTTATGGCACTGTGCCTTGTTTGAAATATTTAGAGGGAAAGATTTTTATAGTTACCATATTACCAATTTCTTATTGTTTACTTTATTTACAGTGAATTGTCAGGACTATTAAAATGCCACTTTTTGTTGTTGTTGTTATTGTTGATGAGAATTCCGGATCCTACCCTGCATAATGACATGGGTATTGTTTCTGTCTTACTCTAAAGGACATTAAAACAGTTATAAACTGATAACCAGTGCATGCATGTGGTACTAGCATGAACTTTACTAAGTCTTTGTTGTCTTTTAATTGTAGATTCTATGGAAACAAGAAGCAGTTAATGACCACATAAGTGCACCAGAGAGCATCCGGGGCCCGTTTCATAAAACGTTTTATCTATAACAAATGCTATATTTCTATGACAAATTTGCTCCCAGCCAATCAAATGCGAGGATTTCAGTAGCTTATAACAACTATCGTAACTTGTTATTGATAAACAGTTTCATGAAACAGGGCCCTGATCATCAAACATTATGGTGTAGATCTAATCAGGTACAGAACACGTTAGCTGAACTCTGGCAAGGTAAGTTTGGATTAAGTTCGAAAATATATTTAGGCTGTATAATCGAAAAACTAGGCATGGACGGATACTCTAGTCTAGAAGAACTATTATTCCCTATCCCTCACAATCACCCTTTACCATTATCGTAGCTTGGGTTCAATCGTTGAGAGGGGACTGGTGGTGGTGGTGGTGGAGATTGGGGGGGGGGGGGGGAGGCTAGTAACAACAACAATGATGATGATGATGATGATGATGATGAAGATAATGATAATAATGATAATAACAAAATAGTTGTAATAATCATAATTATAACAATAGTAATAGTAATAATAATATTTTTTTTGTTAAAATCATAATAATGATAGCAATAATAATAATGATAACAATAATAGTAATTCTGCTTTTACTACTATTACTAATAAAAATAAAAATAAAAACAATATTGCTATCATCAAAACAAAATCAATCAGACAAAAGAATAAAATAAAGACATATCTTATCTATTTCAAGGCTTCTTTATTGATCTGTCTGCTGTATAAAATATAGATTTTGCAAAGTAATACTATTCCTCTAAGGATTGCTCACAAGAATATTATAAAATGTATTACATGTACATGCAGCATTATAGTGCGGTATGGTATGTAATCCCGTAGGATTTTTTTGCCAAAGTTGATTTTTTTTGCTGTTTTGGCTTCAAAAGGGTCCCAATTGGCCAAAAATGATGGGGTTCAAATTTTCAGACCCCTCCTTTATTTCCTGGGGGGGGGGGGGGGTGGTCCATATTGGGCGCCAAAATGGCTTATATAACGCGCAATAGGGAAATTTGGTGTCTTCGGGAAAATTTGAACCCCATCATTTTCTGATAGCTTGGACCCCAATGAATCCCAAAATGCAAAAATAAAAATCAACTTTGGCACAAAAATCCTACGGGAGCTGTTTCAGTGACATACCGTACCACACTATTATGCACTAAAGGAGATTTTTTTTTGCAGCTCACACCTTTGGTTGACCCATAAAACAATCACAAGCACATCATTCAAACTAATTATGTGAGTTATCATTGCTATTTCTCATTGTAATTATAAATCATGATTTCTAGAAGAAAAAATAAAGGCACTCATGAGGCGACCTTGGAATGTTTAATTTTAGTACACAATAAAGTCGTTTTTTAACATCAACAACTACCCTTTAAAGAGAAGGTTGAGTTCTGGGAAGAGGTGAAAAATAATTTGTGAGCGTTATCATTCTTATTATGCAAGTGTGGAAGAACATCAGATAAGACATGTTCCCTGAAAAGCATGGCTCTTCAAGTGCCTTCATATTCTAAATATGTCATGTAACATCGTAAAAATCCAGGGTATGATTTTTACGCCACGTGTTCGTGTAGTCCCATATACATCTTTCTGTGTACAGTGTTTGAAACTTTACCAAGACTTCTTATCATTTTGATGATTCCAGAACCTTGCAATACACACAAATTCTTATATGCTAGGTGATCAACCTGTTCTGGTCGATTCCACACCGTTTCTTTCACAATGCAATCGCATGACCAGAACTCAACTTCATCTTTCAGGACAAGAATTATTGTTCGGGCTAAATTGATCACATACATTTTCTTCAAATTGGCAATAACAATGATTTATCTTTCATTGCTACATTGATGTAGCAGTGTGTGAAAAATGTTTGCCCTTTTCTAGATATTATATGTTCATCTTGCATATCTTTGGGGGCTCTGAATCGAAAGTTATGGAGCCAAATTGACCACAAAATGTGGAAAGATTGTCATGAGAGGGTTATTTGAGAGGTATTGTGATACATAACTTTGAGTGCAGTACAACAATACTTGATATAATTTGTATCTTTATTTTTTTTTGCAGAAAATATGTATCTTTCTTCAATTTCAAAGCGGATATAACAGATATTCTCACAATTATTGTCTACAACACTTCTCCAAAACCAATTCAAAACTAATGACAATACAGCAGACAACACTAGCAAGCATACTCAATTTTTTAAAGGAATCTTTGCTAGCTGTTCAACAATGACAGTATAACAGCTTTCACATCCACGTTAAGTATCTAATCTAATCCTCAATATATTTGAAATAATGCTTTCCTTGCAGTAACAAAGTGTTGCACACACTGCTCCACACTATTGGGCCACGATGTACGCGCGCTTGGAATCCTTGGATTAAATCAATTGACTTTTGATTCTCAATACCACACAGCGCCCGGCAAACTATTGCAATTATTCTGAAAAATGGCAAGACTTAAAGGGCAAGTCCACTCCAAAAATAAATTACTTTCCATGGAACCAGAAAAATCAAACAAACCAATAAAAAAAATTGAGCAAAATCGGATAACTAATAAGAAAGTTGTGAATTTTTAATGACATGAATAACTTTGAAAATCACTACAGAAATTGGCAACTCACTCATGAGTCTGTAACGTCATGTCCTCACTATCCACTAAATATTTCCTTTATATTGATAATATAAATTTCCTATTTCCCCCCTAAGAATCCTATTTCTTCACACCAGCATCCAAGTTAGATTGATAGTAATGTGTTTGCGTGTGGATGCACTAATATAGAGTAATTTTTTTCCCAGTTAAATCATGAAAAATGGAAATTTTGATAAACTATTCATATAAAAATCAATAATTATGAATATACAATATTCAGAAAATAATATCAATTCTTCAAAGTTCATACAAATTTGTGTGAAATGTCATGGAAGCATTATGATACGAATGATATAATCTGGGCAAAGGCATGGGGAAATCAAGTTTTGGGGGATTAAAAGGGAAATTAATGGCATGAAACTATATAAAGCAATCGACAAATAGTGAGGACATGACGTCACAAACTGATAACCAGATTGGCAATTTTTGTAGTGATTTCAATTGTTTTTTAGTTTGACATACTTTTTCAAAAATTCATAACTTCGTTATTAGTTATCCGATTATGCTCAAACATGTTTTGATTGGTTTGAGAAATGTATATTGACCATCAATTTAAGTAATTTGAATGCTACACATGAACTATAATGCTAGAAGTACGCCGTCGCGATGTCAGAAAATCGTTTACAAGTTTTAGCAAGATGTTTTCTTTCACAGATATGGCAGAAACAAGATTCTCTTTAGCTTTGCAGTAGAACAACAGCACAGAGAGCATTTTCTTTCATCAGGGAAATAATACTTTTCCTTTGCTTGCTTGGAGGTTAAAGGGAACCTAGAGCAAGGGATTAATGCTTTCACTATTCTTCTTGTCACTTTATTGCACAGTAATGAATATTCATATATTCAAATTAAAACTAACATCCAATTCCAGAAGATTCAAACAATCGTTTTATGTATTACATTTTCATTGTGGGTTTTGGGAATCTTTTTAAAAGACCAAATCTCTCATTCAGCTTATACATGTGTATTGTGTCTAGATCAAGCGACAGATTACCTAATTCGTCTTCTTGACGAATTCAATGTCTATTTATTATTATCATTATGTTTAAAATATTAATTATAAAAGTTCTGTAAGGCCGATTTGTTGAGCTAGATCGTTTGCTGTCTCTAATCCAAACAAAGTTGGCAATTTTTCCGGTTAAAAAAGGGGAAAGAAGGATTGAACGATATCTATAAACTAAAAAATGATATACACCTCACAGACAACATTATTATGGATAAACAATGGGCGATCGAGAAATGGATGAAAGCCGAATAATTATACCAACTGCATGCAGTATTTGGCAAGTTTCGATTCGAGTGCTCGATGCGTGTACTTTCATTTTGTCCCCGCGGTTTTAGTTTCCCTTCTTTACGGAAATCATGCCCGTTTCCATGAAACAATTAGTATTCTTTTTCCTTTTGTTTCCTTTTTTTAAAACGTGTCTTTTCTACCAGTATCGTCTGTTGTTATATTATTACTGGACATGCAATGAGGAAGTGGTGATTTGATTAGTTTTTGACAATACTCAATGTTTAGAACACATCAGTAATACTTTTGCAATTTATTGGGGATCTTCTACCTAGCTGAATAGAAACCGAGTCTGTATCTGTATATAACTGGTGATTTTTTGATTAAAATACGTGTAGATGTGGTGAACAGACCCCATGATTCTACTTAGAGTAAGAAATAATCAAAATTGACTGATTGACATCACGAAGAATACAGCGTTGGTTATGTTTTTTCTGTGTTGTATATTCTGCTTGCAGTATAGGTAAGATAATTATTTAGGTGATCTGCCTCGTAGCGTAGCAGATCACCTATTGATGACGTCAGAATCAATCTATCTCCCAGCTATTCTCTCTGAATGGGTTTGTTTGCTTCATATCTCATGAGTGACATGGTTAATGACAAGTTATGACGACATGTGCCACGTGCGTGATTATTGATCTAAACGAAGATTTTTTGTTATACTTACAGATGCGTGACGTCATCTAGGCGCCATTTTGTTAATTTTTATTATTGAACATGTGTACCGTCATACATTTGCCTCGTAGCGTAGCAAATCACCTATTGATGACGTCAGAATCAATCTATCTCCCAGCTATTCTCTCTGAATGGGTTTGTTTGCTTCATATCTCATGAGTTACATGGTTAATGACAAGTTATGACGACATGTGCCACGTGCGTGATTATTGATCTAAACGAAGATTTTTTTTTTAAATTACAGATGCGTGACGTCATCTAGGCGCCATTTTGTTAATTTTTATTATTGAACATGCGTACCGTCATACATTTCTGAATGATATTGGTATGCATAAACTTGACGTCATGGGTAAACTTAAAAATTGGTCAATATGCTTTTTAGACAAATTTACTAAACGTTTCAGAACTTTTTTAACATTTCCAGAATTTGCGCGCGGAGACCTATGCGCGCGTGTTTTTGCGTGTACCGTCCGTACTGAATGTATTAATTCAATTTTTATTAACTAGTACAGTGTTGCTAATACCATTCGTAGTAATTTGACGCACGCACGCATATGCAAAAATTGCCAAAAGTTGTCGAAAAAGTACCTATTTTTAATCCGCTGAAACTCTTCAGAATGGCTAGTTACCCAAACTTATCTTTTATGTTCTGATCGGCCATTAATTTAAGATGCGTTGTCATGTATCACGTTTGATGATAGAATGCTTTGACGTCAAGAAAAAAAATTGAATTTAAATCGATTAGGTAATATTTGCTGTTGTTGTTTTGAATATATCTCTTCAATCCCAACTCTGCTGGTTCCAATATTTTATCATGTTGTAGCTGCAACGTTACTTTGTATGATTTACCCAAGCGCGCCGGAAGCAATTTGTGATGGGTGGGGGGGGGGGGGGGGGTGCAAACATTCCAGGGGGCTCACCTTTCAGGAGCAGTGGCGTAATGAGCAAAAACGTTGGTGGGGCAGAAGAAAAATCTGCATCACCATCACTCTTACATGTTTAGTGGCGGTTCCAGGGGGGGGGGGGGCCTCTCCTGAGGAAAAAAGCGTGTAAAAACACGTCAATTTGACCTTTTTTTGGAGATGGGCCCCCTTTTCTGGCGCTCAAGGGAGGGGGGCTGCGATTTCTCAAATTTTCGAGGACCCCCCTAAAAATTAGTGCTCACTACCCCCCTTCCCCCTCCCTCCACTGATCAACTTATCGGCCGGCGCGATTTTCTAATTTTCGGGAGCAAAAAATGAATAAAAAAATCAGTGCTCACTACCCCCCCCCCCCCCATATGGAAACGTTTGCTTTGATTTGTCTCATAAAAGAAGTGACTGACTCCCACACGGTGTTGAGTGCTCAGGGGTCACGGGCCACTGGCTTCACCGGGCAGGTAGTTCCATTATGTGAATGGGTAAATTAACTATTACAATTTTTCGAGGGCCCCCCTAAAAATTAGTGCTCACTACCCCCCTCCCCCCTCCCTCCACTGAGCAACTTATCGGCCGGCGCGATTTTCAAATTTTCGGGAGCAAAAAAAAAAAAAAAATTAGTGCTCACTACCCCCTACAGTCATGTGGCTTGCAGTGACGTTATATACTATTGCGGAATACAGCCCCGAAACTGGGCTTTTATAATTTAGCGTTTTGAGTCTTCATTTTTAAAGCTAGATTCCAGAATTATTGATGATGTCTAAGAAAAATCATTGTTATGTTCGGAATCTCCTTCAAACATTATTCTACATGTCTTTTTTTCAATTTGTTTAAAAGTCTGTTTTGGTTAGAGTGGCCCTATATTTGTAAAACTGGCATGCCAATAATTGGCGTGGAGTGCAGGAGGCTGAGCCCCATGAAGCTCAGGGGTTTTAGGTAATATTTGATTCCGGTCAAATGAGCATTCAGGGGCCTGTCCTAGGGCCCCTGGTGGCGTCCAGGTGGCGGAGCCCTCGGAAGCTCAGGGAATTTAGGCAGATTATGGTCAGATGAGCATATTTTGATACCTTATTTGTGGCACTGGCAGATCACTAATTGGCGGGGGGTCCAGGCGGCTGAGCCACAAAAAGCTCAGTTTAAAAAAAAAGGCATATTACGGTCAGATAAGCATCCAGGGGACCACCTTAGGGCCCTTGGTGGGGTCCAGGGGTCAGATGAGTATAATTTGATACCTCATTTCTTTCTCTCTTTCTTTCTTTTTCTCTTTTACATACTTTTTCAAAAAAGTGAGGGGGGCTCGCCCCCGAGCCCAGCCGTTCTGTAGGCCCTGACATGAAGGCTTCTAAAAAGCATATTTTTTGCCAGACTGTAAATTTGGGAATTTTGTAATTTCTAACAAACGCATGAAAAAGAATATTTTAAAAAATACCGGAAAATCATGTCATTTCAGCAACATTTTTAAATCACGGGTATCGAATTAGGAATAAACTTCGTTTGAATTTTATTCGGGGGCAACTGCCCCCCCCCCCCCAATCAGTACGCCAGTGTTCATGGGTTCATGTCTTCTCACCCTGATAATAAAGAATACACAAGATTTCCCATCTTCTGACAATATTTCCATGATATCCGCGTATCGCTGTCATAGAATCATCGATTGATAAATATAGGGGCATGCGGAATATAATTTGTATGTGATTCAATTCATGTTTTATCATTCTTATTTTCTCTTTGGTTAAAATTAAAAAACGTTTTACTCTTACTTAGGGGGGGGGGGGAGGTATTTCGCCCCTACTTTTTCGATGAGGGGGGGGGGGGCGGGGCGCGACCGCTCACTTGCCCCCCCCCCCCCCCCCCCCCGCGCGCTTCCGGCACCTATGGATGTACCACGATTCAATATTTGATCGGAAGACGGGATCGTGATAAAATTCAAACTTAAGGTGAAAGCTGCAGAATCTGCCATTACGGTTTATATTTGTACGTGCTATCTCCCATTGAGTGTGTGTTATATTTCCGTCATGGATAGTCGTTTATGAACGATACGAAACGGTGGTATGTGTGAATACCTCTTTCATATACATAGGTGTGAACAATTAAGCCTTTAAAGGCATCGTTTAACAACATTAAATCTGAGATGCATGGCCCTACGAGTTATCAGCACCTGTGATATGGTGCAATATTGAAACCCTAAACAAATTGCGCTTCAAAATGATCATGAAGAAAATTCTTCGAGTGACCGGTTTTCCCATACTCATTTTCCCCGGTAGACTGTAGTGTTATAAAAACCGTTAAGAAAACGAATAATGAAATTTCGATTTCCAATCATAAATATCTTGATAATCAGACAGGCGATCGGCTTGTAAAAGTCATGGAATTCGTGACTGACCTAAAGGTTTATAATTGAGATTGCAGCATGAGCTAGATCCAGGATTTTGTCTCAGAATCTCAAGTGAAACAAAGTTACCGAGTCACTTTAACCACTTTCATAGACTTCTCTGGCAACGTTTAAAAACGTTACCTAAGTTGTTTATAAATATGATCTGGGGGGTGTTTCACAAAGATCCTAAGTAGAACTTAACTCTAAGTTGGACTAAAAAATTATGGACAGCCATTGGAGTCTTAAAATGAAATATATTCAAAAGCAGAAATTCAAGTATTTTAGACTTTTTATAAATTCCACATCCAGAACATAAAATCTCCTTGATAATAGAAAATATGAATGATTTGAATAAACAATTAATGCCTTTCAAAATAACTTTTACAAAATATTTTCAAAGATGCTAATGGCTTTCCATAATTTTTAAGTCCAACTTAGAGATAAGTTCAACTTAGGATCTTTGTGAAACACCCCCAGGAGTGTAAAGGAAACCTAGAGCAAGGAACTAATGCTTTCCCTATTCTTCTTGTCACTTTTTTTTGCACATTTATGAATATTCATGTATTAAAATTAAAACGAACACCTTTTGTGAGGCATTAATCCTCATTACTGTCAATTATGATTTAAGGACGTAGGTTCCCTAGCTGATTAGCATAGTAGTACACATATGATTTAGCAGTCACGCAAAACAAACACTCTTAAATTAATATTCAATAAAATCTGGGAATGTATGCCATTCTTTAGATCTATTAGAAATAAATAATTTTTAAAAATCCTTCCCTAAACTGGGGTAAAAATAATTATTCCACCATTATGACCAACAGTGTACATGCATTATGTCTAGATCAAGCGGCAGATCACCTAATTCGCGAAGGTATAGTTTTAATTATTATTATTATTTTTCATTAGTTATAAAAGGTCTAAAAGGCCGATTTGTTGGTGACAATCGTTTGTGATCTGTAATCCAAACAAAGTTGGCAATTTTTCCGGTTAAAAAAAAAGGGGGGGGGGGGAGGAAGATTGAACGATATCTATAAATGAAAAAAGAAATACACATCACAGACAACATTATTATGATTAAACAATCAGTGATCGAGAAATGGATAAAAGCCGAAATATTTTGCAAGTTTCGAATCGAGTGCTCAATGCGTGTACTTTCATTTTGTCCCCGAGGTTTCAGTTTCCCTTCTTTACGGAAATCATGCCCGTTTCCATGAAACAATTAGTATTCTTTTTCCTTTTGTTTCCATTTTTTTAAAACATGTCTTTTCTACCAGTATCGTCTGTTGTTATATTATAGGTTTTCCCGGCCAATTTCGTAAAAGCAGCAATCAATTTCATTAACGTGCATTCATGTTCGAGCAATTTTCCCCACTCGTTACTCCCCTGTTTCATTTTTAAACTTGTTGCATTCAATTTCGTTTCGAGTCACCGAATTTTCTAAACATGCACATTCAAATTAAAGCTTGGTTCAGTCAATTTTGAAATGCGCAAGAGTCATTCAATTTCGCCAATGTTGAGTGGGAGGTGAATTCTTTGGCAAATTGCGGTTTCATTTTCGTCTATGGGCAACCTCTTTCGCAATCGGGTCATTCAAATTAAAAGTAGACCTCATAATCATAGTATGTGGCTCGATGTTCATTCGGATATTCAGTATTACATGTTCATTTATTTATTCTTTTTCTCTATGATCTTTTCTGACATGATTTCACATTATACAATCTTCTTATTTGTCTGATATATTTATATTGTATTTGATGTTTTCTCTTTCTTTCGACATTCTTTATTTTTGTTGAAACATCTCTTTATTCATATCTTCATATTTTTCATTATAAATGCCTTAGGGGTTATTTTTTAAATGGTTTGTTTTAATCAATCTTGATTGAGTAGGTGATCTTTCTTTCTTTTCATTTAACATCTTTTTCTTTATTCATCATGGTATTTTGTTTCCATCATGTCCATGTCTACCTCTGTCCAAGATCTGTTTATATATAGCTTGTACTTAGAAGAGAATTCACAAATTGTGCACCTTCGCTTGGAACAGTTACCTGTGTATTAACAGAACGAATATGCATGGCATTCCTCCAAGTACACTTTGCATAAAATTATTCAAACAGAAGTATATTAAGTGAAAAATTAACATCAAATGTAAAGCAATGCACAAATGTCACATATGTATGCCTAATCACGAAATTGAATTCACGAAGACATATCACCGTCTGTCCGGCGCGAGTTTGAATGCTCTTTGCACGCTTTTCTAAATTGAATCCTCATTTTGCACGTCTCCGTGACAAGAGTATGAAATCGCATGCTACTAAATCAAATTTAATGACGCAATTAGCTTTTTGAATGTTGATCTACATAGTCATTCAATTTCGCACGAACTTGAATGAACGTAACGTGAATTCGGATGCTAAGTTTACGAAGTTGGGCGGGAAAACCTATATTACTGGGCAGTAATACTTTTGCAATTTATTGTGGATCTTCTACCTTACTGAATAGAAACCGAGTCTGTATCTAAACATAACTGGTGATTTTTTGATTAAAATACTTGTAGATGTGGTGAACAGACCCAATGATTCTACTTGGAGTAAGAAATAATCAAAATTGACTGATTGACATCATGAAGAATATGGCGATCAAAACGGCAGATCACCTAATTTTTCTCCGTGACGAATTCAGTATCTATTATTAGTATTATTTTGTGTGTGTGTGGGGGGGGGGGGGGGGGGGGGGGTCAATCCCTATTAAGTTCTGTAAATATAAACAATTCCTTAATTGTACCAATCAAAGCACTGGTAACGTTTTGTAATATTAAAGCTTATCTGCCGTAGTTTACAGGAGGGATTAAACCGCTCTACAAGGTCACTGGACAGGTGGTTATCTCATCAACTCAGCTCTCAGTTAACATAAGAAAAAGAGGATCATGGGGGACCAATGGTCACCGATTAGGCATGGTTTGTTATATAGAGGGTGCAAGTAGCTACCAGTAGTGCAGTGTGCCTTTAAACTTCTGTTTAGTGCATAACGTGTATTTTCAATGTTATCATGCCATTTTCTCTTGGCCATATTTGGCATCTCAATAACGATGAACCGATCAAACAGATTTATGATTTATTTGTTGCATATTCATTTAAATTATTCCTCCAACTGTATATATATTAAAGGAAGCTGCAGTTTCATTGTAAATTTTAAGCTATATTGTCATGTTGTAGATGTGGAATTTATGAAAAGTCTAAAATATTTGAAAATTGCTTTTGAATGTATTTCATTATAAGGCTACAAATGACTCTCCATAAAATTTAAGTCCAACTTAGAGTTAAGACTTAGAATCTTTGTGAAACACCCCCAGGATATAGATAATATGTACGGCGTATATCAAAAGGGTGTTGCGTTGAAGAAGACATTCGAGAAAAGACAGATACAACACCCCCCTCACCGGTCGGTTGTCTCGAAAGGGTGCGGTGAAAAAAAGACTCTCGGTAATCTTTCCTTCTTGAGTGTGTGTAGTTCTTAAAAGGACTGTTGGTGTAGTCTTAAAAAGACTGTTGGTTATCTTTCTTAGCTTATAGTTCCAAGGAGAACTTTGGCGCCGATTGGAGAGGATGTGTGGTAGGAGCGGCTCGGCGTTTCGAACAGGTTTACTATCCGTCGTCGGGATGACGGATAGTAGACGACGGAAAGTCAATTCCACATCTAGAACATGAAATCTCCCAAGATGATTCAAAATATGAATGATTTGAATCCAGTTTTTATTGCATTAAAAAATAAATTTTACAAAATATTTTCAATGATGCTAACGGCTTTCCATAATTTTAATGGAATTCATCTGATTTATTCAGAGATAAGTTCATTTTAGGACCTTCGTGAAACACCCACCAGCGGTTTTGAGGGTATTAAGAAATCGTTCTCATTAACAAAATTATTATAAAAAAGTTTACGTCCAATCTCAAAGTAAAGAGGGCCCAAAAAAAAAAAAAAAAAAAAAAAAAAAAAATCGCCGTTAAACTGCAAGACGGCGTGTTACATTAAATATCACAATAAATAATACCTCTCCCCCCCCAAAAAAAAAAACAAGAAAAAAAAAAACACCACACACACTTATGGGTAGCCTTTCATCATTGAAAATTAATTGAGAACACTCATCTATATTAATCTGATCACTTAAACCTTGGTCAATGTGAAACTGTAATGTTTATTCATAATTATACTGGCTCTAATCTGTTCCATTTTCCAAATTGTTGAACGGGTTCACGTTCGATAAAAAAAAGCAAAAAATTGTATCTTTACCGTATCATAGCCACTCCTTGTAACACATAGCCACACATAGCGTTAATATTTCAGCTTTGTTCATGAGTAATTTAACTATCAAAGGTTGGGAATCGGCGTCCTCCACGCATAGTAGTTATTTTGTATTGAGATACGTAATTAGGCGGCAAATATATGCTTCTTTACTACGAATTGTGTTATAAAACATGTAAAACATGGCCCGTTTCTCCTTCATTGTACTTGACGAGATCCATTCTTCGTAGTTTCATGTGAATGTATGTCTCCTTGAAAGAGACGAACAGAACACAACTTTCCAGGAAAAGGGGTTGTTCAAAAAATGCACTCGCATTATATTTATCGAAATGTTGACGATTGCCAAGGAATAGACAAATCAAAGAGGAGAGAGCAAGGCTAACAGTGGAATGGGAATTACAGATACTTGAATTACGATTTAGTTCACTGCACAGGACTATGAACTTGTTGGAAACGATTTGAATAATAACTGCACATTGCGAGAACCCCCCCCCCCCCCAGTCGGGGTATGATTATGCTTGTAACATGCAGAATGCAACGGGACTATCTGCTACCAAAGTAGAATACGAGCGTTAAAAGAGGAGAAGATCATTACAAGGAACTATGCTAGATTAGGATGTCTGGTAACCAGGTGCTTCTTTAAGTATGAAGGACATAAATCAACGGCTTCACGAGGCAGGATTAAGGGGTAACATCAAAAGCGTCACAAATCTGCTCAAAAAGGGTTATAACATAATAAACCGGACATACAAAGATGAAAACAAACGTTTATATAATGCAAGGAAGAAAGACCATAGAACCGTCATTAAGTATCCCATAACCCAAGGTGATGAGATAGAGAAGGGAGATAATGATGAGTGGGCTGCATTAGCCAGTGCTGCTAAGAATGGTCATCTTGATGTCACCAAAAATCTGATCAGTCAAGGAGCAGAAGTAAACAAGGGAAACAATAACGGTTGGACTGCATTACACAGTGCTGCTCAGAATGGTCATCTTGATATCACCACATATTTGATCAGTCGAGGAGCTGAGGTGAACAAGGGAGATAATGACGGTCGGACTGCTTTACACGGTGCTGCTCAGAATGGTCATCTTGAGATCACCCAATATCTGATCAGTCGAGGAGCTGAGGTGAATCAGGGAGAGAACGACGGTTGGACTGCATTACACATAGCTGCTCAGAATGGTCATCTTGAGATCACCCAATATCTGATCAGTCGAGGAGCTGAGGTGAATCAGGGACATAATGACGGATGGACTGCATTACACATTGCTGCTCAGAATGGTCATCTTGATATCACCAAATATCTGATCAGTCAAGGAGCAGAGGTGAACCAGAGAGATAAAGACGGTAGGACTGCATTACATAGGGCTGCTCAGAATGGTCATCTAGATACGACCCAATATCTGATCAGTCAAGGAGCTGAGGTGAACAAGGGAGAGGACGACGGTTGGACTGCATTACACATGGCTGCTCAGAATGGTCATCTTGAGATCACCCAATATCTGATCAGTCGAGGAGCTGAGGTGAATCAGGGACATAATGACGGTCGGACTGCATTACACATAGCTGCTCAGAATGGTCATCTTGATACCACCCAATATCTGATCAGTCAAGGAGCTGAGGTGAACAAGGGAGAGGACGACGGTTGGACTGCATTACACATGGCTGCTCAGAATGGTCATCTTGAGATCACCCAATATCTGATCAGTCGAGGAGCTGAGGTGAATCAGGGACATAATGACGGTCGGACTGCATTACACATAGCTGCTCAGAATGGTCATCTTGATACCACCCAATATCTGATCAGTCAAGGAGCTGAGGTGAATGAAGGAGATAAAGACGGTTGGACTGCATTACATAGGGCTGCTCTAAATGGTCATCTTGATATCACCCAATATCTGATCAGTCAAGGAGCTGAGGTGAATCAGGGACATAATGACGGTAGGACTGCATTACACATTGCTGCTCACAATGGTCATCTTGATATCACCCAATATCTGATCAGTCAAGGAGCTGAGGTGAATGAAGAAGATAAAGACGGTAGGACTGCATTACACATAGTTGCTCTAAATGGTCATCTAGATACGACCCAATATCTGATCAGTCAAGGAGCTGAGGTGAATGAAGGAGATAAAGACGGCGGGACTGCGTTACATAGGGCTGCTCAGAACGGTCATCTAGATACGACCCAATATCTGATCAGTCAAGGAGCTGAGGTGAATGAAGGAGATAAAGACGGTGGGACTGCGTTACATAGGGCTGCTCAGAATGGTCATCTTGATATCACCCAATATCTGATCAGTCAAGGAGCTGAGGTGAATGAAGGAGATAAAGACGGTTGGACTGCATTACACATAGCTGCTCAGAAAGGTCATCTTGATATCACCCAATATCTGATCAGTCGAGGAGCTGAGGTGAATCAGGGACATAATGACGGTTGGACTGCATTACACATTGCTGCTCAGAATGGTCATCTTGATATCACCAAATATCTGATCAGTCAAGGAGCTGAGGTGAACCAGAGAGATAAAGACGGTAGGACTGCATTACATAGGGCTGCTCAGAATGGTCATCTAGATACGACCCAATATCTGATCAGTCAAGGAGCTGAGGTGAACCAGAGAGATAAAGACGGTAGGACTGTATTACACAGGAGTGCTGTAAATTGTCATCTTGATATCACCCAATATCTGATCAGTCAAGGAGCTGAGGTGAACAAGGGAAAGGATGACGGTAGGACTGCATTACACATGGCTGCTCAGAATGGTCATCTTGATATCACCAAATATCTGATTAGTCAAGGAGCTGAGGTGAATGAAGGAGATAAAGACGGTAGGACTGCATTACACATGGCTGCTCAGAATGGTCATCTTGAGATCACCCAATATCTGATCAGTCAAGGAGCTGAGGTGAATGAAGGAGATAAAGACGGTAGGACTGCATTACATAGGGCTGCTCAGAATGGTCATCTTGATATCACCCAATATCTGATCAGTCAAGGAGCTGAGGTGAACAAGGGAGAGGACGACGGTAGGACTGCATTACACATGGCTGCTCAGAATGGTCATCTTGATGTTACCCAATATCTGATCAGTCGAGGAGCTGAGGTGAATCAGGGACATAATGACGGTCGGACTGCATTACACATAGCTGCTCAGAATGGTCATCTTGATACCACCCAATATCTGATCAGTCAAGGAGCTGAGGTGAATGAAGGAGATAAAGACGGTTGGACTGCATTACATAGGGCTGCTCTAAATGGTCATCTTGATATCACCCAATATCTGATCAGTCAAGGAGCTGAGGTGAATCAGGGACATAATGACGGTAGGACTGCATTACACATTGCTGCTCAGAATGGTCATCTTGATATCACCCAATATCTGATCAGTCAAGGAGCTGAGGTGAATGAAGGAGATAAAGACGGTAGGACTGCATTACACATAGCTGCTCTAAATGGTCATCTAGATACGACCCAATATCTGATCAGTCAAGGAGCTGAGGTGAATGAAGGAGATAAAGACGGCGGGACTGCGTTACATAGGGCTGCTCAGAACGGTCATCTAGATACGACCCAATATCTGATCAGTCAAGGAGCTGAGGTGAATGAAGGAGATAAAGACGGCGGGACTGCGTTACATAGGGCTGCTCAGAATGGTCATCTTGATATCACCCAATATCTGATCAGTCAAGGAGCTGAGGTGAATGAAGGAGATAAAGACGGTTGGACTGCATTACACATAGCTGCTCAGAAAGGTCATCTTGATATCACCCAATATCTGATCAGTCGAGGAGCTGAGGTGAATCAGGGACATAATGACGGTTGGACTGCATTACACATTGCTGCTCAGAATGGTCATCTTGATATCACCAAATATCTGATCAGTCAAGGAGCTGAGGTGAACAAGGGAGATAAAGACGGTAGGACTGCATTACACATGGCTGCTCTAAATGGTCATCTTGATACGACCCAATATCTGATCAGTCAAGGAGCTGAGGTGAACCAGAGAGATAAAGACGGTAGGACTGTATTACACAGGAGTGCTGTAAATTGTCATCTTGATATCACCCAATATCTGATCAGTCAAGGAGCTGAGGTGAACAAGGGAAAGGATGACGGTAGGACTGCATTACACATGGCTGCTCAGAATGGTCATCTTGATATCACCAAATATCTGATTAGTCAAGGAGCTGAGGTGAATGAAGGAGATAAAGACGGTAGGACTGCATTACACATGGCTGCTCAGAATGGTCATCTTGAGATCACCCAATATCTGATCAGTCAAGGAGCTGAGGTGAATGAAGGAGATAAAGACGGTAGGACTGCATTACATAGGGCTGCTCAGAATGGTCATCTTGATATCACCCAATATCTGATCAGTCAAGGAGCTGAGGTGAACAAGGGAGAGGACGACGGTTGGACTGCATTACACAGTGTTGCTCAGAATGGTCATCTTGATATCACCAAATATCTGATCAGTCAAGGAGCTGAGGTGAACAAGGGAGATAAAGACGGTAGGACTGCATTACACATGGCTGCTCAGAATGGTCATCTTGATGTTACCCAATATCTGATCAGTCAAGGAGCTGAGGTGAACAAGGGAGATAAAGACGGTAGGACTGCATTACACATGGCTGCTCAGAATGGTCATCTTGATGTTACCCAATATCTGATCAGTCGAGGAGCTGAGGTGAATCAGGGAAACAATAACGATTGGACTGCATTACACAGTGCTGCTCAGAATGGTCATCTAGATACGACCCAATATCTGATCAGTCAAGGAGCTGAGGTGAACAAGGGAAAGGATGATGGTTGGACTGCATTACACAGTGCTGCTAAGAATGGTCATCTTGATGTTACCCAATATCTGATCAGTCAAGGGGCTGAGGTGAACAAGGGAAAGGATGATGGTTGGACTGCATTACACAGTGCTGCTCAGAATGGTCATCTTGAGATCACCCAATATCTGATCAGTCAAGGAGCTGAGGTGAATCAGGGACATAAAGACGGTAGGACTGCATTACACAGTGCTGCTCTAAATGGTCATCTTGATATCACCCAATATCTGATCAGTCAAGGAGCTGAGGTGAACAAGGGAGATAAAGACGGTTGGACTGCATTACACATGGCTGCTCAGAATGGTCATCTTGATATCAACAAATATCTGATCAGTCGGGGAGCTGAGGTGAACAAGGGAGATAAAGACGGTAGGACTGCATTACACATGGCTGCTCAGAATGGTCATCTTGATGTTACCCAATATCTGATCAGTCGAGGAGCTGAGGTGAATCAGGGAAACAATAACGATTGGACTGCATTACACAGTGCTGCTCAGAATGGTCATCTAGATACGACCCAATATCTGATCAGTCAAGGAGCTGAGGTGAACAAGGGAAAGGATGATGGTTGGACTGCATTACACAGTGCTGCTAAGAATGGTCATCTTGATGTTACCCAATATCTGATCAGTCAAGGGGCTGAGGTGAACAAGGGAAAGGATGATGGTTGGACTGCATTACACAGTGCTGCTCAGAATGGTCATCTTGAGATCACCCAATATCTGATCAGTCAAGGAGCTGAGGTGAATCAGGGACATAAAGACGGTAGGACTGCATTACACAGTGCTGCTCTAAATGGTCATCTTGATATCACCCAATATCTGATCAGTCAAGGAGCTGAGGTGAACAAGGGAGATAAAGACGGTTGGACTGCATTACACATGGCTGCTCAGAATGGTCATCTTGATATCACCCAATATCTGATCAGTCAAGGAGCTGAGGTGAACCGGGGAGCTAAAGACGGTGTGACTGCATTACACAGTGCTGCTCTAAATGGTCATCTTGATGTTACCCAATATCTGATCAGTCAAGGAGCAGAAGTGAACAAGGGAAACAATAACGGTCGGACTGCATTACACGGTGCTGCTCTAAATGGTCATCTTGATATCACCAAATATCTGATCAGTCGAGGAGCTGCGGTAAATAGGGGAGAGGATGACGGTTGGACTGCATTACACGTGGCTGCTCAGAATTGTCATCTTGATATCACCCAATATCTGATCAGTCAAGGAGCTGACGTGAACAAGGGAAAGGAGGATGGTTGGACTGCATTACACAGTGCTGCTGAGAATGGGCATCTCGATGTCATTAAACATCTCATCAGCCAAGGAGCTGAGGTAAATAAGGGAGATAATAACGGTATGTTGGCCTTACACAGTGCTGCTCACCGTTGTCACCTTGCAGTCACCAAGCATCTCATTAGTCAAGGAGCTGAAGTGAATAGGGGTGATAATGACGGTATATCTGCATTACACTTCGCTGCTGATGAGGGTCATCTTGATGTCACTAAATATCTCATCAGTCAAGGAGCTGAAGTGAATAAGGGAAATAATGATGGTATGACCCCTCTACACCATGCTGTTCAGAATGGGAACCTTGATGTCGTTAAAGTCCTTCTGGCAGGAGGAGCACTTTCTGACACGGGAGACATTAATGGGCACACACCTCTACAATTGTCTTCATTCCTCGGGTACCAAAGCATCGCTGATCTCTTTATGGACCATTTAAATTCCAAGGTAAAAATAATTAAAAAAACAATTTATGTAGAAGTTTTCTACTTTGATGTATTCAATACATGCATGTATAATAACAAGTACTGAAATTCAATGAAGTAAATATTAGGCATAGGCTACCTATCATTTTATTTTCCGATTTGACCAATTCGATTTTGTATCACCAATACTTACCATACGTACTTATATCACCAGTTATACTGCAATGCTGTTTTTTAAATATTTTACAGACAAGTTACAATGTGTGCTTAAAACGTATTCGAAATATTTGGTTGAATTGATCACATGGCAGTACTTGTGTTTACAGTAAATTGGCTTTCCTAGCATAACAAAAATCAATCTCAAGTTTTCATGCTTCGTATTGTCTTATATCCAGCTCGCCCAAAATGATTTAACTGATATCCACCTTGCCATACAACACGGTCACACGTCCATCATTGAGAAGTTAGTTTGTGAGGGAGCTGATCTCAATGTCCAGTCAACTGACGGCCAGACGTGTCTGCATGAAGCCATTAAACTCTGCTATAAGAGCGTGAACATTGTGCAAAATACTGACATTCTAAGAAAGGTGAGTCATACCCAAAGAACTGAAATAATTGGTAGAACGCTCATCTCTATTCACATACTCATATCGACGTGTGGCCGTCAAAGGCGCTGTGGCCGTCAAACGCTCGAGTGCACATGCCGCCATATTGCTTAGTCCTCTGTCTTTTCAGCTATCAAACCCCAGTTGACCACGCGCATATTGACACAGTTCAATTCTATTTCGACCTTCTCTGTATGCCATCATCTTAGATTCACTTTCAATTTTGAAGTCTGCTGTCATGTTTCAATTAATGGCGTGTGTTATCTTATAGCATACGAGATACAAAAGGTAGAATTTTAGTTCTCTTTCAAGACCAGAATTTAAAAAAAAATAGTTTTTTTTATAAACATCCTATTTCAAGCTTTTTCTTTTAGTGGAAAATTATTCATTTGTTTACATAAAAAACGGTTCAATGATAAGAAATATTATATTGACTGCTATGAGAGGCATTGCTGTTTCTGTAGGCTCAAAGTGCCCGCGGCGCGCTGAGGGGTAATGGCAGGATGCAACGTCCCCGAGAGCCGGTATTAAAACAGACATGTCTCGAATATAAAAGCAGTCCAACTACCTTTTATATACCGAATTTATAAAAAAAAAAAATCTACACAGAATTCTCAAATCTGTGACATTGTCTGTTAATCTTCTTTAGAAAGTTGCTTGAATGTTACGATCATTCGGGAATCTGACATGCTGAAAAACAGCTATGCTAAGCTGAAAGCATGTTTTTTAATCACCGTATTTAAATAAATTAAAAAAAAAAAAAAAAAAAAAAAAAAAATCGCACACACTAAGCGACCAAATTGCACACACATTGTATGTATCCGAGCTCGCACACACTTTTTACACGTGAACCTATGGGGATCTCAGCAACATTTAACGTTTTCGCCCCCTTTGGGCATATTTAAAAAAAACTATTGACCGTTAGGCGGGTATGGCTAAAATTAGGACTCCAATATCAACCAATCAGATGGCTAGATTTCTAAAGAGAGGTTTATCGATAAGAATATGTTTTAAAACGATTAAACAGATATGAAAATATTAAGATCACAATAACGACATTTTACTAAACAATTGTAGGAACTACGTCGTTTGAAAATACGCGGATTACAATATTTTAAATAGATTGAATTCACCCCACAGAGAGAATAAAAATTGAGAGAGAGAGAGAGAGAAAAGGGATATGTTGAGAAGTAGAGATTGATAGATTTAAAGAACAAATTAGAAAGAGAGGGTTACGAGAGAAGACAACGGGAAATAAAAGAAGAGGCAAATGAGAAAGAAGGAGGGAAATAAGAATTAAAAGAAAGGGAGAAAGAATGGATAGAGTAGTAGGAGAGACTATTAATATCTATAATAATAACTATAATTTCAAACACGTTTGAGCCTTTCACGTATTTTGTAAGTATTTTGTGGTAATACCCCATCAACACCAATGAGATTGACAGCAGACCGACGAGAGTCTAAACAAGAAATTAACTTTACGGCCATATATCGGTCAGTTCTGGAGTCAACATGGAGTCGTTTTGGCAGAGTCACTGACTTATACTGCTCTTCTAGGTTATACGTGACTCCAGGAATCTGATACTCGTGATTGGCCCGAGAAATATGTATGACAATGTGTGGGCGAATGTGTGTGTGGGGAAATTTACAACGAAAATAGTGATTTCCACTGCTGTGATTCCAAGAGGCAGCGATAAACTATGCGTATGATGCTTATCAAACCTGACTATTGATGGACAATATACTGTTCTAATAAAAGAAATGAATATATATGTTTGTATGTTTCAGATCTCTGATGAGTTTTTCAAGGGCGAACTATCTCCTGAGAAGGCCTTGGTGTTTTATCTTCTAGAGAATGGAGCCAAGTTAGACGTGAAGGATGGGACAGGCAAGCTACCAATCCAATATGCCAAGGACGAAGTGATCAAACAAATGATTTTGTCTAGGTGATTCTTTCAGGTCTAAGAAAATGACATTGTCCTAATCAGCCATATGTTACTGAAGACCAGGGATTTATCAAAACGCAAATAAATAATTCGTATTTCCATTTTGCTCCTTTGAAATTAGGTAACGGAATGACATTCTCAAAATGGAAAAGTCCATTAAGTGTTATTGTAAATCTTAAAAATTGATCATATCGTGTTTGTGTTGTTCGGACAATAAAATAAAAGTGTACATTATGCGACAAATGTGAAGATTTGGAATACATATCATCATAATCATCATCATCATCATAATTATAAGTATTATTGCTATTAGAACTATCATTTGATCAGTTAAGTAGCAGCTACATGTAAGCAACAATAGCATTTGATTCATTGTAACGTGTTTATCTGAAACGGAGTCTTGGGTTTTCTCAAATTGAAAGATAATTCGCTACACGTTAATGTGTACATTTTACATGACCTTCAACGTTAATTAAATATCCAGTTAACAAATGAATTAGTTTTGTCATCATTGAAATATGTGAAAAATTAATTCGTCCCGATGTATTTTCTTGAGAATATGACATAATAAACTTACATCTACTAAGTATTTAACAAATGCCCTAATTCAACCAGTCCTCTTTGTCATTCTTAAGTAACGAAAAACACACCAAATACATCAAATTTACAAGAGATATAAATAACCTGGTGTTTAACTGTATTTCATTTCATTTTCATTTTTATTTTTTCATTTCCAACAAAATACGATATATAATAACGAATACAATGTAAAATGTATACAAAACATAGTTACATTTGTAATGAACTAATCTTAATAGTAATTTACACATTTGAGGAAGACATAAATTGACATTTTAAATTTAACTGCATTTAAGTTTTGAGGAAATGGATAGGTGCACTGAAAAGCAGAACTTGTAAATTGTGGACCCATCAGATAATAATGAGTGTGAAAAGAGTATGGAATACATAATCAATCATGTATAATGTTGGTTTATTTGTATTTTTCTAACAGAGAAACTACGGAGGCCGAGAAGAACGATTATGACAATCTTCCGGAAAAGGCGAAAAATGATGAAACAAACACTGTAGAGCCAATAGACCACGCCTTAGGTAAGATACGTTTTATGCATCTGAGGCAGGCGAATATCTTTATGCCAGAACACATAGGTATATTCACCTCCAAAGTAAGAATTTGGCAATTCACTTTATTTTGATAAAGATCTGAGGTCATGAAGTATGGAAACTTACGAAACTTTGTTCAAGTGTTCTTTATGAATAATCGTTCATGTAGATCATCGTATATTGGTGAGTTTATGTTCTATGATAGTATGGTCAGCAGTGATGATAATGATCCAGATTATAAAAAATGAATAAATATCTTATAAATGATATGGGATGTTCTTCACTGTGTGGTTTGTGTCAAATAACTCGAGTCCTTAATATTACCTTTTTCTATTTCCAAAATGCAGGTGGATTGACAGGACTAGATTTCCCTCCGAAAATAGAAGCAGCGCAAGGGCCCTCAGGAGTACAGACCATGACACAGGAGCCTACATCAACCATTGACCAACATCTTCTAGAAAACAAGTCATCCAAGAACCAAGGTAATGTGGCGAGTGGAGGTAACAACATTGTCGGCTTATTCAAATATGATATGCGTTGCCATTCAATGAGACATTTTTCGATAGAGAACTCCAAAACAAGTATTGACACTTGACACTGCATCGTCAAAACGCGTTGTTATGGTGAGTGTATGATCGTTTTTTAAATTTGGTTGAAGATAAATTATGAAAACAGGACAAATAGACAAAATTCTGTTGACTTGATTTGTCACCTGGCCTTAAAATCAGCAGATAATGTTCTGCTCCTTTACCTAATAAGGGTTATATATTATTTCGTCGTCAAGAAATGGGCCCATTACCCTCCGTAAAGATTCAAGACAAAAGTTTCAGAATTACACTGTACAGAGAAGGAATTAACATCTTTTGTTAGTTACTAAATGGCTTTAGACCAGGAAATTACGCGTTCTCCCTCAAAACATTAGGTAACCTGCATACAAGCATTTTGTAAACATTCAACATCCGCCTTGAGGTCTAACAGTTTGTTTTGCCAGGTCCATAATTATATTATTTGTATTCCTTTATTGCAACAAAAAGTTGTATTTCAAATACAAATACAACCACGAACAGATACATAACACTGGTACCAAAAAATGAATACAATGAAACCGTACAGTATGATACATGAATTATATGAATAACAATGTAAACTCATGATACAATATTGCCTCATGATTGTGGGACACTTACGCACTCACCGCACCTTCATTTGTTTAGGTGTGCGCATATGGTTGTGTTTGGTCTGAGGATGAAGATTGTAGTAATGAGTAGGATAATAGTGACGATGATGATTATGATGGCAGTGATGCTGATACCTCAATCACACCAACGAGACCGATGACAAACCGAACAAACGATGACATTACACCCAATGGCTAAAAATAGGTCAGCTTGGAGTCGGTCTTTTGAAAGGTCTGCCAGTGTGACCGAGGTATGATAATGGTAGTGGTGATGATGTTGACGGGTGTTAGTGATGATGAAGATGACGATAATGATGATGTGGCAATGATTGACGATGGTGATGTTTTTTGTGGTGATGGTGATGGTGATAATCGTACAACTTTTGAAAACATTTTGGTCAAGTAGATTATACAATCTTTTACAGGTGAGACAATTAACAAACTCGTACATCCTACCAACCTTTATTTTTCAGTTGGCAAGAAAGTCCACTGGGATTTTTTGACAGACAGCCCTCAAGAACTTACTCTTCAAGATAATGAAGTAGTAATATCATGCGGCATCAGATTCTCGCCTTCTGGAGTCAAGCTCAGCGAAACTATCAAGGTCACCTTGGACCATAATGCACATTTCACCAATCCGAGACGAGCAGAGATCGTCTTCTACACCCGCAACAAAGGTCTGGGGCAACTATCGTGACAAAAGCTCCTGCGACAAAAATTGTTCCGATCTTTATTTCTTCAAAGTTATAGGCATTTGGGTTGGGTAGCAATTGGGTTCCAGATTAGATCTGCTTGATATTGTTAGGGTCGGGTGTTGTGTGAACTCCATTGTTAAAGTTAAGGATTCGTGTATTGAAGGAAATTGAAGCGGAGCAATAGTCGCAGGAGCAAGTATCATATCCAATTTACCGCAGCTCAAATACCTTTTTCATGTAATAAACAAACAATTTTGACATACAAATATAACAATGAATATAAGTAAAATTATCATTAAATTTTAAAATGGGTAGAATACATGTTATCTTCAGGTTCCTCTTTTTATTTGATTTTCATTCAATTCAGTAAACTTATATAGTTATAGCTTATTTATGGACCAGAAGATGATCTTTTAGGAACATGGGACATATGACCCTATCATCGTCCCTCTCCTCCCCTAAAAACAATAATAGGGGGAATAGGAACAAGAAAAGTAATTGGCTGATGACCCTTGTTCAACTACATGGTAAAAGTTGGAGTCGGGCTAACTCGGACAAGGGGACAACTCGGCCCAGCTGTAAAAACGGTCATTTGTTTGCATATTTAGGTTTAGGGTTAGGTTTAGGGTTAGGGTTAGGGTTAGAGTTAGGGTAAAATGACAAAAAATGACCGTTTTTGCAGCTGGGCCGAGTTGTCCCCTGGTCCGAGTTAGCCCGCATCCGTAAAAGTTAATGCATACTCATCGTTATGCTGTCTCTCAATAATTTGTTGAATTATATATATTTAATGTAAATAGCTTCACCATTAATATAGCATTTGTCCCCCCAAAACACTTATGTACAAGTCTCTTGTAGACCGAATATTTATATTATAATTCTCGTTGTTATAGACTCCACAACTTTCGTGAGAATTCCCGCATCCACTGACGGTTGTCCACGTTGTGACGTCAGATCTAAGGACTTGGATTTCTATGTGGATCATTTCAGTGATTGGTGGATTGTGGCCTTAATCAAACGGTACTTCGTCGGAAAGAGGATCGAGTGCACGCCGTATATACGACCACCTGTCACGAAGGGGTTCACGCACTTAGTGCTACTCTGCATATATGATGATCTCTCGGATGTTATTGAGGTGAGACAGAGATAAGGGCGCTGGGGGGCGGGGGGGGGGGGGGTGATGGGTAGTGTGTCGGAGCAAATATTCCAGCAAGTGAGTCGAAAATATAACAACATGTCTGTCATTCAAGAGGGTCCTCAAATTTCAGCATTTTCTGCCATATATTTTACACAATTTAATGGCAATACAAACTTTTTGGAAATTTAGAAAATTGGGTGGACAGTGATTCTTTACAATTTTGATATATTCGGACACCCCTGTGGATTTATTATAAGCACTAGAAAATTTAGCCTCTAAAACACTACTGCTTTCGAGAAAAATTGAATGCAAAAAATTACCGTTGCTCCCGGTAAATTTTAATAAATTTCAAATAGCGCCTACGGCCATAAAATGGTAGCTGCAACCATGACAATCTCAGAATTTTTGTGCTATATAATTTCCCAACAGGAATAGCTAATCGCTCTATTTTTTGTCAAGAAACATAGTTTTATCGTGTAATTAATATCGTGACCTTAAGAGGGAGCTATACAACACAAATAGTTTATAATTTACATTTTTATAACATTAGACTCGATTTCAACCGCGACAACAATCACTGAATATTGTAGGATCGCATATGCTTCCAATATGTTAATTTGAACCAAATTCATGACCCCATACCAACACGTTGTATTACCTTTAAGGCAAAAACGAAACAAAGAATTATAATTTTCCCTAAAGTTCTCTCTATAAAAAACGAGGAAGTTAATATATTTCTTGCTATGTTATGATTCTATGATGTCACTGAATTAGTTGCTGGGGGGGGGGGGGGGGGCTTTTGCCTTTTGTAATACTTAATATGTAATTTTAGAAATGTAAACAGAAAAATATATATTTGTTTATACCGATATATATATATATATATATATAAATATATTTAGCTTTTTCTCTTTCTTTATATATACATATATATATATATATATATATATATATATAAAGAAAGAGATTGAGGGGGAGGGTGGGAGGTCTTCTTTACCATAAATTATGTTTTGCTCCAATAGAAAACAAACAAGAATATGAAGGAGTACAGAATGCTCTATCCGCCCCAGCAAATGTTCGTAGAATGGAGGTGTGGTGATATCAATATCACGTTGTTCGATGGCTCAATGGAAAAAGGAAGGACAATTGGCAAAAAGGTATGTTCTGTATTTCAAAGCTAGGATTATCAAAGAAAATAGGCCATTTTTGTAATGTCATGAAATTCAATACAGAAGCCTAATGTTCGTCCTACCAACCGACAATTGAAGTACGAATTCGCATTCTGACTACTGAAATAGTATTATTCGTTACATCTGGATGAATTAATTTATAACGAGGCACTTATCAAAGGTACGTGAATCGAATTTAATGAATTAGGAAAATGGTCAATTGTAAGGATTTTATTGCATTGGCGACTTTCGTCAATGACTTGTCTTCGCCCGCGTTTTGATTTGTTATTGCATTGTCTTGTTTCCGGTCTGAATTCTTCTTCTTCTCGATCTTATGCCAACAAATCCCTTCGCTTTGCACGCAGTGCTTGTTCTCCCTATCTAGGTATTTTTTTCTGGCCCGATTCCTTTCACATTTCGTAGGCGTACTCTCTGAAAACTAATCTAAAGTCATCTAAATCTTAGTTTTCCGAAATCACTCATGCGTAACCGTCCAGGCGCCATTTTGTTCATTTCTGTAAGGCCGTTCTTTCTTCCTTCCTATCTCAACTTTCCTAGATTCTACAGACTTCTAACAAATTCGTTTAGATAGCCAAAGAAATGTTCTTTCATCTGCGAAGCATAACCTGCTTTTAAAATGCCATCTTCGTACTCGAAATTCAAATCTGAAATCGAATCCTTTAAGAATCTTCTTTAAAAAGAAAAACCTAAAAAACCTTAAAAAAACCCTAAAACCCGTCAATTGCCAAAACTTTTCCATATCAATTCGGTTTTGTCTCGAATTCGTACAGTAGTTTCATCTTATCATTTTACATAACCATCAATAATTTCACGCACATGTAGTTACGCAAAACAAAAGTAGCGTCCTCTTTATTTAAAATAATACATGAAGTTTTCTTTCTGTGGCCGTAGCTCCATCGCGTTTGGCCACACCCGTACTTTTGTTGATTTAGATATTTCAAGATATGCCCTTTCCAGCCAAATAAAAAATATACCCTATCACTGACCGACTTTAAGAAACTTGCCCTCAAAATTTGCAGTGATTTGTCAAGAAAATTGCAAAATAACTTTAACTTGCTATAAAAATGGCGATCTTTACGATCCTACGTCAATGAAACTCAGCAGACAAATATGTATCCATACCCTTGACAACTGTCTGCCAAATATGTTATAATTTGATGACGTCATCGTAAAGTAAAGGCCAAATGTTTTTTTTTACTTTACAATACATAACAACCCGTTAATAATGCTTGCAATACATTACGTGTAAAACAATGGTGTCAAACTGACCGCAATGAACTGCCTTTTCAAATGATACCAAATACGGTATCATGTTTTTTTAAAATTAGATGTGGAAATAAAACTTGAACATGAACTTGAACTATCTCTTTTTCATCTTCTTATTTTCTCTTATATACCTAGTCATGAGTATTTGATTTCTGTAACATTTACAAATATTCTTGTTTCATTTAGAGTGTGTGGTAATGTTTTGACCGACAGATTTACTTGAATTTCTTCTTCTTTTAAAATAGATACTAGGTACAAGGGAAATGAACCTCGTTAAAAGTAAACAATTCTCCTTTGAAGTGGAGCCACTCGAGTCGGGGGCAAGCCAAAGGTTTCTCGAATTCACCTTGGATCAAACAGAGTCTACCTTTAACCCTACCCCGATTCATTTCGACTTGAAATATGATGGTATGTATGATGGATGAGGGACCACACGCTACACACTTTGATCTAAAATGCTAAAAAACTAATAATTACGTAATTTGAAGACAATGACCTGTGGAACTTTGTTGACTTCTGAGAAAAATTACGACCGACAAATGTGCATAATGTACGTGTTTCATCTGAAGTAACTTTTGATCCGTTTAAAATTTGTTTAACAAAATTAATGAGTTCATAAATTACTCACATGTAACAGCATAAATGCAATCCTTAACTTTGCGAATACTATTAAATGTGAATTTCACCTCAATTTGAAACTATAGACGATCACAATGTTTAAATAATGAAATATATATGTTGACAGGATAGATTTGTATTGCTGGTAATTAGCCTGTTCTAATTGGGTCCTAGGAGAAATAGAAATGTATAAATGATACTTTATTTTGGTCATATAATGAAGAAAAAAGGAAAGAACAATACCCCCCCCCCCCTCGAAAAATCTAAGTTATGAAAAGCAAAGCATAATATTTACATACATGATTCTTTAGCATACATAATCCTTATAAGCATAACACGAGAAAAATTCCGCGTTAGCCTTCGCGTAAAACCCATGATGAATGACTGAATACCGACTATGGTGAATAAGGCATAAACAGTATACAAAAGCAAATTTCATCGAGGTACAGGGTATTTCAAACATTATCATGAAAGGATACATTTATTCAAAGTTCAAGATGAATGTGTCATGTGACACATTTGACTACCTTAACAGTTAATACTCTCCTATTCGATATCATGACACAAGTATAGAAGAAATTTCAACATGAGTGTTGCCAGTTTAAACAGGATATAGTTATTCACATATTTCTACAGTAAATGAGGCATTGGGAAGAGTGCAATGTCTCAACTTTTCCAATAATAGAAGAAGAAAAAAGAGTATCTATAAAAGAGTAACAATTATTTATAATAGTGTTTTAAGTTCTATGCAACAATTGTTTTGAAACCAGCCTAAAACATTAACAAAAATGGACCTGACTTTTACTTAATTAACATATTTATATACAGTTTTCTTTTTATATAAATATATGACAGCAACAACAATGACAAGAGCGCCAGCAACACCAACAGTGGAAACAATAGCAGCAGGAGGAGGAGCATTCCTTCCCATGCATGCCAGTTTACAAGCAGCAGAGGTGTCAACGCAATCAGGGTATGTAACCGAGCTATAATATATTCGAAAGAGCAGGCTGAGTTCGGGTGAAAATGAAAAACACTTTGTGAGCTTTCTTAATCTTTGTACGTCAGTTCGGACGAATGTCATAGAAATGTCGCCTGAAATGGATTGCTCTTCAAATGCCCTTTCATTTGAAATATTACTAGAAGTAACAGAAAGTTTTGGATCTTTTGTCTTGAGTGCATGATATATTCACCAAGAATTCGTCAATTTCGTTAGATTTGTATCATTCTTAAACCCCAAAGTATGCACCAATTGGTATATACTACATGATCAACCTTTCCCAATTGCTTTTACACACTTTCTTTCACATTGTAATATCAAGACTCCATTTAAATAATACATAACATGGGTTATGAACAAGGTCTTCTTTTAACTTTAATACGTTAATTAATAGAGATTAAATTTCTCTCGCTATATGGCGGAGGTATTCAAGTAATCAACATTTCCAAAAGTGATCCCAAAATTACATACTTCAAATCAGATACAGAAAAAGGTTAATTTCCAGGGAAGTTCACGAACAAAAGAGTATTATATTTTCCAATAGCAAGTAAGTGCTAAAAAGGGTAACCTGTTCACGATTAAAACACAGAGGTGAATTTGTACGTACCCGCTTTTGTGAAAGCAGGATACCTTTTGTAGATGTGTACTTAGTACGATAAAAGATAATGTTACATTTATTGGCCCTTCCTGTACCCGGTTTGTATTTTATTACGTAAGAAGGCATATTTTGTGGATACCATTCCTTAAAGTGTGCAAAATAGGCGATTATGGTCGCCTCCGCTTACAATCAAGAGGTTTCGTGGTACACCTATTCATTAACTTGCCTCTTAATCCAGGGATTGAGGGTTGGAATCCTACCCCGTCACAAAGGTTCTTTGACAAGTCATTTATTCACATTTGCCACTCTCCACCCAGGTGCAAATGGGAACCTGGCAATTGCTAGGTAATAATAAAAGCAGGGCCCCAGGAAGTGTTAATAGTATTGCAGCTGATGAGTTGACTATAAGTGAACATTCTTTAACATTATTATTATGATTATGATTATTGTTATTATTTTTTGTACAAGTGTTATTACCGTACTATTATCATTATTAATATCATATCCTTTATCATGCGACATACCTTTGACTATGCAGTGACAACACCGAGTTGCAAATATCGTATTAATCGCTTCATTCCTCAGGTTTGATCTCCAATCAGATGCAATATTAGACAGGTTGTCGAAACGCATGCCTGCTGAGAAATACACATCGCTATGCACACATCTTGGGATCGAATACTACGAAGCTGACAATATCCTAGTTCGAGTTTCCAATGACTACCAGAGAGCTACTAGGTCTTGCTTGGCACAGTGGAAAACAAGGACAGGTGGTGCTATGGCCCAACTGAAGACTATTCTTCAGGAGATAGATGTCGGAGATCTAGCAAAATATATTGAATAGTCGTAATAGCTCCAGCAACTCACTTGAAGTAGTGGAAGAAATAAAAACAGAGGCTTAGGTGTGATAATGTATGTGCAATATGATTTACTTACATGGCAACCTTCCACAGCTAAAAATAAAGGACTCTCTGCATGTGAAAAAAGGAATCCATTATGCTTCTACACGGAATCTGTCAGAGCAGATCTGGTGTGTCTAATAGATTTGAAAGCTAATGCGGTTTTTGAATTTCTTAAATGGAATTTTTAGATGAAAGGTTTTTCACGAAACCTGTGGCTTCCACCACCTTTTTGTCTACGTCACACAATCCAAGAGTGTGCCACGTAAATAAGTCAAAGAAAGTTGTTTGGACACATGCAATAGACCGGTTAACTAAAATATTCAAATTTATGGATGTTTAATTTTCCTGGGGACCTAGAGACGAGTTATTCTATTAACATGTTATTAATGAATGGACTACAATACTTAGAATCCATGGTGCAAACAGGCCTGGGTGCATACATAAATTGGTGCTATGTTGGGCAAGTCTCGGGCAAGCTTTCAGGCATGGGCGTAAATCCTTACGCAATACCTATTGTTCAGGGGTGATCATCTACTCATTCATCCCCCTGAAAATTAGGTATTACATAAGGATTTACGCCAATGCTTTCGGGTTTCAATAACAACCTCTGTTTTATATAAAGAATATATAATATTTGAAATTAATTCAAATGGATTTTTCTGTTAATAACTTTAGTTGTAAATTTCGGGTAGTTGGATTATGAAGACTTGCATACAATGGTAACAATGTGGTTAGGTATGTGTTAGCTTGACAAAACAAGGTATTTCATCATTGGCTACTCTGTGAATCGTTCACTGAAACTGAGTATGCAGTATGATGTGTTTTCGTTTTTTTTATTTTATATAGAAATGTGTTCCGTTAAAGATAGATCGAAAGAGCGCCCTCGGTGAAATAGCATTTGCCCGACACTCTTTCACTTTATTTCTTTGTTTTCTTGCTGTCTATCTATCTCTCTCTCTCTCTCTCTGTCTCCGTCCCCTTATTCCCTCTCTGTCTCTCTATTTCATTCTCTTCGCCTCTCTTTGCACAATATTTTAATTTGCTCCCCTCACTCTCCTTCTTTATCCTTTTATTCCCTCTCACTCCCCTGCTCTCACTCTCCCGTTAATTCAACAAATTTCTTGACGATGGTTTTATTACTGACAGTTTGCATGAACTATGTCCGAGGTCGTAAACGCGGTCATTACTAGAAATAACTAGAAATTTCAGAAAGCAAATCCAATAATTATGAAGGGTTCAAACATAATACCAACGATATCTACAGAATATCAAAACGTTTCAACAGTGTATGTCTGCCATTCACGTCTAAAAAAAAACAAAGAAATAATTGATATAATAAGGATAATAATAACACAAATAATAAATGAATAAATAAAAGCGCCACAATGTTCACTTGCGTCTTTACGAAGCTTTGTGTTATAAGATACCGAAATATGAAGCTTGTTAGACTTTACGTCATCATTGAAGGAAAAAAAGACGCCTTGGTTTACCCGCGTCATATCAGAACAAGGAATTCTTCTTCCCCTCGAGTCAATACACAAGCCCGGTCCTGTGGAGGACGCAGGATTTAGTGGTATCATTTTGCATCCATATCACTAGAAACCCATTTGATTTGCAAGAAGGACAATACATTTTCCTAGTGAAAAAATAAATAAATCAGGTTTAACATTCAGCAATCGGGAGATTAGAACCGTCTACTGCATGGGATGAATGCTGAACTAAGTTATCATTCACGTAGGCTTTAGACAAGAAAGCCTTCAAACAATTCAACGTTACTTTCTAAATGTACAGAAAGAAGGCTTTGATAGAAGATTGCGAATCAATTTTTTTAAAACCGCCAACTGTACCACTGTGACCGCTGTATTTCAGTAAACAGAGTTGGGTAAAATTGTGGACAGCTTAGGTAGAAGGGGGACATGAACGTTCAGGGGCGTACGCAAGGGGTGGGTTTTGGGGGTTCAAACCCCCCCCCCTTTGGTATTTTAATGTATGTAAACCCCCCCTAAAAAAACCGAAAACCCCCCCCTTTGGCTTTTTTTTTTTTTTTTTTTTTTTTTATTATAAAAAATAAAAAAAAAATAAATAAACAAAATTATACCCACGACTAACCTAAATAAAGTGACCTTACCCCCCCCCCCCCTAACGAAAATTGAAAATTTGAGACCAAAAAAAAAAAAAAAAAGTGTCCGCTTACCCCCCCCCCCCCCCCCCCCCCACACCCCCCCCCCCCCCCCACTGAGCGACTTTTCGGCCGGCTGAGTCGTTGCGATTTTTTTTGGCCTCCAAAAAAAAAAAAAAAAAAGTGTCCGCTTACCCCCCCCCCCCCCCCCCCCCCCCCCCCCCCCCCCCCCCCCCCACTGAGCGACTTTTCGGCCGGCTGAGTCGTTGCGATTTTTTTTGGCCTCCAAAAAAAAAAAAAAAAAAGTGTCCGCTTACCCCCCCCCCCCCCCCCCCCCCCCCCCCCCCCCCCACTGAGCGACTTTTCGGCCGGCGCGATTTTCAAATTTTCGGGAGCAAAATATTTTAAAACCCCCCCCTTGAAAAAATCCTGCGTACGCCCCTGTGTACGTTTGTTGGGTACATTTAAAGCCAATAGAAAGTAAATATTTCCAAAGAGAAAACGAATGTTCCATTTTTTAAACCAAAAATAGATCTTCCCCACTTGTTTTAGAGTGAAGGAAGTCAGCAACATCATCATTTGCAGATTATTCCATTCTGGCAATTGCAAATGAAAAAACAAATCATTCTGAAATTGGCATTCTTACATGGAACAAAATTTTAACAAGGACAAAATATATATGTACACAAAATACCTTTTAAATCTTTATAAATATTATATTTCTTGACTTAATGATAATAGGCATAATAATACACAAGTCATCTACCAATGTATATGACATTAACTGAAGTCTGAGGACCTACAGTATATTCATGAAGTTGTAAAACACATTCTTCTTCATTGCCATGCATGTTCTGAAACAAGATAACTGTGCTTCAAACGTTATGTTACTCATTGGTATATAATATTGACAAATGTTACGCCGCAATGTAGAATAAAGCAAAATGTCATTTTATTGGACGTGTTTCCAATGAAAATATTCGAATATTTAAATATGTGTATATCTTAATTACATGCCTGTATACAAATTTATATACTTTCTATATTTACCACTATGGCTCTTTTTCCATCTGTACAATTATATACTGTGTTGTTCCATACTTATTGTAAATAGTGTTAAACGCTTTGTTTGTGTTTTCTTGTTAAATATGTCAATCAAACATTGAAATCGTTTTGTTATATAAAGATAGATGTATAATGATTTGAAATATTGTAAATATTGCAAGAAAATACGTCACCTTGGCGTAAGGGAGAAAACGAAGAATATTGCAACAAACTATTAACTTTGATGGAAATTATAAGCACTTGCAAAAGGTGTGTCCAAACCGTATACATAAATAATTACAGGGAGCCTAGCGCCCTTTGGTTTTATTTTTAAATCATGTACCTATTGTACATTTGACATCGTCTCTGAACTCATTAATTCATGCTGGGGAGATTGTTTGGACCCAGTTAGATGGACACATTAGATTGAGTTCAAGTTCTTACAGGTTTAAAAAACTTTATTGTAGTTATTTATTAAATAATTCATTGGATACAGTGGTTACTTAGGACTAGTACAATATACTGTATAAGTGCCTGTAAGATATTGTAGATACATGTATGTGCTTTTTTGTGTAATTTAGATTCTGATATTGATTGAGCCGACTCTGTGTTTACTTGGTATTTGTTATTTTTTATAGGGTCATTTTCACAAGAAATTGTTTTTCTACTAGTCCTTTCCAAAATCCATACAATATTTTTATATGAATGTTTGGATGTTTTTAATGGTTATGGTTAAATGAAATATCTGGAATCTTGAATGACCGTTATCGAAAATCCAGAAGCCACATATTCTATATTCGTATTTCTGAATTCGAATATGGCATTGATTATTAAAGTTCTTTTTCGGGGTTCAATCCCTATTGGGTTCTGTAAATGTAACCAATACCTTGTACCAACGAAAACACCCGTAACGTTTTGTAATATTTTACTCGTGTATATGTATTTACTCGTGTATAGCGCAAAGCGTGTATACTTGAAATAAATACGCTTTACAATGTTATCATGCCATTTTCTATTTGCCATATTTCGTATCTCACTGACGATGCATCGATCAAACAGATTCATGACTTTACAATTTTGTTTAAATTCATCAAGATGCGTTGCAACATTCAGAAGGATATCCTGCATTGTATATACATTAAAATGATTCTTCCATTTGTACATACTACAGGAAGCTGCAGTTTCATTGTGAAGTTGCAAAGTTGTATTGTCATAAGGTAACATATTGCAAAGACTAACATGTATAAATTTGTTAATATTGTTCAAATCAAACCATCACTTTGTCTATATATTTCATGAAGATGTCTAAGCATTCCTATACTATCTAATTTTTCTTCTTTTGATATAACTGGCCCAAGTTTAGTAGCTTCTATTCACGTATCTCGTTCTATAAGTATTTTCTAGTGCTCTAGTAATTCTACAGTTCGGTGAAATGACGCTCCTTTTTGTCGAAAGTTGCAAGAAAAGATGTCCACAGTTTTTAAAACAATAAGGTTGTGAGAGATGAAATAACATGTATACATGGTTCGAGATTCCTTGGATACATTATTCTATATCTTTACCGGCCTACTACGTAGGGACTGCATGTAAACTGTTGCTTTTACCGGTTGAAGAAAAAATGTAAAATATGGGGTTATTCAGAGGTGCCTTTTAATTCTAATTATCATTCAGAGTGGCACAGAAAGAAAGAAACACATGAGATCTGCAGTTTTCAACCATATAGTTGACACAGAGTCATTTGTTTGTAGAGTAGAAACGTCGTGTTTTTATAAATTGACAACAAGATCATACATATTGGGCTATGCTAATGTAGTAGTTATGCTTTCTTCCAATAGTATTACAATTACGTAGCACAGACTATCATATTAAACAAAATTGCGAAAACACCCAAACTTTCTCGATTGTCGAACCTTTATTTGGATAATTCAAAATATAACACGATATATATATTAAAAAAACTCTAGGTAAATATTGCTAAGTGACCTTTTACAATAATGTTTATAATTCACATGTATGTTTGCAACTTGGCTTAAATATACTGATGTAAATGCAAATAAGTACGTAGTTGTGATTAGAATATTGAAAATGTGAAATGTCAGGTATAGAATGGCTAATTTTATTTTCGCGAACTTCGTGACTTTTGTTTCATTCACATAAGAAACACTTCAGGAAATAGTGACCGATTTATGAGAAGTAAATAATGTTTGTCTATAAAAACAACACGTGTATGTATAGTGCCAAGTTATATGATAGGATTAGATGTGTTGAGACAACAATCATATACATGTATATTTTTAGAGCTATATTGTTAAGCATTTCAAAGAGTTCATTATTTAGAGAATGACAGAATGTCCATGTTTATCATTTATGTCTTATCTGTCAGTCGTCATTGTCTATTTTGACCTTTCCAGTGCTCACTATACTTTATCGTAACAAGTTTTCAAATTACGGAATTATAATTGTATTATTATTCTGCCACTTTTTTGGTAATCTATGTACATATATGTTTTTTGAAGTCGGTATAATTATGTTATACAAATTATGTTTGTCATTATTTTGAGGGATCCACATTTTACAAGCTCTGCTTTTCAGTGGATCCCTCCATTTCCACAGGTATATCTTTAAAAAAAAAACATTATACTGGATAATTATGTATACTTTCTATTTCACAACTTTAAACCATGTATAATGTATAATATTATCGAATGTTGAATTGTATAGCTGATTTCTTGTCATAATTACTGTTCTGTTGGAAATGAAAAATAAAACTGAAACTGAAACTGAAATACAACACGTGTATGTATAGTGCCAAGTTATATGAAAGGATTATATGTGTTGAGACAACAATCATATACATGTTTATTTTTAGAGCTATATTGTTAAGCATTTCAAAGAGTTCATCGTTTATAGAATGAAAGAATGTCCATGTATATGTGTATCATATTGAATGCAACTATAGAAATATATATCTAGTGTTAGATCTGTGGTACATTAGTAGTGTATGGGCCGGTTGACAGAGAGGCTAAGATATTAAATCAATGTTGGAAATATTTGTTCATATATATTACATAGTCCTCTAAAACGATCTGTTATTTGTACGAGTACGTATGAAATGTGCTTTAGGTGTGTGGATTTGTGCATGTGTGTGTGACGGCGAGGTGTTTTTGTGTTTTTGTTGGGGGGGGGGGGGGGGGGGTATAAAGTGAGGATGACATTTTGTATTTCTTGTAAGAAGAGAAGATAATGATAAAAACAATTGTTGATGGTATATAATGTGCGTAAATAGCAGTTTACCACCAGCTCACTTGATTTATTTGATCATTTTATTAAGTTTTTTTTTAAACTTAAAAAGAACACAACACATTTTGTTTACGTCCTCCGCTTGATCCGAGCAAATGCTTTGTGATACAAATATACATTATACTAATTATAAACAGGTGCGAAGAATATTATTTGTCTGCGGTACGATTGTATAGCAGAAAAATGTTGTTTGTATCGTTAATGAATGCATACTTATGTTGGGTCCGGGGCTGTGCCCCGATGGAATGTAATTTGCATAGGCAGCTCTGACAGGTGTGCGAGCTAATTCTGCCACGGAGACCAGGGCGTGGCATGAATTAGTGTGTAATTGAATCATTCTAGCTTGAACTTTCAACGAGACAACTTTTATTTACAATAAAAGTGCGTTGTGTCATGTAGTGTTACATGACGGTGTTTGAATAAGGTTTTCCAGAGTTTTTATGCTCGTTGAGTTTTATCTCTGGTTTTTTTTTATCCTGGACCATGATAGGTCCGGTTTCCAGTGAAGGAAACGGTTTCCAGTGAAGGAAACGAGAAGAAATGTTTCTTAATCATTCATACTGAATAAACGGCCGGCTCTCAGTAGTCGTTGTCAGCTAGTCGTTGTCAGGCTATTCCACAATAATTGAAGTGTATTATTGTGTTATTTGTGTGTATTAGGAGTCAAGAGGGATGACGGACGAAATAATATGTGAGATTATAGGACAGACATAAAGAGTAGAACGGCTTTGGAAACTCCCGTGGAAAAAAATACAATGGTACACAAATGAGAATATAAGAACGCCATCTACGGTATGTGGCACTTAACGAAGGCTAAAGATTAGTCAATTTGTCGGTCAATTGAATTTGGCGTTGCAGCAGTCACTACCCCGTCTCCTTGGCCAAGTGGTTAAGGAAATGACTTCCCAGATACCCAGGTTCGATTCCATCAGAGACATTAAGTCAACCTATGAAAACAAATTCGGAAAGGAAGCACAGCAATAGGGAATTTTCATTTAAAGCGGGACTGCACTACTTGTAGCTACCTGCGCCCTCTATATAGCAAATATAGCTATATGTTTGAGCTGATTTGATGAGATGACCACTTGTCAGTGACCACGCAGGGAGGTACAATCGCTCCTGGCCAAAAAAGTGCAGACAGGCTTAAGCTACGCAACCACTATTCTCTCATTTCCTTTGGCATTTCGACATGTAAATATATATACATGATGTATACGCAGTAATAAATAGAAATAACCAACTATGAAAATCATCAAATTAACAAACTAGAGTTAAAGGTCTAGTAGGTTACTTATGAATGATTCTGCCTACGTCTAAATGGCGTGGCACCCAAACGTACCCCCCCCCCCCCCCTCTTCCTTTTCCGACTGGTTGTCTCGAAAGGCTGCGTTGAGTGTGTTCTGCTCAATTAAGGTATATACCAGTTTTGGAATGAGCCCCTCTCAAAAAATGAAATGGAAGCTCTTATTACCAATCATGTGAAAGAATATGTTTTGACTAATACATGATGATACAAATTTTGCCGGGAAACCGCCTACTAATTGATATATTTGGTAAATTATTATATCTATCCGGACTGGATAGATATCGCGTAGTCCCATATACATCTTTCTGTGTACAGTGCTTATAACTTTATCAAGGCAGGGCCAAATTTCTTATCATTTTGATGATTCCAGAACCTTGCAGTACACGCCAATACTTACACGCTATAGATGACCAACCTTTTCTGATCGATTCCACAACGTTTCTTTCACAATGCAATCGCATGACCAGAACTGGTCTATACCTTTAATGGGGAGGGGGATACCATTAACAAAATTCACACGGGTATATATTTGCTTCTGGGTTGTCTCGGATGGGTGACAGCACGGCCATATCACCATTTCGAGACAACCAGAGGGCGGGGGATGAGGTAGTCATATCTGCCTTTTCAACGTGAAACCCCTTCGACGAAAGCAGTACATGTATTTATCTAACGGTTGCCAGGTTCTCAAGGAAACACTGGCCCAATCTCAAAGAAAAAAGGCAATCAAAAATCACTGCGTGCCCGGTACTGCCAACGAGCGCACAACGCACTGACTCCGTGCGTCTTTTAAAGGCGCACGTGATAAGTGCGTGGTCCGTGCTTACACGCCACTTCCCCAGTTCAGCTATCCAATGAGCACGCAGAACTCACGTGGACCGTACCGAGTAAGCACTTACAACGCACGTTGTTCGCACTGATTTATGCAGTATATAGTCTCTTCGGTGCAATGGGCGGCATCTTGAAGCAGCAACAGCTGGGACTTCTGGAGAACATCGGAATGTCGTCCTATATAAACACCGAGTTCATCGCACGTGCACGGACTTACAACGTGCGAGTGAGTAAGGACACCGTACGTTGTAAGCACGTTGTAAGCACGTACAAAGCACTTACCACGTGCGCAACGTACG
Organism: Strongylocentrotus droebachiensis; assembly: GCA_035222895.1. Classification (NCBI taxonomy): domain Eukaryota; kingdom Metazoa; phylum Echinodermata; class Echinoidea; order Camarodonta; family Strongylocentrotidae; genus Strongylocentrotus; species Strongylocentrotus droebachiensis. The sequence goes on along the minus strand of JAVYIG010000241.1, from coordinate 425,644 downwards.
ATGCACGCAACCGTTCACGGCCAGGCGTGGCGTGCGGGCCACGTACTTACACAGTGCGTGTGACGCGCATTGCCGGTACTCCCTCCCTGCCTTTGCCACTCCCTCCCTACGTTTTCAGAAAAACGTGGCGGCCGTGGCCTCCCCCAAAACCGTACGGACTAAAAACACGCACGGTGGGATGGTCACAACCCACCGTGTGTGTTTTAAGTCTGTACGGTTTTGGGGGAAGCCACGGCCCCCACGTTTTTCTGTACTTACACGTGATGCTCACGTACGGTGTCCTTACTCACTCGCACGTTGTAAGTGCGTGCACGTAAGAAGAACTCGGTGAGTTTTTCCGCCCTAAGTCGGGGTATAATTATATAGGACGACATTCCGATGTTCTCTAGAAGTCCCAACGGCTGCCGCGTCGAGATGCCGCCCATTCCACCTCAGAGACTATATACTGCATAAATCAGTGCGCTCAAAGTGCGTTGTACGTGCGGAGCACGTGCTTACTCGGTACGGTCCACGTGAGTTCTGCGTGCTCATTTGACAGTTAAGGACCACGCACTTATCACGTGTGCCTTCCGTAGAGCAAGTGACCGTGGGAAACAAATTTAAAAGTCAGTGCGTTGTGCGCCCGTTGGAAGTACCGGGCACGCACGTTACACGCACTGGAAGTGAATCGGTAGCCCGACAGCAGCCCGAACGCAGCGTACTTCCTCGTGCACTAAAAGTGCTACGGTGTGTCTGCGTGCTTCCAAATATGTACGGAGGCGGTACTTACCCCATACGGATACCCAAATTTTGCCCACGTTTTTGCACGTAGACAGCACGCACTTGCAAGTACGGCGGGTTGTGACCACCGCATCAAGCGTTGTTCACAACCCACCGTGCGTGTTTTAGTCCGTACGGTTTTTTGAAAGGCCACGGCCGCCACGTTTTTCTGAAAACGTAGGGAGGGAGTGGCAAAGGCAGGGAAGGGGTACCGGTATGCGGTGGTCACATCCCGCCGTACTTGCAAGTGCGTGCTGTCTACGTGCAAAAACGTGGGCAAAATTTGGGTATCGGTACGTGGTGAGTACCGCCTCCGTACGGATTTGGGAGCACGCAGACACACCGTAGCACTTTTAGTGCACGAGGAACTTTCGCTGCGTTCGGGCTACCGATTCACCCCCAGTGCGCGTGACGTGCGTGCCCGGTACTGCCAACGCACTGACTCCGTGCGTTTTTAAATTTGTTTCCCACGATCACTTGCTCTACGGAAGGCGCACTTAGCACGTGCGTGCTGCGCACGTGATAAGCGCGTGGTCCGTGCTTACTCGCCACTTCCCCAGTTCAACTTTCTGATGAGCATGCAGAACTCACGTGGACCGTACCGAGTAAGCACGTGCTCCGCACTTACAACGCACGTTGTGCGCACTGATTTATGCAGTATACAAAAGCCGAGCCGACGGAAGAGTGCCAACATTTCGTCTCCAAGATGGCGCCGAAGAAGACACAGTATAAGGGGTCAGCTGCATCTGCAGCTCAAAAGGCAGCGGATAAGAAGGCCAGAGAGGCCCAACAGAAACGGGCCGCGGAAGATGAGAGGCCAGAGAGGAAGAGTGGAGGAGGAGCGAAAAAGAGTTAGATGGTGACGCCAAAGCGTCTGATCATGAGGAGGGTGCTGCTGGTGGATCGAAGAAGGGGTCACATGAAAAGGGTGTGACAAAGGAAAAGGCCAACTGCTCGTTCTCGGCGAAACAGGAGGAGCGCCTGGTTGAGTTCTTCTCGGTCAATCCGGTCTTCTTCGATAAGTTTCCCAGGGTTTTCCCTTCCCTTGAGGCCCGTTGGCCGACCATCTGGTTGGGTTCGGTCATCTGCACATCCTCTCTCCAGGCCCCGGGGACCACGTTGCCATCCTCATCCTCGTGGTCCAAATTAAGGTCCTGTAGTCCGGGCTGGCGCTTTCGCAGCCAATTGTGAAGGGTGAGGCAGCCCAACACAACGCGAATCACCCTGTCAGGCTCCAACAGCAGGGTGGTGAGTAGGCACCGCCACCGGTGAGCCAATATCCCGAAGCCGTTCTCCACAACCCGACGGGCCCGAGAGGTCCGATAGTTCATCACGCTCTCTTTGTGGGTCATGGCACGGCGACTGTATGGCTTCAAGAGCCACTTTCGCAGGGGAAAAGCATCATCGCCTATGATGAAGTAGGGAAAGTTCCGGTTGTCGCCTGGAAGTGGATCCGGTGCTGGGAATCCAATGTTGTCCTCCAGTGCCCCCCGGACGGTGGACTCGTTGAACACGCGTGCGTCTGAGGATGAGCCGTTTGCCCCCACCTTGCACCACAAGAAGGAATAGTTAGCATCCACGATGGCCAGGAGCACCACAGAACAGAAGCGCTTATAATTGTAATAGAGCGATCCACTTTTATTGGGCTTCTTGATGGCGATATGTTTCCCATCGATCGCCCCATAACAGTGGTGAAAGTTCCATCGCGTTCCAAACTGGCTGGCGACGGCTTTCCATGCACTCGTCCTGTGTGGAGGGCATGTTGAACATCTCCTCCTTATGTACCTTGTAGATGGCGGTGCAGACCTCCGGCACGAACGTGGATATGCTGTTGTGTGTCCATTCGTTGGGTCCATTCGGATGTATCCGACATAGTCCCCCCGCGATTCACGCTCTAGCTCTTGGAACACATTTCGTACTGCCCGAAAAGCCTCCTCCTCTCGATCCATGGGCGAACCCACCATCTCCTGCGTCGGCATCTCTGTTGCCTCTCTCTCTCCCGTATCAAGGCAAGTAATACCACGTCGTGCTCATGCGCTCCCACTTGAAGGTGTTCTTGCAGCATCAGAACCCGGAGTCTCTGCGGTGGAATGGGCGGCATCTTGAGGAGGCAGCAGCAGCTGGGACTTCTAGAGAAAATGGGAATGTCGTCCTATATACTTCGACATACCCCGACTCACCAAGTTCTTCGTACGTGCACGCACTTACAACGTGCGAGTGAGTAAGGACACCGTACGTGAGCAGCAGGTGTAAGTACGGCCTCCGTAAGATAACGTGGCAACCGCACGGAGACCGTACGTTGTAAGCACGTAGTAAGCACGTTGTAAGCACGTACAACGCACTTACCACGTGCGCAACGTACGATGCACGCAACCGCTCTAGGCCAGGCGTGGCGTGCGGGCCACGTACTTACACCGTGCGTGTGACGTGCTTTGCCGGTACTCCCTCCCTGCCTTTGCCACTCCCTCCCTACGTTTTCAGAAAACGTGGCGGCCGTGGCCTCCCCAAAAACCGTACGGACTAAAAAAACGCACGGTGGGATGTGACCAACGCTTTACGCACGTCACACGCACTGGGGGTGAATCGGCAGCCCGAACGCAGCGAAAGTTCCTCGTGCACTAAAAGTGCTACGATGTGTCTGCGTGCTCCCAAATCCGTACGGAGGCGGTACTCACCACGTACTACCAAAAGTTTACCCACGTTTTTGCACGTAGACAGCACGCACTTTCAAGTACGGCGGGTTGTGACCACCGCAAGCATGATTGCACTGGCTCTACTCTGTTCAGTCTTCCAAACTTGAGAGACATGAATTTTATCTCTACCTTACCATATAGCCAGACATTATATCTAATGGTATATTTCCCTTTTGAGCATTGTTTCTTTGTTTGCTTTGTTCGTTTTTATTTCCGAAATCCATTTATACATTCAAGTTTTAAAAACATACATATAAAACACATTTCAAATGATGGAAAAGTAATTACATTTGTAAAGTATAGACAAACGATTGGATAACCCATTTCAGGACCATTTTCAAAATTCTCATGTTCTCCCATGGTGTTCAAAAGTAACAAATCATATTAATTTACATATAATATAAATGTTCAATCATAGTAATCTTTGAATACACTATCCCCCGTATTGATCCCACCTTACCTCACCACCCTTCCCACCACCCTCTCGATACCACCGACCCCTCCCACTACCCCCTCCAGGGAATAATAAAAAGGACAATAAACAACATACAGTATATCAGGTAAAACCACCCGGTGCTTGATTCACCCCTCTCGACATTTCTATCCACTTATAGCGACATTATTTCTTTCGAAATTATATAGCTCAATACTTTGTTTGGCGAATTATACAGAAATAAACCAAACAACAAACGCAGACAAAAATATGCAAGGAGTGTACACACGCACAATGGTACGACGCCCTCTAGTATTTGAAACGATGTCAAAAACAGGCGCCACATAATCAAAAGGGGAAACTCAATATAAGTTAACTCTCAGGAAACCAGGCAGAATAATATATGGGATTTGCCTACAAGGTCAGTACAGATATGCTTTACTGGCACAGTATGTGGGTTATCGTGAAACGATTGTGCATGAAATCATATCAAAATATTCGAAATGATTCTATTGATCTACAATGGACTTGAAAGGCGTTTTACTTTCTTTCCAAACAATGTACATATGTTCCTTTTATGATGAAATCATAGATAATAAAGTTCAGTAACCATTCACTGAGATGCAAAATACGTCATGTATAAGCGGGAAATAATCAAGTCCAGAAGGCTGTATAAGCTGCTATCATTGGTATAATTATTGAACAGAGTCAGGTTGGATAAAAAGCCAGAAATGTTATCCTCATCGTTCCACAGCCAGACTTTCTACCATCTATTTTTTAAGTTCGGCTTTTTTTCTCCCAAATATTCTTATTTCCAATCGTTTTTTTCCCTTGAATGAACATATAGAATGTTAAACCATCCGGTGCTTGAATCATCCCTCTCTACATTTCATTCCATCTATAACGACATTTCTTTTCTTCTCGAAATGATAGAGTTCAATACTTTGTTTTGCTAGTTGTAAAGCGATAAGCCAGGAAGCCTCTTTTACTTCGTAAATTCTATTTTTGTCACAAAACTGAATAACAAAGAAGTTGAAAGTCATGGAGTGTACACATGCACAATGGTATCCACTTTAGAATTGGAAGCGGTGCCAAAAACAGGCGCCACATTATCAAAAAGGGGAATCCCCCAAAAAATTAATTCTAAGAATACCAGGCAAGATAATGTATAGGGTTTACGTGCAGGGTCTGTATAGAAGAGCTTTAATGGCACAGTGTGGGTTAACATTACGAAATTGTGCGTGAAATCACATCCAATCAAGCGAAAATACTCTATTGATCTGCACTAGACTTGAAAGGTGTTTTGCACTATTTCCAAACAATGTACATATCTTCCTTTCATGATGGAATGATAGATAACAAAGTACGATAACCCTTTACTGAGATGCAACATACGTCAGGTAAGCGGGAAATAATCCAGTTCTGCTATCTTCGGTATTTGACAAAAGGAAAAGTCGTGTGTAATTCTGAACAGGAAAAGAAGTTCTACAGCAAAAGTCCTTAATTACTACAAAACTTAGCAGTGTTCAGCACAATGCTTTCCCAAAATGAATGTATGTAACCGTTCTGACCGTGAAGTAGAAGAAGTTGACTAATGCAATAGCTTTTAATGTGGGTAAAAATCGTCCATGGATTTACGAAATTGTCTATTTCGTGTAAGTATTGTATGACTGCAACATTTTTAATCGAGGTTTTTAACTTTCCTCGAATATCTTCGTCAACGCCACATTCTTTCCATATTAGCCTACATAATACTTCTATCCAGCGGTTTTGAGGGTGTTAGGAGATTATTATCATCATAAAAGTTTATTTTAGAAATTTATCGTCCAATCTCACATTACAGAGTGAGTCAGAAAAAACGTCACACTTTTTAAAAGTTGTATTGTTTGAAGTACGAATATTTGATCATGGGTTTCATGACATGTCCTGATAGAGTTATTCTCTCAGTACATTTAGGTACAATTTTCATTTTAATCTCTCCATGCATGACTGAACATCAGACAATCTTTTCAAGACTGCCAGATCGCACTTGCGCCAAGTTACTGGGTGAGGAATAAAACAGTGCATCGTACAAAGACAGACAGACAGACACACACACACATACAGACGCACAGACACACACACACGCACACACGCGCGCACGCACACACACACACACACACACACACGTATGGGTAGATTTTCATTGTTGTTGAAAATTAATTGAGAACACAGACTATAATCTGACCACCTTTACCTTGGTCACTGTTAAACCGCATTTATGTATATTCATAGTCATACTAGCTCAAACCTGTTCCATTTACCAACTTGTTGAGCGGGTTTACGTTGGATAAAGATACAAACGTTGTATCTTTACCGTATCATAGCCAGTCATTGTAAAATCTCTTTTACAAGAGCTGCTTTTTATCGCTTAATTTTTCTTATTTATAATGGTATTTATGCCCTTGGTTAAGCATATCGAATTTAAAATCCTCCAGTGTTTGATTCACCCCTCTCTATATTTTATTCCATTTTAATATAACGACATTTTGTTTTCTCTTGAAACGATAGAGTTCAATACTTCGTTTGGCTAGTTGTAAAGAGATGAGCCAGAAGGGCCTCATTTACTTCGTAAATTCTATTTTGTCATAAACTGGAATAACAAAGAAGTTGAAAGTCATGGAGTGTACACATACGGTATCCACTTTAAAATTGGAAGCGGTGCCAAAAACAGGCGCCACATTATCAAAAAAGGGGAATCCCACCGAAAATTAACTCTAAGAATACCAGGCAAGATAATGTATAGGGTTTACGTGCAGGGTCTGTATAGGAGAGCTTTAATGGCACAGTGTGGGTTAACATTACGAAATTGTGCGTGAAATTACATCCAATCATGCGACAATACTCTATTGATCTAGAGTAGACTTGAAAGGTGTTTTGCAATCTTTCCAAACAATGTACATATTTCCCTTTCATGATGGAATCAAAGATAATAAAGTACGATAACCCTTTACTGAGATGCAACATACGTCAGCTAAGCGGGAAATAATCCGATTCTGCTATCTTCGGTATTCGACAAAAGGAAAAGGCGTGCGTAATTCTTAACAGGTAGGGGGGGGGGGGGGGGGGGGGGGGGTAAGAGGATTAAAAAAAAAAAAAATTTGGTCTCGAAATTTGAAAATTTGACATTTTGCTCCGTTGGGGGGGGGGGGGGGGGGGGGGGGTAAGGTCAACTTTTTTTAAAGTCAGCCATGGGAATAATTTCTTTTGTTTTAAATTTTTTTTATTTTATTTTTTTATAATAATTAAAACAAATCCAAAGGGGGGGGGGGGGGAGGGTTTTAGGGGGTTATGGGGGGTTTACACACAAAAAAATACCAAAGGGGGGGGGGGCACACATGCACAATGGTATGCCCATTGCTTGGATATTGCTTGGGATCTTCCCGCTAAAAACAAGTCCCAAACCTTCTTTTTTCCTTTCCGTTTGAGGAGAAGGGGGAGGGGGCGTTTTGATCCCTTCTTGGATATATATTTTATACAATTTTGTCTCTTTCCTTGCTTTCTCCATTTCTTGCCTAACTATGCATTGCGGTAAATATTTATACATATTGACAAATTCATGTCGATTCGGCTAAGCAGGTTCACGTTTTCAGAGGACTAAACATTAATGTCTTACTCAAGGGCACTACACTGCGATGACTTCTTTTTAACAGGGACCCCCATAAAGAAGACTTTGTCAAAAGTTATTTTGCTAGACATGCACTCTCCATGTGCTGCAATGCAACGGATAAATAGTGTTGACTCACATTAATTCATCATCATTTTCTTCACCTCTATTACTATATGATGGCCATAACCATTTAAATAATGTACAGTCCACCATCGTCATTGTTGTTGTTATCACAATAACGGTTATCTTCAGTAGGATTTTTGTCACAACCTTCACCGCCTTACCATTACCATACTTAGTGCCATAATGAGCGTTGATATTTGCTTTGTTCGTGAGTAATTCAATTTTCAAAGGTTAGGAATCAGCGTCCTTCACACATTTGAGATACGTAATTAGGCGAGAAATTTATGCTCCTTTACTACGAATTTTGTCATGACACATGTCAAACAAGGGCTTGATAATATCTCTCCTTGAAAATGTTTCTTCGTTATTTCAGGTTAATGTATGTCTCCTTAAATGAGACGGACAGAAAAAAATATTTCCACCCTTTATTTTAGACTGAAAGGGAATAGGGGGTGTTACAAAAATGCACTTGCTTTATGACGAAACGTTGATGATTGCCCCCCCCCCCTCAAAAAAGAAGAAGAAGAAGAGGAGGAAAGAGCAAGCATAACAGTGATATGAATGACCCATATTCGAATTACGATCTAGTTCACTACACAGGACTTTGTAACATGTTGAGAACGATACAAAAATAACGAGTGCACATGTCGAGAAAAAGAACCACGCAAGTGTGGTGTATGGGATTATTTACTACATAAGATTTAGATTTCGAAGTAGATCGTGACAAGGAACAGAGCTAAATAAGAATGTCTGGTAAGCCAATGCTTCTTCAAGTATGGAGGACATAAATCTACAGCTTCATGAGGCAGCATTGAAGGGTAAAATTAGAACCGTCAAAAAACTGCTAAAAGAGGATGCTAACATAAACCATGCAGACCAAGATGGAAACACAAGTTTACATAATGCGGTGAAGAAAGACCATATAACCGTCACTGAGTTACTCATAAACCAAGGTGCTGATATTGAGAAGGCGACTCCAGATGGAAAAACACCCTTACATCTTGCTGCATCACTCGGACGTCTTAAAGCATCGAAAATTATACTCAGTCATGGAGCAAATATGGACACAGAAGACAATGACGGCTACTCTGCATTATACAGCGCTGTAAGGAATTGTCATCTTGATGTCACCAAGTATCTGATCAGCCAAGGTGCTGAGGTAAATAAGGGAAATAATAAAGGTAGGACTGCATTACACGTTGCTGCTTTCAATGGTCACCTTAAGATAATGAAATTTCTGATCAGTCAAGGAGCTGAGGTGAATAACGGTAATAATGACGGTAAGACTGCATTACACAATGGTGCTTTCAATGGTCATCTTGATGTCACCAAATACCTTATCAGTCAAGGAGCTGAGGTGAATAAGGAAGATAATGACGGTATGGCTGCATGCCACATTGCTGCTGTGAGGGGTCATCTAGACGTCAACAAATATCTCATTAGTCAGGGAGCTGATTGTAATGAGGGTAACGGTATGACTGACCTACACATTGCTGCCTTCAGCGGTCTTCTTAGTGACGCTATATCTCTGATCAGGGAGGGAGCTGAGGTGAATAAGGGAGATAATGACGGTAGGACTGCATTCCACTTTGCTGCTCGCCAGGGTCACCTTGAAGTCACCAAATATCTTATCAGGCACGGAGCTGATGTAAATAAGAGAGATAATAACGGGTGGAATGCATTCCTCGGTGCTGCTCATGGGGGTCATCTTGATATCACAAAATATCTTATCAGTCAAGGAGCTGAGATGAATAACGGAGATAAACACGATAGGACTGCATTGCAACTTGCTGCTCAAGTAGGTCATCTTGATGTCACGAAATATCTTATCAGTCTAGGAGCAGAGGTGAATAAGGGAGATAATAACGGTAGGACTGCATTACACGGGGCTGCTCACCGGGGTCAACTTGAAGTCACCAAATATCTCGTCAGTCAAGGAGCTAAGGTGAATAACGGAAATAATAACGATATGACTGCATTACACCTTGCTGTTCAGGGGGGTCATCATGACGTCACCAAATATCTAATCAGTCTAGGAGCTGAGATGAATAAGGGAGATATTTACGGTATGACGGCATTACACGGGGCTGCTGCTGAGGGTCATCTTGATGTCACAAAATATCTCATCAGTCTAGGAGCAGAGGTGAATAAGGGAGATAATGACGGTAGGACTGCATTACATGGGGCTGCTCACCGGGGTCAACTTGAAGTCACCAAATATCTCATCAGTCAAGGAGCTGAGGCGAAAAAGGGAGATAATGACGGTAAGACTGCATTACACGCTGCTGCTGCTGAGGGTCATCTTGATGTCACCAAATATCTTATCAGTCAAGGAGCTGAGGTTAATAACGGAGATAGAGACGGAAAGACTGCATTACACTTTGCTGCTCCCAAAGGTCATCTTGATATCACAGAATATGTAATTATTCATGGAGCTGAGGTGAATAAGGGAGATAATGACGGCGAGACTGCATTGCACGGTAATGCTGAGAATGGTCATCTTGATGTCACCAAATATCTTATCAGTCAAGGAGCTAAGGTTAATAAGAGAGATAGAGGCGGAAAGACTGCATTACATTTTGCTGCTCTCTGGGGTCACCTTGAAGTCACCAAGTGTGTCATCGGTCGAGGAGCTGAAGTGAATATGGGAAATAATGAGGGTAGGACTGCATTACACTTCGCTGCTGCTGAGGGTCATCTTGATGTCACAAAATATCTCATCAGCCATGGAGCCGATGTGAACAAGGGAGCTTATGACGGTGAGACTGCATTACACGGTGCTGCTGAGAAGGGCCATTTCGATGTCACCGGCTTTCTCATCAGTCAAGGAGCTAAGGTGAATAAGGGAAATAATGACGGTATGACAGCGTTTCACCTTGCTGCTGAGAATGGTCATCTCGCTCCCACCAAGTATCTCATCAGTCGAGGAGCTGAGGTGAATAAGAGGAATAATGACGGTAGGACTGCGTTTCACCTTGCTGCTGGGAATGGTCATCTTGCTCCCACCAAGTATCTCATCAGTCAAGGAGCTGAAGTGAATATGGGAAATAATGAGGGTAGGACTGCATTACACTTCGCTGCTGATGAGGGTCATCTTGATGTCACAAAATATCTCATCAGTCATGGTGCTGAGGTGAATAAGAGGAATAATGAAGGTAGGACAGCATTTCAACTTGCTGCTGAGAATGGTCATCTTACTCTCACCAAGTTTCTCATCAGTCAAGGTGCTGAAGTCAGTGAGGGGGATAATCACAATTCGACTGCATTACAAATGAGTGATGCTAAGGACGGGCATCTTCCTTCCCCCGCACGTCTCACCAGTCCAGGGGCTGAATGTTCTAAGGAAGATGATCATGTTAGGGCTGCATTACAAAGCGCTGCTAAGGACGGGCATCTTGATGTCACAAAAAAGCTCATTAGCCAAGGAGCTGATGTGAATAACGGAGATGATAGCGGTATGTCGGCATTACACAGTGCTGCTAAGGACGGGCATCTTGATGTCACAAAAAAGCTCATTAGCCAAGGAGCTGATGTGAATAAGGGTAATAATGAAGGTTGGACCGCTTTGCATAGTGCTGCTCAGAATGGTCATCTTGATGTCACCAAATATCTGATCAGTCAAGGAGCTGAGGTGAATAAAGGAGATGATAGCGGTATGTCGGCATTACACAGTGCTGCTCACCGTTGTCACCTTGAAGTCACCAACTATCTCATCAGTCAAGGAGCTGAAGTGAATAGGGGAGATAATGACGGTATAACTGCATTACACTTCGCTGCTGATGAGGGACATCTTGATGTCACCAAATGTCTCATCAGTCAAGGAGCTGAGGTGAATAAGGAAAATAATGATGGTATGACCCCTCTACACCAAGCTGTTCAGAATGGTTACACAAATGTCGTTAAAGTCCTTCTGGATGGAGGTTCAAACACAGGAGCCATTAATGGGCAAACACCTCTTCAATTGTCTTTATTCCTTGGGTACCAAAGCATCGCTAATCTATTCATCGACCGTTCAAATTCCAAGGTAACAATATTGAAAAACACTTTATGTCGAATCATACATTGATGTATTAAATACATGCATGTAGATTAACAAGTAATGAAATTCAATTGCGCGAAAATTATGCAGGGCTCCCACTTAGCCGACTTGTATTATCGAGGTATGGTGAGTTGTGGCGAGTTGCCTCAAAGAGGCACTCGCAATGACTCGCAAAAAGCTCTTCTTGTAACTCGGGATAACTCGCGACAACTCGGTATGGCTCGGCGTAACTCTTTACAACATTCCACGACTCTCCTCGAAGTCGCGAGCAGTTCAAAAATTTTGAACATGTTCAAAAAATGTACTGACTCGTTGTTACTCGAGATGAACTCGCTTACACTCGTAATTTACTCGCATAAAGCAGGGCTCCCACTTAGCCGAGTTGGAACCTCGAGTTGTGGCGAGCTGGCGCGATGTTATGGCAAGCCGTTTTATTATTAATTGATATCAATGAATCAATTCTTGTTATCAAGAAAAAAAATTATGTTGTAAAACAATGGTAATTCTTGATATAAAGAATTCGATTTCGTGATATCAAGAATTGAATTCTTGATATCAAGACATATGTTTTAATGATAGAACTGCTTGCCATAAGATCGCACCAGCTCGCCACAACTCGAGGCTCCAACTCGGCTAAGTGGGAGCCCTAAAGCTCGCATTGCACTCTTCATAACTCATAACAACTCACCACCTTCAAGTACACTAGTGCTATTCGAGTTTCCAAGAGTGGAGTACGAGCACGACGATCGTGCTGCGAGTTATGCATAAAGTCATGCCGAGTTGCCCACGAGATTTACGCGAGTTTTGATCGAGTAGAATGAGCAGAGTGTAGGGCGAGCATGGCGAGCATAACTTGCGCACCATGATGCGTCAGCTGGCCTACAATTGTGCAGAAGATCAAGGCATGTTTTTCCTCCAGCAGATCTAGCAAATATGCTTCTGGCATCCATCTTTTTACATAGGAAAAGTGCCCCTTTTACTTGGACAAGTACCCCTTTTTATTTCTTAAAGTGCACCCTCTCCTTTTCACCTTTTATACTTTCAATTCAATTCAATTAAAGGTTTATTAAAGACATGAATCGCAGCCCCATGGTTGAAATGGTCATGTTACAATCAATTTGTCAATATGGAAATGTGTATAGTTAATATGGTAAGATTGCTTGGGCAGCACAAAATGGAAAACGGAGAAGAGAAACATGAAGAATAGAAGTAAGATAGGAAGATGTAAAAGTACATGCACATTAAAAAATACGAATTGCATACATGTACTTTTAAAGAGTCATTAAGACAATATACAAATATAAAAATAGAAATGAAAATATTTTTGTCATAACATTGTTGACATTTGAATTTGCAAGTATTTGTATTATTGCTTAGAAACTGAATTGATATAAAAACTACAATTATGGCATTCCTTTGACAAGTGCCCCATTTCATTCACGTATCTGAAGTTTAAGCATGTTCTCAAATCTAATATCCTTGGCATATTGCCCCTCCTTAGCATAAGTGCCACTTTTATTTTGACAAGTGCCCCTTTTCCATTGCAAAAAGTGTCCATTTTTAATTCTCATAAGTGCCCCTTTTCAGAGACGAGCAGTGCCCCCTTTCAATTTCAGTGCCCCTTTACCTCTGATAATTTGGCCTATTTAGATTCGAGAGGCTCCTCTTTTACTTCTTCAGGTGCCCTTTTTCCTTTCTAATAAGTGCCCCTCTTCCTAATGAAAAGTACCCCTATTAAAAAGAGCCCCTTCCCCTTCACACAAATGCCCCTTTTCACCTCTGGTAAATGACCCTTTTTAGGTACGAGAAGTTACTCCCTTTTCCTTTAGACTGATTAGTTTTGTTTGTTTTATTTCCGAGAATCATCATAAAAGCAATAACACAATATATCAAATCAAAGACATATATAACTTTATACAACGCCTACTAAGATTCTTGCAACCTCATTGGTCAATTATTGATCCCATGACATGCGCTAAAAGTACTGTTGAACGGCATCATTCTCCAGCCGTGCAATTCCGTTTGATCCTTTCGCACCATTGCACGCTGACGTCACTAACGATGTACAAAGTATATGGTGAGGTAAGTGACGTCGCCGTGCAATGGTACCAATGGATCAAACGAAATTGCACTCCGCGTCACTTTAAACATAAAGGTTGGTACGCGCGCCGCATGGTACGCGCATGGTTTGCTGCCTGCTTAAAAGTGCGCGCTCACTATCGGCAATTTCATCAATTGAAAAAGAAAAAAAAAAATCGCTGAGATTAAGGCCTAGGAAAACGGTTTTAAGCCCGTTTACGTCCGAGGTGTTGTATACAACAAATAGTGAATGGTCTTTATTCGTGCAATGGAACAATATTTTGCATTCGGTGAAAGATGAGACGCTCTGTTCAACTCGGCTGCGCCTCGTTGAATAGAGCGTCTCTTATCTTTCACCTCGTGCAAAATCTTGAACCATTGCACTCATGGCCATTCACTATTTTGTATAATAATAGAATGATAAAACGGTTAGATAGTCAATTAACCTTATGGCTCTGTTCTTCCATGGAGCACTGATAAGTGCCCCCGTCACTTCCGATAAATGCCCCTATCAAAACCTGTCGGTACCCCTTTTCTTTCAACTAATGCACATTGTAAGTGCCTCTTTTTCATTCCCATAAGTGCCCATTTTCATTTCTGTTTATCGTCCCTTTTCAGGTGCGATACATGCCCCTTTTCACCCCTGATAAATTCCCTTTTAACAATGATACGTGCCCCTTTTCCTTTATAATAAAGGCCTCATGCCCTTTTCATTCCCCTTTTCACCTCTTATAAATGTCCCTTTAACAATCAGATCGAGGCCCCTTTTCCGTCGACAAATGCCCATATCCTATTTTCATAAGTGCTTTTTTCATCCCTGGTGAGTGCCTCATTGTAAAGGTGCCAGTGTGAAAAATGCCCCATTTTCACCTCTGATAATTACTTTTTGTACTTTGACAAGAGCTTTTTTTCTTTTCTGATAAGTGTCCCCTTTACCTCTCATCATTAAACGCGCCCCTACTTTCAAGCGTCTAAGAGCACATCCCACTATATAAAGCTCGGTCGCTACGCTCACTCGCATTTATTGATGATATACTTATGTTACTTATCAAAGGTCTTTTCAGTCTTCCTTTATTAGAATGTGCTTATAACCCCATCAGGATTGGGGTTTTTCCTCGCTCGCAAATTGATTTTCCATCACACCCAACTGCAAAGTATGACCAGTTTTAGAAACGACCTAGTTGAAAAATAAAATGGAAGCTCTTATTACCAATTATGTAAAAGAATATGTTTTGACTAATACGTGATGATACAAATTTTGCCAGAAAACCATCCACCAATTGATATACAGTATTTGATACCGATCCGTCCTGGATAGATATTGCGAATACAGTTCAACATTGAACATTTAGGCATATATTTCAGCTTTTTGCGAATTTGGGTTGAAGTATTGCCATCTAAACCTCTGAAGGCAATATTTAAACATTATTAGATGGATATTTTGCACCCAAAACCCTTGAACCGCAATTTTACCACTACCGGTCTTTACTTTTAAGCAGTATCTTGTATTGGGTACAAAGTGAAACAAATATTGAAATAATCCCTGATAATGTAATCTCAATATAGGGGTATATAACAATGTATAACAACAGTTATATATGATATTTGAGATTTCCCCTCGAAGGTGCCCTTTTTTCCAAAAAGTACCCTTTTTTGTTGGCCCCCTCTCCCCCCGCTTTGGAAGTCGCTTGGTCGCCCCTGGCCAAAATGATGCATTTCCCCTTGATCGCTATGACTCGTAGAAAACTCTAATCACTCCTTAGAAGATCTTGATAACTCGTTGGTAGATCGGTACAAGTCGTAGTCGTACACAGGTCATAGCAACTCAAACCGAGCTCGCGTGTCTCGTAATGCGCTCTATTCACTCGTACATCCATCGTAGGAAACTCGATGTTGCGTCGTAGAGCACTCATGCAAATATCGCAAAAATTAGTAAGTTCACAGGAGATTACGCGAGTTCAAGCTCGCGCCAGCTCGCAACAACTCGAGGCTCCAACTCTGCTTTAGGCATAGGTTACCTCTAGTTTTGTTTTCAGACTTGACCAACTCGATTTTGTAACAGCATTAGTGGCCATACGTCCATATGAAGAGGAGTCGTTGTCGAGTGGTTACGTCGCCGGACTGTCGATCACAAGGTCCGAGGTTCGAGTCCCCCCGCGGCACTAATATCCTTTGGCAAAATATTGATCTACATTTGCAATAATCAACCCAGGGGATGTAAATGGGTACCTGGCAGAAATTAATTCCTTGAAATGACGCCCGCCGTAATTGCAGCACAGCTAAAGTCGGGGTAATTATCTCCAAGTTTGGAAGCGCTTAGAGATTTAATTGTAAGTTGTGCTATATAAAATCTGAGTACTAATATTTTAATTATTTGAAGTCTAACATCAGTAGCATTCAATGATGTGTTTAATTTATTTGATAGACAAGTTACATTGTTTGCTGAAAACGTATTAGATTTATTGGATTTTATCGATCACTTGGCATGATTTGCGTTTTAAAAAACAAAATTTAATCTTGAGTTTTCCTGCTGCGTATTTTCTTATTTCCAGTTCGCCCAGAATGATTTAGCGGAAATCCATCTAGCCATACAACATGGTCATACCTCCATCATTGAGAAGTTAGTTTCGGAGGGAACCGATCTCAATATCCAGTCAACCGACGGCCAGACATGTCTCCATAAAGCCATTAAACTCTGCTATAAGAGCGAGACGATTGTGCAAGACACGGATACACTCAAAGATGTGAGTTGTACCCCAGTAACGCTAACAAGACCGACACCAGCCCAATAAGAGTCTGGACAACAAATTTCCCCGAAGGGTCAAATTTTGGTTAGCTTCGTGGTCTTCATGGAAAAGTTTTGGCGGTGTGACTGACAAATACTGCTCCTCTAGATTATAGTGAATCCTAGAATCTGATATCTGTGATTGATCAAAGAAAATGTGTATGCGGGGGTTGGGGCTTGTGTTTGTGTGTGTGGTAAAGTTAATAACTTGACAAGGGATTTCCACTCCCGTGAATCCAAGAGGTAGCGATAAATTATGCTTATGATGCTCATCCACCCTGACTTTTGATGGATGATAGTGCTCTATCAATATATATATATATATTTATTTATTTTAGATCTCTGAGGAGTATTACAAAGGCGAACTATCTCCTGAGAAGGCCTTGGTGTTTTATCTCCTAGAGAATGGAGCCAAGTTAGACGTGAAGGACAAAACAGGCAACCTACCAATCCAGTATGCCAAGGACGAAGTGATCAAACAAATGATTTTGTCTAGGTGATTCTTTCAGGTCTAAGTGATTTATCAACGCGCAAGGAATAAGGCTTTTGAAATATCTGCTCTTTTACGATTTGGTAACGGAATTAATTTAGTTCTTAAACATAAAATCCACTAAGCTTAAATGTAAATCTTAGTAGTTGAAAATATTACAGGTGTGCTGTTCGGACATTAACTGTGACAGTTAACATGTCCGGGGCCATAACTCAGGCTTACTGGGTAATCATCTTTGTGTTCTTTCTTCTCTCCTGCTCAGAAAGAAAGTATACATTTTCTTCGAAATTCGTTTAGAATAAAAACACTACCTGTGGTTCTTTAATTTTGTTAATCTGTTTATGATGTATTTACGGCATTTCTTTCTAGATGCAAGCGTATGTATTATTTTCTCATTTTCATGAGTAATGCTAATATTAGAGCCTTAATCTTTTTGTTTACAGTAGGCCTCGATAAGTGTCTGACATTCAACAGTTGTTCAATTGTTGTTAATATCACGTATGTCATTTTGTATGAGTGGACACAACTCCATGCTTTCACAGCCCATAGAAATGATGTTTTGTTTACGTATGATTAATTTTAGATTACCATCTTTAGAGGAGATCCAGTCTTATCGAGGTAAGATCATCTTTTAAACAATAAGTGATAAATAAGTGATTCTGATATTGTTTCTTCTTATCCATTAAGTCATGGATCAATGTTTTGCGATGTTTAAAAAAAGCATTTCAGGTTTTCCATCAGGGAAAGAACAAAGGATTTTATAATTCATTGTCCGGGTATTTTACTTAATTGGACACAAAACTTTCCTACTTATTTCTTACTAATAGTTCATTTGTATTCATAATTGTATGTAGAACCAACTTTTAGTGTTACATCAATTGACCAAAAACAAGAGATAAACGGGCAATGTGCCCAAAATGAAAGAACAATTTAAGAAGCAGATACATGAATAAAATAAAGTGTTATGGATAAAACATTTTTAATTTGTCATGGGTCCCAATCAAAATGTTAGAAACCAGTATTGAATATCTTATTTTAGGTATTTAACATAACTTTTTGAAAAGGTAATACAATCTTTTCTTTTTGTTGAAAAGATTACAAATAAAAATTATAATAATATTTCATTTGTTTTTTTTCTTTCAATTAACATCCCGATGTGCACACAGTTTATTTTGTTATCTATTATGTTCTCATTATCGTGTAATTTCCTCATTTTTGAAATAAACAACAGATGAACCATCAACACCTACCATTGTCTCTGTTGAAGTCGAAAGGAATACAAGTAAGGAAATCGAACTAGAAGACCATGGCGTATCAATGTTTATTCCTCCGGAGGCTGTTCATCAGAATGACCCTAGCAAGATCACCCTGACCCTCTTAAGGGACCCTCCCAGTGTTGACATCCAAGATGGTGAATCAGTGGCCTGCTACGGGATCAGATGTGATCCTCCAAACATGATCTTCCACCAACCTGTTAAGATCAGGATACCACACTCTACCTTGGCCATCAACCCTGATCAAGTGAAACCAGACATTGTTTCCCATGTATGGGATTCAGTAAACGGTAAGTTCATCTGGTCAGATGCTGAAACTGACTCGTTTTTTAATGCTCGACTAGACGGAAGTTAATGCCCTGAGATCCCTTTTCAACAAACCACGCAAACCACTTTCGGGACAACACTGAGGAGCTGCGATATGGTTAAATGGTAGAGATTGGTCTCGCTACTAGTCGAAGTCTAAGCTATTGCCCTTGGACAAGTTATTAATAACCAAGTAGAGGACTTAAAGACTTTTTTGTTTACAAGTATACTGCTTTTCTAGCAGTCGGGTAAAATAAAAGGGCACAATAAAACAATAACAAATAAATTCTCAGTATACTTTGGCATATTTTGTGTTACGTTTTTTTTTTTTTTTTTTTTTTTTTTGGGGGGGGGGGATATTGTTTTCCACAATATCTTATTTTACAAAGAGTGTAACAATATAACGAAAAATGATTATAAAATACATGTAAATACAATACCGGTACACACTATTCAGAAAATTGTCCTTCAGTTGAACTTGGGAGATATAATGGCGGAGCCTATGGAAAAGCAGAGCTAGTTGTGGATAGGCTCCTTAAACTACAAATGACATACAAAAAGTTAGGTTTATAAAAGACAAATACACGCTAAAACAGGGAAAGGGATATTACAGGGATGCATGAACCGATACTCACAATCAACAGCAAAAGACAAGGGAAAGGGAAGGGAATATATCTGCAGCTCATTGAAACAATAGTACAATTTAATTTGTTTTCAACATGAGTAGTATATGTACATAGTTGGCATGGCCATACCGTTATTTACTCATTGTAATCAACAAAAGCATACTGCTTGGAAAAAAAATACGGTCGTGAATCAGGAATGACAATATGTATTAAAATAATGAAATTTTAATTTTCTTTTGAATACATGAACAATAGATATTTTAATCACAGAATCGTGAGAAATCCAGAAATTTGGGACCTGTTCACATTAAGGTATTTTAAGCAAAGCGTGTTCGTTTTCTAGGAAGGTGATAGGAAAACGCCTGTCGGGTAGGATAGTCGTGAACTTGATTTCTTTCATAACAAATATGATAGTGCCTGGGGCAGTTCGTTTATTCAGCTGAAACATGAGGCTGCCTAATTGTAAATTAAAAATAACCTGAACTCTCAGTGCTCGCATTGCAGGTAATGGAAAACTGGACTCTAAAATCCTGATTTACGAGGGGAATTAAAACGCTTTCTAAGTAATCTCGGGGTTAGTATTTCTAGTTATAGGTATCGTCGTCATCACAGCGCTATAACATCGAGGAACAATTTATAACTCCAATTTTCCCGTCGAAATTTTCCATAAAGGGAAACTGGTGTAAGGGGAGAGTTGGGGCGTGTTATGAGGGCGTATTAAACTTAAAACCATTTGAAGTAACTATTCTCCACAAAGACACCATTACTTGTGGTTTCACCACATTCAGGTGCAACAGTTTAAAGGACAAATTGGCTCCGTTTTCGAATAACACATCTTAAAACAAACGCATTTTGTTTTGTTACCCACTGGCAATAGATCTACCAAGAACATCACGAATGAGATCATCCAGCTCACCAGACGAACCACCATACTGCAGATTGTATGAGAGACATCTTGAGCTGTACATTGGAAAATGTGCTGAGTGGTGGGTTCTTATTCCTCTTGAACAGCAGGTGATCCGACACCAACTTATGTGTACTCCATACATCCCAGAAACCGTAGAAAGAGGCAAAGAGATTGAAGTTCATCTGCATGTGCATGCCGATGTTCCTGGCATGGATGCGGTTAGTACTGTTAACGTGTCCTATAAGTAAATTGTTAACTTACAGTTCTGTTAAAACTGTCAACTACTGCAAATTTCCGGAAGATTAAAGGTAGTTGTTTAAAATCAGACTTTCTGGCGTTATTATTTGCAAGGCCTCACAATTTGGTTAGCAGACTTGATAGAAGTTCTAGAACTGTGATGAAAATAGCTGTACGCCATTAAAACTGTCTTGAGACATAGGTTTATTAGAACTATTCCTAGCATGTCATGTATGCCAGTTCCTATACAATGCTCGTTACAAGCAGAATTTTCAGGATAACGTACAGAAAGACATTCTAATGTCCTCAAATATTATCCACCAGCGGCCTATGGGTTTTTCCAAAATGTTACGTACGAAAAGTTGGGCGAACTTCCTATTTTCACCAATTTATGTTTTTGAATTCGATGGAAATAGAATTAAATGGAATAATGATAATGATTTTGAGAATAGTATAGAGATACCAACTGCTTTGAGAGGCCTGGCTTTTTTATATGCTCAAGGGAACGCGCGTACCTCCTGCCATGACCATGAGGCGCGCCTGGGTGGGCGGCGCGCCGAGGGGTCGTGGCAGGACGTGCTAGTTCCCGAGAGCATATAAAGCAGCCAGACCTCGAATATTAAAGTAGTCGATATGTCTTTTATATGCCAAATTGAAACAGAAATCTATCAATAATTCTTACCTTATCCTTTTATTGAGTAAAGAATGTTTAAAACATCACGGAAAATCTGAGACACTGTCTGTAATCTTTGCTTGAAAAATGACTGAAAGTTTCAATCATTTGGGAATCGCAGACATCGTATGGTGTCCGCGCTTGCACAAAGAACATTTTAACACGTAAACCAATGGGTATCGCAGCAAAAATTTACTATTTTCATGGTAACCGGAATTTTAAGGGATCTCGCTCTTGGACTATTAACCGGTATTGGCATTTTTCGTTTCTTTACGGGAATGGCTAAAATCCCGACTCTAATTTCGACTAATCAGATGGCTGGAATTCTTAAGTGAGATATATAATGTTGTTTAGTGAACCCCAGGATATACGCTAATAATGTCAGGACATATTTCCATGATAACCCAAGAACTTTGTGATTGATTAGGCCCATGTTTTCCTCAATTGCTGGTCCTCCCTGCTTTGAAATAGGAAGTTCGACATGATGAGAAGCATCAGGCGTACCGCAAGGCCCATCGTCCGGTCCCATTTAGCACCATATCTCATGCAGGTGACGTTACAGTGGCACGTGATTGTGACGGGAAGATGGCAGAAACTGAGGTACGAAAATCGTTTTTTTTTTTTTTTTTTTTTTAAGAGGAAGTCCTCCCTGTTATGAAGTTTGATTTTTATAAAGAATGCAGAAACTTGAAAAGAACAGGTCAGTGAAAGTTGAGCAAAATCCGATTAAAATCAGGAAAAAAACACAAATTGGCAACTATATGACTTTTTTTGCGAGATGATTTCTCATGTGCTCTGTAATTGAAGAAATCTGAACTTTATATTCTCCCTACACCAATAAACCCACTTCTTGTAATGGCCGAATTAAACTGATTGAATCTCTGCGCAGCACAAAACGTAGACCATTCACTACAGGGGTCTAAAAATCAGACTATTTACTAAAAGGATTGCAATCCCTAAAGTCGATTCGACAACTTACGGCCATTATTTTCCCACAAGAAGATATTTCCAGTGGAGTTTAACCTTTTCATTTTGGTTGGCCTGCAAATGGGACATAATACCTTTAATACCAGCTAATTATTGTTAGGGTATGCGATATCCGAATATTCGGTATCCGTCGTATTTTAATAAATAACATGGCTACAATTACAAACCAGTCTGCCGACTCTTTTTTATTTTGAGTTCTCTACCATTACCAAGACCCCCGAAGTCATCGATTAGCAGGGTCAATTTCCCCTTTGATAATCACCCTGCTTGATGTTTTGATTATTGGCACTGCTACATTTGCTCTTGTTTGATTCCGTGGAAGAAAAGGAGAAACTGTTAAATTTTTGAGTTAGGGTTGCAGTATGGTTTTAGGTTATATTTACGGTAAAGGTTATGGTTGATTTGGTATAAGCGTTAGGTCCAGTCAAAGTAGAAAAAATAACCTAAAGTGTATTTTGTGTACAGATAGGATTTGTTTAACCATCCTCAGATTTCTTCACTAGGCTTATAATGCTTTCGTTTAACAATAGGGCTCCAACGCACCATTCATGGTTCGGCGCGCTGGATGAAATTAGCATCTTATTGTTTGTATGGTCTCCAAGTGTCTTGTATTCGTGGGAAAAGAAACAGGTCCCCCTCGGAATTTTTTTTTTCACAAGGCAAGTCTATGTCAACGCAATTACCCATGGAAATTTGCCTCTAGGGCGATAAAAGCCCGAGACAAATAGCCTCGAGACTTTTGCCTGATTATCAACTATCTGGTTTCCAAATCATGCGAGCGAGCAAAGCGACCGATTAAACTCTAACACTCATCGAAAGAAATTTCGTCATCAAATAGACGTATATATGACTGGGCAGTAATATATATTTTTTTTTAAATGATTATCGGTCACCTAGCTGAAATCCCGAGATAATTCCGAGTAAAACACGTTTTGAAATGCTCCCCTGCCATACTCAAAAATATGTCCAATTTCGGCCAGGGCGCCGAGCAGGACTGCGCTATAGCCCCTTTATTTACTAAAGCCGCTTTCTTTGGGCTAACGGATACAGAGTATGAGGAATATAAATAATGAAATACAATCGCAAATACGGATACGGATCCCCTTTTCTTGTCAATTTGTTTTTTTTTTCTTTCTAGAAAAGGGAATGTTTGTTACTTAATATTCTAATTTTCTCGTCCTTTAGCTGCTCTCTCTAAAGAAAATTCACAACCGAATGAGACATAATGTAGTCTTCAAAGTGCCCCCAAGTGAGGACGATGTTGCAATTGGCGTGATAACCATCACACTTACACAGTCTGGGAACCTAGGGATGTCTCGATCAATGGCATTCGTCATTAGATACGAAGGTTGGTCTACAATCTTGAATCAATCCTAGTATTGTAATACAGAGAGATGGCCCGTTGTTATTTTTATTTTGTAGTTGACGAACTATAATTAAACATAATACTATGAACGTTAGTTTCGTCCTTGTTCTTTTTTTAAAGGATTTGCTTTGTTAATGGGTAAATATTATTGATTTTTCTTCACATATTAAGCTCCGACTGTTACTTTCGTAAACTTGACCTAACAGGAAAGCATTAGTCTGGAAAATGAACATAATTATCAGTTTCGTAAAAAGAAATACCTAGGCATAATATGAAATTCTTCTTGTCAGCTTTTGGAGAGTTTCTTATGATACAACAATATTTTGATCAATTGAAACATACACGCGTTCAAAATCAGTTGGTAGACATTACATTTGCACTGATATATATCCTTTTCATTTATTTGGATTATTTTCTACTTCTTTTCTTATACTTTGGACAATGATTGTATATTTAATAATAGTGATCTGAAAAGTGTCGTAATACTTGTATAAATTTTCTTTTAAAACTCTCTATCATCGTATACATGATTACAGATCAAATCAAGAGTCCTGAGTTTACTCCAGTTATCCGGTAAGCATGGCGTAATCAATCTATTAACATTTTCGAAATAAATTCAAGTTAGATTGAGGTGCATTACGAGATTTTTTAATCTAAGTTTCACTACAATTTTGTTTAAGATATTAAGTGAGACAAATAGGCCTATTGTCTGAAATAGAAGGTAATTATATTCTTGATTGGTCTTTCCTTTTGTAGGAAATTTAAATGGAATTGGAAGATCATGAACATCTTATAATGCAACACAATGCAGGAAATGCACTGTAACTGAGATGAAAATACATATACATGTATTTGTTTTTATAGAGAAATCGAAGGAACTTCTCGAAATGATCTCCCTGATAAAGATGTCCAGAAAATCGCTGAAAAGCTTTCGATAGACGACTTTTATGACCTGGGAGTTGCACTAGGTTTTCAAATACAACAACTGGATGCAATAGAGTATAAGAGGCTCAAAGACAGACAAGAGGCCATCTGCGAAATGCTGATAACATGGAAACAGAGACAACTACCACATCAAAACGTGAAGGAAGTGCTTCTTTCACTCCTGAAGTCTGTAGAAACAGAGGCAGAAAATACGAAAACGACAGGTATAATTGTTACTCATTTAGATTCATCAGCAGATTGTTAACACTCATAAGAATACCAAACATAATGCCTGATGACTCAGAATGATATTATACCTAAGATGTGTATAGATCTGAACTAATCTTTTGATTTTAATAGTTATACATTGGCCATTGTTGCTACGGGGGGGGGGGGGGGGGAGCTGGCCGCCAATGGTGATCGTAGTAATCATTGGTGTGACGCAATATGTTTCTATATAACAACATTAAAAGCCGCAGACTCCTATAATAAATTAATTCTTTTACATTTCTGCGAGATGAAGAAAGGATTGAAACAACTTCCACAAAGAAAGAGCAATGGATGAAAAGGCGCGGTCTCCTTTGTGATCATTCAGACATTAAACAATACAATGAAACAACAAGGGAAAAAAGGAATATAAAGTTATCGGCATAGGAACCTTTGATATTCACAATGAAAACACTGCAATATAGACTTAAATAGTCTTCTAAAAATTACGATAATAATGATGTTAATAACTTATAATGATAACACACACACAAACACACACAAGAACTAGATTTGTAATACTTGTTTAGAACAAGTATAGGTGGGCTGATCCAACCAAAAATTGAGACAAAATAAAGGGTACATTTGAAATAGCTTTTTTGTCTCAGCTACAACATACTCGAAGCTCAGCGTAAACGAAGCTACAACAACGCAGATATTGCTCGCGAAGGACGGGAATGTAGAATCAAGTTTTGAGAAAAAGTCATGTCCCATAGAGAATACACGCAAAATGTGAAAAATTGACATGCCTCCTTTAATCTCAAAAATACGCCATGATGCCTTTGTCAAAATGAATGATAATAGTGATTGCATTTGTAGAAATTGTCTCAGCTAGAACATATCAACATTTTGAAGAAAATCGATAATTTTTTTCAAAGATACAATCAATTTTCGAAAAAATATGCTGACGTCATAATATGCAAATTGAAATTTTGAGTTCGGAGGCCATTATGATGACGTCATGAGTTAATTGAAGGTCAAATGAGACATGAAATCATATCTCCGATTCATACTCCATCAAAATATGAAACAAAATTGGGGTCACCTTGCACCCTAAAGAGCTACAATGGATTTTGCATAGGCATGTTTTTGCCTATATATGCTTTATATTACAAGAGCTCGCGCGCACGGAAATTTATCTTTTAACGGTCGATCATTCCGTCATTAATAGTCATAAAGAGATAAACATGGTATCAATTTTTTTGTAAAAAAATATGTGGAATATTATGAAAGAAAAAAAATGGCGATTCTATGTTGTGCGATAATTCTACGCGCAAAAACGCGCACGCATGCGCGTGTGCGCGATTTTTTATAAAATGCTTAGAATGGCCTTAAACGTATGCAAAAAAAATTTGAGACGATTTTGAGCATTTTGAAATTTTGCGCGCGCATTGACGCGCGGACGTACGCGCACGCGCGCGTTATTTGACCTGAAATTGACCGGACGGATATTGACCTTGATCATGATGAATATGAATGAGAAATAGCTTTTGGTTATGAAGATATGATCATGAGTTGATTTTCCGAAAATTTTACAAAATGGCTCCTAAATGACGTCATCAGTCAAGGTCAATGTTGAAAACGTTATTGTGCTTTGTACATATGCCTTTACATATGTGTGCCAAATTTGAAGGCATTTGATTAAGCCATTTTCAAGTAATCGTGCTTACAAACAAGTGGTTAGAAATAAGAAAAAGATATAAATAAATAAATAAAGGCAATTCTAACGAAATTATAAGGTGGTCTGTACGTTATACAGCCCACCTGATAATGAATAATGATGTTTACATATTTCTAATGATGATGATTAATAATACAAATATCAGTTATAATGATAATAGTAGTAGTATTAGAAATAGTAACGACCATAGAATGCGAAGATTTTATTTTTCAAAAATATATTAGCCAACCAGGGAAGAAAAGAAATTGTGAAAGAATATAATTAAAACTATGTTTTCAAATACCTATTATTACAGTGTTTCATGTAATCAATTGTAATTATACAGAAGAATCTAATTTAACTATATATGTTTCTCTTTCTTTATCCAACAATGAAGTTCTTTGTAATGGATTAACTTCAGCTATTACTCTAACCAGGTAAGATTTTGTTCTTGGTATGTTTATTTCATTTTTAGTTTTGTATAAGATGTAATTATATATCAGTCTATTTTGTGTGTATAGCGCTTAGAGACTTCGGAGGTAAGCGCTTTATAAGTAACGTTTTTATTATTATTATTTTTAACCCTTACAATAAATCTAACCTTAAACCTTACTGCAATCCTTACTGACAACTCTAACCACGTGTGTTTTATTTTGTTCGCGAGATAAACCCAGAGCGAATGTCGCAGCGCTAAAAACCAGGACATCAAAAGGGATTTATCATAAAGGATGTCCACCCTGATAATTAGCTGGTATCAATATAAGCCGAAAAATTCAAGAAATAATTAGTGAGAGCTTGAACATTATCCGATTGAATTAGGAAATTAATGTACCTTTTTAAGTTCTCACCAGTAATACAAAAAAGGCACCACTGTAACGTATAAAGCATAACTATATTATACATTGAAGGCGTCGAACATCCAGAGATAGTTGAGTTCTTGTTTCAGACCGCAATTGCCTTCAACATGCATGGATATTGCTCTTATTCTTATTTATGACATTTCTATTGCCCTTTTAGAACCTAGAATTGCTATGAAGGTAATTTTAGACCCCACAATGTGTGAAATTTAGCCAATACGATCATACCAATTCAGTTCAACATTTCAAAAAACACGAAAAAGCCCACATCGCATGACAACAATTCGATTGACTGGATAACAGTTTCTGTCAAAAACCAGAAGTCAAGTTAATGTTTGACTCTAGTATAATAAACATCATTTCTTCTCAATATATTTAGTGACATTTCTGACCAAGAATTGCTTAGATTGGCTCGACATATCAAGTGGACGGACTTCATGGAGATTGGCACAAAGCTTGGATTCAGTCGGAATAAGCTTGAGAACATCAAACACAAGACATTGCAGAATCGCAAAGACGCTAACATCCAAATGCTCTGCACGTGGAAGGCATCTCAACGATCAGATCCTGAAGCGACTGAGACGTTGAAGTGCATTTGGGAATCTGTCTCTTTGGCATCTACGCCTACGGATGAGAATACAGGCAATTGTTCTTCTTCAATGTTAATAACTAATAGCTCTATGACTTGTATATATCGTATATTATATGATTGGTAATTGTAATCAAATGAAGAAACGAACGGACATCTAAACTGAAGTTTGTCTTCAATGTAATTAAATGTTTAGTGGTAATACAAATGGTTTTCAAGCTTCAGGTTGACTATCAGGGCTGATAATTTCATTCATAGCAGTCAGTTTGATGTGTCAAAAACTTGTCTCACTAGGTAAGACGAGATAGGGCGGAGCCATGTCTACACTCACGAATACATAGGATGTACGGAAAAACCTATTTAATACACAAACAACTTAAAACTAAAGCCTTAAGGCCCGGTCACACAGGGAGGACGCATGGGGAACGCACGGCCAGCGCATGGAAAATTTGCAATTTTGGCCAGTGCGTTGTCGTTCGCTAGGCGTGCGTCATCACTCGTTACTCGTTCGTCGAGCGCGCTGGACCCACGCTATGCATTCGTCGTCATACGCTGTGTGCGTCGGGATTTTTTGAGCATGCTCAAAAACGGGCGCCGAGCTCGACGCATGAATGTACACGCCAAAGGCACGCCAGACATGCGTGGAGCGCGCTAGACCAGCGCCAGACATGCGCGGAGCACACGCCCTGCATACGCACAGCGCGCTAGCTACACGCTGTGCATTTTGTGTCAGCTCGGTAGCTTTTCCAAAATTATGACAAAAGTTAGGCACACGGCCTTTTCCGATTTCCAACGCGCTGGCCGTGCGTCGTAGAACGCGGTGCATGCGTGGACCATTCGTCCAGCGCGCTAGCAACACGCTGTACATTCGTGGAAGTTGTTATCATGTGCGCTCTGTGTGCGCCCTGTGTGCGCCCTGTGTGCGCCCTGTATGCGTCCAGCGCGCTAGCAATACGCTATGCATTTGGTGTCAGCTAGCTGTATCTTCGACAAAAGTTGGGCGCACGACAACGCACTGGCCAAAATAGGAATTTTCCCATGCGCTGGCCGTGCGTTCCCCATGCGTCCCCTCTGTGTGACCGGGCCTTAAGCAGTGCTTTGACTGTCATGAGTCATGACACACATGCTGTTTAATATTCATATATTCTTCTCTCAGACGAAAGCTTGCCTCCGACCTCGTCGGCGACTCCTGAGATAAGAGCCACACCAAGTGAGCCTATAGAGCCTGAAGATATGGATATCATTACAACATCAGAAACAGGTAGATAACAGAATGATAATGATATGATTGCGAAAATGATAGCTTTATATACATTCCCATTGTATAAAACAATAACAGTAGGCATGACTAATGTAAAAAAACAATATCAAATATATCAATTTCGAAATAAGAAATTGATGAACTTCTTTAACGATTTTTTAATCACTTTATTTTGATGTAGAGCGGGATGAAATTAATGACGACCTTGAACAATGTGGGGGAACGCCAAGCACAGAAGAGCTTTGCAGCGTCGCTCTACCAGTGACAAGTCTGCCATTAGCATGTTCACTTGGAAAAGCCCTTCGTTTAAATGAAGACCTCATTGTTGGATTTATCGATCTACCCAGTTCGTCAGTACTCCAGAAGATCGCACGACAGCTCGTACACAGTTGGTGGAATGGTTTGAAAGAGGATGAAAGAGGAAATAAGTTTGCTAAGCTTCTCTCGGAGTTTAATATCTCAGATGTCAAAACAGGTTCGTTGGAATCATAAGGCTGAGTTTAACCGTAATCGTGTTGATAAGAAGTTAAACATTTTACCCTTTGAAAGAAAAGTAGTAAAGAAGATTGTCAGTAGGTAAAGATTTCTATTGATATGTATGTACAAATCACAGAAATTATTTGTGGAGTCTTTACTTTTCCCCATATTCATCAATGCTTTACAGTTAATTTCTTTATTTCTGACGCCGTCAATGTCCTCATTCATCACCGTCATAAATTCATGATGCTATGTCCTTTAAAGTGGATATTTTCCTTCACATTGATATATGCATTTTTTCAGTTTCCATAGGCTGTGGAGAAATCTCAAAAACCATTGGTTCCAAGACCAAACTACTGGACTTGTGCCATCGCCTGAGTGTTAAACCTTCTGACATCTTGCTCATAATGAGCACATTTCTGATCTTCCCGCCTCACATGATTGGCCGTAGTGCTCTGAAGATGCTTAAAGAGTGGGTACATCACGGTGGGACTAGGAAGCGGCTTCTGGAAGTTGCTCAGGCTTTCCGCTTCAACGAAGCAGCAGTCAAGATAGCAGAATGTAATGTCATTTGTGTTTCACATTACATTAAATGGTGGAGGCCTACTTGATCAGAAAAATATCAAACATTTTGACAGATTCATCATGTTTACTTACTATTGCCTAACTATAACGGAAACCCACATCCCCCCTTAGAGAAAATCATAATTGGCAGGAGCCTGTTCACTTTTAACTCCTACTAGGAAGGAGTAATCACAAGCCGTGTTGCTTGATGAGGAAACACGAAATGAAAATGAAATGGTCCCTTTACCAGTTATCTTTTAGACCTAAGAAGCGCCATATTCCAACAAATTAACTTGTTTGAATTTTACAGGAACATCTCGGAGATGTTGCCAATGATTTATATCTTTTAAAACTTTGACCAATGTATACTTTACTCAATACAGTCAAAAGGGACTTCCTTGAAAATAACTATGAACATAACTTGAAACAAAATGATATTTTGTATAGCTAAACTGTATTTTATTCGCATCAAGTTTCATATGGGGATTATCTATGACTTGTTTCCTTCTTATCCTCATTAGCAATGACATTCCAAGCAAGCTATAAACCTTTCTTCTCGCATGGCATCATTGGTCACAAGGGTGGAGAACTGACCCTTGATGAACTTGGAATTGCCGTTTCTATCCCCGAAGGAGCTCTGCCAAAAGGGATGAGATCAGTTGTAACTCTTAGCGTCCCAACTCACGATACTCCTAGGCTTCCCGTACGGGAGGGTGAGGTAGTCATTACTCCAGTCATAGAGGGTTCTCTGACACAAGAACTGCTCAAGCCTGCTACGGTGGTACTACCACACTGCACCACTCAAAATGAACGTAAAGACGACTCTTCTGTTATCTTGTACACAAGGACAGGACCAGGTACAAAGTTAGCGACATATTTTTATTCTCTTCACTTAAAGGGATCCGGTAACTTTGTCTCAGATTCTGAAACAAAATTCTGGATTTAGCTCATGATGCAATGATAATTATAAACCTTTAGGTCAGTCAGGAACCCCATGACTTTTACAAGCCGATCGCCTGTCTGATTATCAAGATATTTATGATTGGAATTACAAATTTTGAAAACCGTTCGCCTGACGGTTTTCATAACACTACAGTCTATTGGGGAAAACGAGTATGGTAAAACCGGTCACTCAAAGGTTTTTACTTTTTTGAGGCACTTCTTGATCATTTTGAAGCGCAATTTTTTAGGGCTTCAATATTACACCATACCACAGACACTGATAACACGTAGGGCCGTGTATCTCAGATTTAACATTGTTAAACGATCCCTTTAAAATAAAAAGTAATCTTCATCATTTGAAATTTGAATCCTGATAATTTGACAAATGAGGTGAATGACTCATTTCAATTCCTATATAAAGTAATATTCCTGTCACAAGAATCAATTTTCAAAATGATAAGCTGATAAAAGTTACTTTTGAATTATTTCTCCATGATAACGAAATATAAAATTAATAGAGTAGAACAAAGCTTGAAGTAAAATGTCAGAAAATGAAGTCGAATTCAATTCCTACTCTACTAATAATCAATATTGTACAAGCCTTTATTATCAGGGAGTAATTAGATATGTTTAATCAATATCTTTGAATCTTTATTTTCTTAAATTCAAAGGAACGTTCGGTCGTAGGAACATGAATCCATCACAAATCTCAAAAGATACGATCACGTTTCGTACAAGTCATCTTCAAGTCTGGGCTCTGTCATCGACCGATCTTCAAGGACTCCAGTTGAAATGTGTAGTCTTCCAGCCTCTCTTCATGACTCCTGCAGAGAAACCAACTCTACGTGCGTACATACTTCATCCGTATAGGAACTATGTAGAGGTATTTATATCATATGCTTTGCGGGCGCCATTTGGTACTGTGGTCATTAAGAGTTTCCGTTCTGACTGCTTAAATCGATACAACTTGTTCAAATTATAGCTTTGTGTTGAAATACGGGATTGAAATAAGAAAACAAAGGTGTGAAGTGGAAACTGCTCAGGAAATATATGTACATATAGTCTGGTCAACGTACCAAAATAAACGGCCAACGATTTATGCTGACAGCCTGAGGAGAAACTCCACAAATTGCGGTAAATTATACAGCGTAAATTTTGCTTCCTTTTTCCTTTCTTTTCCTTTCTTTTTGTTTGGTTAATGCGAACAGATTTTGGCATAAATATTCACATCTGAATAATACCCGCCTAAAAACGGCTACAACAACAACCTCATGGGATAAAACACTAATATGTAATTTCGTGGAACAATATACATTGTAGTAGCACGTGTGAAACGGGGGGGGGGGGGGGGGGGGGAATACTCTAAGATTTAAAATATGAGTGCGGGACTATGGCAACCACGAAGTATCTACATTTTGAGGATTCTTGTACATTATCTTACTGTGATGCTTGTGGTATAAGTGGTGATCAGCAAATTGACCGTTCATACATGACGTAGAGTTTTGTGATTATAGTCTTTCCCCGTAGGAGGTCATTGAAGTATTGATGTAGAATGTTTTGGTCCTGCATCACGTGTTATGCCCTGAAAGGCCTCACTATTATGTAAGGTGAATATTCAGCTTTAGTGCCATAAATATAATACAGATAAATAACATATATATGACGTAGAGTTTTGTGATTAGTCTTTCCCCGTAGGAGGTCATTGAACTATTGATGTAGAATATTTTGGACCTGCATCACGTGTAATGCCCTGAAAGGCCTCAATATTATTTACGTTGAATATTCAGCTTTAGTGCCATAAATATATTACAGATAAAGAACATATTTTGAGACCAAACTCTTCATTAATACTATTAATTTTCGAATTGTTTATTCATGATTTTATTTCTACCATTTAATTGTTACGCCCACATTAAAAGAAAAAAAACATATATATTTTAGTAAAGGTAATGTATGTGTTTTTCAGCAGGCCTACAATAATTGAGATTATTCATCTGCGTACGATTTAATAATTCTGCAAAACCTAGATTTGGATTGTTTATGTCATATTCCAGGATATAGCGAGAAAGGAGACGAGTTCTTCTGTACCCTACTGCCGAGTCCTGAAAGAATTCACGTTCTCTATTGAGTCAGAAACAAGGGACCTACAGATTTTGTTCGACGACGGAACGAAAAGAAACGAAAGAACGGTAAATATGCCTGAAAAATCTATTTATAAGGTCTGTTGAAGAATAATGGTCGACCCAGGAGTTAGGATTTAACTCATTGGATGTTCATTCTTGAAGCTGATTTGCTATTCTTTTACATAGCTATTTCGTTTCTAGATATACATTTATTTTCCAAGGTGGTCTATACATGACCTTTTTTAAATAAATGCAACCATTAAGAAAGTTGAAGTTACATTTTTCTTAAACAGTCACTGAATGATCAAGCATCTTCCTTATTTCGAATTTGGAGCATCTCCTCAAATCAAATATATGCCATCTCTCGATCGTTTCTCTCCCTTTAACAAACACATGCACATGCCAACATAATTTGGTAATGTTTATTTCATTATCAGTATTATGTCATTATTATTATCATCATATCATTATCATTGCTATTGTTGCTATCTTTCTTGCTGCCATTATTATAATTATCATTATCAATATTATCATCGTTGTTATTATTATTCCTATGATATTCAAACCAAGATGCCCATCAAGAGTGCACTAAGTGGACAGTGTAGCCCTCTGAACTTCGAGCTTGAGTTCTCTCCTGAGGAGAAAGGAAAGAAGAACGGCCATATCGACATACTACAAGGGTCAGCCACACGTGCAGAAAGAGAGTTTATCATTTCAATAGAAGGTAAGCCTACATTACAAGGAATTAGTAGGATATTAAGTGTCTTTCATTTCATCAAGCGTAGCCAGGTACTTCGAAGACCTTACGTCAGTCATTTCCGTAATGAGTTACATAAAATACTTTACATAAGTCATATATTGTAACTAGATATCTCAAGGAACCTACACAAGTTCTTCCTGTAGCCAGTTACTCCAAGACCCTACATATTTACCTACAAGACCCTGCATACCAGTAATTCATTTCTGTATCCTGTTATCTTGAATACCTAAATAACTAATTTACTGTAACCATTTGATCTCAAAGACCATACATCAGTCATTTCTTCCCCTTCAATAAGAATCATTAAATGTGTTTTAAAGTCTCACATATAGCACACACTAATGCCCCCCTCCAAAAACAAAAACAAAAACAAAAAGAAGAAAGAGAATAGCTAAGGGTAGCATGACTGTTTCAGATCTTAAATCTGTTTCTCAGAAATTAGATTGCATTATCGTATTTTATGAAATTCTTGTGAGAAAAAAAGTTATAAAAAACCTATGAATTATCAACTCTAAAAACACTTCTATTTATATTAAATACATAGTACTTCTAAATACTGAACAATTTATTCCTCTAAAAACACATCTATTTATATTAAATACATAGCACTTCTAAATACTGAACAATTTATTCCTATTGTATTACTTTATTACATTCAATGTAGATGAACCAGAATATGCAGTCGATCACACAGATTCGTAAGTAAACAAATATCATCATCTATGTCCCATAGCTTTGAGGCTATTGTATTACAATGAAATGAACCTTGAGACCCAGCTTCATAACTTCCTGTCTTCAGCTGTTCTAGTTAGCTACTAAAATAATTAATTTCCGTCCATTGCTTGATGTTATCAGTTCATGTCCTAGTTGGTCTGCCCCTCATTCTTCTCCGATCAGTTTCTGCTTACAAGATGGTGTTTTCCAAGCTATTCTTTCATCTAGTGACCGTGCCAAAACACTGCAGTTGTCTTCTTTTCACAATTGTGATGAGGTGACCATGTTCCCCCTGATAACCCTCCCTTATCCCTCTCGGTTTCTCGTTGGACGTATGCAAATTATAGTGGGTATGGAGAAGCCTTATAATTAAGAAAATAATAATAATAGCCTAATTTTTGTTTCTAGGTGCAGCACATATTATTACCCCGGACCTCAGCATATCTAGCAGTTTATGATATGTTAGGTGGTAATCATATAGTTCATCGCAGTATCCCTTCAGCTTACTCCGAACAGCCTGCTTTTCTGTTTTAAGGGTGTTGGCATTTCAGTATAGGGTCTAACTGTCATTTGTGTTCACCTCCTTTAAAGTGACTCGGTAACATGGTTGAAAGTTGATCAAAATTTTCATAAATTTTGTATGAAATGTGACTTTTTATATTCCTTCTACTGTACTAACCCTTTTACATGCACAAAATCATGAATTTTTAGCAATGACGTCACTACCTTAGCACCACTCTCTCTCTCTCATCTGAACCATGTTACAAAGCACCTTTAATAGGTCTCCTTCTGTTTTATAGGCGACTGCAGAGTTGTTACATCTTATGTTTTCTTTTAATATTTTTGCACCGGTCATTGATCAACTTTTCTTTTGCTTTCTTAGTTGATTTCTTACTGCATTGTTGGATTCTCTATTACACTTGACAGTCAGCATCACTGAGGTACCATTTCTTCTTCAACTCCCTCCCATTCATTGTTTTTTCATGTCCCTTGCTCTTTCCAGAACCTCCATTGAATTGGCAATGAAACGCCGATTCAACTGATTGTTGACGTTTTCAGCATTTGTGTCTGCAAATATAAGTGGAGCAAATCTTCCACCAGTCTTAGCCTCCAATTCTTTAGCAATGTCAGGATCTTTCAATTTTTCCAAGCTGAACTTCATTCTTGGTGACCTCTCTTTTCTTAGTTTCTTTTCTTAGCTTCTTATTCCTGGTCACTCCTTATGCCAAGTACAGGAATGACCTGGGTTGAGCAAGGTTTAGATTTGATGGGAAACGTCGGTTGATCATGGTATAGTCGATTACGTTGTGGGTTTTATCATCTGATGAGTGCCATGTAGCTTCCCGTGACATTTCTCGGAGATATAGGGTGTTTACCAGAACATGGAAGGTCGTGAAACTCAGCGAATTCCAGCAGGATATGTCCCCTCCCATTCGTATTTCCGAGACCAAATCTTACCGCAGTCCCTTGCCATGTGGAATATCTGCATCGACTCCCACCTTGGCATTCCAGTCTCCAGTGACCAACACCACGTCGTTGTTTGGGATCTCCTTCACTTGTCCAAGAAGCAGTTTGTAAAGCGCCATCATCACCATCATTTATATTATAACAATGTACTTTAAAACTCTGATTCATAATCTTGGCATGTATCCAAATCATTATTCTTTGGGAATGGACATTATATAGACATTTATATAGGGATTTATCATTCCTAACGCGTAACTGGTCATTAAAACGTTCCAAATACCCGTAATTAGTATATATTGTGATCGTGTTTTGTCAAAAGAAAGACAGGGATTAATATCAATAACTTACAAAGGAATCTGCCATACCTCTTTTGGCTTGTATTTTTTCGTTTACATATTTTCAATTTTTTTCGACCCCCCCCCCCGCCCCTTCCCCATCGAATGTTATGAATTTACTTACCTACAGGCAGGGGCGATTGCAGTATGTATCCAACAATCTTCTTGAGACCCTGGCCGGTGTGATCCAAACAACGAAGGACTTAAAGTCCCTTGGCAATCATCTTGGCTTCTCTTCTTCATCTATGAAGAAATACAACGAACAAGCAGATGTGTCCTTTGATAGTGTCTCAAGGTCAAGCTTTGGTGAGATGCTGCGTGACTGGAGACGGCATGTTCGACCTAGTGAGCAGGTAGATGAACTTCATCTGGCATTGCAAAATGCTGGGTTAGGTCATGCAGCTCAGGTCATCCTACACGATCGTAAGTACTATGCAAGACTAAACAGTCTCCTTGTATTGTTAGAAAGATGAAACGAGAATATGTCTTAGAATCCCCTTCTAATAAACCATAGACATAGGCACCAAAAGGGTTTTTGTAGCTTTAGTGATCACTGAAACGATCTGGAATGTGCTCGAACTATTTCGAATACTGCCCAAACATTGGTAAATACCCATTTAATACACATCGGAATGTTCATAATAACTTAAGGTAACAAACTTGTCAGATATTGTTAGCACCGAGCAACGCCATATACCTGGAACCTACAACATTAGAGTTCAGTACGGAACGCCAACTTCCCTTTGGGCGTCTCATTATCCAGAGCAACCAATTTATCACAATGCTCCCAAATCCACGGGAACGTTTCCTGTATAAGCAATGGCTGTAATTTGTGTATGGCAGCAGTTACAAAGATAATGTTCCGTTACCGCCCTTTCAGGATAAAAATGTCAATTAAAAAAATCCTGAATTGTTTTCTTCCCCTAGTTTTGTATGAACCATAAGTGAGTAGCTTAATTATCTAAATATTCGAACTATTGAATTTCCCTTCTTTTCTTGCCAAATTTTATTTTGCGAGAAATTTAATTGTTAATTTGTGCTTAATAATCATACGTTAAACCTTGTTTATTTACTGTTAATGTCTACATTTTTGTAAATTCATTAGTAAATGTTAATCTCTATATGTTACACCAGTGAAAATCAAATATCCAGAAATGGACAATAAATACTAAATCGAAATTGAAATTGAAATTTGTAACACGTCCAACTACTGAACCTATTTATTTTCTTTCTTCACTATTCCGTTTTAGTGAGTAGCAAGAGGCGCTTTGCTCAGCGCAGGCAAATATGGGAATCAAAGAAGTAGGTAACCCTGTCATTGAAATGTTTGTCATCATCCCACGACCAAGAATGGATTTACTTCATTAATGCATTAAGCTGAGAAGCCTACATCTTGAGAAACATGTATTCTAAGTTTGCGCCATTCTCAACCTGAATCTCGAAGTTACTGTGGAATGTCCCCCATCCGATGCTGCTGAGAGTAATGTAGTTAAGCTACATATGATAATAATTTTTTTGAATTATATTTCATGTTTGAAAAGGTTGTTTAGATATGGATTATTAAGAATGGTAAACACTTATAGGGTTCGTGTGTGTGTGTGTGTGTGTGTGCGAGAGAGGGGGTTGTATGTGTAACAAAAGTTTCGGTGCTTGGTAGGCCTTATTCTTTTTCCTTTCACCCTTCCTCAATGGTATCTAACAGAGACGATAGAGCAGCACACTCCAAATCATTAACATGTGACAACATAATCATTGGATATTTTCTTTATCGAAAGGCTATATGAATATGTTTTACGTTTGTTTAAAAAATGGCAATGTACATAAGATTATAATTGCAGTCAATATTGCCTTTTCTTAAAGGTTTTTTATACACCGTTTCAAATTCTATTACTAGAATAGTCAGGTGTAAAGGATTGTAATTACAGAATATATTTTCTTGTTTAAAAGGTGGTATGAATACTGTTCTACTTCTCTTGCTACAATATAATATACATTATCATATTAATAACAGTTTATATGTATATTCTTAATTTTAAGGTTTTATGAATACTGTTTCAGTATCATGATAATATCAGAAGATATTGTTCATTTAAGATTGTATAAATACTGTTTCAGTTCTGTTTCAACAATTACAATGTACATAAAATCGTAATTACAGAATACATTTTCTTTATTTTAAGGTTTTATGAATACTGTTTCAGTATGATGATAATTTCAGAATATATTTTCGTTATGGTAAGGTTTTTTTAATACTGTTTCAATTCTTTTGCTACAATAATAATGCACATAAGGTAATAAATACCAGGTTATGGTTCATCATAAGGTGGTATAAAAAACTGTTAATCATGAAAATAAGACACTAATTACATACATAATTGTCTTTACTATATAGCTATATGACTAGTGTCTCATTTGTATTGTGACAACGGTCATGTGCATAAGACAATACTTACAGGATATATTTTCCTTCATGGCAAGGTTTTGGGAAGATTGCTCATTTCGTTTACTACAATGATTATGTAGGTAATAAATGCAATGAATATATGCGTTTAATATCATAAGGTTGTATAAAAACGGTTTAAGGTGTATGGCTGCAAAGATCATGGATAAAAGGTAGCTTTATGATTCAGAGGATATTTTTGTTTATTGCAAGGTTGTATGACTACTGTTTCAGTACTTTTGCTACAATAAGTATATACATAATATCATTTCAGTTATGTTTCAACAATAACAATGTACATGAAATTGTAATTACAGAATATATTTTCTTTGATTAGAGGTTGTGCGAATACTTTTTCAATTATGTTGCTAGAATAATCATATACATAAGAAAATACTTACAGAAAATGTTTTCTTTATTATGTGAATACTGTTTAAGTTATATTGCTAAAATTATATTGCACATGTAGTTCTATACTTCGATAAAATAATAATATGGTTCATTATATGGTGGCATGAAAACTGTTCAGTTTGTATTACTAGAAGTAGTAATTTCTTATTTTTAGACCAAAGTGTCTTTACTATACGGCTACATGGCTATTGATTCATATGTATTGCTACATTGGTCATGTAAACATTACAAGAAATATGTTGTTCATTGCAAGGTTTTATGAGGACTGCTCATTGGTTTGATTACAGTGACCGTGTACATTATGTAATAACTGAAATTAATATATGCGTTATTAAAGGTTGTATGAAAACGGTTTTAAATGTATGGCTACACAAACCAAACATATTATTAATTTCAGAGGATGTTTTCTGTATAGCAAGGTTGTATGAATGCTGTTACACTCCAGTTGCTACAATAATCATTTACATGGGATAATAATAACAGAAAACATGTCTTAGTTGTATGAATACTGTTTCAGTTCTATTGCTACATAATCATAATATACATAAGATAGTACTTACAGAATATATTTAATTTGTTGTATGAATAACGTTTCAGTTCTATTGCTACATAATCATATACATAAGATAGTACTTACAGAATATATTTAATTTGTTGTATGAATACCGTTTCAGTTCTATTGCTACATGATCATATACATAAGATAGTACTTACAGAATGTATTTAATTTGTTGTATGAATACTGTTTCAGGTCTATTGCTACATAATCATATATACATAAGATAGTACTTACATAGTATATTTAATTTGTTGTATGAATACCGTTTCAGTTATATTGCTACATAATCATATCAATAAGATAGTACTTACATAGTATATTTAATTTGTTGTATGAATACCGTTTCAGTTATATTGCTACATAATCATATCAATAAGATAGTACTTACAGAATATATTTAATTTGTTGTATGAATACTGTTTCAGTTCTATTCCTACAATAATAATGCACATACTGTAACAGGTACAATAAATATATGGTTCATTATAAGGTCGGTTGAAAACTGTTCTATTTGTATTGCTAGAATAATCATGTTAATAAGACATTAATTACAAACCAAGTTGTCTTCACTATACGGTTATATGACTAGTGTTTCATTTGTATTTCTACATTGGTCATGTATACACGACAATAATTACAGGATATATATTCTTCACTGCAAGGTTGTTTGACAACTTTTGCTGTTCTGTTGTTACAATACTCATAAAGACCTTCATATGATAATAATCATCGAATGTATTTTCTTTGTTTAATCAATAATGTTATGACCAATTGATACAATAATCATTTACATATGGAAATAATATGGTAATTTTATTGTAAGGTTGTATGAATACTGTTTTATTTCTGTTGCTACAATAATCATATGCATATGGTAAGAACTACTGAATATATTTTGTGTTGTATGAATACTGTTTCAGTTCTATTGCTCCAATAATCGTATATACACACATGATGATAATTACAGAATATATTTTCTTTGATGCATGAATACTGGTTCACTTCCATTGCTACGCTGATACTGCATATACAGTAATACATACAATAAACATATGGACCATTAAAAGGTATTCATGCAAATATTCATGTGAATATTCACTTATATACGACCATAATAACAAATGATTATAATTAAGGGTGTATGAGTAGCGTTTCATTTGCATCGATAGTTCGCTACAATAGTCATGTATATACGAAAATAGTTGCAATATTTAATGAATACTTTTTCAGATCTTTTTCTACAATTATCATGTACATTAGGTAGTGAATATCTGCGCTATTATAAGCCAGAGTAAAAACTCTTCTAGTTGTATGGCTACACCAATCATGTATATGAGATGGCTTAATAATTTCAGAGTATATTTTCTTTATTGCAAGCTCATACGAACCCCTGTTATATTGTTGCAATGATTATGTACATTATGGAATAACTGCAGTTAATATTTGCTTTACTATCATGACTCTAGGTTTTGTATGAACATTGCTCCAGTTGTATTGGCACAACGATCATGAACATAAAACACTGATAGCAGCGGATATTTGTTATGAAACTTTTTAATTAATATTGCTACAAATCATTTGAATAATAGTTAAAGGTAAAGACCAGTATTGGCAACGCCCCAATTTCAAAAAATGAAATGGAAGCTCTCATTACCAATCATGTGAAAGAATATGTTTTGACTAATACATGATGATAAAAAATTTGCCGGGAAACCGCCTACTAATTCATATATTTGGTAAACTTATTTCTCTCATGGTCTGGTGAGAGAGATAGGGTAGTCCCATATACATCTTTCTGTGTATAGTGCTTGTAACTTTACGAAGAATGGGCCAAATTTCTTATCATTTTGATGATTCCAGAACCTTGCAGATGCTAGATGCTAGATGATCAACCTTTTCTGATCGATTCCACAACGTTTCTTTCACAATGCAATCGCATGACCATTACTGGTCTTTACCTTTAAGGTTAAGTTGTGTGGTAAACAGAAACTATGATTTGTGAGTTTTTCATTCATTTTATATATTCAGAAGAGTATCATTGAAGCAATGCAACTTTAAGATGACTGATCATAAAAGACTACCATATTTGAAAAGAGACGAAGTACACTGTAGATTCAGTATTTGAAATAAGTTTTGATGACACACGTGTGACATCCAATAAATATGTGCCACATGTATGTGAGGTGTTTTCCTACTGTGTGCCGTTCTCAGCATATTGTAATGATGTGTATATCTATTCTGTTCCTTGTAATAGTTTATGTCAGTTGATATGGTCCTTTATGGTTTAATCTCCATAATGAATTGATATTAGTATTTACTTTGTTTACGTTTTTATTTCTTGTATTCAAAATATTTTATATTATTTATAGTCATTTTTTATGTGTTTTGCAATTTTAATTACTGCCTTGACTGCATTTAAAATTATGTAGCGTTTCTAACATGTAACGGTTGTAATACGAAGATGTACAGCAGTACTAAAATCAATCGTACAATCCTTAATAAATACATATGAAAAATATGTGATTTCTAAACCTGGAAAGTAATCATCCACATGTATATTCCTATTAACATAATCAACACTTTTTCTATGACTTGCATTTTTTTTTTAATGATCATGTACATATATACAGTAATGTTTGTATTATATTAAGTTGTGGTAACGTTTCAGTTGTGGTTCCGAAGTGACCATTTACATTAATAATGCTGTGATAAAGTAATAGATATAGCGAAAGTTTTGCATACAATTATCATACATTGCCGCGATCTGAGAGAGCTGTCTAATGGACCCCTATGTAAAAAATACTTTAGAAGAGTCAAGTTGGAATGAGGCTGCTGATTACATATCATCTTATGTTAGTTTTATGGTTCACTTTATATCAGCTACGATTTAGGTAGCAACCTTATTTTTGTTGGGGGGATAAAGGTTTGCCTCTGTGTTGTTGAGGTTTCTTTGTTTGTATTCCTCATGCTCCTGTGGTCATGACTGTGTTTCATTTGTATTGTTATAATAGCGATAAACTCAATTTTATTGGA
The DNA here is from genome assembly GCA_035222895.1 of Strongylocentrotus droebachiensis. Lineage (NCBI taxonomy): Eukaryota > Metazoa > Echinodermata > Echinoidea > Camarodonta > Strongylocentrotidae > Strongylocentrotus > Strongylocentrotus droebachiensis. Next base: position 382,835 of record JAVYIG010000241.1, on the reverse strand, counting down.
TGATATGCGACCATATGTAAATAGTCTAATTCAAAATTTCCTTTGTTTTCTTGAGTTTAATATTTTTTGTTTCTATCTAGCAAATTAAGTTCTGTTTTCTTTTGTTTCTTTGCTTTGATAATAATGTTATCCTACCATGCCATGATTGATTTCAATCAATTATTTGACTTTGATTCATGTGTTAATGCACCACATAGTTTGATAAACTAGAAACTGCCCCAAAGCCCATTTCCCCCTAAATGAACGACTTCAATGATTATTAATGGACCAACAAATCAATTCATGTATACTGACTCTATATTTTCAAATAGCAAAATATTTCATGCAGGATTTTTCTTCGCATAAATTTATCGGATTACTGAATGTAGAAACCGCCCTCTTTGTGTTTGCTCCGATGTATTTTGTTCTTATCAATGGTAGGGCTTTCTCCAGATATGTGAATACATCTTCCCTGAAGTCTTCTTTCGTTGATTAATTTTTAGTGTAATTGAATACAATTTTTCACAAAAAACAATCTATATCATGCAGATATATCAGACATAATTTTTGGTAGTCCGAGTATTATCATACTTATTCAATAGCTTAATTTTTAGCGATTAAAAAAAAAGGATATACCAACGAAAAATCAGGTAGAACGTAATTTTGTGCTTTTATTCCTAGATTATTTAGAAAAAGGAAAGAGCCTTTTGAAGAAAAGAATTTGGAGCATTATAACTGACAGAAATGTGGTAAATAATATGAAATTATATATGTGCTTATGTGGGGCGCAGTGACAAGGATGTATGTGAGACTGTGTGATGATCTGAATTGTTCCCGGGGGGAGGGGGTACTCAAATATTAGGACATATGGGGGTGTGCTGCTCTAATAGGTCACTTTTTCACACACAAAATCATGGGCCCCACTTTTAACAAAAATATCATTATAAATGGGTCCGATTTTTCATGCAAACACCCGAAAACACCCGAAAATTGTGAAAAATGGGTCTTTTTCACTTGGGTGTCGATCGCGAAGGTTTCATGATTTTAAAGAGCGCCATCACGCTACAGACACAATTCTCCCCGGCTATCAGAGCCCGTTATACATCATCTTCCACCCTGATATAATTGTCCGTGGTCTTAGTCGCGTCATTAGGGACTTTTAGATTGAGTGGATGAGAACACGACGAACGCCTACTGATCATGCGAGTCAACGTACTCAACTGCCCATGTTGACTACAATAGACCATTTTCGTAATGTAACCAAATTTAATGCACAAGTCTTTGTGAAGTGCCTGAATACAAATTATTTCATTCACCTGATAAGAATAATAGTAATTAAATAGTTAGAATGCAAACTGCATTTATCAAGTGTTGCTTGGTAGGTCAAGCCATAACGTTTGTCCAACCTGGCAACAACTAATGTATGCACTTTGGAATATGTCTATTGAAATACTACTATTCTTACCAGGTGAATGAAATAATTGGTATTGAGGCACTTATGCATTCATTTTGGTTACATGACGAAAATTGCCTATTAGAAATCTTTTATATAGCACAAAATATACAGTTCCTCATTCTACCCTCAACAATTGCTGTGGTAGACAAATGAACATCCCTTCACTGCTATTATGTAAAAATGTGTAGAACAGGTGAATATGCATGTGACACCTGTTCTACACATTTTTACATAATAGCAGGGAAGTGATGTTCCTTTGTCTACCTGAGGAACTGTATATTTTATGCGCACGCGGCATAATACTAGTACCGTACTAGATTTAGGAAAATCAAGGTTGAAGCATTCTCGATCGCCGACTGAGACAACGTGACGCATGCGCAGTGCCTTAAAATGACGTCACACGTTGCAGTCAAAGCTATCGACGTGCAAATCTAAAAGTCCCTAATGCTAGAGATAATAAGACTTATCACAAAGTGAGTCCATTAAGTACATGAAAGGGTTCAAACCTAATACTACCGATCCGTGCATTAAAGAGCGAATATTTCAACAGTATATGTGTGCCATTCCCGTGGGCGAAAATAAGAGCAATAAAAGCAGCAGTAATAATCATAGAAAATAATAACAAAGACCATCCTGACACAGGATTTATAAAAGTGAGGGAAAAAACCCAAAAGGAATTAACAAACGAATCATGGTTATGTTGTTTTAGGCTCGTTCAGATATGATTCGGTAATCCTACCCCTCCCATTCATATTTGAATGAGGCTTAAATAGTACTTCCCGTAGGTACCCAATCCCTAGACAACCCTCCCCCTCCTCCCAACCTTCCCATCAGCATGAATCAGCAGGTCGGATAATCTTTTTTTGATGACGGATCATCTAATCACCGAGTGTAAAGCAAACAAAAAAATCAATGAAAACATTTCATTAACATTGTGCCGGGTAATCTTATCATGTTCTGCAGAATTTACTCATGATGAGATCAATACCTGGACTGGAAAATAGAATTAAACTCCCAATGACGTACACTTTTTATTGTTATACAAACTCAATATTGTAAATGGCAACACAGGGGAGAGGGGAGGGGGAGGAGAGGGAGGGGAGGGGAGAGGGGGCTCGACTCGCTCTGATGGAGAGTGCTCTTAGTACTTTGCTGTAATTATGCTCACTCTTTAACAAAATTTCTGGTAAGGGGCTGATTGTCCTCCCCCTCCAATCCCACTCAATGGTTTTGCACACCCCCCCCCCCCACACACACACATTGGTCCCCGTAATCCGATGATTTGCGTGTGTCTTAGGAATCACTCTGAAGGTAAAGTTTTAGTAATATATCTACTTCAAAATCCTTGGGGGGGGGGGGGTGGGAGCGAAATCCAGGCCCCTACCTTTTACGTAGCAGTGCATGCGCATGCAGGCGATAATTAATGTTTATTCGGTGTACATGGTAAAGGATAGACCCAGGCCGGCCGTCTAGAAATTAAGAAATATAATCAATAGGTATAACCATTGGCGTACTGATGGGGTTCGAATGTGGTTTATTTCTAATTTGATACCAGTGATTTCCAAATGTTGCTGAAATACATGACTGTCCCGAAAAGTTTCCAGGATTTTCCTCACTTTTTGGGGGTAAATATTAATTTGTTATGCGTTTGTTGGAAATGACAAATCCCCGAATTTATAGTCAGGCAAACAAAAACTAAAGTGCCCCTTTTTACATAAGAAAGATGCCCCCTTTTACTTCAGATAAGCACCCCTTTTTAATTGCAAATAGGTGCCCGTTCTTACAAGAGCCTCTTACCAACTCTCATAAGAGCCCCTGTACCTCCGATACTTGCCCTATTCAAATCTGAGAGGTGCCCATTTAAATTGCCCTTTTCTTTTGTAATAAGTTGCCTTTTTTTATCTTTGAGGAGTGCAACTTCTCATCTCTCATAAGTGCCCCTCTTTTTTAATTTTTTTATACACGTGCCCTCTTTTTTCTTTCTCATAGTGCCCTTTTCCTTTCGAGAAATGCCCCCTTAAAAAAAAACAAGAGCCACCTTCTCTTCTCATAAATGCCCCTACTCACACCTCTGATATATACATCTATTTAAATCTCGTAGGTGCCCCTTTTCCTACGACAAGTGCCAATTTTCTTTCGTAATAAGTGCCCCTTTCTATTCTCACAAGTGCCGTTATTCATCTCAGGTGGGTGCCCTTTTCAGATACAAGAAGTGCCGCTTACCACCTCTGATAAGTGCCTATATTCATCTCTTTCAATTGGCTCTTTTCAAATCTGAGAGGTGTCCCTCATATTTTTTTTTTACAAGTGCCTCTTTTTATTCCTAAAAGTGCCCCTTTTCATTCCCTAAAGTGCCCCTTTTCATCCCGATGAGTGCCTTTATTCAAATTTGAGAGATGCCACATTTAACTTTGTAATTAGTGCCCCATTTCATCTCTGATAATTGCCCCACATTCTCCTTTGTAATAAGTGCCCCTTCTCCATTTGTATAAGTGTCTTTTTCATCTCTGACGAGTGCCCTATACCAAGTGTGAGAAGTGCCCCATTTCACTTTGACACGTGCTCTTTTTCTTTTCTAATAAGTGTCATTTTGAACCCCTTTTTCCTTTCACCATCAAATGTGCTCATAATTTAATACAACTAAGAGCAGTTTTTCATTAATTTCGCTCGCATTTAAAGTTGATAAAATTATGATTCATATTAAATATCTTTTTGGTCTTTCACGATTATATTGTGCTTAAACCCCATCAGAATTGTTTCTTTTTCCTCCTCATAAAATGTAGTTATTTCGGGAGTTATTTGCACTCGCAAATCTTAACTGTTTTCTCGCTCGCTCGCTTGCAAATAAATATATTGAGACCATCAAGCAGTATATGAGACTAAAATAAAGAAACATACCTTGAAATAATCCATGATAATGTAATTACAATGTAGGGGGTATATACCAATGTCATAAAATGGCATATTTTCAATTTGAGGTTTCTCTTTGTAGATGCCCCCTTTTCAGTGTCCCCCCTCTTTTCTTAGACGCTCTACCGCCCCTGGATAATTGAAGGGATATTAAATTATCATCTCATCGCTCAACGTGTGAAGAACATTAATGCAATGAATCAATTAATTTGTTATTATAATAGTGGGTAGATGCAAAGTTCTCTAGCCTCATGATCTAATCAATATAACAAAAAAACAGTACGCCATAGCTAAAACGTAGTTTGTAGGCCCACTTGACCGTTATCGTCAAGATCCGCCTTCCCCTCTTAAAAAACAACAGCCGAATATTCCACCTGGTGGTGATGCGGATATTTTTTTCTGCCGCCCAAAAAGTTTTTGATTATTACTCCACTGAGTATGTAACGCCTAATAACGGGCACAAGATATCCCCCCTCCCCCCAGAAGCGCATCTAAATAAAACAAAAAAACACAACAGTCTGGTCATTTTCGTCAAATTATTCGTAGAAGTGCTCTGGTAAAAGAGACTACGCCATTAGCTCATATAGATATATTATTATTACTATATTCATTCATTATTGTTTTTTGTCAAGCGATCGCTCAGTAGACGAAGGAAACTTGAGGAAGAAAGTGACGGTTAGCTGTTAGTGGGCACATTTAATTTTATGCATCTTTAACTTGTAGTACGACAAAGGAACACTAGATGGCGCTAGACTCATTGCTTCACAAAGCTACTATTATAGTAAGATATTTGATCATACAAAAGGAAGAGGGCTTGAGGCACAACTAACTTGGGACATTCGACATGCAATAGGTTTTGCAGTGGATGCACGTGAGAGTTTCGTCCAATTTGAATGATGATTTTGGAGGTTCATTGTTTATTCATGAGCAGTGACGTCTACAACTCGCCAATTTCCGATTGTTTCGTTCCGCCGTGTCTCCTTGATTTGATCAAGATTAATTTTGTTTGGCGATTGGCTATTACCAAAATGCTTATCATGCATGAACATTTGTTTCATTCCCACAACCTCCTGCGATATGTCCACAAATATCTAGAAAATGGTGGTTGTATGAACCGTGCAATTTTTAAGTTACTCAATTACAAACAAGGAAACATTTTCCTTATAAGTGAATGTCTATTATGATAGAAGTTTGTCAAGTAAACCTCAGTGAAGCAAAAAACCTTCAGGCGACCATCGACATCGACGTGGTGCCATATTATACCAAAAAAAGTAAGTAAAGATCAATTTTGTGTGAAGATCTCTGAAATGATTGTGATGTGTTCGTCGTGGCATTCCAGGGGCTCTCTATATCGTTATAACGTATTACTCCCTATCCCATCCCCTTTTTGTCTGACCCTGCTTGAATGAACCCTAATTTAAGTCGTCGACGGTAACATTTTTTTAGAAACAATCAGAAGTTTATCGTAGATTATCTCTTTTGAGCACCATAGCCTTCATATACCGTGTGAGTCAAAAAAAGTTTACACCTAGAAAATTGCTAAATATTTTAAAAATCACCTATGAACAGTAATATACATCTTATGAAAGAGTGTTTTATCCCAAATCATTTGGTATCATTTTTGTGTGATATGTATTCACGCTTGGATAACAGGAGGCATTGTTTGTGAGAGTGCAAAAATCGTCTTGCGCCAAAGTGATGCCTATATGGTATGTTTTACGTTGGGATTAGCAGAATGAGAGAATGAATTGAAGGTATCAAATGGAATGCATTGCATACGCTTTTTGCAGAAGCAAAATCACACACACACATGCGCCCGCACAAATGTTCGTTGATATTTAGTATTTCGATATTTGATATGTGTGACATGATTGATTTTGTTAGGGATGTTATTTGGATATGCAAAACCAAATTAATACCCAAATCCCAATTGTTTTATTCAAACATCCAATAAGCAACTTTGGCGCAAGTCGATTTTTGCACTCTCGCAAACAATGCCTCCTGTTCATCCCAGCGTGAAAACATACGGCACAAAATGATACTAAATGATTGGGGATAAAACACTTTTTCATAAGATGTATAATAATTTATTGTTCATACATGATTTTTTTAATAATAGGCAATTTTCTAGGTGTAAACTTTTTTTTTACTCACACTGTAGATTCGTTTTTCCTACACTAGTGTGGCATTATGCGATTCAGGTCCAGATTCAGCGTAGTTCGGATGAAGTTTACATCTACCAAAAACAATTATACACGGTTATATCCCCTCTCCTCCCACTAATTATGCACTAAGTTATGGCACTGTGCCTTGTTTGAAATATTTAGAGGGAAATATTTGTATAGTTACCATATTACCAATTTCTTATTATTTACTTTATTTACAGTGAATTGCCAGGACTATTAATATGCCACCCTCCTTTTTTTTGTTTTTTGTTGTTGAGAATTCCGGATCCAACCCTACATAATGACATGGGTATTGTTTCTGTCTTACTCTAAAGGACATTAAAACAGTAATAAACTGATAACCAGTGCATGCATGTGATAAAAGACTGAACCTTACTAAGTTTTGTTGTCTTTTAATTGTAGATTCTATGGAAACAAGAAGCATTTAATGACCACATACATGCACCAGAGAGCACCCGGGGCCCGTTTCATAAAACGTTTTATCTATAACAAATGCTAAATTTCTATGACAAATTTGCTCTCAGCCAATCAAATGCGAGGATTTCAGTAGCTTATAACAACTATCGTAACTTGTTATTGATAACCAGTTTTATGAAACAGGGCCCTGATCATCAAATATTATGGTGTAGATCTAATCAGGTACTGAACACGTTAGCTGAACTCTGGCAAGGTAAGTTTGGATTAAGTTCGAAAATATTCAGGCTGTAGGCCTATAATCGAATAAATTGGGCATGGACGGATGCCTAACTCTAGAAGAGCTATTATTCCCTATCCCTCACGATCACCCTTTACCATTATCGTAGCTTGGGTTCAATCGTTGAGAGGGGACTGGTTGTGGTGGTGGTGGAGATTAGGGGGGGGGGAGGGGGGCTAGTAATAACAATGATGATGATGATGATATCAACATAGTTGTAATAATCATAATTATAATAATAATAATATAAATAATAATAATATTTAAAACAAAAAATAATAATGATAGCAATAACAATAATGATAACAATAATGATAATTCTGCTTCTACTACTATTACTAATACAAATAAAAACGATATTGCTATTATTATTGTTATCATCAAAACAAAATCAATCGGAAAAAAAATACAAATAAACAAATATCTTATCTATTTCAAGGCTTCTTTATTGATCTGTCTGCTGTATAGAATACAGATTTGGCAAAGTAATACTATTCCTCTAAGGATTGCTCACAAGAATATATATTGTAAAATGTATCACAATGTACATGCAGCATTATGCACTAAAGGGGATTTCTTTTGAAGCTCACACCTTTGGTTGACACATAAAATAATCACAAGCACATCATTCAAACTAATCAAACGTGAGCTATCATTGCTATTTCTCATTGTAATTATAAATCATGATTTCTAGAGAAAAAATAAAGGCACTCATGAGGCGATCTTGGAATGTTTAATTATAGTACACAATAAAGTCGTTCTTTGACATCAACATTAACCCTTTTAGGACACGATTTATTTTTAGGGCTAAATTGATCACATACATTTTCTTAAAATTGGCAACAACAATGTTTTATCTTTCATTGCTACATTGATGTAGCAGTGTGTGCACAATGTTTGCCCTTTTCTATATATATGTGCATCTTGCATATCTTTTGGGGCTCTGAATCGAAAGCTATTGAGCCAAACTACAAAATGTGGAACTACTGTCGTGAAATGGTTAGTTAGAGAGGTATTGTGATACATAACTTTGAGTGCAGTACACCAATACTTTATATCATTTGTATCTTTATTTTTTTTGCAAAAAATATGTATCTTTCTTCAATTTCAAAGCGGATATAACATATGTTCTCACAATTGTCTACAACACTCATCAAACACCGATTTAAAACTAACGACAATACAGCAGACAACACTAGCAAGCATACTCAATTTTTTAAGGAATCTTTGCTAGCTGTTCAACACAGTATAACAGCTTTCACCTCCACGTTAAGTATCTAATCTAATCCTCAATGTATTTGAAATAATGCTTTCCTTGCAGTAACAAAGTGTTGCACACACTGCTCCACACTATTGGGCACTTAAAGCCACACTGCACTACTTATAGCTACTTGCGCCCTCTATATAGCAAACAATACCTAATCGGTGACCATTGGTCCCCCATGATCCTATTATTCTTATGTTAATTGAGAGCTAATTTGATAAGATAACCACCTGTCAGAGACCTTGCAGGGAGGTCTAATCGCTCCTGGCAAAACTAGTGCGGTGGGGCTTTAAACAATAGTGTATCATCAAAAAAGGGAACGAGGTGTCGTGTGCATATCAATACAATCCATATTTCTTTTTACAAAATAAGGGAGACTTTTATAGAACTTTCTTCAACTTGTAAACAGATGAAGTTGTCAGAGTGCATTTAAGCCTATCTACACTAGTTTGGCCAGCAGGGATTAGACCACCCTGTGAGGTCACTGCCAGGTGGTTATCTCATCAAATCAGCTCTAAATTAACATAAGAAAAAAAAGGATCATGGGTGACCAACGGGCACCGCGTAGGCCTTGTTGGCTGTGAGGGCGCAGGTAAATACAAGTAGTGCAGTCCCGCTTTAATGGAAAGCCTAACAAAATCACTTGCAGACGAACTAGACTCTGTTGATCCGTAGATCATCGGCGGTGACCTCTGTTCCTGGATGAGGAAAGAAAGATCATGAGAGTTCAAAATAACAGGAAATAACACCAACCTCGTCACGATAGATTCATGCAATGCATGTGTTTAAGCAATTTACCTTTTTAGGGTTTCTTTTCATTTTTTTTCGAATGCAAATAGACTGTTATATTAAGTTTTGATAGTTCAGACTCTGGGGAATTTTTAATTTAACAAATAGTGGTAGACTTGGAGTTAAAAAGTCACTCTTTTTTATCAGTCGTATTGACATTATTGTAAAACATATAGTTTATCAATATAGATTGGTGGCTATAAAATATCTGAGTTTTGATAAAACACCTGTACTTCTTGAAACCTTGGAAGATATTAGCAATGTGATACTTCCAGTCAAGTGACTCAAAAGGTGCGTCAGGCCGATTTGTTGGTCTCGATCGCTGGCTGTCTGTAATCCAAACTAAGTGAGCGATTTTACTGATTACAAATGGGGGAAAGAAGGATTGAAAGATATCCAAAAGGAAAAATTAAAATAGATACATCTCACATGCAACATTATTATGGATACACAATGGGTGATCGAAAAATGGATGAAAGCCGAATTATTATACCAACTGCATGCAGTATTTGGCAAGTTTCGAATCGAGTGCTCGATGCGTGTACTTTCATTTTGTCCCCGCGGTTTTAGTTTCCCTTCTTTACGGAAATCATGCCCGTTTCCACTTTTTCAATTTTTTTCCTTTTTTTTTAAACGTGTCTTTTCTACCAGTATCGTCTGTTGTTATATTATTACTGGGCAATGAGGAAGTGGTTATTTGATTAGTTTTTGACAAGATTCAATGTTTAGAACACATCAGTGATACTTTTGCAAGTTATTGTGGATCTTCTACCTAGCTGAATTACTTGACTTTCCCCTTCTCCAAACTGACTTACCCTTGCTCTAACTTTAGCACCATCACATAAATATTTGTAATACGCATTTAACTCCATTTTACGCAAGTCAACTTTTCTTCTTGATCTTTTCTTCCGTTGCATACTTGATCGTGCAATCTTTCAAATTTCTTTTCTAACTCAAATAAAACTTTACTTTCATTTAATTTTTTTTTTTTGGCAAACATAATAGTATAATCAAGAATCTTTAATTTACACATGTCCCGCACAAACTGCGAACTATTGTCAGACTCTGTCCTATGTTCAAACGTCATATTCCGGATAACATTTCAAACACCCATTTTATATTCCTCATTCTTTAACAAGGAGTTGTAAAACTTCCGATACGATGATCCTCTGGAGACGCCAGATATCATAATCTCTATGGTAATAGCACAATTAAAGGTACTTTGCACTATCCAAAAGTCAATTCCCGACGCCATTTTTAAATGAATATTTCGATATGTAAATTGTTTTATATCTCTATGCATTTTTCTCCAAATATCAATCATACCATATTTTTTCAGTAACTTTATATATTCTTTAGGCTGTTTGTAAACTGTTCTACATCCGATAGTATCAAACGACGCATCGTTAACACAATTAAAGTCACCACCAATAATCAATGCATAGGCATCTAATTTGTCAACATTTCTTATACATCTAGATAGACGTTCATAGAACTCATCTTTATTTTTATTTTTTTCAGTTGGTGCATCGACATTAATCAACAATTTTTTTCTCTCTCCTGCTTCTATTTCAACCACTATAACTCTACCTTCGTTTGATAGGTGAATTAATCTGGTATGAAACGACACGCTCTACACCCCTGCTATGCTTCGTTCCAAGCGAGTGAAACATTTTGCCTCCCTATTCTTTATCAACTTTTTTTTGTATTTCTGCTGTCAAAAATGTTTCCTGTAATAAAATTACATTGGAATTTTGTCTAACAAGAAATTGAAACAACATATTTCTTTTTTGCTTATTTCTTAGCCCTCTCACGTTGAGAGAAAAAAAATTAACACCTTCGATCATTAATATAATATCCCAAAGTTGTTATATACTGATTTGTAACCAGGCTTCTTTTGTGACAGCCTTTTCTCTTTCGTTTCTTCGATTTTCTATCGTGTCTTTCTTTGTCTTTTCTTGTTGTAACTCTTGACTTTCGCTTTTCTTCTGATGAGTATAGTTACCTGAACTATTTTTTGTTTAAACCTTTCTTCTCCTTTTTCTTTCTTGTCGATCTTTTCGATTTTTAAACGAAACAGGTTAACATTCTCAGAACAGCACCAGGCGATCTAGGCATTGCCGGTAGACGTGACATGAACTGTTGATTAATGTTTTTACCCGAGAGCACTTTAGCACGTAGACTTATTTTCAACCGGAATTTCTTTGTAAAATGTGTTTGTTTGCTAAGACATGTAAGTTCCATGGACTGCAATGCAACGGATAAATACTGTTGACTGGAAATATCATCATCTTCGCCTCCATTACCCTGATCGCCATGATCATTATAATACTGCACACATCATCGTCGTCGTCGTTTTCGTCGTTATCATTGTTATCACAATTACGATAATCTCTTCAGTTGGATTTTCGTCCAAACCTTCGCCGCATTACCATTATCAACTATACCTAGTCCCATAATCAGCGTTAATATTTGCTTTGTTCATTAGTAATTCAATTATTAAAGGTTGGGAATCAGCGTCCTCCACGCACAGGAAGTAATTTAGTTATTTTGTATTGAGATACGTCATTAGGCGGCAAATTAATGCTTCTTTACTACGAATTGTGCCATGAAACATGTAAAACATGGCCTGTTTCTCCTTCATTGTACTTGACGAGATCCATTCTTCGTAGTTTAATGTGAATGTATGTGTCCTTGTAAGAGACGAACAGAACAAAACTTTCCAGGAAAGGGGGGTTGTTCCAAAAATGCACTCGCTTTATATTTATCGAAATGTTGACGATTGCCAAGGAATAGACAAATCAAAGAGGAGAGAGCAAGGCTAACAGTGGAATGGGAATTACAGATACTTGAATTACGATTTAGTTCACTGCACAGGACTATGGAACTTGTTGAAAACGATATAAATAACAACTGTACATTGCGAGAACCCCCTGTAACATGCAGAATGCAACGGGACTATCTGCTACAAAAGTAAAATACGAGCGTTAAAAGAGAAGAAGATCATTACACGGAACTATGCTAGATTAGGATGTCTGGTAAACTGAAGGACACAATTCAACGGCTTCACGAGGCAGGATTAAGGGGTAACATCAAAAGCGTCACAAATCTGCTAAAAAAGGGTTATAACAAAATAAACCGGACATACAGAGATGAAAACAAACGTTTACATAATGCAGTGAAGAAAGACCATAGAACCGTCATGGAGTATCCCATAACCCAAGGTGATGAGATAGAGAAGGGAGATAATGACGAGTGGGCTGCATTAGCCAGTGCTGCTAAGAATGGTCATCTTGATGTCACTAAATATCTGATCAGTCAAGGAGCTGAGGTAAACAAGGGAAACAATAACGGTTGGACTGCATTACACAGTGCTGCTCTGAATGGTCATCTTGATGTTACCCAATATCTGATCAGTCAACGAGATGAGGTGAACAAGGGAGAGGAAGACGGCTGGACTGCATTACTCAGTGCTGCTCGGAATGGTCATCTTGATGTCACTAAATATCTGATCAGTCAAGGAGCTGAGGTAAACAAGGGAAACAATCACGGTTGGACTGCATTACACAGTGCTGCTCTGAATGGTCATCTTGATGTTACCCAATATCTGATCAGTCAAGGAGCTGAGGTGAACAAGGGAGAGGAAGACGGTTGGACTGCATTGCACAGTGCCTCTCAGAATGGTCACCTTGATGTTACCCAATATCTCATCAGTCAAGGAGCTGAGGTGAACAAGGGAGAGGAAGACGGTTTGACTGTATTACACAAGGCTGCTCAGAATGGTCATCTTGATATCACCAAATATCTAATCAGTCAAGGAGCTGAGGTGAACAAGGGAAAGGACGACGGTCGGACTGCATTACACAGTGCTGCTCTGAATGGTCACCTTGAAGTCACCAAATATCTGATCAGTCAAGGAGCTGAGGTGAACAAGGGAGATGAAGACGGTTGGACTGCATTGCACAGTGCTGCTCTGAATGGTCATCTTGATGTTACCCAATATCTGATCAGTCAAGGAGCTGAGGTGAACAAGGGAAAGGACAACGGTCGGACTGCATTACACAGTGCTGCTCTGAATGGTCACCTTGAAGTCACCAAATATCTGATCAGTCAAGGAGCTGAGGTGAACAAGGGAGAGGAAGACGGTTGGACTGCATTGCACAGTGCCTCTCAGAATGGTCACCTTGATGTTACCCAATATCTCATCAGTCAAGGAGCTGAGGTGAACAAGGGAGAGGAAGACGGTTTGACTGTATTACACAAGGCTGCTCAGAATGGTCATCTTGATATCACTAAATATCTGATCAGTCAAGGAGCTGAGGTGAACAAGGGAAAGGACGACGGTCGGACTGCATTACACAGTGCTGCTCTGAATGGTCACCTTGAAGTCACCAAATATCTGATCAGTCAAGGAGCTGATGTGAACAAGGGAGAGGAAGACGGTTGGACTGCATTGCACAGTGCTTCTCAGAATGGTCACCTTGATGTTACCCAATATCTGATCAGTCAAGGAGCTGAGGTGAACCAGGGAGATAATGACGGTGTGACTGCATTACACAGGGCTGCTCAGAATGGTCACCTTGATATCACCAAATATCTGATCAGTCAGGGAGCTGAGGTGAACAAGGGAAAGGACGACGGTCGGACTGCATTACACAGTGCTGCTCAGAATGGTCATCTTGATATCACCCAATATCTGATCAGTCAAGGAGCTGAGGTGAACGAGGGAAAGGATGACGGTATGACTCCTCTACACCATGCTGTTCAGAATGGGAACCTTGATGTCGTTAAAGTCCTTCTGGAAGGACGAGCACTTTCTGACACGGGAGACATTAATGGGCCAACACCTTTCAATTGTCTTCATTCCTCGGGCACCAAAGGATCGCTGATCTTTTCATCCACCGTTCCCAGGTAAAAATAATCTAATAAATGCTTCATGTCGAATTCACCTGATGTATTCAATACATGTATGTAGAATAACAAATACTGAAATTCATCTCAGTAAATATTAGACATAGGCTACCTATCATTTCTTTTAAAGACATGGCTAACTCGATTTTGTATCACCAATAAAAACCATACGTACTTAAAACACCAGTTAGACTTCAATGCTGTTTTTTATGTACTTTATAGACGAGTTACAATGTTTAAGTTTTCATGCTGCGTATTTTCTTTATCCAGCTCGCCCAAAATGATTTAATTGATATCCACCTTGCCATACAACACGGTCGCACGTCCATCATTGAGAAGTTAGTTTCTGAGGGAGCTGATCTCAATGTCCAGTCAACTAACGGCCAGACATGTCTGCATGAAGCCATTAAACTCTGCTATAAGAGCGTGAACATTGTGCAAAAAACTGAAACTCTAAGAAAGGTGAGTCATACCCAAAGAACTGAAATAATTGGTAGAACGCTCATCTCTATTCACATACTCATATCGACGTGTGGCCGTCAAACGCGCTGGGGATACGCTCGAGTGCACATGCGCCATATTGCTTAGTCCTCTGTCTGTTCAGGTTCAGATTCTATTTCGACCTTCTCCGTATGCCATCATCTTAGATTCACTTTCAAATTTGAAGTCGGCTGTCATGTTTTAATTAATGGCGTGTGTTATTTTATAGCATACGAGATAACAAAAAGTACACTGTCGCTCATAAAGGTGGAATATTGTTGTTTTATCCCAATTTGTGGAATTATTTTAAAAATTATTTGAAAATAATAGATCTAGATAAAAGTATACATTCTCAGATTTTATTGAATAATAATTTGCCAATGTGTGTTTTGCGTGACTGCTAGAGCATGTGTATGCTATTATGCTCATCAACTAGGGGACCTATGCCCTTAAGTCATATATGACAATAGTGCACTTATATAGCACATCGACACGGTTTTGATCCTGGGGCCTTACAGCTACGAGGCCATTGCTTTGTCACTGAGCCATGACTGTACGCAGCGGGGGCTAGGGTAGGGGGCAGTTTCCATAAATAAAAAAAAACACAGCAAATGCAATAAATTTTCCATAATTTATTGCATTTTACCCCGGTTCCCAACATAACAAAATCTTTTGTGTGCCCATGCCTTGAGCCATAATGCATGGCCGTCCAGCGGATTTTTTTATGTTGGGGACCGGGGTAAAATGCAATAAATTATTGAAAATGTATTGCATTTTCTGTTTTTTATTTTATTTATGGAAACTGCCCCCTACCCTTACCCCCGCTGCGTACAGTCATGGTTCAGTGACAAAACAATGGCCCCGTAACTGTGAGGCCCCAGGATCAAAACCGTGTCGATGTGGTATATTAGTGCCCTTTTGTGGGGCATTAATCCTCATTACTGTCATTTATGACTTGAGGGCATAGGTCCCCTAGTTAATAAGCATAGTAGCATACACATGCTTTAGCAGTCACGCAAGACACACATTGGCAAATTATTATTCAATAACATCTGAGAATGTATACTATTATCTAGATCTATTATTTTTAAATAATTTTTAAAATAATTCCATGAATTGGGATAAAACTAAAATATTCCACCTTTATGAGCGACAGTGTAGAATTTTAGTTCTCTTTGAAGACCAAAATAAAAAAAGATATTTTAATATTTTTTTTTAACATCCTCTTTTAAGCTTTTTTTTTTTAATGGAAAATTATTCATTTGTTTACTTAAAATACGGATTATTGATAACAAATCAGAGGGCCGAATTGCAAAGATCTTACAATCATGGTGATAGTATAGTTATATTGACTGCTATGAGAGGCATTGCTGTTTTTGTAGGCTCAAAGTGCCCGCGTTGCGCCGAAGGGTCATGGCAGGATGTAACGTCCCCGAGAGCCAGTTTAAAAACAGACCTGTCTCGAATATAAAGGCAGTCCATATACCTTTCATATACCGCTTTTTTTTTTTAATTACACAGAATTCTTAAATCTGTTACATTGTCTTTTAATCTTCGTTAGAAAGTTGCCTGAATGTTACGATCATTCGGGAATCGCACACACTAAGCGACCAAATTGCACACACACTGTATGTATCTGAGCTCGCACACACTTTTTACACGTGAACCTATGGGGATCTCAGCAAAATTAAACCATTCCGCCCCCGTTGGGCATATTAAAAAAAACTATTGACCGTTAGGCGGGTATGGCTAAAATAACGACTCCAATTTCAACCGATCAGATGGCTAGATTTCTAAAGAGAGGTTTATCGATAAGAATATGTTTTAAAACGATTAAACAGATATGAAACTATTAAGATCACAATAACGACATTTTAATAAACAATTGTAGGAATTACGTGGTTTGAAAATACGCGGATTACAATATTTTAAATAGATTGAATTAACCCCACAGAGAGAAAAAAATGGAGAGAGAGAGAGAGAAAAAAAGGGATATGTTAAGAAGTAGAGATAGAGAGATGGAAAGAACAAATTAGATAGAGGGGGGGGGGTAACGAGAGAAGACAACGGGAAATAAAAGAAGAGGC
The DNA here is from genome assembly GCA_035222895.1 of Strongylocentrotus droebachiensis. Lineage (NCBI taxonomy): Eukaryota > Metazoa > Echinodermata > Echinoidea > Camarodonta > Strongylocentrotidae > Strongylocentrotus > Strongylocentrotus droebachiensis. The sequence goes on along the minus strand of JAVYIG010000241.1, from coordinate 366,079 downwards.
AAATGAGAAAGAAGGAGGGAAATATGAATTAAAAGAAAGGGAGAAAGAATGGTAGAGTAGTAGGAGAGACTAATAATATCTATACAAATAACTATAATTTCGAAAACGTATGAGCCTTTTACGTATTTTGTTAGTATTTTGTGGTCATACCCCATTAACACCAATGAGATTGACACCAGACCGACGAGAGTCTAAACAAGAAATTAACTTTACGGCCATATATCGGTCAGTTCTGGAGTCAACATGGAGTCGTTTTGGCGGAGTCACTGACTTATACTGCTCTTCTAGGTTATACGTGACTCCAAAAATCTGATACTCGTGATTGGCCCGAGAAGTATGTTAATGTTTGTGTGTGTTGGGAAATTTATAACGAAAATAGTGATTTTCACTGCTGTAATTCCAAGAGGCAGTGTTAAACTATGCGTATGATTCTTATCCAACCTGACTATTGATGGACGGTACTGTTGTAATATAAGAAATGTATATATGTTTGTATGTTTCAGATCTCTGATGAGTATTACAAGGGTGAACTATCTCCTGAGAAGGCCTTGGTGTTTTATCTCCTAGAGAATGGAGCCAGGTTAGATGTGAAGGACGAGACAGGCAACCTACCAATCCAGTATGCCAAGGACGAAGTGATCAAACAAATGATTTTGTCTAGGTGATTCTTTCAGATCTAAGAAAATGACATTGTCCCAATCAGCCATGTTACTGTAAGAACAGGGATTTATCAAACCGCAAAGAAAACATGCATGCGTATATCCATTTTGCTCCTTTGAAATTAGGTAACGGAATGACATGTTCAAAATAGAAAAGTCCACTAAGTGTTATTGTAAATCTTAAAAGTTGATCAAATAGTATATATATATTGTTCGGACAATAACATTGTACATTAGGCGACAGCTGTGACAATTTGGATACATACATATTACACCTCACACATAATAAGGTGAGGGTTCCGCTAAAGGGATAGTTGTGTTCTGTTTTCAGATCGCAAATGCCTTAAAATGCATGTTTATTGCTCTTTTTCTTATCTATGACATTTATAGTGCCCTTTTAAAACCTAACATTGCTATGAAGGTAATTTTAGACCCTAAAATGTGTGAAATATAACCAATACGATCATACCCATTCAGCTCCACTTTCCCCAAAATACGGTGACCGTTAATTAATGAATGAATTAATAATAACATGTCATGGGCCGGCTGGTTGTGCGTACTATAACCACACGAAAAAGCCAAAAAAAAAGCCAACATAGGCATTGGCTGGAATACAACGTAAAAGGCGCTAATTTACTTTCAAGGGCTGGTTCAAAAATATTTGTGGTGGTACACAAGTATTATAAATCGTTATATGTATGGATATTTCAGCCGTCTCTGAACCGATTTTGATCAAACAAAGATGATTTGACACTCAGTTTTTCATTATCTCACAAAAAAATGATTTTGTGTAGTGCCCTCTGCAACAGAACTCAACTATCCCTTTAAAGGTACTATGTCCTATTTGCAGGCTAAACAAATGAAATGGATTAAATTCCAACGGTATTTGAAAGATAATATTAATTTAAAAATTCTCTCAAAACAAAAGGGCTTGTGGGTCAAAAATAGTTAGAATCGAAATTAGCGATCGCGGTCTTTCGATTAAATAGTCTGATTTTCAGACCCTTGTACCAAATGGTCGTACGTTTTGTGATACACAAAGATTCAATCAGTTTAATTTTGGCCATCACAAGAAATGGGTCATTGATGTAGACAAATGCTCATGTACCCTTTACAGCTCATGTTGTGTATGTTATTACCAAAGAAAAAAAAAGTGAAGTCTAGAAAGTAAACGGGTTTCCTTGCATAATTTGAATACTTGGACACTGCTAACGTTTAAATTTCACAGTTAGGACAAACGTGCCATATTCATAAATCCTGCAAAGTTCTACAACATTTGATGTTGGCTGCAAAAGGAATATCTACTCACTCCTTCTCCCAACAATGAACACAAAAGTACTTACTCTAAGATACAGTATATAGATTAACAAATTACCCCACAAACTTACCATTTCAAGTGTAGGACTTAAAAGAACATTTACTTACCGTTATTTATTAAGATACATACTTATTTGAAAACTGTTACAATGCTATTTATAGCTTTATAGTTACCGTGTTTTTTTTTTAAATAAAAAACATTTAGATCAAACGATGATGTAGTCATATCATACATAATAACAAATACAATGTAAAATGTATACACAATATTGTTACATTGGTAATAAATTAATCTTAATAGTAATTTATACTATACATTTGAGGAAGACAAAAATTATTGTTAAATTTAACTGCATTTAAATTTTGAGGAAATGGAGAAGTCCACTGAAAAGCAGATCTTGTAAATTGTTGACCCCTCAGATAAAAAAGAGTGTGAAAAGAGTATGGAATACATAATCAATCATGTATAATGTTTGTTTATTTTCATTTTTTTCAACAGAGGAACTACGGAGGCCGAGAAGAACGATTTTGACAATCTTCCGGAAAAGGCGCAAAGTGATGGAACAGACACTGTAGAGCCAATAGACCACGCCTTAGGTGAGATACGTTTTATACATCTGAGGCAGGTGAATATCTTTATGCCAGAACACATAGGTATATTCACCTCCAAAGTAAGAATTTGGCGATTCACTTTATTTTGATAAAGATCTGAGGTCATGAAGTATGGAAACTTACCAAACTTTGTTCAAGTGTTCTTTATGAATAATCGTTCATGTAGATCATCGTATATTGGTGAATTTTGTGTTTAATGATAGTATGGTCAGCAGTGATGATAATGATCCAGATTATAAAAAAAGAATAAATATCTTATAAATGATATGGGATGTTCTTCACTGTGTAGTTTGTGTCAAATAACTCGAGTCCTTAATGTTACCTTTTTCTATTTCCAAAATGCAGGTGGATTGACAGGACTAGATTTCCCTCCGAAAATAGAAGCAGCGCAAGGGCCCTCAGGAGTATAGACCATGACACAGGAGCCTACATTAACCATTGACCAGCCTCTTCTAGATGACAAGTCCTCCAAGACCCAAGATAATGTGGCGAGTGGAGGTAACAAAATTGTCGGCTTATTCAAATATAATATACGTTGCCATTCAATGAGACAGTTTTCGATAGAGAACTCCAAAACAAGTATCTACACTTGACACTGCATCGTCAAAACGCGTTGTTATGATGAGAGTATGGTCGTTTTTTGAATTTGGCCAAAGATAAATTATGAAACTATGAAATGAAATTATTTAGACCAAGAAATTACGCGTTCCCCCTCAAAACATTAGGTAACCTGCATTCAAGCATTATGCAAACATTCAACATCCGCCTTGAGGTCTAAAGTTTGTATTGCCAGGTCCATAATTATATTATTTGTATTCCTTTATTCCAACAAAAAGTTGTATTTCAAATACAAATACAACCACGAACAGATACATAACACTGGTAGTCTGGTACCAAAAAGTGAACACAAAGAAACCGTACAGTATGATACATGAATTATATGAATAACAATGTAAAATCATGATACAATATTAGCTACGTTCAGACGGAGGAAAGTTACCCTAGGCTAAAGGAGACTGGTGCCTCATGATTGTGGCATACTTAAGCACTCACCGCACCTTTATTTGTTTAGGTGTGCGCATATGGTTGTGTTTGGTCTGAGGATGAAGATTGTAGTAATGAGTAGGATAATAGAGACGATGATGATCATGATGACAGTGATGCTGATACCTTAGTCACACCGACGAGACCGAAGACAAACCAAACATACAATGACATTACACCCAGTGGCTAAAAATAAGTCAGCTTAGAGTTGGTCTTTTGAAAGGTCTGTCGGTGTGACTGAGGTATGATGGTGGTAGTGGTGATGATGATGATAATAATGATGTGGCAATGAGTGACGATGGTGATGATTTTTGTGATGATGGTGATGGTGATAATCGTACAAATTGGAAAACATGTTGATCAAGTAGTTTACACAATCTTTTACAGGTGAGACAATTAACAAAGTCGTACATCCTACCAACCTCTATTTTTCAGTTGGCAAAAAAGTCCACTGGGATTTTTTGACAGACAGTCCTCAAGAACTTACTCTTCAAGATAATGAAGTAGTAATATCATGCGGCATCAGATTCTCGCCTTCTGGAGTCAAGCTCAGCGAAACTATCAAGGTCACATTGGACCATAATGCACATTTCAACAATCCAAGACGTGCAGAGATCGTCTTCTACACCCGCAACAAAGGTCTGGGGCAACTATCGTGACAAAAGCTCCTGCGACAAAAAAAATCCGATCTTTATTTCTTCAAAGTTATAGGCATTTGGTTTGGGTAGCAATTGAGTTCCAGGTTAGATTTGCTTGATATTGTTAGGGTCGGGTGTAGTGTTAACTACATTGTTAAAGTTAAGGATTCGTGTATTGAAGGAAATTGAAGCGGAGCAATTGTCGTAGGAGCAAGTATCATATCCAATTTACAGCAGATCAACTGCCCTTTTCATGTAACAAATAATTTCGACATAGAAAATAACAACTAATATAATTAAAAATGTTCGTTAAATTTCAAAATGGGTAGAATACATGTTATCTTCAGGTTCCTTTTTTAATTGATTCTTATTTAATTCAGTAAACTTAGTTATAACTTATTCATGGACCAGAAGATGATCTTATGGGAACATGGGGCATATGCCCCTACCCTCACCCCTCTCCCCCCCCCAAAAAAAAAAAAAAAAGTAGGGGGAATAGGAAGAAGAAATGTAATTGGCTGTTGACCCTTGTTCAACTCCATAGTAAAAGTTGATGCATACATATCTATATGCTGTCTCTCAATAATTTGTTGGATTAATTATATTTAATGTAAATGGCTTCACCATTAATATAGCATTTGTCCCCCCCAAATCCACTTATGTACAAGTCCCTTGTAGACCGAACATTTATGTTATAATTATCGTTGTTATAGACTCAACAACTTTCGTGAGAATTCCCGCATCCACTGACGGTTGTCCACGTTGTGACGTCAGATCAAAGGACTTGGATTTCTATGTGGATCATTTCAGTGATTGGTGGATTGTGGCCTTAATCAAACGGTACTTCATTGGAAAGAGGGTCGAGTGCACGCCATATATACGACCACCTGTCACGAAGGGGTTCACGCACTTAGTGCTACTCTGCATTTATGACGATCTCGTGGATGTTATTGAGGTGAGACAGATATAAGGGCGTTTAGCCGTTGTATATACTTTTGGATCGGCGGGGGGGGGGGGGGGGGGAGGCGATGGGTGGTGTATCGGAGCAAATATTCCAGCAAGTGAGTCAAAAATATAACAACATGTCATTCAAGAGGGTCCTCAAATTTCAGCATTTGCTGCCAGATATTTTACACAATTTAAGGCAAAAACGAGACAAATAATTATAATTCCCCCCTAAAGTTCTCTGACTCTCAAAAGAAAAGGAAGTTAACACATGTCTTGCTTTTTCATAATTTCATGTAGTTTTGAATTAGTTGGTGTAGGGGGGGGGAGACATTTGCCTTCTGTGTTACTTAATATGTAATGTATATCCTAGAATTGTAAAAAGAAAAGAAAAAAATGGTTTATAGCTATATAGCTTTCTTTCTTTCTTGATATATACATATAAAGAAAGAGATTGAGGGGGGGGGGGGTTGGTCTTCTTTACCATTCATTATGTTTTACTCCAACAGAAAACAAACACAAATATGAAGGAGTACAGAATGCTCTATCCGCCCCAGCAAATGTTCGTAGAATGGAGGTGTGGTGATATTAATATCGAGTTGTTCGATGGCTCAATGGAGAAAGGAAGGACAATTGGCAAAAAGGTATGTTCTGTATTCCAAAGCTAGGATTATCAAAGAAAATAGGCCATTTTTGTAATGTCATGAAATTCAATGCAGAAGCCTAATGTTCGTCCTACCAACCGACAATTGAAGTACGAATTCGCATTCTGACTACTGAAATAGTATTATTCGTAACATCTGGATGAAATAATTTATAACGAGGCACTTTTCAAAGGTACGTGAATCGAATTTAATGAATTAGGAAAATGGTCAATTGTAAGGATTTTATTGCATTGGCGACTTTCGTCCATGATTTGTCTTCGTTCGCGTTCTGATTTGTTATTGCATTGACGACTCGTCGTCAATGTCTTGTTTCCGGTCTGAATTCTTATTCTTCTTCTTCGTCGTCTTCTTCTTCTTGATCTTATGCCAAAAATCCCTTTGCTTTGCACGCAGTGCTTGTTCTTCCTATGGCCCGATTCCTTTCACATTTCGTAGGCGTACTCTCTGAAATCTAATCTAGGTCATCTAAATCTTAGTTTTTTCGAAACCACTCATGCGTAATCGTCCAGGCGCCATTTTTCCATTTCAGGTCCATTGTAAGGCCTTTCTTCCTTCCTATCTCCATTATCCTAGATCCTACAGACTTCTAACAAATTCATTTAGATAGTCAAAGAGCGAAGCATAACCTGCTTTTAAAATGCCATCTTCGTACTCGAAATTCAAATCCGAAATCGAATCTTTAAGAATCTTCTTAAAAAAAGACTAACACCTAAAACCCGTCAATTGCCAAAATTTTCTCATATCAATTCGGTTTTGTTTCAAATTCGTACAGTATTTTCATCTTATCATTGCACATAGCCATCTATAATTTTACGCACATGTAGTTACGCATAACAAAAATAGCGTCCTCTTTAGTTAAAATAATACATGTAGCTTTCTTTCTGTGGCCGTAGCTCCATCGTGTTTGGCCACACCCGTACTTTTGTTGATTTAGATATTTCAAGATTTGCCCTTTCCAGCTAAGTACAAAAAAAATATATACCCTTTCACTCACCGACTTTGAGATAATTGCCCTCGAAATTTGCAGTGATTTGTCAAGAAAATTGCAAAATAACTTCAACTTGTTATAAAATGGCGATCTTTACGATCCTACGTCAATGAAACTCGGCAGACAAATATGTATCCATACCCTTGACAACTGTCTGCCAAATATGTTATAATTTGATGACGTCATCGTAAAGTAAAGGCCAAATGTTTTTTTACTATGCAATACATAACAACCCGTTAATAATGCTTACAATACATTACGTGTAAAGCAATGGTGTCAAACTGACCGCAATGAACTGCCTTTTCAAATGATACCAAATACGGTATCATGTTTTTTTAAAAATTAGATGTGGAAATAAAACTTGTACTTGAACTTGAACTATCTCTTTTCACCTTCTTATTTTTCCTCTAATACCTAGTCATGAGTATTTGATTTATATAACATTTAAAAATATTCTTGTTTCATTTAGAGTGTGTGGTAATGTTTTAACCGACAGATTTACTTGAATTTCTTCTTCTTTTAAAATAGATACTAGGTACAAGGGAAATGAACCTCGTTAAAAGTAAACAATTCTCCTTTGAAGTGGAGCCACTCGAGTCGGGGGCAAGCCAAAGGTTTCTCGAATTCACCTTGGATCAAACAGAGTCTACCTTTAACCCTACCCCGATTCATTTCGACTTGAAATATGATGGTATGTATGACGGAGGGACCACAATTAAGCTACACACTTTGATCTAAAAGTCTAAAAGACTAATAATTACGTGATTTGAAGACAATGACTTGTGGAACTTTGTTGACTTCTGAGAAAAATTACGACCACCAAATGTGCATAATGTACGTGTTTCATTTGAAGTAACTTTTGATCCGTTTAAAATTTGTTTAACAAAATTAATGAGTTCATAAGTTACTCACATGTAACAGAATAAATGCAATCCTTAACTTTGCGGATACTATATTAAATGTGAATTTCACCTCAATCTGAAACTATTGACGATCACAATGTTTAAAAAAGGAAATATATATGTTGACAGGATAGACTTTTAATGCTGGTAATTAGCCTGTTCTAATTGGGTCCTAGGAGAAATAGAAATGTATAAATCATACTTTATTTTGGTCATATAATGAAGGAAAAAAGGAAGAACAATACCCCCCCAACAAATCTAAGTTATGACAAGCAAATCATAATATTTACATACATATTTCTTTAGCATAAATAATCTTTATAAGCATAAAACGAAAACAAATTCCGCATTAGCCTTCGCGTAAAACCCGTGATGAATGACTGAATACCGACTATGATGATTAAGGCATGTAAAGTATACAAAAGTAAATTCTATTGAGGCACAGGGTATTTCAAAAATAATCATGAAATGATAAATTTATTGAAGCTCAAGATGTTTCTGTCATTTGACACATTTCTATTTCTTCTACAGTTAATACTCTCCTATTTGATGTCACTACATCAAGCATAAAAGTAATATTCACATCAGTGTTTCTTTAAATGACTAGTGCCAGTTTAAACGGAATTAAGTAATTCACATACTTCTACAGTAGATCGGGCATTTGGAAGAGTGCAGTACCTCAAATAATAGAAGCAAACCCCCTCCCCATAGCATCTCTTAAAGAGTAGCGATTACAAGTAATAGTCTTTTAAGTTGTCTGCTAAAATTGCTTTAAGACTAGCCTTAAACTGGCTACACTCTGTTTTCATGACATTGACTGGAATGGACCTGGCTTTTCATTAATTCACAAACTCACTTCTCTGTTTTTTTATAATCGTATGAAAGCAACAACAAACGTGGAAACGACACCAGCAGCAGGAGCAGCATTCTGTACCATGGATGCAGGATCACAATCAGCAGAGGTGTCAACGCTATCAGGGTTAGTAGCCAATATATAATATATTATTTCAAAGAGCAGGCTGAGTTCTGGTAAAAATAGGAAAGCACTTTGTGAGAATTCTCAATCTTTGTTTTTCGGTTTGTTAGAATATCATGGTAGAAATCATACCTGAAACGGGTTGCTCTTCAAATGCCTTTTTTATTTGAAATATTACAATATATAACACAAATTTGTGGACAAAATATTTCTTCTGAAGTGCATGTGTTCTTCAGCAAGAATTGATTTTGATTTTGATCATTCCCAAACCTCACAGTATAGATTTTCTATTCATTTCTACACAGTTTTTTCAAATTGTAATCCCAAGACGAGTGTCCCACTCAAAGAATAAAATGATCATGTGAAAAGCCATTCTTTGTTCTAATCAATTCAATTCAATTTTAATTCATTTCATTCGGTTAAAGAATACATTGATACAAAAGAAACACAATAATTTAGAAGCATATTTAGAAAATGAAATGAGGAACTACATAGACCTTGTACAAGCGTAGTTCCCAAAGCATTCATAGCATAATGTAAAGGAAAGATGAAGAAGAAAAAAAAAGAAAAAAACATATAACACAAATATTAACAAAAGATAAATAACTTAATATATTTCAGAAAACGAAAATTCTTCAACTTTTTTTTGAAAGAATTAACTGACCTGCATTTAGAAATGTCTTTGGGGATTGAGTTTCGAATCACAGGAAAATTATGTCGTAATGATTTCATTACGTTATTTGTTTTTGTACTGGTCATGGGTGAAAACAATACTTATAACGGATTATGTATCTCTTAATTAAGAATGAACATCTGAAAAATATCAACAGAAAATTTTATTTTTAAATTAAAAGAAACCAAGAAGCAATGGAGTAATAGTACAAATCACAAACATTTAGAGATTTCAATTTCCGAGTGGGGCAGAATGGGAACGATAATGACATCTTATGCATATATTATGTAATTTAAATATTTATCTAATTTAGTTCGACTACAATTACCCCCAAGCAGCATGATTGTATAATATATATAGTAATATTAATGCTGAAGGTGGAAGCGAGTCGTTTAATCTGTATAATATACCGATACATTTAGATACCTTTTGAGTGACTTTATTGACATGAGTGTCCCATTGCATATTATAATCAATATAAACACCAAGAAAATTAACGCGTTTAACTTTATTTAATGGAACCTCATCTATATTTAAAAACAAAGCGTGAAGCAAATTAGTGGAATTTGACTGCTTATGGAAGAAAGTAATGTAGTTTGTTTTACTCGGATTAATTATCAATCTATTTGATGTGAACCATTTGGTACCTTGTCTAATTCAATATTGATATTAGTTTGTAAGTTATGCGTGTTAGGTTGGGTGTAAATTAAAGCGGTATCGTCAGCGTACCTAATTTAATTAAATTTTTCAGAAGAATATGTAAGATCAATAATGTACATTAAAAACAGTAGAGGACCTAGGATAGAACTTTGTGGTACGCCGTGTGTAATAGAAGAACATTTTGAGAAATTATTATTATAAACTACATATTGAGATATCAAAGTCTTTAGAAAGGTCCACACATCTAATATAATTTTTATGTTAATTTATAGGGAAGGATTTCTCTCGATATGGCGGAGTTAATTAAGTTATCAAAATTCCAGAAGTGATATCCAAATTACATACTTCTAATGAGACTTAGAGGAGGAATCATTTTCATGGAATTTCACACACTAAATGGGTATCGCAAAGAGTAACATTTTTTATAATGTACTTTTTGTCATGATGATAGCCAACGTGTGATTGCATATGTGCCTGCGTTTTGTAACATCAATGCATACCCGATAAATCAAAAAAAAAAGTTACATTTAGAGGCATTTTCGTACATGTGTTTATTTATTACAAGAAAAGGCAAATGTTGAGAATAATATACTTGAATATGCAAATAAGGTAGTCATTTTTTACTCCGGTACTAAATAATTATAATTGTTTTGAAGAAGAAAAACAATTGATAGGATAAGGACATAAGAAAAGCAGGCTTTGCATTCGGGAACATTAAAGGAAAAACTGCTATTCCAAAAAATAATTAAATGAAAAGAAATTATACGAAATGATTATAACTCTGCCCTTTGACAAATTATTGTTTTTCAAAATCATGGGTCTTTAATCATTAGAGTTATTAAATGTGGGTATATTGATATATACATATATGTTTTATGTCAAATAACAGGGAAGTAACGGATGAGAAGATCACCAGGTTATCCAAAGTTTTACCTGACGGAAAATTCAGCGAACTGTTCGGATGCTTGGGATTCAACTACAACTACACACAGAAGATATTGAAGAAAAAGAGCATGGACTCGACGGCTGCTTTCGAAGAACTATTGCAAGAATGGAAAAACAAGGGTGGATCCACGAAGGATCTCGATGCAGCTTTGAGAAAAGCTGACCTTGGGGGGCTTGTACCTGATTACAAGAAGTAGTGATGGCAAGGAGGGTGTACGACGCCTACCCCTGCGACAAATGCTCCGTGTCAATTGTCGACACTAATCGAATGGCGAACTTCAACCCTGTACTAAGCACTTTACTTGCAGCCCAAGTCCACTCCAAAAATAACTTACTAGCAATAGAAGCAGAAAAATCAGACTAACCAATCAAAAAAATTCTGAGCAAAATCGGATAACTAATAAAAAAGTTCTGAATTTTTAATGACATTAAAAACTTTGAAAATCACTAGACAAATTGGCAACTCACTCATGAGTCTGTGACGTCATGTCCTCACTATCCATTAATTATTTTCTTTATATTGATGATACAAATTTCATATTTTCTCCTTTAGAATCTTATTTCTTCCCACCGGCATTCAAGTTAGATTAATAGTAATATGTTTTTGTGTGGATGCACTAATATAGAGTAGTTTTTTCCAGTTAAATCATGAAAAATGTGAATTTTGATCAACTATTTGTATAAAACTCAATAATTATGAATATACAATATGAAACAAAATAATATGAATTCTTCAAAGTTCATGAAAGATTTTGTGAAATGTCATGCACGCAATATGATACAAATAGTGAGGACATGACGTCACAAACTGATAACCATCTTGGCAATTTGTGTTGTGATTCTCATTGTTCCATAGTTTTACGTACTTTTTCAAAAATTCATAACTTTCTTATTAGTTATCCGATTTTGCTCAAACTTTTTTTAATTGGTTTGTTTGATTTTTCTGCTTTTATTGAAAGTAAGTTATTTTTTCGAGTGGACTTGTCCTTTAAACCTTACCCTTAACCGTACCAATATAAACATTGTTTAATGCAATTAAATTTAATGCATACATCTTTGTTTAGTGCGATGTTATACATTATTCATTCACCTGTTATGAATGATTGTATTTCAATGGTCATGTTGCGTATTGCCTACATTCGTGTTGCTAGATAGGACAAGCCATAAAGCCATGTTCAGACGTGGCATTCTAGTCGGGGTCAGTTTTTCTCTGCAGCAATAGATATTCCATAAATAGTTGACTTACACTATTAGCTGTCCACACGCTCTTACCCGGACCAACTTGCCACGATTAAGTTAACATGACCTTCTCAGCGTCTTTCTCAGCGGAACTTCTGGAAGTGGCGTCGCGACGCCCGCACTAGTCGACCTCAACCCAGCTTCCGCATCTAAACCGCGCGAAATCCAGGTTTGACCCCGGAAGTTTTACATGTTAGGTCATATTACCCTTGTAAAAGGTCACTTATACTCCGAGCGCCAAGTGAGAGCATCCGCATGGTCTACTTGGACTACCACATTTACGCCGACTAGCTCTAAACACGACCATTACGCCGACCAAAATTGTTATTGTGTGAACACGGGTAATCTTTGTCCTACAAAGCTATAAATAAATCATGCAGTTCGCATTCTGGCTATTGAAATATAATTATTTGTAACAGGTGAATGAAATAATTTGTAACGTGGCATTTAATAACGATGTATCTATTTAATGTTATAACATTACGATAATAGTCTACTGTCCCTGGAACATGTTTCGGATGACCGGCTAGGAATCGATCACAAGTAACCGCTATTGCATGTGCCTTATGAAATCACAGGAGTAATTACTTTCTTTCATTTCATTTTTTAAGAATATTGTTGAGTTAACCAAGATATCAAATTGTTAACCATTTATGCATCCAATTGGCAAGCCTTGATGGTTTACGGATGAATAAGTTTCGATTCAATCTATGGTTTATAATCGTAAACGATGTGATGATTCAAATTTGCATAAGCAAGAAAGCGTACTTTGTTAACAAAATACGTCTTAAAGTTGTATAGCAGAGTATTAAACTTTTTTCTTCACTGTTACCCCCATCAAGTCTGGCACGCTGGTTGTAACTTTTGTAGCATATTGATGATTTTTTTCTTTTTTTCTTCGTAATATTTTTTTTCGTTTCTACTATTTTTTGTTCAACCATCCCCTACGCAAATTATTCATATATACATGTAAGAATGTTTCTCGTTATATATTATCATTTTGATTGTAAATAATGCCCAATCGAACTTTATGTTGCGACGTAAGACCAGTTTTTAATGGAATTAATATCTGGCACTTAATTTGTCAAAGAACTTAAAATGAACACTGTGTTTGTATGTTATGCTGCCCTCTTGCGGCCCCCCCGCTAGATCCGCCACTCTGAACTTTACTCATTATAATGACTGTTCCGCTATATGTCAGCCATTCAGGTGGCAAATACTGTGTCTTGATAAGCCTGGTAGGCGCCCTAGTCAGACAAAATGATGCACGCTCTATTCTAGGACGCCTGGGTTTTCAGTAAACACACCTTGCCGCACTAGGATTTCACAATATCAAAAAAGCCCCCAGAAATAATTTTCCGATGCGCCCATGTTTCTGACTAGGTTAGCACCACATGGTGTCCGAGACTGGAACCTTTCGTTCTGTCTCGGGGGAAAAGCAAATCTTAGCACGAATGTGAAGGTTAAGTTTCTCCTTTCTTTCGCTTGTTTTTTTTGGATAAAAAGCATAATTGTGATACGATCCGTTCTAATCATAAACTCTGTCCCAGTACCTGAACCAGTGCCAAGAAAGAGGATAGATGAGGGTGCCAAAATGGCTTTTCAAATATCAAATAAGGTGAAGGTTTTCACGAAACCTGAGGCGTCCACCACCCGTGTCTACGTTACACAATCCCAGAGTGTGCTACGTAAATAAGTCAGAGAAAGTTGTTTGGACACATGCAGTAGACCGGTTTACTGACATATTCAAATTTATGGATGTTTAATTCTTTCCTGGGGACCTAGAGACGAGTTATTCTAATAACCTGTTTTAATGAATAGACCAAAATACTTGGAATACAGGTGCATACATAACTTGGTGCTATATTGGGCAAGTCTCGGAAAAGCTTCTCGGTTGTCAAGAACAACCTTTCTTTATAAAGTATGCAGAACGTTTGAATATGAAGTCAACTTGATGTTTATGTTCATAATTTTAGTTGTACATTTCGTGAAGTAGAATACGTTAGACTTCCGTACAATGGTAACAATGAGGTTTGGTATGTGTTTGCTTGACCGTGGTCGCAGACGTAGTCATCACTAGCAAAACTAGTAATATCAGAAAGTAAACGCATGACATGAGAGGGTTCAGACATAATACCACCAATCACTACTATCCAAACGTTCAACAGAGGATGTCTGCCATTTCCGTCTGAAAAACAACAAAAAAATACTTGATATAATTAGGATAATAATAGCACAAATAATAAATGAATAAATAAATAAAATAATGGCGCAACAATTGTCGATCGCGTTTTCACTTTACCTCTGAGTTATAATATACAGACATTTGAAGCTTGTTAGACTTTACGTCTTTATTGAAAGAAAAAAAGACGCCTTGGTTTTCCCGCGTCATATCAGAACACTGAAGTCTTCTTCTCCTCGAGTCACTACACAAGCCCGGTCCAGTGGAGGGCGCAGGATTTAGTGGTATCATTCTGCATCCATATCACAGAAACCCATTTGATTTGCAAGAAAGACAATGAATTTTCCTGGTGAAAAATAAATAAATCGGGTTTAAAATTAGCATTCGAGAGATTAGAACAATCTATTGCATCGGAGTTACTGAACTAATTTATCATTCACATAGGCTTAATTTAGACAGTAAAACCTTTAACAATTTCAACTTTATTTTTTTAATGTAGAGAAAGAAGGCTATGATAGAAGATTGCGAATCAATTTCTAAAATTGCAACTGTACCACTGTGACTGCTGTATTTCAGTAAACAGAGTTGGGTAAAATTGTGAACAGCTTAGGTAGAAGGGGGACATGTACGTTTGTTGGGTACATTTAAAGCCAATAGAAAGTAAATCTTTCCAAAGAGAAACAAATGTTCCATTTTTTAAACCAAAAAATAGATCTTCCCCACTTGTTTTAGAGCGAAGGAAGTCAACAACAACATCATTTGCAGATTATTCCATTCTGGCAAATTTCAAATGAGAAAACAAAACATTCTGAAATTGGCATTGTTACATCGAACAAAAGGTTTAAAAGGAAAAAAATATATGTACTCAAAATACCGTTATAATGTTATTAATATTATATTTATTGACTTGCTGATCAGAGACATAAGAATACACAAGTCATCTACCAATGTATATGACATGAACTGAAGTTTGAGGACCTATAGTATATTCATGAAGATGTAAAACACATTTCTTCTTCATTGCCATGCATGTTCTGAAACAAGATAACTGTGCTTCAAACGTTATGTTACTCATTGGTATATATTATCATAACATGCAATCGTACTTGGCGTAAAATATTGACAAATGTTACGCCGCAATGTAGAATGAAGCAAAATGCCATTTTATTGAACGTGTTTCCAATGAAAATATTCGAATATTTAAATATATGTATATCTTAATTAAAGGCATGTATACAAATAAACAATACTTTCTATATTTACCACTATGGCTGTTTTTCCATCTGTACAATTATTTTTCCATACTTATTGCAAATAATGTTTAACGCTTTGATCGTGTTTCTTGTTAGATATGTTAATCCAACATTGAAATCGTTCTGGTTTATAAAGATAGATGTATACTGATTTGAAATATTGTAAATATTGCAAGAAAATACGTCACCTTGGTGTAAAAGAGAAGACGTGGCCTCTCTATTCGTAGAATATTGCAACAAATTATTACGTTTAATGGAAATTATAAGCACTTGCGAAAGGTGTGTCTAAACCGTGTTTATAAATAATTACAGGGAGCCTAGTGCCCTATATGGTTTAATTTTTAAATCATGTACTTATTGTAAATTTGATATCGTCTCTGAACTTATTGATATATGCTGGGAACATTTGTTTGCATGGACTCGATTAGATGAACACATTAGATTAAGTTCAACTTCTTTCAGATTTAAAAAGCTTTGTTGGAGTTATTTATTAAATAATTCATCGGATATAGTGGTTACTTAGGACTGGTACAATAGACTGTGTAAGTGCATGTAAGATATTTTAAGTACATGTATGTGCTTCTTTGTGTAATTTAGGTTCTGATATAGATTGCGTTGACTCTGTATTTACTTGGTATTTGTTAATTTTTTCTAGGGTCATTTTCACAAGAAACTGTTTTTCTACTGGTCCTTTCCGTACTCAATATAGTATTTTGTATAAATATTTGGATGCTTTAATGGTTATGGTCAAATGCAATATCTTGAATCTTGAATGACCGTTATCGAAAATTCAGAAGCCACATATTCTATCTTCGTGTTTCTGAATTTGAATATCGCACTGATTATTACATTACCTTTTCGGGGTTCAATCCCTATTGGGTTCTGTAAATATAACCAATACCTTGGACCAACCAAAACACTGGTAACGTTTTGTAATATTTTACTCGTGTATTATATATTTACTCGAGTATTATATATTTACTCGTGTATAGCGCATAAACTGTATACTTGAAATGAATACGCTTCACAATGTTATCATGCAATTTTCTATTTGCCGTATTTCGTATCTCACTGACAATGCATCGATTGAACAGATTCATGACTTTACGAATTTCGTTTAAATTCATCAAGATGCATTGCAACATTCAGAAGGATATCCTGTATTGAATATACATTAAAATACCTAATTTCATTTTCGCGATTTTTTTTTTTTCTTCGTGACATTTGTTACATTCACAAAAGGAACACTTTAGTAATAGTGACCAATGCATCAGAAGTATAATTTGTAAGATTATAAATAAAACACGTGTATGTAAAGTGCAAAGTTATATGATAGGATTAGATGTGTTGAGACAACAATCATATACATGTATATTTTTAGAGCTATATTGTTAAGCATTTCAAAAAGTTCATTGTTTAGAGAATGAAAGAATGTCCATGTATATGTGTATCATATTGAATGCAACTATGGAAATATATATCTAGTGTCAGATCTGTGGTACATTAGTAGTGTATGGGCCGGTTGACAGAGAAACTAAGATATTAAATACATGTTTGAAATATTTGTCATATTATATAGTCCTCTAAAACGATCTGTTATTTGTATGAGTACGTATGAAATGTGGTTTAGGTGCGTGAATGTGTGCGTTTTTGTGACGGGGAGGTGTGTGTGCGTTTTTGTTTTTGTTGGGGTGGGGGTACAAAGTGAGGGTATCATTTTGTATTTCTTGTAAGAAGAAAACATAACGATACAAACAATTGTAGATGGTATAGAATAAGGAAGCTGCAGTTTTCCACCAGCTCGCTTTTTTATACAATAATTTTGTTAACTTTTTTAACTAAAAAAGAACCCAACACATGTTGTCAACGTCCTCTGCCTGATCCAGGTGAATGCCTTGAGAAACAAATATAAATTATATTAGTTATAAACAGGTGTAAGAAATAAAGAGTAGAACAGCTTTGGAAACTCCCGTGTAAATAAATATAATGCTACAAAAATGAGAGAATAAAAATGCCATCTTTAAAGCTATGTAGTTTGTCACTGTTCAAAATTCACCCTGCCTTCAACAAAGTTTGGTACCAATTAACGAATGTTGAAATTTAGTCAATCCATCGGTCAATTGAATTCTGCGTTGCAGCAGTCACTAACCCGTCTCCTTGACCAATTGGTTAAGGCAATGGACTTCTAAACCAGATACCCAGGTTCGATTCCATCAGAGACATTATGTCAACCTATGAAAACAAATCCGGACAAGAAGCACAGCAATGGGGAATTTTCATTTAAAGCGAGACTGCACTACTTGTAGCTACTTGCGCCCTCTATATAGCAAATATAGCTATATGTTAATTGAGAACTGAATTGATGAGATTACAACTTGTCAGTGACCACGCAGGGAGGTCTAATCGCTCCTGGCCAAAATAGTGCAGACAGGCTTAAGCTACGCAACCACTATTCTCTCATTTCTTTTGGCATTTCGACATGTAAATATATATACATTGTGTATACGCAGTATTTAATAGAAATAACCAACTCTGAAAATCATCAAATTAACAAACTAGGGTAAGAAGTCTGGTAGGCTATTTATGAATGATTCTGCTCACGTATTAATGGCGTGGCACCCACACGTACCCCCCGCCCGCTTTTCCGACTGGATGTCTCGAAACGTTGAGTTGAGTGTGTTCTGTTCAATTAAGGTATAGACCAGTTTTGGAAACACCCCCTCTCAAAATTCAAATGGAAGCTCTTATTACCAATCATGTGAAATAATATGTTTTGGCTAATACATGATGATACAGATTTTGCCCGGAAACCGCCTACTAATTGATATATTTGGTAAATTATTATATCTATCCGGACTGGATAGATATCGCGTAGTCCCATATACATCTTTCTGTGTACAGTGCTTGTAACTTTACCAAGACAGGGCCAAATTTCTTATCATTTTGATGATTCTAGGACTATGCAGTACACATCATGATCAATACTTATATGGTATAGATGATCAACCTTTTCTGATTTGATTCCACAACGTTTCTTTCACAATGCAATCACATGACAAGAACTGGTCTATACCTTTAATGGGGAGGGGGGTACCATTATAAAAAGAATTCACACGGGTATATATTTGCTTCTGGGTTGTCTAGGATGGGTAACACCACGGCTATAATAGGGACTTTTATATTTGAGTGAACTGATACGTGTGACGTCCATTCAAGGCAGTGCATTAAAAGGACGTCGATCGTAGCAATCCACGTTGTCGTTTGGCAAATCTAAAAGTCCCTATTACCTTTTCGAGACAACCGGAGGGCGGGGATAGGGTAGTGGTATCTGCCTTTTCTGTATTGTTTAAGTCAACGTGAAACCCCTTTGACGTAAGGAGTACATGTTTTTATCCAACGGTTGCCAGGTTCTCAAGGAAACACTGGCCCAATCTCAAAGAAAAAGGGCAATCAAAAATCACTGTAAAATTGTAAGCGGGTGTGCTACATTCAAAATCACAATGAAAATCCCCCTCCCCCCCAAAAAAAAAAAAAAAAAAAACTCACACGTATTGGTAACCTTTCATCGTTGTTAAAAATTGGTTGAAAACACAGACTTATAATCTTATCACCTATGCCATGGTCACTGTCAAACATTAGGGACTTTTAGATGTCCGCGTCGACATTGTGAACTGCTAGGTGTGACGTCCTTTTAAGGCAGCGCCTTAAAAGGATGCCTTAAAAGGACGTCACACGTAGCAGTCCACTATGTCGACGTGCAAATCTAAAAGTCCCTATTTATGTCACTTAATGATTGCACTGGCTCTACTCCGTTCATTCTTTCAAATTTGAGAGACAGGAATTTTATCTTTACCGTACCATATCAGACATTGTAAAATGTCTTTTACAAGTGAAGCTTTTTATCTCTTAAACGTTCTTATATCTAATGGTATCTTTGCCTTTTGAGCATTTTTTTTTGTTTGCTTTTTTTTTTCTTTTCCGAAATCCAAAATTTAAAAACATGCATACAAAAAAAAACATTTCAAATGATAGGAAAGTAATCAAATGTGTACAGTATAGACAAGCGATTGGTTAGCCCATTTAAGAAAAATTTATAAAATTGTCCTGTTCTTCTATGTGGTCCCAAAGCATAAAATCATATAAAAGGGATTGGGTAACTGTGTCTCAGATTCTGAAACAAAATCCTAGACTTAGCTCATGCTGCAATGATAATTATAAAAACTTTAGGTCAGTCAGGAACCCCATGACTTTTACAAGTCGATCGCCTGTCTGATTATCAAGATATTTATGATTAGAAACCGAAATCAAATTTTTCGTTTTCCTAACGTCTTTCAACACTCTACAGTCTATTGGGGAAAACGATTATGGTACAAGCGGTCACTCAGATTTTTACTTTTTTGAGGCACTTTTTTAGGGCTTCAATATTACACCATATCAAAGACACTGATAACACATAGGGCCATGCATCCTGGATTGAACATTGTTAAACGCTGGCTTTAATTCACATACAATATCAATATCCCCCATATTGATCACACCTCACCTCACCCCCTCCCACCACCATCTCCATCATGCGAACCCCTCCCGCTACTCCCTCCCACGTCCTCCATGGAATATTACAAAGGACAATAAACAACATACAGTATATCAGGTAAAACCATCCGGTGCTTGTTCCGCACTGTTGTGGTACTATATGAACAACACCATAGTTCATTGATGTGCGTAATGAGGCCGCGATTGGCGGAAGGATACCTGAATAAAGCACTTTCAAGATGGCCACTTATACATGAACCTTGTCTACAGTGATCTCTTATTTATCCGTTCATCTGATCTTTCAACATGGTGGCAGCGGTGGGATAAAGATAGCTCTTGGGAACGAAGGGTTACGCAGGATAAACGCCTCTAGCCTCAGTGTAGAGGATCAGAAGGACCCAGGCAAGCTATGGGCCCTAATCGAAGGCCAACTGAATGTCAAAGTGAACTTCAGGATTCATCGTCTCGAATTAATGCGATACAAGCAGATGTCTGGAGAAACGATCGACGAGTTCGTCAATAGATGTCGGAGTAAGGCAAAGGAATGCAAATTCACCGAGGGGGAATTGAGTGAAAGACTTATAGAGCTGGTGATTTCGTCTACACAACTCGAGTCATTTCAGAAAGACCTACTCGACAAAGAAAAGGGGTTCTCAATTGATAAGCTTCTTGAAGAAGGCCGCAAATATGAGGCCATTCAAGTCGGTAAACAGTGCCTGCAGACGCTCCACACCGTTGGAAGTGGGAACATTGATGCTGTTAGTCACGACAGTAGGCAGAAATGCAGGAACTGTGGTCTTTCACACCTTCCAAAGAGGTGTCCAGCCTTCGGGGACCTGTGCAATTCGTGTGGCGTCAAAGGACACTGGGCGAAGATGTGTCGAAAGACGAAAGAACAGGTCGAACCGAAGATCCCTCCTAGACGTCCACCATCACAAGACAGGTGGAGCTCACAGCAGAGAAGGCCCAGAAACAGGCAGTATAGGCCTACATCCTTTTATAGCAGGAACCAGCGTAAGGTTGACGAAATTGGACCGGACGACACAAACCAACCGGACAGTGAGGAACGTGAATTCCACATGATACATATATCGCTAAACTCTATTGACTCGGAGCAGACCGAAGCATATGCAAATATCAACATCATATGTCCAGACCTGAGGGGTCATCATCGCCTCAATGCAAAGGTTGACACGGGAGCCAGCGGTAATGTTCTGCCACTGCGGACGCTGAAGGACATGTACAGGGCTCGATGGAAAGATGTTATCCGTCCCACTACTACGCGACTATCTGCCTACGGAGAAACGCCTTTACGCTGCTTAGGCACCCTGATGATGTCGATGATGTATGAAGGGTCGCCTTGGGTCGTAGACCAAGCATGGTATGTTGCGGACGTAAAGGGACCAGTCATTGTCGGACTTCCTACTTCCAGAAAGCTAGGGATTGTTACGATTCACACAGTAGTACAACAGACGGGCCTGGACAGTCCAAATGATCTTCCTCCCATCAGGTCAGCTAAAGACCTACAGGCGGCTTACCCAGACCAGTTTGACCAGATTGGGAACTTCAGTGGCAAGGCAACGTTGCACTTGAAGAAGGATGCAACTCCATCAATTGATGCGCCTCGAAAATGCAGCATCCACCTGAGGGACAAGCTCAAGAAAGAGCTGGATCAGATGGAAAGAAACGGCATCATTAGGAAAGTTACTCATCACACAGATTGGTGCAGTTCCCTCACCACAGCCCTGAAGAAGGATGGGACATTGCGAGTCTGCCTTGACCCCAAAAGGCTCAATCAAAACCTGAAAAGATGCCCTCATAAGATTCCAACTCTAGAGGAGCTCAATCCTGCATTCTCACAGGCCAAGTACTTCTCGAAATTGGACGCAAAGGCAGGATATTGGTCAGTCCACCTGGACGAAGAATCGCAGGAGCTTACTACATTCAGATCACCATTTGGAAGGTATTGCTTTCGCAGACTTCCATTTGGACTTTCGGTGAGTCAAGACATCTTTCAACAAAGGATGGACACAATCCTTGCACAGGCGCCCGGCTGTGAAGGTATAGCTGACGATATAGCTGTATTTGGCAAGACTGAACAGGAGCATGATGATAATCTCTGGAGACTGATGGGAGTTGCACAAAAAGAAGGTCTGGTGTTCAACAGTACAAAGTGTGTGATCAAGGCGAGAAGCATCAATTTCTTTGGTTCACTGTACACAGACAAAGGCATACAACCAGATCCTAGCAAGTTGGAGGATGTCAGAGAAATGCCTACACCACAGAACAAGGACGATCTCCAGCGAGTGTTAGGGATGATGACCTATTTATCACCATACATCTCAAACTATGCTGAAAAGTCAGCAATACTGCGTGATCTTCTGAAGAAAGATGTTCCTTTTACCTGGCAGGAGGACCATGAGGAATGCTTTCAACGATTGAAATCAGAAATTTCAGAAGGAAAGTGTCTACGGTACTATAACCCCAGTGTCCCAACAGTACTAGAGGTAGATGCATCGCTCAAAGGACTTGGAGCCTGCCTCCTTCAGAATGAAAGACCAGTCGCATTCGCCTCAAAGAGTTTGTCAGATGCACAATCCAACTACTCAAACATCGAGCGAGAGACATTGGCACTTGTTTTTGGGATCACACGTTTCCATTCATATCTGTTTGGTAACCAGTTCACAGTCTACACTGACCACAAACCACTCGAAACGATCTGTAGAAAGCCCCTGGGGAGTGCGCCTCCAAGATTACAGAGGCTTCTCGTCAAAATACAGGGCTATGATTGTGATATCCTATACAAGCCCGGAAGTCAGATGACATTACCAGACACACTCAGTAGGTTGCCAAACCCCAGAAAGAGAGGAGACGTCATCGTTGAGCTCCATGTAGATGAAGTCATGGAATTAGAAGAGAATCATGACAATGATCTGGCAAGCTTCACACCTATGAAGCAGACACAGCTGCAGAGAGAGACAGCAAGCGATCCAAACTTGAAGCAGCTGAGTAGAATTATCCACGATGGATGGCCAGACGTGATTAAGCAGGTTCCAAGCAGCTCAAGGATTCACTGGTCATACCGAGAGGAACTGGGTGTCGCCAACGGCATTATCTTCAAAGGAAGACAGGTGTTGATACCTTCAACGCTGCAATCAGACATCCTGGAGCAGCTACACACGAGTCATATGGGTATAGAGAGAACTCGTAGACTAGCAAGGGACACGGTATACTGGCCAGGCATCAATAAGGATATTGAAAACCTTGTCAAGACTTGCCCTGCTTGCCAGGAGAACCAGGATCGGCAACAAAGGGAACCACTACAACCGCACGAAGTTCCAATGACGCCATGGACAAAGGTAGCCACAGACCTGTTTTTTTCTAGATGGAACTGAATACTTACTCATTACTGACTATCATTCCAAGTTCCCTGTGATCAGGAAAATGCACAGCACCACAAGTGCTTCAGTTGCTACCGTAATGAAAGAAACCTTCAGCCTCCTGGGAGTGCCCTCCGAAGTTATATCTGATAACGGACCCCAGTTCATTGGAAAAGCCTTCAAAGACATGTGTGAGTCATGGAACATCAAGCACACCACCTCATCGCCGAGATATCCGCGCTCCAATGGCCTGGCTGAGCGGATGGTACGCACCATAAAGTCGATGATTAAGAAGTGCAAACAGACAGGACAAGATGTCCAAAAGGCACTTCTCCACCTCCGAGCAACGCCTCAATCGGACCTTCCATCTCCTGCCGAAATGATGTTTGGGAGGCAAATGAAGACATCACTTCCAGGTCGCCATGATCATGACAGACAGATGAGCGATGTCCACGACCAGCTCCAGCGAAGGCGGGATAGGATGAAGACCGACCATGACAGACATGCCGGTCGGGTACTGTCCCTCCTGAAGGTCGGTCAGAAAGTCAGAACCTTGCATCCAGACGATAACACATGGCTGCCGGCTGAGGTTTCAAGAGTTTGCCCAGAACCGAGATCATATGAAGTGACAACACCAAATGGCAGGGTGTTAAGGAGAAACAGGTCCCATCTAAGAGAGATGCCGATACACACAGAGACGACAACAGCACCCACACCAGGGACAGAGCATCTTCCAAGAGAGGATGGTGACAACCGCACAACAACCGCACGGAACACAGGATTTCGATGGTTCAATCCCTCGTTCTGACTCTTCTGCCTATGTCACACGATATGGTCGCAAGGTTAATGCCCCATCTCGTTATCAAGAATAAAAAACTTCATCGATTAATAGATTGATAAACAACAACTATACTTTATTTGTTTAATGATTTAGCATACCCGGTAGAATTACATTGATGATAGTAAAACCTCATATTTGACATCAGGTGATTCAATTTCTTAATCAGTATACATGTATAACCAAAATGTTTTATATAACTGCCACGCTTAATATTGGTTATCTTTCAACAGAAAATCTCTTTTGTATACAGAACCAAATTTAGCAATTGTATGTCGTGCTCGTGCATGATATTTCTTCTCTCCACACAAATGACCAGGTATTATAGTTTTGTTACGCTGATTTGTCGTATTGCTAAGTCCTAATTGAAATGGGATGAAAAACGTTTTTTTCACAGGAAAATGTTGTTTATAACTGTTTGCCAGAAAGCAATATGGAATCACTTTAGTTTATTCCAGCAAAAGTTGTGTAAATTATAAAAAGTGAATTACATTATACAAGTATGTCGATTCAGCAACAAAAATATGCCTGTTATAGTGGAGGACACTATTTTACCATTCTAAAATTTGTTTTTTTTGTTGAAAGGTACTTGTAAGTTTTAGTTGAACAGTTTTTAGTACTGTGCTTCTCAAAAAAAGAAAAAAAAGAAAGAAGAATATGTTTGGAATGTTTCCTCTTGTTGAAATTTCTAAATTGTGTTACTGTTTTAGTGGATAATTTCCGTCATGTACAGTGCCTATTGAGCAGGGAAGATATAACTGGTTAATGAGAGCACTATCAACTTGTCATTGAAAGAAGGGGGATGTTGTGGTACTATGAACAACACCATAGTTCATTGATGTGCGTAATGAGGCCGCGATTGGCGGAAGGATACCTGAATAAAGCACTTTCAAGATGGCCACTTATACATGAACCTTGTCTACAGTGATCTCTTATTTATCCGTTCATCTGATCTTTCAACACGCACCTCTGTACATTTCTATCGAAATGATATAGTTCGATACTTTGTTTGGCTAGGTTTATGTCAATTAACCACGGAGCCTCTTTTACTTCGTGAATTCCAAATTTGGCGCGAAACTGAATAATAAAGAGTAAATATCTATAGAGTGTACACACGCACAGTGGTACACCCTCCAGTATTCGAAGCGATGCCCAAAACAGGCGCCGTATTATCAAAGGGGAATCCCAATAGAATTTAACTCTAAGAATACCAGGCAGAAAAATATATGGGATTTATGTGCAGGATGAGTACAGATATGCTTTACCGGCACAGTGTGAGGGTTATCGTGACATGACTGTGCATGAAATCATATACAAATATTTAAAAATATCATAAAATGATGACGTAGATCCTAATCAAATGTTTGGTTGAGAGCGTACACGTGACCATGCATTTATTTAGCCTAACGCGAAATTTGGATAACTACCGGTCATTATCCTATGGTAATGACCTGTCATTAGCGATCATGTTTTGCGATTGCAACCATTGAGAATTATCGTTTTACTTTTACTCGCGAAAATGGCTGCCGCAGAATTTAAAAGGCATTAGTTATCTAAGTTAGATCTAGATCAGTCATAGATGTAGACCTATAGACAGGCGCGTACGCAGGATTTTTTCAAGGGGGGGGTTTTAACATTTATAAATCGGGCCGAAAATTTCGCAACGACTCAGCCAGCCGCTGAATAAGCGGGGGGGGGGTAAGAGGACACTTTTTTTTTTTTTTTTTTTGGTCCCAAAAAAATCGCAACGACTCAGCCGACCGCTGAATAAGCGGGGGGGGGGGGGGGGGGGGGGGGGGGGGGGGGGGGGGGGGGGGGGGGGGGGGGGGGTAAGAGGACACTTTTTTTTTTTTTTTTTTTTGGTCCCAAAAAAATCGCAACGACTCAGCCGACCGCTGAATAAGCGGGGGGGGGGGGGGGGGTAAGGGGACACTTGTTTAGGTCATTCATGGGATTTTTTTTTTTTTTTTTTTTAAATAATAATTAAAAAAAAAAAAAAAATAAATAAAATCCCAAAGGGGGGGGGTTTTAGGGTTTTTTAGGGGGGGGGTTTATACACATAAAAATACCAAAGGGGGGGGTTTAACCCCCCAAACCCCCCCCCCCTGCGTACGCGCCTGCCTATAGAATTAGTAATGTACGGACTTTGAGATAAGGGTGATTTATCAAATAACAAGGATCCACGTCATAATTTTCTAAAGCAAATAATACACAGCATTTTGTTCGGCATTAGTAAAAATTACCCACACTTGGTACCTTTGAAACAGTCCAAACATCCTCAGCTATCGCCTCGGGCGTGTCAGACTGTTCCAAAGGTACCTTGTGTGGGTAATTCTTACTAATGCCCTCACTGCAGTGCAATATATTTTGTAAACTCTATTCATCTTTAATGGACTTGGAAGGTTTTGCGAACAATGTAAATATTTTCCTTTCATAGTGGAATCATAGATGATGAAGTACGATCTGTCTTTCCTGAGATGCAACGTACGTCATGTAAGCGGGAACTTATCGAGTCCACAAGGCCATGAGCTGCTATGATTGGTATTTGGCAAAGGGAAAAGACGTGTGTGATTTTGACCAGGTCAAAAAGTACTAGCGAAAATCCTTATTTACTATAAAACTTAGCAGTTATGGGCATAAATCTTTCCCAAATGAATGTATGTAACCATTCCGACCATGGAAGTATAAGAAGCTGTCTAATGCAATAAGGGAGTTTACAGATAGCACATGGTACAAATGACCCCAAATATCCACAGATCTTTTACACATGGAGAAGTTCCACTTTGACCATCTTAGAACAATAACTGCCAAAGTCCTAGATGTGCTTCATGAATACCTTTTGTTTGCCCTCTTGAAAAGAATACTTCCACCTGCGTATCTTAGAATGTACCGTTGGTGCATAAATGAATAATGTTACATAACTTTCATGAGCGCATATCCAGTATTCATCTCTGGTGGGTTTTACTTTTTTGGTACAAATGACCTTTATCTGCCCGTGCGCAGATTGTAAACGTATCTGTAAACTCCCTTATATATTTGTTATGTGTAAAGAATGTCCATACATTAACGAACTTGTCTATTGTATTGTATGTATTGTATGCATTCAAATTTGTAATCGATGCTATGTCGCGATAACCTTGGTGGCATCTCATGATTAAGGTAACCGAATGGAATTATGCTGCTCCATGGCTGCAAGAAGCTTGGGTGCAGACAACACATGTTATAGATAGAAATCACATATTCAGTCAAGCACCCCTTGAGGCTGTTCACACCGGCAGAGATAGCGCGGTCTACCGCGCGCTAGACCGCGCTATCTCTGCGGTGTGGAAGGTACAACGTCGTTTCGGACCGTCCAACAGCGAGCCACGGCGAGCCAAAACGGCGTGCCACTGGAGCACCTCTTGGGGCGTGTTCACACCGCAAGGGGGGACCTCTAAAAAAAGGGGGGGGGGGGTGCTACGATAGACCGCGCTATCTCACTGTGGTGTGGATCCTGCGAATGCCAATGGGCGGGCCGTAGGTCGCGCTACGATAGCGCGATCCACGGTCCGCCCACGGTCCCCCCTTGCGGTGTGAACACGCCCCTTGAAACATCACAAAGGGCGTGTTCACATCGCAAGGGGGGGGGGGGGGACCGTGGGCGGACAGTGGATCGCGCTATCGTAGCGCGACCCACGGTCCGCCCATTGGCATTCGCCGGATCCACACCGCAGTGAGATAGCGCGGTCTATCGTAGCACCCCCTTTTTTGAGAGGTCCTGTTGCCATGACGCGTGACGCCATGAGGTCAGAGCGGTCAAAGATTTCGCGCGCTATTACTAATTAGGAGTGTTGAGTTGTACCAATTCAGATTCAGATCGCACCAAAATAGAATGAGTATAACATTCCCCGCGTGTAGAACGATGACTTCCGGCGTGCTATCGTAGCTCGGGTTCATACCGGCAGAGATAGCGCGGTTTAGCGCGCGCTAGACCGCGCTATCTCTGCCGGTGTGAACAGCCTCAGAGTGAGTCCGCCCCCGCCGTAAAGAAAAAAGAAATTCGACTCTTAAATGCATGCCAGGCACCCATACAATGGAATTTAGTGGAGAATGCAGTGGAGCATGGATTGGGATTTGTGTAGGCTTGCATGGTTTTCTTTGTCTAAGTATAATGGCGCACACTCCAAATTTCGTCAAGGTTCTTTTCCCTACCTATATGCCCCAACTTATGCTTAAATGTCTGCCCTATACTGTCATCCCAGGAGAACTTGTAGAGTACATGAATGCGAAATCAAAATGCATTAATCATAAGTTTCTTGAACATATTATTTTGTCATTTGTTTATTAATTGTTATTATCTTATCAATCAAAATGGTAATTATGCAAGAACAAATAAAGATACTCCACCACCTTTCCTGGTTGTCTCGTAAGGGGTGACAGAGCGCTCACCGCGTCTTTTCGAGACAACCAAATGTTGAGGGGGGGGGGGGGGGGGAGTGTATCTGACTTGAATGTCCTCGAATGTCTTCTTCAGCTACACACCCGTTCGATGTACACCGTAGATATCTATTTCCAGCGGTAGTGAGGGTATTAGGGAACTATTATCATTACAAATTTCAATTTAATAATGTAACGTCCAATCTCAAGGAATAAAGGGTCATTAAATATCGCTTTAAAACTAAAAGTCGGTGTGTTTACATTCAAGATCATGATAAATAATACCGCCTCCCCTCCCCCTCCACACACACACACATACGCACTCACAAACGTATGGGTAGCCTCTCACCGTTCTTAAAAAAATGATTGTGAACACAGACCTATAATCTGATCACCTATACCTCGGTTACCGTCAAGCGTAATGCCATTTTATAATCATACTTGTTAAAATCTCTTCCATTTTTCTAATTCTTGAACGGAGTCACGTTGGATAACAAGCAAGAAATATTATCCTCATCGTTCCACAGCCACACATGTTACCATCTATTTTACAAGTTCGACTTTTTATCTCTCAAATATTCTTATTTCTAATCGTTTTTATGCCCTTGCTTGAGCATATAGAATGTAAAACCACCCGGTGTTTGATTCATCCCTCTCTACAATTCGTTCCACTGATAACGACATTTTTTTCTCTCGAAATGATAGAGTTCAATACTTTGTTTGGCTAGTTGTAGAGCGAGAAGCCATGAAGTCTCGTTTGCTCCGTGAACTCTATTTTGTCATGAACTGAATAACAAAGAGGTTGAAATTCATGGAGTGTACACATCAGTGGCGTACGCAGGATTTTTTCAAGGGGGGGGGGGGGGGGGGTTATCATTTCGAAATCGGGCCGAAAATTTCGAAACGACTCAGCCAGGCACTGAATAAGCAGGGGGGGGGGGGGGGTAAGAGGACACTTTTTTTTTTGGGGGGGGGGGGTCTCGAGATTTGAAAATTTGACATTTTGCTCCGTAGGGGGAGGGGTAAGGTCCAAAAAAAAAAATCCGCAAAAGGGGGGGGGGTTTAGCCGCCACCCCCCCCCCCCCCCCCCCCCCCCCTGCGTACGCGCCTGGTACACATACACAATGATATCTACCTTATAATTGAAGCGGTGCCAAGAACAGGGAATCAAAAAGGGGAATCCTCTCGAAAATTAACTCTAAGATTACCAGGCAAGATAATGTAAAGGGTTTACGTGCAGGGTCTGTATAGAAGAGCTTTAATGGCACAGTGTGGGTTAACATTACGAAATTGTGCGTGAAATTACATCCAATCAAGCGAAAATACTCTATTGATCTGCACTAGACTTGAAAGGTGTTTTGCTCTCTTTCCAAACAATGTACAAATCTGCCTTTCATGATGGAATAACAGATGATAAAGTACGGTAACCCTTTACTGACATGCAAAATACGCCATGTAACATACGTCATGTAAAGCGGGAAATAGTCAAGTCCACATTGCTTTTTGACTAAGAGAAAAGGCGTGTTTAATTCTGACCAGTTCACGAAGTAGTAGCAAAATTCCTAAGTTACCATTAAACTTAGCAGTGTCGAGCACAAAGCTTTCCCAAATTAATTTTGGTGACCGTTCTGACCATAAAAAAGAAGAACCTAACCAATGGATTGCGTTTTAAAGTGGGTAAAAAGTGTCGAACTTTCTTTTGTTTTTAAGTATTGTATGCATTTTAAAATTTTAAGTCGAGGTTTCTTTCCTCAATTGTCTTTGTCAACGCCACACCCTTTTCATATTAGCCTACATAATACGGCGTTTACACCTACAAAAAAGTGATATTTAAAAATCGATCCGAAAATCTTTTTTGTTTTTTTGTTTTGCGAGTGTGGACAGAATAATTTCACCAGTCTTCGCGATCAAATTGCGATTTTTCAGAATAATCGCGATAGTTTACCGGCCGCTGTGTGTGTGTGAATGAATTGAGAATCAAAAATCAATTAATTTAAAGGCACACTGTCCTACTTGTAGCTACTTGCTCCCTCTATATAGAAAACTTCCCAAATCGGTGCCTGTTGGTCCCCCATGATCCTCTTTTTCTTATGTTAAATGAGAGCTGAGTTAATGAGATAGCCACCTGTCAGAGTGACCTCGATGGCTCTCTGGGTGGTCTAATCCCTTCTAGCTGCAGTAGTAAAGCCTCCCTTTAATTACAGGATTCCAAGCGCGCTAACTCCTTCGAGGTTCACGTACTCGCTGTTTAGACGTTCTTGCCGTCGAGTGAGAATTCTCCCTGTGTTCGAATGGTCGCCCCAACAATCAGTCTTTGCTTCGCCATCCAAATCGCTATAATTGTTGTGTGTGAACGGGCCTATTATCTCTATCCAGCGGCTTGGAGGGTAGTAGGAGATTATTATCATTATAGAAATTCACGTTAGAAATTTATCGTTAAATCTCAAAGCATAAAGGGTCAATACAAAAATTGGTGTGTTACATTCAAGATCACAATTAAAACTCCCAACCCCCTCCCCACCTCACACATACACACAAATATATGGGTAGGCTTTCATCGCCATTGAAAATTGATTGAGAACACAGACCTCTAGTCTACTGTCCGATCATCAATACCTTGGTCACTATCAAACCAGCTTCCTGGATAAACCGCTTGTTGTTGTTGGGGTTTAGATGGTGCTCTTCAATCTTGACAGATTATCTGCGCCACGGCGATCCTTCTTTGGTGCATGTTCATCTTTGCGAACTTGATCTCATGGCTCACTTTTACTGATTGGGGTCTGTCTCTCCAGACTTCTGTTTTCGAGTTTATGTATATTCACAATACGGGCTCTAACCTGTTCCATTTACCAAGTTATTGAACGGGTTTACGTTGGATAAACAGTCATAAATGTTATTTTTACCGTACCATATGCCAGCCATTATAAAATCCCTTTTACATATGCTGCTTTTTATCGCTCAATTGTTCTTATTTACAATGGTATTTATGCCCTTGGTTGAGCATGTATAACCTAAAACCCTACAGTGTTGTACCCTCTACATGTTATTCCACTTATAACGACTTTTTTGTTTTAATCTCTCGAAATGATAGAGTCAATACTTTGTTTGGCTAGTTGTAGAGCGATAAGCCATGAAGTCTCTTTTGCTTCGTGAACTCTATTTTGTCATGAACTGAATAACAAACAAGTTGAAAGTCATGGAGTGTACACATGCACAATGGTATCCACTTTAGAATTGGAAGCGGTGCCAAAAATAGGCGCCACATTATCAAAAAGAGGACTCCTCCAAAAAATTAACTCTAAGAATACCAGGCAGAATAATGTACGGGATTTACGTGCAGGGTCTGTATAAAAGTGCTTTAATGGCACTGTATGGGTTATTATCACAAACATGTGCATGGAATCACATGCAATCATGCGAAAAACTCTATTGATCTACAATAGACTTGAAAGGTGTTTTGCACCCTTTTCAAACAATATACATATTTTCCTTTCATGATGGAATCATAGAGTACGGTAACCCTTTACAGGGATGCAACAAATGTCATGTAAGCGGAAAAGTAATCAAGTCTAGAAGGCAGTAAGCTGAACATATCGGTATTTGGCATAGGGAAAAGACGTGTGTCATTCTGAACTGGTCAAAATTCAAGTTTACTTGCAAAATTCCTTATTTATTACAGACCTAAGCAGTCAGCACAAATTTTTACCAAATGTCAACTGAATGTATGCGAGCGATTTTACCATTTGAGTAAAAAAAGCTCGCTAAGGCAATATAGTTTGTGAAGTGTCCATGAATTTACGAAATTCAAATTTGTTATCTATATGCAATTCCATGATACCCTCGAGATCATCTCATATGGAATTAGAGTTAGCGAACTCAAATATTGACAAATGTGATGCCGCAATCTAAAGAAAGAGCAAGTTTTCACTTTTATGTGTACGTTGTTCCAATTTAAATAATTCATTCGGATATTTAAATATATGTGTATCTTAACATGTATATATATTGAACACTGTCGATGTTCATCATCTATATCATATACCATAAATATCAAATGTTGCAAGGAAATACGTCACCTCAGCGTAAGAGATTATCCAACCTCGGTTTTTAAATGGGTCACATGGGACCCCCTTAAACCTGCCACATCACACTATCTACAGTATCTTCATCAACACTATTGCGAGGTATGGACTTCAAAGTATATTCAAGAGAGAAGAATGACGTATCTATTCGTAGAATTTTGCAACAAACTATCAAATTGAATATACATTATCATCCATTGAAAATAGTATGTCCAGACTTTGTAGATAAATAATTTCGGGGAGGCAAGATGGTTAGCGCCTCCTCGAAGTTATATGTAAACGACCCTTTTGTACAGGCTGGCCACGGGATCAAATCTCATGTTGGTTTTAAACTGTTTCACCATAAAAAATATATACAAATTATCCTTCTATATAGATTGAGATGGATTAAGGTTGGTTTGGTTTACTTGACTATTTACATGATGAGGAAAGCAGGTTGTTTGTACGTAAGCAACCAGTGTATTAAGGTTTTAAGTCCGTTCCGTGAGACTTGGTACTGAGGATTAATGCCTTACCAAATGGGCTTAAGGGTACTAGTGCATTGATTTGGAATCGAGCACGGACATCCTCTCTACAACTTAGCCATTACGAGTAGGTAATCGCTTGCCGCGGTACATTTAAAGAGAAGCTTCATTGATTAAAACAAAACTAACTTTATTGTCATTATTGCAAAGGTGAAATTTCGATTGAACAAGGTTATCAAAATCTAATGCTTGGAAAAAATCAAAGTAATGACTATTATCAAGTACAAAACGCTAAAATACAGCTCCGACATAGGACCTGAAAAGCTCTCCAATCGCTGCTGAGATGCATGACGTCAGTGGTGGATCCAGGGGGGGGGGGGGGGGGCAAGGGGCCCGGGCCGCCCCCCCCCCTGGGAAAAAAAACGTGTAAAAACACGTGAATTTTACCTTTTTGGGGGAGATGCCCCCCCCTATTCTTTATGGGATGTCGTCTGCTTGGGCAGGATTGGTTATTATTGTGACGGCATTACTGAAACATCTTTATTTTTCTGGCGAATCTCTCGTATAACCCAGATGCTATGCAGGTAGTTTTATTTGTATTTTTATAAATCACCCGATATGTAGTTGCAGAAAACTTGTACGATGGTCATCTGTTAGCTTACCAGTTTCTAGTGATACGTTATTTGCCATATTTGTGATTTTCTTTGAAAAGGCGCTTTAAACGAACCTTAACTGGCTGGCCACCGAACAAAATCTCACATTCCTGACCAGCAGTTCTCAGTGTTCCCTCAAAATGATTGATCACAAATTTAAAAGGTTGTAACTTTCATGTTTTCAATCTGACTTTGCTCGAAATTTTGCTGAAAATTTCCTCTCATTTTTTGTTTCTATTTATACCAATTTACTATCGAGGTGAAATTTCCCTTTGGGGCAGGCATTACAGACAACCAGAGAGTTTTACTCAAATCTATTTACCATCACATAGTCTTCCAGATGACAATTGTTACTGGATAATAAAAACAATAACAATAGTAATGAAAATGATAATTTCAAGCCACAAGCAGAAGCAGGAGAGAGCGAGAGAGAGAGAGAGAGAGAGAGAGAGGGGGGGGGGGGGGTGGGAAGGAGTATTATGCCCCTTGATATTTTGTTAATGTCTATATTTTGAATTTTACATCGCGTTTAAAGATAAAGTTGAGTTCTGGTCATGTGATTGCATTGTGAAAGAAACGGTGTGGAATCTATCAGAAAAGGTTGATAATCTAGTATATAAGTATTCGAGTGTATTGCAAGGTTCTGGAATCATCAAAATGATAAGAAATTTGGCCAAATCTTGGCAAAGTTACAAGCACTGTACACAGAATGATGTATATGGGACTACACGAACACATGGCGAAAAAATCCTACCCGGATTTTTACGATGTTTCATGTCATATTTAGATTATGAAGGCATTTGAAGAGCCATGCTTTTCAGGGAACATGAAAAGTTCTTCCACCCTTGCATAATAACAATGATAACGCTCACAAATTATTTTTTACCTCTTCCCAGAACTCAACTGTAGAAATTCGTATTCACATTCATCTTGTCAAAGACATCAGCTATCGAAAGTCACATTGACATCGTCTCTGAACTCATTCTCTTCTTCTAGGATAAAACTTTTGAGTCAGTGAAAATATCTACCAAGTTCAACTTTATCGAGATTTAAAAAGCTTTCTCGTAGTAAGTTATCAAATAATTTATTGAATTGTGTGGTTACTTAAGATTGTTACATTTGACTATATGTGTGCCTGTCAATTGATTGAGTGTATGTCCTTCTTTGGGTATTTCTTTTCTTCTAGGGAAATTTTCAAAAGAATTTTCTTTTCTACTGGTCCTCTCCATTTTTCATACTGTATTTTGTATTATTGTTTTGATGTTTTTTATGGTTATGGTAAACAAATTAATATCTTGAATCTTGAATCTTAAAAGACCGGTAACGAAATCTCAGATGCCAAACATTATTCCTTGATGTTTCTGCATCTAGATATCAAGTGGGTTTGTCTTTCTTTTGGGGGTTCAATCCCTCTACAGTTCTGGAAACCTCTACCGGCCTTCTGTAAAAAAAAAAAAGTAAAAAGATAAGGTTATTCCGAGGTGCCTTTTAAGTATTATCGACATACTTATTTTCATACTTTGTGAATTCTATTTTGTCCCAAACCGAATAACAAAGAGGATATAATTCATGGAGTGTAAACACGCACAATGGTGTACCCTTCAGTGTTTGGAGCGATGCCAAAACAGGCGCCATATTATGTAACGGGAATCTCAATATAATTTAACTCTAAGAATATCAAGCAGAAAAATGTATGGGATGTACGTGCGAGGTGAATACAGATCATAACAAGATTGTGCATGAAATCATATCAAAACATGGACTTGAAAGGTGTTTGGTTTTGTTGTCCAAACAATGTACATATGTTCCTTTTATGATCATAGATAATAAACCACATTTACCCATCAATGAGATGCAAAATACGTCATGTAAGCGGTAAAAAATCAAGTCCAGAAGGCTGTAAACTGCTATCATTGGTATTTTTTAAAGGGAAAAGGTATTTTGAACAGGTCAAAATTATTTTTAAAATTGCAAAAAATCCTTATTCACTACAACAATACTTAACAGTGTGAGCACAAATCATTCCCAAATGAATGTATGAATCCATAATGAACATTGACGTTGAAGAAGATGACTAATGTAATATCGTTTTTAATGTGGCCAAAAGTGTCCATGAATTTTTCAAACATGTCTATCATATATTATGTATTGTATGCAATTAAACATTCAATCGAGGCAATGCCGTGATTATCTCAGTGCCATATCTCAAATGAAATTTAAGCAACCGAGTTGAATTATGTTGATCCATGGCCGCCAAAAACGTAGTTGCAGATATCTATTATGTTAGCCTAGACATATGTTGAGTCAACTAAGGAATATCTTTCTTCCACTTAATGTAATATTGTATCCCTAACGTCTTTAAAAAAAATATAATATAGGAATAACATTTATAACAATCGCCTTTATGAGTTTCGCTGTAGCTGGCCGGGGAACCTTCCGACTGAATATGAAAGTTCCACAAAATGTTGTTAACCTTTCCAGTTTCCAACAAAGGGGGGGGGGGGGGGGAGGAAGCCTTTTGATTCCTTCTTAGAATAACATTTTATACAATTTTGTTTCCTTTTTTTTGCTCTATCAATTCGATGTTTAACTATGCATGGTAAATATTAATACACATTGACCAACTCCTGCGTACCTAAATCCAACGAAGCAGATTAACATTCTCAGAAAAGGCACCAGGTGACCTAAGCCTACCCGGTAGACGTGGCTGGGACTGATAATCAACAGGGACCTTTAGATTCGCACGAAGACAATGGGGATTGCTAAGATCGAAGTCCTTTTAATGCACTGCCTTGAATGGACGTCACACGTATCAGTCCACGCAAATCTAAAAGTCCCTATTATCGAGAACGGCGTGAACGTCCACTGATCATGCGTGTGTATGGCAAGCCGTGTTAACATTTATTCCTATTTCTTGATATCAAGAATTACCATTGCTTTACAACAGAAAATCGTTACTTGATATAACAATTTACCATTACTTTACCAAAGAAAAACATTTCTTGATATCAAGAGATAGAAATAGTTGTTAAAACGGCATGCAATGGACACACATGGTTAATGGACGTTCACGCCGTTCTCGTCCACTCAATCTAAAAGTTTCCATTGTCTTGCCAGAGGGAACTACACTACGTTGATTTATTGTCAACCGGGACTTCCATAAAGAAGACTTCATAGAAATGCATTTCGCTAAAATAAATTATGCGTAGTTTCATGTGAATGAATGTCTCCTTTAAAAGAAGCACAGAACAACATTACCTTTTATTTTAGAGGGAAAGGAAAGGGGTTGCATAGAAAAATGCGCTCGCCTTATATTTATATAAATGCTGATCATTGCTGATTGTTGATGCAAAAAAAGAAAAAGAGAGAGATAGAAACCAATCAATGGAAATCAAATGACATATGTTTGAATTACGTTGCATATTTGCATTACGATTAACTGCACAGGACTTTGGAACCTTTTGAAAACCACAACAATGACAATTGCACAACGCAATTATGAATTTGATGAAAAGGAAATCAGTGTAGTGTATACTAATGCTTTTAACGTGCAAAATGCAACCGGACTACCTGTTACGATATGTTCAGATTCTGAATCGTAACATTTGGAAGTCGAGTCTAATTAGAGAAGTAGACGCCATTACAAGAAACTGTGTTTGATAAGGATGTCTGGTAAACCAGTGCTTCTTCAGGTATGGGGGACACGAATCAACAGCTTCATGATGCAGCATTGAGGGGTAAAATTAAAAGCGTAAAAAAACTGATAAAACAAGGTTCTAACATAAACCACACAGACCAACATGGGAACACACCCTTACACAGTGCTGCTGAGGCGAGTCACCTTGATGTCACCAAATTTCTGATCAGTCAAGGAGCTGAGGTGAAAAAGGGAGGTAATGACGGCAGGACTGCATTACACATTGCTTCTCAGAATGGTCATCTGGATGTCGTCAAATATCTCATCAATCAAGGAGCTGAGGTCAACAAAGGAAATAACAAAGGTTTGACTGCATTACACAGTGCTGCTCAGAATGGTCACTTTGATGTCACCACATATCTCATCAGTCAAGGAGCTGAGGTGAATAAGGGAGATAGTGATGGCTGGACTGCATTAAACGGTGCTACTCAGCTAGGTCATCTTGATGTCACCAAATATCTTATCAGTCAAGGAGCTGGGGTGAATAATGGAGATAATGACGATGCGACTGCATTACAAAGTGCTGCAAGCAAGGGTCATTTTGATGTCACCAAATATCTGATCAGTCAAGGAGCTGACGTGAACAGTGCAGATAATGACGGTTGGACTGCATTACACAGTGCTGCTCAGGAAGGTCACCTTGATGTCACCACATATCTCATCAGTCAAGGAGCTGAAGTGAATAAGGGAGATAATTGTGGTAAGACTGCATTACACCTTGCTTCTCAGAATGGTCATCTTGAAGTCACCAAATTTCTAATTGGCCAAGGAGTTGAGATGAGTAAGGAAGATACTGATGGTAGGACCCCTTTACACCATGCTGTTCAGAATGGTTTCATTGATGTAGTTAAAGTCTTTCTGGAAGGAGGAGCACTCTCTGACACGGGAGACATTAATGGACACACACCTCTGCAATTGTCTTTGTTCCTAGGGTACCAAAGCATCGCTGATCTATTCATCGATCGTTCAAATTCCAAGGTAAAACATTAAAACACACTTTATGTCGAATTCACCTACCGTGATCCCAATACATGCATGTAAAAAGACAAGGACTGTCATTTAATTAAGTAAATTGAAGGCACATGCTACCTACCATTATTTTTTTACAAACTTGACCATCTCGATTTCGTATCACCAATTTGCAAATATACATAATTATAACGCCAGTTAGACTTCAATGCTGTTTTGTATGTATACAATGTTTGCTTCAAATGTATCCGAATTATTGGATATAATTAATCACATGGCAGTACTTGTGTTTACAGAAATTTGGCTTTCCTAGCATTACAAAAATAAAATCTCAAGTTTTCACGTTGCGTATTTTCTTATATCCAGCTCGACCAGAATTATTTAACGGATATCCATCTTGCCATCCAATACGGTCATACCTCTTCCATTGAGAAGTTAGTTTCTGAGGGAGCTGATCTCAATGTCCAGTCGACTGACGGCCAGACGTGTCTGCATAAAGCCATTAAACTCTGCTATAAGAGAGAGAAAATTGTGCAAGAAACGTACACACTTAGAAAGGTGAGTGATACCCCAGTAACCCAAACGAGATCGACGCCAGATCGACGAGAGTCTGAAAAACAAATTGATTCAAGATACAAGATTATTTTATTCAATGCTCGCAACCTTTACGGTTGAATTGATACTGAATTTACATATTAAAACATATATAATTACAAACAGAAAGAACACAGATCCAAGTAAAATACAATGACAGAAAAAAAGTGTACACAATTGGCAATTTTAAAATGACACAAGAAATTGGAAACTATGAAAATTTCATTTCAAAAGAAACCACTTGAAAGTAATTTAAAAACATAAAATCAATGAATTAGGCAATTTTAATATAAAGACTAATTTGAATCATGACTACAATTATTGCATCGTTGAATATGTATATAGGGCGAATACAGAAATTAAATGCTCTGTTTCAATTGCATTATATTGCACAGCAGAATTGAAAAAATAAAAGAACACTTCAGCACGAGCTTCTTTACAGATTCAGGAAGTTGACAAATGCAAGGTACTAAACGGATCATGTACTCAACCGCAAATAACATAACATAAGTGGTGGACGAACAGAAACAACTATTCATCAACAAGTATTGCCACGCAGTGAAGAAAATTATCGTGTAAAATCTCACCGTCAATTATTAATGAAAACAGCAAAAAGAAAAACGACAAATTCGTTAAAAATATCTTTATATTAATTGGCGAAACAAGAAAGGAAATTATTGAGAAATAACAATACTAATTACTAATGCATAAGACTTATTTACTGTTCAAAAGCCTAACTATGAAGGTGAGGGCACTTTTCTTGTGGCGCTCCGTTTGGCATTTCGTCGGTCAGTATATTTTTAACTGGATCTTGATGCTGTGAGCTCAAACTGTCTCTGTGGTAACAAATATGGAAAGTTCTTTTGGAGCGAGAAGGCAATTTCAAACACAGATGGTTACGGCGCTGTTCGAGTGGCAAATTCCCGGTTACTAGAAGCGCATTTTCATGGGAGAGATAGTTGCGACCGAGAATAATGCGTAGTGATCTTCTTTGAATGCTTTCAATTACTCTTGATGAGACAGTGTCAGAGATGAGTGCCACACGCGTGCGCAGTATTGTAGTATTGGCATGATGTAAGATTGGAATAATGGGAGAAGATCTACTGTTGATAGGCCAAATTTCTTCAGAGTACGAATTATGTACATTTTGCGGCTGGCCTTTGACACAATTTTGTCAATGTGAAAGTTCCATTTGAGGTCACTTCACACATGTGAATGAATTGACCACATATAGTAATGGGCACTAATCTTGCTGGATTCTTGCTGAAGGACACCTGGAGACAACGACATTTGCTCGGGTTTAGTTTTATATTTGATTCGCATCACCATGTTTCTAGTTCTAGGACTGCTTGGCAAATATTACTCACAGATGATGATGGCCGAATCTCGGCAATCGTAAGGGGATCCACATTTCCATTTGGTGAAGGTTGAGTTGAGAGCATCGTTGACTATGGGCAGGAAGAGTATTGGCCCGAGCCGTGTGCCTTGAGGGAAAACCTGCGTTGCTTACTACTTGTTCCGAAAGCTGGTCTTTATTTCTTACACGCTGCATTTGTCCTGACAGAAAAATTGGCTAACCATAGCAGGAGCTCCTCTCTGACACCAAGAGCAAATATTTTATTAATCGCAATGGAGTGATCAACAAAGTCGAAAGCCTTGGAGAAATAAGTCATTATAATCGTTGATGTGTATCAAGTCTCGTCAGCATTCAATTGGAGAAATTGCAGAAGTTCAACAAGGTGGTGAGTTGTTGACCTGCCCGAGCGGTTTTTATGCTGCTTATGGATATATATTGCGACCGATAGCTGTGAGAAGCCACTTGCTCACAAAGAGTTCTGCCAGCTTTGAGACAATACTATACATTCATGAGCGACATCATAACTGACATATTTTTCAAAATTTAGTTTTTTAGTTAGGGTCACTCAGAACATCAAGTTACACATGTCAAACCGGGGGCGGATCCAGCCGGCGGCAGGAGGGGGTGGGGGGGGGGGGCAATTCGTAAGGAAATATTTAGGGGAGGGGGCAGACGAAACTCTGACGTTTATAATATCTTATTTTTTTACCAGTTTTTGGGGGTAGCTCCCCCCTTCCCCTCCCGTGGATTCGCGCCTGTGTTGAACTCAAATTCAAACTCAAATTGAGGGTTAACAAAACTGTAGGCCTAATTAATTATTTGGATAAGTCAACACCGAATAAATACAGTAAAACACTTTTAATAGCAAATTGAAATCCACGTTTCTTCCTTTCTCAGTAACACTAAAATGCTTCTATACCCTGAAAATAACAAGGGCAACTAGAAATGCAATCGTGTCACAACGATGTGCGTGCAATGACGCCGTGTTTCTACGTGTCGAACGAAAGAGCTTCTCTCGGACTATCCAGAGCAATTTGCACGAAGTCTTTAGCTTCTGTAATATTGGAGACAGGTAGGGCGAAAGAAATTAGGCCTCAATAGTGACCTTGATGGGATGGTAGTGACTATATATGCCTACGATGTTTGAAAGAAATTGGGATAGGGGAAACAACCTAGAAAGGGCTCGCAAGCACTGCGTGCAAAAACAAATGGGATTAGTTGCATGTTCGTCATTGCAATCAAGATCGTTCTAGGGGTCAAAAGCGTGAACCCGATATGCCCCATAGACAATGCGTGTAATGCATGGGCGGAAAACGTAGAGGATCTGTATTATGACCGGAGTTAAATTGTTTTTTCTCTCTCTCTTTATGTCTCTTCATGGGCCGTATATGGTATCATTGGAAAGAGATTTTCATGGTCGTTATTGTAAACTACTCTCTTTTTTTCTATGATAATCCTATCGAAACATGTGATGTAAAATAGATTTAAATGACAAAATGGCGTCTTAAATGGCCCCCTTGACCAATTTCAAAAATCCGGCCACGAGGTGCCCTGCGTATTGCATCTCGGAATGTCATTGCAAATTTTCAACGAAAAAAAACGATGTTTAGGGGGCGAAAAGTAGTCTGAAAAAATGACGTCATGGCCGATAAGTGTTATAATCGGGCGGAATTCGTATAGTGACCCTTGTTCAAATGCGATTTACTCACGATTTTCTGTGTAAACATATACCATACTTGGTATCATTCGAAAGGGCACTTCATTGCGGTCAGTTTGACACCATTGTCATCTGCACGCAATGTACTGCACGCATTAAAGGCGCTATTACGTAATGCATAGCAAATTCATCATTTTTAGCGATAACTTTGCGCTGACGTTATTAAAATGTACCAAATTTGGCAGACAGTTGTCACGTTCATGGAAACATGTGTCTGCCAACTTTCAACGACGTAGGTATAAAGATCGCCATTTTAGAGCAAGTTGAAGTTATTTCGGAATTTTCTTGAAAATGGCGAATTTGGAGGGCAATTTTCGCAAATTTGGTCAGTGATAGGGTATATAATTTTGTATATGGCTGGAAAGGGCATATCCTCAAGTATCTAAATCCAAAAAAGGGTACGGGTCTGCCAAGCCATAATGGAGATACGGCCACTGAGAGAAAGCCAATTTCCAGAACTTTAGAGGGCGCTATTTATGTTTTGCAAAGCCATTGGAGCGTGAAATTGGGCATGGCTATCAGCAATTATGAGACAAACATACTGTGAGATTTTAATACAAAACGGAC
The DNA here is from genome assembly GCA_035222895.1 of Strongylocentrotus droebachiensis. NCBI lineage: Eukaryota > Metazoa > Echinodermata > Echinoidea > Camarodonta > Strongylocentrotidae > Strongylocentrotus > Strongylocentrotus droebachiensis. The sequence goes on along the minus strand of JAVYIG010000241.1, from coordinate 323,114 downwards.
ATTATATGAGAAAGTTATGGCAGTTTTAGATTATTTAGGGGTACATTTCTCAAGAATTTTAAAGATTTTTGACGGAGTCGGTTTCAGATTTGAATTTTGAGTACGAAGATGGCATTTTGAAGGTCAGGTTACCCGTCGCAGATGAAAGAACACCTCTTAGACTATCTAGAGGAATTTGTTAGAAGTTTGTAGGATCTAGGATAGTGGAGATAGGAAGGAAGATAAAAAGGCCTTAAAATGGACCAGAAACGGACAAAATGGCGCATGGACGGTCATGCATGACTGATTTCGAAAATCGAAAAAGTAGGTGACCTTGATGAGATGCTAGAGATGATGCCTACGAAATTTGAAAGGAAATGGATATGATGAAGGCATCTAACTAGGAATAACAAGCACTATGTACAAAACGAATGTGATTCCGGACGATAAGGATAAGGAGGATAAGTATATTAATGGGGCAGAATGTGAACGAAAACAAGGCAATGACGAAGGTCGTCATTGCAATTAGCAAGTACTACCCACGTGCCCCAACGTGCCCCCCCCCCACACACGCACCATGGCACTCATGCACCAGCCACGCGGTAGGCGCGACAAATCATCGCAAACCACAAATTGTTCTCCCCTGACGCAAATTAGGCTACTCGGGGGGGGGGGGGGGGGGGGTCAAGTAGCTTGAAAATACTTGCGTAATGCGCACCTGATGCCTAAGTCACATTTGCTCTATGGCTAGGATACGGTGACCGAACGCCCCCGAAATCGAGAGATACTTGCGGCGGCTGCAAAAAAATCGGCGGTGGCCTCAAAGTCACTCAGGGCGTATTTTTATCTTTACAGGCCGTACGGGTCGCTGTGGGATTATAACGCGGAGTTATAACTGTTTTCATTTCTAGGTTAATCGTAGCGACTAGACATGCCGTAGCCATCCCGTAGAGCGGTTCCACGGCGACCATACGTCTGGCTTACGGTGGCCTTGCGTTTTATATACTTCAGGGGTGAAGCGGTAGCATTAGTCTGGCCGCACGCTCGCCGTATGGTCCTCTTTCGGCCGCCTAACGGGCACCTTGCGGCTACCTTGTGTCTGCCTATTTTGTCAAAAAAAAACCTCCGACCGCCGCAGGGACGCCCTAAGGCGACCGTGTGTCATCACTTCAAAGGCCGTACGGCAACTGCAGATTTTGTGTCTCCACAAATTTAAAATACGCCCTGCGGCTACCCTAACCTATGTGGCCGCTATACCGTATGTGAACGTGGGAATGCTGCGGCGGCCCTATGATTGCTATTGGCTGTAGATATTAGACCGTAAGGCCGCCGCGGCAGATGTGACCTAGGCATTACTTTTTTTCATTTCTAGGTTCGCCGTAGCAATGCAGTACAGTGGTTCCATGGCGACCGTACGTCGGGCGAACGCGGTAGCCATGCATTTTATAATTCATGGGTGAAGCAGTAACATTAGTCTAGGCCGCACGGTATGGTCCCCCTTCGGCCGCCTTGCGACTACCTTGCGTCCGCCTTAGTATTTGTCAAAAAAGCTTCGGCCGCCGCCGGGACGCCCTAAGGCGACCGTGCGTCATCAAATGCCGTAAGGAAGTCGCAGATTTTCTGTCTCCACAAATTGAAAATACGCCGTGCGTCTACCAAACATATGTGACCGCTACCGTATGTGACCGTGAATATGCTGCGACGGTCCTATAATTGCTATTGCCGGAAATATTTTAGACCGCACGGCCACCGCGATAAATGTGACATAGGCATTAATCTATGTCCATGCAAACCGGGACCAGGATGGGACTCAATGTCACCACACACGCGTTTAAATGTAAAGCAAGCTGTAGAGCTGGAACTGCTGAATAGGGCAGCAAGAGAAAGTAGTTGCCATGGCAAAACAATTGACCCCATGAATAGAATAGATTGCACATTCGTGTACACATACGACATTCTGTTGTGCAAGAAGTAAACAAAGAGCCTGTATGATTAATAATGAAGGTAGATACATGATGAATAGATGCAGAGGTAGCAAGCTTGAGTGATTTCGTTGAAAAGAAAGACAATGCTGCACAATGAGAGTGAAAGTGAGTAACCATGGTCCATTGTAGTAAAACATACATTGAGCTAAATAAAACTTGATCATAATCAACCGCAATTGGTGAAAAACACGAAAAAAAAAAACCTGTACAAAATATTCTACGCACTATCCAACCAAATATGGTAACATAAAATTGGTTGAACCTGCCTAAAGTCCCACACAAATTGTTCCAAGAACAGGAGCAGATAGGAGTGATGGTCAGCCTGCTAGGCGATCCAAATTTTGTATCAGTTCCGGAGTCTACATGGAGTCGTTATGGCGGTGTGATTAGGGACTTTTAGATTTGCACGTCAACAGCTTTGACTGCAACGTGTAACGTCATTTAAAGACACTGCGCATGCGTTACGTGGTCTCAGTCGGCGATCGAGAATGCGTCAACCTTGATTTTCCTAAATCTAGTACATACACATACATACATATTGATATTTATATAGCGCCTTTACATGCCCAAGGTACTAGTATGCCGCGTGCGCATAAAATATACAGTTCTTCAGGTAGACAAAGGAACATCCCTTCCCTGCTATGTAAAAATGTGTAGAACAGGTGTCACATGCATATTCACCTGTTCTACACATTTTTACATATTAATAGCAGTGAAGGGATGTTCTTTTGTTGAGGGTATAATGAGGAACTGTATATTTTGTCCTCTTTCTTTGTCCGTGATGTTCAAAGTGTACTTCCTGCATGCATGTATGTCGTCGAGTGCAATCTAAAAGATTTCTACTTGTAGTCAACATGGGCAGTTAAGTACGTTGACACGCATGAACAGTCGGCGTTCGTCGTGTTCTCGTCCACTCAATCTAAAAGTCCCTAATGACATATATACTGCTCCTCTAGGTCATTAGGGAATCCAATAATCTGATAGCTGTGATTGGCCTAATAAATATGTATTCTGGTGCATGGGTGACTGTTTGTGTCTGTCGGGAATTTTACAACGAAAATAGGGATTTCCACTACAGCAGCTGTGATTCCAAGAGGCGGAGTTAAACTATGCGTATGATGCTCAACCACCCTGTTTATTGAGGGACGATATACTATCTGTTTTGAAACAAACATTTATATTTATATACCTCACTTTAGATATCCAGCCATCTGATTGGTCGAAATTGGAGTCGTGATTTGAGCCATTCCCGTAAATTGCCAAAAACGGTCAATAGTCTTCTGAAAAAAGCCCTTGGTCCGGCACGCCTCGGGCAAAAGCACAATTGTAACCTTCCCTTGAGCGTATAAAAACAAATATTTCTCTCTAAGCAGTCATTTATACTATAATATTAGATAGCTTAGACAGATACCGAGATGTGATTAGTCCAGAGCTCGTCACGTGATATCGATTCGAGGATCGTAATTGTTATATTTTCCTGGCCGGTCACTTTCCAGTCTTATATTCACCAGCTGGTAAAATGAATATATTTTCAATCAATGCATGTATTGAGGACTGTTTGTCACCAATTTCACAAATTACACCGATACCGAGGGCCAATTTTTGTAATAGATATTTGTTTCCCCTTGAAATATTTTTTTTTCCACATTTTCTTTTATTCCCCCGAAATGATTTTTTTTTTTTTTAATAACAATTTTTTTTTTCTTGTAATTATTTTTTGTCAATTTTTTGTTCACACTTTTATTTCTAAAATGTTGTTTGTCCTCGGAAAAAAAGGAAAACATTTCGGGCAAAACAAGTGCCCCCCCCCCCCTGGCCTAAATTTTCAAACCAAGGCTATTTAATATAACAGATATTGACTGGCAGGGGGTATATAACACTTTTCGGACCTGAAGGGAGTTATATTTTACCTCGTGACGATATTTTGATTTTATTTTATTTTATTTTATTTCTGCATTTTTTCCATATAAAATATAACTGAATAACAAAGAACATATAAATGAAAGGTATAATACAACATAAACAAACAATAATTTGTTCATGTCAAAAATGTTTTTTTACATAATATATGTACATATAATAACGAAACTTAATATGTCCAAAACATATAATCATAAATTTAAAGTAGTATCCGAACTATATTATCCCTCACGCTGCGCGCTTCGGGAATAACCACTTGGGGGAAATATAACTCCCTTCGGCGGTCCATAGGATGTTATATTGCACCCCCTGTCAGTCAATATCTGTATAATGTTTGTTTGTTTCAGATATCTGATGGGTATTACAAGGGCGAACTACCTCCTGCGAAGGCCTTGGTGTTCTATCTCCTAGAGAATGGAGCAAAGTTAGATGTGAAGGATGAGACAGGCAACCTACCAATCCAGTATGCCAAGGACGAAGTAATCAAACAAATGATTTTGTCTAGGTAATTTTTTTTCAAGTCTAAAAAAACTTGCATTATCCCCGTCAGCCATGTGACTTGTAAGTCAAGGAAATTATGTATATTCCTAGCTTGCTCTTTTGAAACTAGGGAACGGAATGGCATATTTTGAAATAGAAAAGTCCTCTAAGTGTCATTGTATATTCTAACAGTTGATCATAGAGCATATGTGTTCGGACAATGAAAATATAAATTATGCGACAACTGTGAAAGTAATATATTCGGGGCTATAAGTCAGGCCTACTAGGTCGAGTACTTCATCTCTGTTTTCATTCTTTTCTTCTACTCAGATAGACAGTATACATTTTTTCACCAAATTCGTTTAGCAGATATTTTTTAACTGTGATTCGCTAAAATTTTGATTTGTTTGTGTATTGTATTCGATACCTGGTGCAAAGGTATGTATTTCTTCTGTCCATGCCTAATGCTAAGATAAGAGCGCAATTTTTTTTAAATAATAGGCCTCGATAAGCATCTGACATTCAACAGTTGCTCGATTTTTGCTAACATATAGTATGTAGTTTCACATGAAACAAAAACATGTTTTCACAGCCCATAGATTTTTTTTAAACGTATGATTAATTTCAGATTACCTTCTTTGGAGGAGATCCAGTCTTATCGAGGTAAGAACTTCCTTACAAACATTAACGGCTTTTCTCAGTATAGTAGCTAATTAAGTGATTCTGATATATCTTGTTTTTTCTCATCCATGAAGTCACGGATTAATGTGTGGCGATGCTTAAAAAATGGCATTTCAGGTTTTACATCACGAAGAACAAGGGATTTGATAATTCATTATCCTAGTATTTTAATTAATCACACACACGACTTATCCATTTATCCTTTACAAACACTACATTCGTATTCATGTATGTAGGACCACCTCTTATAATATTAATTTTAATAGCTCACATATATAATGCGGCTAATACTTTGTTTCTAGGCGCAGCACATATTACCCCGGTCATCGGATTCAGGTTTACCCGCAACACAATGCATGCACATTGTACACTTCCTGGGGAGCATTCCAGCCAGCGCCATTTTACAAGCGCACACTTGCTTATCCAACGACATTAACTTTCGCATCCTACTGGATACCCATTTAACACCTAGGTGGAGTGGGGCAAATGTAAATCAATGTCTTGCCAAAGGACATTCGTGCCGTGGCGGGACTTGAACCGCGAACCTTGATATCCACAGTCCGTTGACATATCCACTCAACCAAAACGCCGCTTTTACTACGATGGAAAAATGGTCGAGAGCGTGGCCAATATGGGGTCAATCGTGGGCCATACGTGGGAGGATGTCCATGAGCTTGGTTTGGTCGGGGTGGGAGCTCCTAGGTCGGGAAGATGCATGCTATCTTCACGCTTATATTGAACGTGTTCAAAATAGGCGTAGCCTGTTCTTTGCCAACAATAAGTGGGGGCAAGGTCTTATTAAGAACGTAGTTGCAACGCCACTATCGTACAAGCAACGTGGTAGCATCGTGGTGAGATGTCTATGTAAAAATCTCGAAATAAAAACGCAGCACCGTCGGCAACTATTCTGGGCCGCTTTAGGCCATTCATCTTCGAAGTTACGAAAGAACTGAAGAAATGCTTGAACACCCCCGATGTGTATAGACATCGCCACAAATTGTAGTAGAAGCGTACTAATAAGAGTCTTCTAGGTCTGTATAACAAACTATTACGTTCCTGTACGTCGTAGTAACAACGTAGTAGAAACGACCACTTGGTCGGCATTGGTCTAGGCGTAATCGTGGTGACAGCGAGTCAGCAGCGCTTTTGATGTAGAAGCATCGCAGTACAGTCGTGATGTAGTCTTTAATTTGCCAAAATGCTGGATTTAGACGGCGATAATGCCCCGATTTGATAACCATTTTTCACATTGGGGTAGTCGGCATCGTCTTCGTAAGGTCGCAGCGATGTTTGATCTGGGTATGAGGTTTAAATCAAAGGACCAGACAGGCGCGCCGGAAGCAGTTGGGGATGGGGGGGGGGGGGGGGCAAACATGCCAGGGGGCTCACCTTCCAGGGACAGTGGCGTAATGAGCAAAAACGTTTGGAAGGGGGGGGGGCAAAACAACAAAACATCACTATCACCCTAACATGTTACATGCAGGCCCCGCGGAACGTTTTTCAAAGTGGAGTATAACGATCAGGAAGAGCGGAGCGAGCGTAAATTTGCGTTGGGTCTAGGGCCTGAGTCTCGGCAGGGGGTCAAGGGGCTGAGCCCCTGGAAGCTCAGGGTTTTTAGGCATTAAATAGGTCAGAGAAGCATATTAAGATACCTTATTTGTGACATTGGTAGGTCACAAATTGGCGGGGGGGGGGGGGGGTTCAAGAGGCAGAGCCCCGGACGCTCAGAGGTTTTAGATATTTAATTACGGTCAGATGAGCATCCAGGGGCCCCACTTATAGCCCTTGATGGGGGCCGAGGGGGCGGAGCCCCCGCAAGCTCAGGGCTTTAGGCTTTTAATTACGGTCAGATGAGCATTTTTTGATACCTTATTTGTGTCATTGGCAGGACACTTATTTTTTTTCCTTCTCTGTAACATACTTTTTCAATAGGTGAGGGGGGGGGGGGGGGGGGGGGCTTGAGCATCCGAGCCCAGCCGTTCTGCAGGACCTGACATGAAGGCTTCTAAATAAGCATATTTTTCGCCGGACTGTAAATTTGGGAATTTCTACTTTTCCAACGAACGCATAAAAAAGTATGACTTTGAAGAAAATAATTGAGAAAAAATATCAGAAAATCATGTCATTTCAGTAACTGGTATCGAATTAGAAAAACCCCCTCCCCATCAGTACGCCAGCGTTCAGGGGCTCATGTCTTCTCACCCCTATAATAAAAAACACACACGCTTTCCTATCCTCTCAAAATATTTCCACGATATGCGCGTATCGCTTTTATAAAAACCTACATTAATAAATATAGGTCGCATGCGGAATGTTTAGGAAATTCAATTCCTGTTAACTTTCCTTTACTTTGAATGGAATATAACTTATATGTGATTCAATTCAGGTTTTTATTATTTTATGTTCCTTTTTGTTATTTACAAACCATCTTTACTCCTTTACTGCTTTTCTTCTTTTTTGGAGGGGGCGTTTTTTGTGGCGGGGGGCAAGTGCCCCCCCCCTCCCTCACTTCCGGCTCCTATTGGACCAAATACGAAAGATAAATGCGGAATGAGCCCTAAATTAAAGAAAACTAGGAAAATAGATACTAACGTTTAAATTAAGAAGTGTTGTGGATTAAACATTTGAAATATTAGAAACCAGTATTGAATATCAGAGTTTGGGTGATTAACACACCCTTTGGAAATGGTAATGAAGTTAATTCCTTTCGTGAACAAGATTAAAATGGAAACTATATGAATATATTATTGTTTTTTCATTCCTATGTTTATCTCAATCTGCATGATATAAATTGACTTCGTTGTTTATATATGTTTTTGTTATCGCGTCATTTCCTAATGTTTGAAATGAACAACAGATGAACCATCAACACCTGGCATCTTCTCTGTTGAAGTCGAAAGGAATACCAATACGGAAATCGATCTAGAAGACCATGGCATATCAATGTTTATTCCTCCGGAGGCTGTTCATCACGATGACCCGTGCAAGATCACCCTGACCCTCTTAAAGGATCCTCCCAGTGTTGACATCCAAGATGGTGAATCAGTGGCCTGCTACGGGATCAGATGTGATCCTCCAAACATGATCTTCAACCAACCTGTTAAGATAAGGATACCACACTCTACCTTGACCATCAACCCTGATCAAGTAAAACCAGACATCGTTTCCCATGCATGGGATTCAGTAAACGGTAAGTCTCTCTATTAAGATGCTGAAACTCACTCGTTTGTTAATGCTGTAAACAAACATTTATATCATAAGATTCCTTTTCGAAAAACCAGGCAAAGCACTTAACCCTTAGAAAAAAGTACCATGGTAACCATGTTTTCTTTTGTCCAAATTACCATCCACTATGGTTATCATGGTACCAAGATAATGAAATACATAGGGTTTTCAAACAATGTATTTCATTGTTTTGGTACCATGACTACCATGGTTACCATGGTGGATGGTAATTTGGACAAAAAAAAACATGGTTACCGTGGTACTTTTTTGTAAAGGTTTCGGGACAATACTGAAGAGTTGCGATAAGGATAAGTGGTAGAGATTGGTCTCATTACCAGGAGGTCTCCGGCTCGAAACCCAGTCAATGTGCTAGTGCTCTTTGGTTAGTCATTACTTATCAAGTGGAATGAAAAAGGCCTACAAAATGTCTGTTTCCTTGTTATTTCTTAACCAGTATAACGCTTTCCTAGCAGTCGTTTAAAAATAAAAAGCCAAATAAACAATAAACAAATGCCCTATCATGTTCTACGTTTCCATCGCAGGTAATAGGAAGCAAAAACAGACTATATGCTTGACTAAAAGTTGATTATTTAATCCTAAATTGATGACTGTAGACGGTGAACGCTTTCTAAGTAATCTCGGGATTAGAAGTTCCAGTTCTATATAGGTAGCGTCGTCATCACATGCCATAGCGTTCTGAGGTTCAGTTTATATCTCCCACTTTCCTGTTGAAATTTTCATGAACGGGAAACGGTTTAAAGGGAAGAGTTGGTGCTTTTTAGGATGGCTGATTAAACGTTAAACCATTCGAATTGTAACTTATATTGTTCTCCACAAGGACATCATTACTATAGAACATTTGGTGCCACCATATTCAGGTGCAACAATTTAAAGGACAAATTTGCTCCATTGCGGAATAACACATCTTAAAACAAACGCATTTTGTTTTGCTCCCCACTGGCAATAGATCTACCAAGAACATCAAGAATGAGATCATCCAGCTCACCGGACGAACCACCATACTGCAGAGTGTACAAGAGACATCTTGAGCTGTATATTGATCGCGGTGCTGACTGGTGGGTTCTTATTCCTCTTGAACAGCAGGTGATCCGACACCAACTTATGTGCACTCCATACATCCCAGAAACAGTAGAAAGAGGCAAAGAGATTGAAGTTCATCTTCATTTGCATGTCGATGTTCCTGGCATGGATGCGGTTAGTAATGTTAACATGTTTTACTTGTAAATTGTTAATTTAAAGTTCCGTTAAAACTGTCAACTACTGCAAATATCCGAACGATTATCGGGTATAGTTATTTAAAGCAGGACTGCACTACTTTAGCTACTTGCGCCTTCTATATAGCAAACAATGTATAATCGGTACCCGTTGGTTCCCCACGGTCCCCTTTTCTCTTATGTTGATTGAGAGATGATTTGATGAGATAACCACCTGTCAGTGACCACACAGGGAAGTCTAATCCCTCCTGGCCAAACTAGTCTAGATGGGCTTTAAAATCCGACTTTCTGGGATTATTATGTGCGAGGCATCAAACCTTGCTTACACCAGACTTGGTGGGATTTACTAGAAGTGAGATCAAAATTGATGTATGCCATCAAAAATGTTTTGAGACATAAACTCATTAAAAATTCACTCGAGCATGACCTTTATGCCAAAGCCTTTATAATGCTGGTAACAAGCTGAATTTTCTCTGAAAATACCAAGATAAAGTACGGAATTACAATCTAATGTTCTCAAGAATTATCCATCAGCGGCCAATGGGTTTTTCCGAAATACGATCTGAGAAAAATTAGGTGAACTCCCGATATTCTCCAATCAATGTTTTTTCAATTCCATGAAAATCAAAATAAATGAAATCATTATAATGATCGTGAAGATAGTGTTATTTAAAGAACCCCGAGTATACATCGAATGTCGTTGAGACACATTTCCATGAGAGCCCGATAATTTTTTCCATTCATTAGGCTCATTTTCTACTTAATTGCTGGTCCTTTCTTCTTAAAAAAAGGAAGTTCTACATGATGAGAAGCATCGGTCGTACCGCAAGGCCCATCGTTCGGTCCCATTTAGCATCACATCTCATTCAGGTGATGTTACAGTGGAACTTGATTGTGAAGGAAAGATGGGAGAAACTAAGGTACGAAATCGGTTTTGTTTTTCATAGGAAGTCCACCCTGATATGAGTTGGATTTAATAAATGCAGAAAATATAAAGAACAGGTCAGTGAAAGTTGAGCTAAATCCAATTCAAATAAAAAACGTTACGATTATTTGAATGTACGGCCAATCGTACACAAATTGGCAACTATATGATGTATCTAGAGAGATCCCTTCTCGTTATCTCTTCAAAACTAAGTCAGAACTTTCTATTCTTCTTCATACATACACTTTCAACCAAATGTGCACCCTAAATATAAATATTGCAAATATGTTTCTATATACAGTGCGTTCCACAAAAAAAAGGAACCGAGAATTTTCGATGTTTTATCATAACTTAATCACGATTATAATTAATAAATAAGACATATTTGTCAACGCTCAGATCCTCTTCTTTCATTTGATGCATTACATACGATGCATATTTCAGGCATAAGTGAAGAAAAGGAATTTGAAAAGAGGGTAACAAAAATTCATTTGGCGGAGAGTATCTGAATTTCAAAGAAAACAAAAATCAAATTTCTAGAAATTCATTTTCTGCCCTTTCATATGACACCCCAATCAGGAAAAAGAGCCAAGAATAACAAAGCTCTGTTTATTTAAAGTAATGCTTCCATTTCCATGTTTGATTAAACGAATTCGTTTTCACTGTTTGCCTGCCGTAGTTGACAAACATAGTTGACAAAAGTCTTAACTCCGTTTCGTTGACGATCAGCCATGGTCGACACTAATCTTTACTAACATTTTACTGAGCAACACCTCCATACCAAATTTGACAGAAACCCGTCAAAAAATGTGGCAGTTAGAGCGCATAAAAGACATTTTTCCTGATTGAGGTGTCATATAAACGGGCAGATACTCAACATTCTAGAAATGTGAATTTTTCTTCAAAATTCAAATACCGCCGGCCAAATGTCTTTTTGGTTTCCTTCCTTCAAATTGCTTTTAATCACCCATGCGTGGAATATGCATTATCTGAGTAGCATCACATAACAGAGGAGACTCTAATTTTTTCAAATATGTATCATTCATTAATTATAGTTGTGATTAAGATATGATAGAACATCGATACTTCTCGGTTTTGTTTTTTCTGGGACGCACTGTATAACCTTTCCGTACACTGCAATTGTTATACAAAATAATCGAGTAAACTCGTCCTTATTCAACATGCAAGATAAAACAAATATCCATTATCTCATAGTACATAGAAAATAGCTTTCTCTTTATGAGATATATGAAATAACCTTCCTTCCAGATAATTACAAACAAGGTAAGACATTAAAAGGGAATATTTCTATAACTTCCAGTTCAGATGTCAAAACAATGAGTCAAGATGATATGAGGGCTGATGAGGCTCCTACCACTTATAGGAACGTCTGCTATGCCAGCAGCAGCATACATATAGCATGTGGCTGTAACATTCACCTTCGTGGCGAACACCCCTCATTCACTCCAAGATCAGACTAAGTTCTTCTATCGAGATCTCCAAAGCAATCTGACTAAACTGAACTAAATCTCGCGCCCACTTTGGCTCTTTCAATAGTGACCTCCTTAGAATTCTTTATATTCCTCTAATGCCACAGCTGTCCCATCAAAATTCATTTTACTGAATCCTCTCTAAAAAAACCTGTCCTTTCAACATTCTCCTTATCCTTTCCACACACACACAGACAGAGATAAACACCTGCTATACTGCAGAACCCCAGTTAGTTGACCTATAGGCCTACTTACTGCCTAAATTGCCGCCAAACACATCCATTCAGCCAGCACATGTCTATTTCATTCTCTGCCTCTACAACTGGACAGGATCATGAGGGTTTAGAATGAAAGAAATTGTAGTCACATTGTGACAACATCTCCATACACAATTTGAAAGAAAGCCGTCATGATTTATGAAATATGACCTGCAGAGCGCCCACTAGACACCCACCAAAATATGACCTTTGACCCTATAATTGATGAACATGGGTGGCAGCATCACCAAACACTAAAGACGTGTAGATTGTACCAAGATACATCTCTAAACAAAATTTGAAAGAAATTCATCAAGAAACGAGGTCTGCCGAGTGTACAAAATATGAACTTTTGACCATATAAAATACGGGACACAGGTGGCAGCATCACCAAAAACTATAGATGCATAGATGTTACCAACATACACTTCCATACTCAATTTAAAAGAAATCTGTCAAGAAATGATGCAGTTATAGACCGCACACTAGAATGCACACAAGACATCTATCAAATATGATCTTTGACTCTATAAAAACAGAATACTGGAGACCGCAAAAACCAAATAAATAGGCTTGTAGAGTATGCCAAGATACACCTTCGTTTTAAACATTTTAACAAAATCCCTTGAGAAATATGGCCTATAGAGCGCACACAAACCATCCACAAAAATATGGCCTTTTACCCTATAGAAGACGGAACACTGGGGGCAGCGTCACCACAAGTTTTAGGTGTTTAGATCATACCGAGATACACCTTAATACAAAGTTTGAAAGAAATCCGTCAAGGAATGTGGCAGTTAGAGCGCACACAAGAATATGACACGGCAGACGCGGGTACTTTGGATTCAGCAGCATTACGCCGCGGCCCACCCAAAGTACCCATCCGGCATACTGCCGGGGGATACAATTATCTGTACAGAGCAAGTTGGAGAGAACCTGGGAAGATATGTCACAGTGTTGCAAATGTGTGTATTACTGATGAAATTACTTTAGAAACTCATTAATTTTCTATTGTTAATCGGATATCGCTCAAACTCCCACTAAAATTTGTTTTTCTCTAAATTTTCGGCTTTTATTGATACCAGCTATTTATCAGGGTCGACTTCCGATTCAGCAGCGTTACGCCGAATGTATTAAAACAACATCCATTTTTTTACCCGGCTTTTCATGATTTTGTTTAACAGTAGGATTCCAGCGCAGCATGCATGGCTCGGCGCGCTGGCTGAATTAGCCACTCATTGTTTAGTTTGGTGTCCTCAAGTGTGTTGTATCAGGGGGGAGGAAAGGGGGGGGGGGGGGGGGGGGGTCCCCCTCGGAGAGATTTTCACATTTCGAACTGTCAGAAAATCAAGTATACAGTTAAAGGATAATCATAAATTATATAGTCTAGTACTAGGGAAAATTAAGATTCGTTAATTTAAACATTTCCCACAACATTTTAGAAACTATTATTGTTCTTCTAGGCCTCATATTTAATTTTTGTAATCAATTCTTGTAGGTCTGTTATTGAGACATACCAAGACAACAGCCCTATCCGGAACACTGACCCCCCCCATGACACCCCCGGGCAATCTTCCCCTGGACTATATTACCCCAGGACAATTACCCGCAGGAAAAGTATCACTGGGATAATTGCCTCCCAGGGCAATAACCCCAAGAAAATCACCTCTAGGGCGATAAAACCATGAGACAAATAGCCTCAAGATAATAAAGTGTGCGTGGCTGAGGTCTTTTGCCTCATTATCAACTATCGCTTTACAAATTGTGCAATCGAGCAAAGTGACATATTAAAGGTACTATGCCCGATTTGCAGGCCAAAAAAAAAGTTACATTCCAACGGCATTTGAAAGATAATACTAATTTGGAACTTCGCTACAAAAAGGGAGGCTTGAAACTGTCTGTAAGTGGGAAAATAATGACTATTAGTTGTCGAATCGACTTAAGAGCTATAGAGCCAGTAAGTAATAGTCTGATCTTTAGACCATTGCACTGAATGGTCGAACGTTTTATGCTTCGCAAAGATTCAATCAGTTTAATTTCGGCCATTACAAGAAGTGGGTTATTGATGTAGACAAATGCTCATTTACCGTTACAGCTCATTTTATGTATGTTATTACCAAAGAAAAAAAAAGCCAGTCAGTTACTCAATAGTGTCTGACAGTGAAGTCTAGCAAGTAAACGGGTTTCCTTGCATAATTTGAATATTTGGACACTGCTAACGTTTAAATTTCAAAGATAGGACAAACATGACATATTCGTAATTCCTGCAAAGTTCTACAGAATTTGATGTTGGCTGCAAAAGGGACATATTATCTTTAAAGGTAATACAACGTTTTGCTATGGGGTCATGAATTTGGTTCAAATGAACATAGTGAAAGCATATGCGATCCTACACTATTCAGTGATCGTTGTCGTTGTTGAAATTGAGTCTAAAGTTATACAATTGTAAATAATAAACTCTTTATGTTGTATGGCCCCTTCTCAAGGTAAGTTTCTGGACTAAAATCGACCAATTAGCTATTCCCGTTTGGAAATTATATATCACAACTACATATTCTGAGAGTTTCATGGTCGCAGCTACCATTGCACGGCCGTAGGCGCTTTTTGAAATGTATTACAATTCTCAAAAAGCAGAAGTGTTTAGGGGCTAATTGTTATAGTGCTTACAATACACCCACAGGGTATCCACATATATCAACATTGTAAAGAATCACTATCCACCCAGTTTCCAAGATTTCCCAAAACTTTGTATTACCTTTAAATTATAACACTTTTTCGAAATAAATGTTGTCATCAAATAGACGTATATTTGAACGGGGAAAATGTAAAAAAGAAACAACGAGACCACCTAATTGCCTGTAGCAGGGTCCAATATTGTCATTTCGGGGGTGGGGCGGAGTGTGGACGGGGAGAGTTTCGATTTAATAATATCAGAGGTATTATTATTTTCATATAAGCCTTGTAATTCTAGGTGTAATTTTTCCTGGGGCACTTGTCTAAGGGTGAAATTGTCCAGGGAGGTAATTTTCCTCGTTTTAAATATCCGCAGTGATTGCCCGACAAAAAAAATGTTCGTTGCCTTTTGTCCCGAGACTAATTGTCCGGGAGAGGGAATTGTCAAGGCTGACGGCTGGGTAAGTCTGCAATGTTTCAAACATGTTCGCCTAAATAACGTAAGAAGAGTAACAACTCAGTCGTGTTGGATAGGTTCATAATAACATTTTTTTTAAAATAATTTTCGCATCTTTTAAACATCTTTCTTTCATCATATTGCAATCAATCTTTACTGAATATCTGAAACCCTGAAATTCGGAAAATAATTCCGAGTAGGACGCTTTTTAAATGTTCCCCCTGATGCAACACACTTGAAGATTTCGGCCACCTCGCCGAGCCGCGCCGTGCTATATCCCCTCTTTTTGGTACAATGAGTTTTCTTTTTGCTAACGGATAAAAAAGGATGCAGAAAATAAATAACACATCAAATCGAAAACACCGACACTAAACTCCTTCTTTTTGTTTTCTTTTCTTTTTCGGGATTTCTTTCCAGAAAAAAAGAATGTTGTTTGCTTATTATTAATATTCTAATCTTATCGTCCTTCAGCTGCTCTCTTTAAAGGAAATTCACAACCGAATGAGACTTAAGGTCGTCTTGAATGTGCCCCCGAGTGTGGACGATACTCCATTCAACGTGATAACTACCACAGTTACACAGTCTGGGCACCTAGGAGTGTCTCGATCAATGGCATTTGTCATTAAATACGAAGGTTTGTCTATAATTTGAATCCATCCCAGATTTGCATCCAAATTAAGAGAAATTAACTCTTTTTTTTACGAGCTATGATTTTACATAATATAATAAACATTATTTTCGTCCAAGTTCTTTTTAAATCTTCAAGTGGATTTTCCTTAGCATTCTTAGCTCCGGCCATTACTTCATAAACTTGACTTTAAAAGGAACGTACTTGCGCAGGCATATAATGAAATCCCCCTACTTATTAGCTTTCAGGAGAGATTTTTATGATTCAATAATATTTTGATCAATTGGGACATACACGCGTTTCAAATTTATTGGTAGACATTACATTTGTACTGATATATATGAGTTTCTTTCATTGGGCCTTTTTTTTTAGTACTTTGGACAATGATTGTTTATTTAATAATAGTGATCTGAAAAGTGTCTTAATGCTTGTATAAATTTTCTTTTAAAACTCTCTATCATCGTATACATGATTACAGATCAAATCAAGAGTCCTGAATTTACTCCAGTTATCCGGTAAGCATGTCCTTATCAATCTCTTCATATTTTGAAAATAAATTTATTTTAGATTAAGATGCATTGCGATATTATTTCCTCTAAGTTCAATTACAATATCGTTTAAGATAATAATTGAGACAAGGCCTATTGTCTGAGATACAAGGTATATTCTTTTTCCATCGTTTGAAATTTAAATGGAATTCGGAAATTTATTAACAGTTTATAATGCAACACCATGCAGGAAATGTATTGTAACTAAGATGAAGATACAGTTGCATGTATTTGTTTTTCAGAGAAATCGAAGGAACTTCTCGAGATGATCTCCCTGACAAAGATGTCAAGGAAATCGCTGAAAAGCTTTCGATAGACGACTTTTATGACCTGGGAGTTGCGCTTGGTTTCCACATACGAGAACTAGATGCAATAGAGTATAAGAGGCTCAAAGACAGACAAGGGGCCATCTTCGAAATGTTGAAAACATGGAAACACAGACAACAACCACATACAAACGTGAAGGAAGTGCTTCTTTCACTCCTGAAGTCTGCAGAAACAGAGGCAGAAAAGACGAAAAATACAGGTTTTACTGTTCATTTGGATTTTATCAGATTCTTAACACTCTTAAGCATACCAAACATAATGCTTGATAACTCAACAGTATTATATATTACCTAAGCTGTGTATAGATCTGTCCTAATATTTTGACTTAGTTATACATTGGCCGTTGTTTATATGGGGGAGGGGAGAGAGTTGGGCGCCAATGATGATCCTAGTCATAATTAGTGTGGCGCTTTATGTTTCTATATAACAACATTAAAAGTCGCAGGCTCCTATAACAAATTAGTTTTATTACACTTCTGCGAGATGAAGAAAGAATGAAAACAACTTTCACAAAGGAGCAATGGATGAAATGGCGCGATCTCCGCCTAACTTAATGTGCCTTTGTGATAATTTCGAATTTAAACAATACAATGAAACAAAAAAGGAACAAAAAATTGATATAATTATTGGCATAGAAACCGTTGTTATTCACAATGGAAACACTTGACTATAGACTTAAATAGTTAGACAAAAAATTAAGATTATAATGATGTTAATAATATTTTTTTAAAGATAAGTAATGATATCTACATACTTTTATATTCATGATGATGATAATTAAAAATCCAAATTACAGTAATAATGATAATAGTAGTAGTAAATACATTAGCCAATTATGGGAGAAAACGCATATTTAAAACTATCTTTTTAAAACTACTACAGTTTTTCATTGAATCATTTGTGATTTATATGCAGAAGATTCTAATTTAACTGTATTGAATTTCTTTTTGTTAATGCAACACTGACGTCCTTTTCATTTGGTCACCGTACTTCAGATATTACTCCAACCGGGTAAGATATATATTCTTTGGTCAGTAAGAGGTAATAACGTTAAATTGAAAAGGTAATATTCTGCTATATGACGGAAAATTAAAATTTCACACATCTAAACTTACACCGGCCCTTCTGATGATAACAAAATATATATTATATGTTAGTGAAATTAATATAGTAAAAGTTTGTTAAAGCTTAAATAAAAGTATAAACAGGGTATTTGTTCGGACCGCGTGTCAA
This sequence comes from Strongylocentrotus droebachiensis, assembly GCA_035222895.1. Lineage (NCBI taxonomy): Eukaryota > Metazoa > Echinodermata > Echinoidea > Camarodonta > Strongylocentrotidae > Strongylocentrotus > Strongylocentrotus droebachiensis. The sequence continues at coordinate 305,071 of JAVYIG010000241.1, read as the reverse complement.
GCGGATTAAATGTCTCATTGATTTAAAATTAAAAGATGCATTGCTTAATATGTTTATATACGTTTTGCTGGTAGAAGTGATCGATCTATCTCACTGCACGACATAATTAAGATTGGATGACGATTTCTGTCGAAAAGCTGTTCACTAATAAACCAGAAGTTCTAGTACAATGCACATTATTTCTTCTCAATACATATAGTGAGAATTCTGACCAAGACTTGCTTAAATTGGCTCGACATATCAAGTGGACGGACTTCATGGAGATAGGCACAAAGCTTGGATTCAGTCGGAATAAGCTTGAGAACATCAAACACAAGACATTGCAGAATCGCAAAGACGCTAACATCCAAATGCTCTGCGAGTGGAAGGCATCTCAGAAATCAGATCTTGAAGCGACCGAGACGTTAAAGTGCATTTTGGAATCTGTCTCCTTGGCATCTACGGCTGAGGGTACAGGTAATTGTTCTTCTTCATTGTTAACAAATAATAGCTCTATGACTTGTATATATTGTACATGTATATCAAATGTTTGGTCATTCTAATCAAATGTAGAAACGAACAGACATCTTAACCGAACTTTGTCTTCAATGGAATCATACGATTGGAATGTTTAGTGGTAATAAAAACGGTGTTGAAGCTCAGAGTTGACAATCAGGGCTGATAATGTCATTCATAGAAGTCATTTGTATGTGTCATGATATAAGACGAGAGAAGGAGGAGCCATACACTCACGAATACTTCTGTTGTACACGAACAACTTAAAGCTAATCCTCAGCAGTCATGACTATGAATATTTATATATTTTTCTCTTAGACGGAAGCTTGTGTATGTTCTCTTCTGCGACTCCTGAGAAAAGAGTCAAACCAAGTGAATCTATAGAGCATGAAGATATGGATATCATTACAACATCAGATACAGGTAGATAACAGAATAATAAGATCATATGATTTGGACAATGATAGCATTATATGCATACCCTTTGTTCCAGTGGGCATGACAAATATCGTAATATATAAAAAGTCAATAACAAGTATAAATTTTGCAATGAAAAAATTGTCGTATTTCTTAAATCATTTTTCATCGTTTGATTTTGATGTAGAGGGAGATGAAATCAAGGATGACCTTGACCAATGCGGGGGTACACCAAACACAGAAGAGCTTTGCAGCGTCGCACTCCCAGTGAAAAGTCTGTCATTAGCACGTTTACTTGGGAAAGCGCTTAATCTAAATGATAACCTCATTGTTGGATTCATCGATCTACCAAGTTCGTCTGTACATACGATCGCACGACAGCTCGTAGACATTTGGTTGAAAGATTTGAAAGAGGAAGAAAAAGAAGATAAGTTTGCTAAGCTTCTCTCCGAGTTTCACATCCCAAATGTCGAAACAGGTTCGTTGAAATCACAATATTAATCGGAATCGTGTTGATAAGGAGAAGGGTTCAACTTCAAATTTGCATTTTAGTGTTTTTCACATTCTATTTATTCCATTTATTTGTGTTAAATTAAAACGATGTACAAAAGTACAGAATATTTTCAGTAGCTAAAAATTTGTATTACAGATAAAGACAAGTTATGGTCATGCGAATGCATTGTGAAAGAAACGTTGTGGAACCGATCAGAAAAGGTTGATCATCTAGCATATAATTATTGGTGTGTACTGCAAGGTTCTGGAATCATGAACATGATAAGAAATTTGGCCCAGTCTTGGTAAAGTTACAAGCACTGTACACAGAAATATGTCTCTCACACACCAATAGATAAACTAATTTACCAAATATATCAATTAGTAGGCGGTTTCCGGCAAAATTTGTATCATCATGTATTATTCAAAACATATTCTTTCACATGAATGGTAATAAGAGCTTCCATTCCATTGTTTGAAATTGGGGCGTTTCCAATACTGGTCTTTACCTTTAAACATGTACCTAGAAATCATGGACACTACTTATGGTTTCTTTACTTGTCCCTACGTTAATCAATGCTTTACAGTTTATTTCATTATTTTAGACTCCGTCAGTGTCCCCATTCATCACCATCATTCTGCTATGTCCATGAACCTGATTATTTTCCCTCATATTGACAAATCCATTTTATTCAGCGTCGACAGGCCGAGAAGAAATCTCAAAAGCCATTGTATCCAAGGCGGACCTACTAGACTTGTGTCATCGCCTGAGTGTTAAACCTTCTGGCGTCTTGCAGATCGTGAGCAAATGTGTGGCGTTCCCGCCTCACATGATTGGCCGTAGTGCTTTGAAGATGCTTAAAGAGTGGGTACATCAAGGTGGGACTAGGGAGAGGCTTCTCGAAGTTGCTCAGGCTTTCCGTTTCAATGATGCAGCAGTCAAGATAGCAGAAGGTAATGCCATTTCACAACTCCACAATGTTTCCATTACATTTAGTGATGAAGGCCTACTTGATTTAGAAAGCGGGAAAAGTTTGACAGATTCATCGTGTTTACTTGCGATTGCTTGACTGTGAAAGAAACCAACATGCCCCCTTGAGGAAATTCATTACTTCGGCGGTAGCTTGTGCACTTTAAAGAGAAGGTTGAGTTCTGGGAGGAGATGAACAATAATTTGTGAGTGTTATTATTGTATTATGCAAGTGTGAAGGACATCAAATAAAAAAATGTTCCCTGAAAAGCATGGCTCGTCAATTGTCTAAATATTCTGAATAGGGCATGTAACATCATAAAATCGGGACGGATTGTTATGCCACATGTTCGTGTAATCCCATATACATCTTTTAGTGTACAGTGCTTGTAACTTTACCAAGGCTGGGCCAAGTTTCTTATCATTTTGATGATTCCAGAACCTTGCAGTACACACCAAAACTTATATGCTAGATGATCAACCTTTTCTGATCGATTCCACAATACAATCGCATGACCAGAACTCAACTTTATCTTTAACTTCTTTTAAGAACAAGTAAGCATGAACCGTGTTACTAGATGAATAAAAACGAACTTGGAAGGACATTATCTGTTTAACAGCTATATTTCAGACCTTAGAATCACGTTATGCTAATAAATTAACTCGTTTGTATTCAGTTTCAGCTTCAGTTTATTTTTCATTTCCAACAGAACAGTAATTTTGACAAGAAATCAGATATACAATTCAACATTCAATACTACCCCTTTCACAACTTTAAACCATGTATTACATGGTTTAAAGTTGTGAAAGGGGTAGTGACCATAATTATAGTAAGATACATGCAGAGCGTTAAAAAAGACGTGACGGGAAAGAAAGGAAGGCAAGAAATGATTTGACAGATTTGTGCAGAATCAGCTCGGATGTTTTGCCAATTTATATTCTTTTAAACGGTGACCGTACCATACCAAAGACAGCATAGTTCAAATAAATAATATTTTTAAAAGCGGGATTTCTTCTTAGTTACTCGAATTAAATCCTGATCAAAGATAATTGTAAAAGATTTATTCAACCGCCTAAAAACATGCCTTATTGAACGCTTGTTTCCCAATCGCTTTACAGTAAAAAGACACTAAAAAGGACTGGTTTTGAATAAGCTATGAACAAAAATTGGCACAAGTTAATATTATGTTAAATATAAATTAACCGCTGTTTATTTTTTGTCATATTTCATATGGGGATTATCGATGACTTCTTTTCTTCTTTTCCTCCTTAGCCATGAAATGCCAACCAAGCTATATGCCTTCCATATCGCATGGCATCATTGATCATAGGGGTGGAGAACTGACCCTTGATGACCTTGGTATTGCCGTATCTATCCCTGAAGGAGCTATACCGAAAGGGATGAGATCAGTTGTAACTCTTCGCGTCCCAACTCATGATACTCCTAGGCTTCCTGTACGGGAGGGTGAGGTAGTCATCACTCCAGTCATAGAAGGTTCTCTCACTCAAGAACTGCTCAAGCCTGCCACGGTGGTACTACCACACTGCACCACTCAAAATGAACGTAAAGACGACCCTTCTGTTATCCTGTACACAAAAACAGGATTAGGTAAGTTCTTGTACTGTTAACAAACACATCATCACTTCAAATTTGAAACAATTTGACAAATGAGGTAAATAACTGATTTCAAATCACATATACTAAAGCATTTTCGTCAAGAGGATCCATTTTGAGCGGGTACGTATTTTTGTTCTTGTTCCGTTAAAAAAACTCCATCACTTGAAATGTGAAACAATATGAGAAATGAGGTGAATAAGAGATTTTAAATCACATAATCAATAGCTTCCTCGTCATGAAGATACATTTTTAGAATGATAAACTAATGAGAGTTATTATTGAAAGATTTCTTGATAATAAACAAAAAATACCATTAATTCATTGAATCAACTCGCTAAAAAAAGGAATCAAGTCAATATCATAACATGAGCTGAGTCGTAATCAATCTCCACTCTACTAACAATCAATATTGTATAAACCTATATTATCAGGAAGTAACGTAGTATTACCCAAATTGTTTTTATTTTCATTTTTCTTAATTCGCAGGAACGTTCGGTCGTAGGACCCTGACTCCGCGCACGTCACAAATCTTAAAACACAAGATCAAGTTTCGTACACGTCATCTTCAAGTCTTGGCTCTGTCATCGACCGATATTCAAGGACTCCAGTTGAGATGTGTAGTCTTCCAGCCTCTCTTCATGACTCCTGAAGAGAAACCAACTCTACATGTGTACATATTTCACCCTTATAGGAACTATATAGAGGTATGTAAATCATATAATATATATATGTCTTTAGCGGACAAAATGTAATAATCCAATCATTAAAAGGTGACCCTTCGGGCTATTTAGGTTATGAAAAGCCTATGGTAACACTTTAAAGTTCATCAAGCAAGGCCTGCTTATAATTTCTTTCAGACTAAATTATCAGCACATAATTAAGAAAAAGTGGTGAGTCTAGGGGAGGGGGAAAAGTGAGGTGGGAAGGAAAGAAGAAGGAGGTATGGGATGGATAACAGAAAAACAGCGGGAAAGAAGGAAGGGTAAGGGTTACGAGAGTGGTGATGATGGAAGTAAAAATGTTGGGTTAGGAAGGGGTAGACGGGTGTACAGATGGAGGGGGTAAATATAGAAAGGAGAGGTGAAGGAATGAGAAGGTAATAAAATACAGATAGACAAGTCTTTAGATAAGGGGGAGGGGGCAGAGTAGAGGAAAAGAAGAGAGAATATGTATGTATGTATGTAAAAGCAAGAAGAGGGCGGGGGTTGGTCAAGAAGCTTCACCGGACTGTCGATCACATGGTCCGCGGTTCGAGTCCCGCCGCGGCACTAATGTCCGTTGGCAAGACATTGAACTACATTCGCCACACTCAACCCAGGTGAGGTAAATGGGTACCTAGTAGGATTATTCCCTTGAAATGCACTGTGCGCTGAGTTACGGCTGCCAGAGCATGGTAATGATAAGCTCTTTGGAATTGCATAGAGATGTTATTTCATAACGTATTATGCGCTATACAAGAACTGAATGTTATTAGTTATCATGTCAGATTCAGCAGAGGGGCTACAAAACGCGCTGCACAGTCTGAGAGTATATTGTAATGTTAGGAATTTGCAAATAAATACAAGTAAGACAATTAAAAAAATAAATAATATAAGGTCTGGTAAAGTAAGAAATATAATTTGTATATTGATAATATGCATATTGAGTTTGTTAGTGAATATAAATAATTGGGATTGGTGTTTCAACCGTCTGGAACATATTTTAATGAGATTAAAGCTTTGTCTAATTTAAAGAAGGCTTTATTTATGTTATTAATTACTCATAGGAGCGACCGGATGTTAATAACTTCCAACATAAAGTTATTTGATATTAATAATAATAACAATAATGACAATAATAATAATAATAATAAACATTATTTGTATAGCGCATATCACCTAACACAAAGAAAGTCCCTATGCGCTTAGAAAAGAAGGAAATAAAGAGAGGGCAGAATAGAAATTAATATTTATGCATGAAACATGAAAATAATTGTTTACAAACAACAATAATGATACGCAATTCTTATATATTTGATGCATGTATTACATCAATTGCAATCTATTATTCAGAGGTTTTGATATTTTGTATTTTAGGTATCAGGTGGGAATTACATTGAAAAAAAAAATTGTCGTTAAGAATGGTAGCCGAAATCAGAATAGACAAACTGGGAATAAAACTATATGGTTATCAGAATAATGAATCAAAAGAACAAATGGGTAGTAGACTAACTGGAGATTATGACATATTGTAATTAGACCAAGTGAATATAAGCGTAAACGGTCATTAGACCAGTTGATAAGTAGACTACGTGAGTATAAGACCATGTGGATAGTGGACGGGCTGGATATAGACCAACCATATGGCAATAGACTAAATGGGTAGTAGACGAACTGGTCGTAGATCAAACGGCAATTTACCGTTGTATCAGGTGAAAAATGGGGGGTCAGTGCATGACCATTCCATAGCAAAGGAATATACACTGTCTTGTGAGGTTCTGGTTGTAACTACGGGCAAGAGGTGACCATAGTTTTAATCCAGAGACTCGAGTAAAGGCAGAATATATTTGTTTTATATACTTTTTTTCTTCTTTTTTTTTCTTCTGTTTTTATTGTTTTTTCTGAAAAATTAATAGAGTAAAAGCAGCAATATAAAATATAATATTGTTTTACATTCACAGTAACAAATGAAACGGGATGCGTTTTTGCGGGTACTTGAGATTTAATAGAGGATGGAATCTTGTTACCCTGAATATCAACATCATGACAATAATAACAACTACGACACAAACTTTCCCAACTGAATATAAAATACGTTTACTTAAACGTTACACTGCTCCAATCCGCCCCAGGGAAGGACCCGGGTATCATTTTCGAATCTTTTGATCAATTTATACAAGTATCTGCACATGAAAAACTGGATGGAGCCGGCATGTCCAATCCATAGTACTCTCTGCATCGGGGCCACCAACAGACGAGAACTTGTGTACAACCCCCCACAGCCCGTAAAAAGGCGACACTGTTTCCTCATTAAAGAGGGCGAACAGAGTTTACCTTCTCATATGGAATTTAACTGTGAGTACCACAAAGTGGGCTATACGTATAACACCCCTCTGCATACAAAGAAGACACACAGTTCCACTGCATTAAACAGGCGAACAGATGCCCACTTTACAGGCGGGTACATGTTATAAATATCATCGGGGCCCCCACCGGAAAACAATAAATATTGAGCTCTGAAAAACTGGATGGAGCCGGCATGTCCAATCCAAAGTACTCTCTGCATCAGGGCCACCAACAGACGAGAACTTGTGTACAACCCCCACAGCCCGTAAAAAGGCGACACTGTTTCCTCATTAAAGAGGGCGAACAGAGTTTACCTTCTCATATGGAATTTAACTGTGAGTACCACAAAGTGGGCTATACGTATAACACCCCTCTGCATACAAAGAAGACACACAGTTCCACTGCATTAAACAGGCGAACAGATGCCTACTTTACAGGCGGGTACATGTTATAAATAAACGACAGGATACCTGTTATCATCGGGGCCCTTACCGGAAACCAATAAATATTGAGCTCTGCAAGATACAATGGCCAATTAAAATAATCCAAATCATATTCTCCAAAACACAACCTTCCCATGGGGTATTCTGCAGCAGTGTGTAATACACATAATAACCTTTATATGTATATATTAACATATAAACACATACACATATATATATGCGAAGAGGCAAAAATGCCAATTACACATGTCACAACGCAAATTCCAACAATTCGCGTGTTTAGATCCCCCCCCCCCCCCGAGGCCACTCCGTGACCCCCTTTCGGATGAGGTGAGGGCGAAACAAACCCAATCTTCAGACCACTGATCTGAGAAACATGACCGGGACAAAATTCCCTCACGGCCCACGACTGCGGAGCCATTCGTTATAAAAGCGCAGATATTCGTGCGACCAAGCAATTTGCTCCAAATCCGAGTAAACTTTCAATTTGATATAGCATTACCCTGCATGTCCTTTGGGAATACAATTCTCCTTTAATTCGTTAACACACTCACTAAATAATGTTAAACCCACTGTATACAGCGATAAATCGGTATAACGAGGTTCTTAATTGGTCCCGTTAAATTTACCATGCTACAGCAGAAATGCCGTTGTATATAATCATGGACCTAATACAGGTAACAACAAAATATAATATAACGAGCTGGGACCAGGAATGTTATTCTGCTATATTAACAACATTGTTACATATGAAATCTCCTTTAATCGAGATTACCCTGTATCGTATATATTCGATTGCTTGACCTAAAGCATGTAAAACAATTTCCATGCATTATTGCATTTATATCAGTGAGACAAAACACATATCATGTCAATCATAACTTATCTCCTAGACCAACAAAACCATTATTACAAAATCGTATTGCTTGCAAAACAATAATGCCAATATATATAATCGAATTAACAACAACGACAAAATATGGTATAACGAGCTGAGACCAAAATTATTACTCAGCTATATTAACAACGTTGTTATATATAAAATCTCCTTTAATTGTGATGCAGGAAAGCCCCAACCTGCCAAGCATTGCTTCGACATCAAGATTACTTGACTGAGGGGAAAAAACAAACATGATTAATCCATTATGTTAATCACTTGACACGCTTCCTGACCACTTAATATTTAGTAAAACATACTATCGAATACACTTGAAAAACGTAAGGAGGAAAATGAAGTTGGGGTTGGTGGAGGGTAAATTAATTTGCCACCGAATAATGTCTATGACCATCCTCTAAAAAATCTGCAAGGTGAATGAGGATTCTCACGCCAACACCGTGAGAACCAATATATCCCGGCTAAAATAATTCCATATATAAATTCGAAACATACATTGCGCACATTCCTTTTATAGATACGCGTACATGAAAGAAGCCGCGCGGCTGACTCAAAGGGTGTCGGCATGTTATTGTTTTCTATCAAGATGCCGCTAAGGGTCATCACAGAAGAGAAGCCGCCGCGAACTCGTGATGTCACTGATGAATGTAAACCATTTATATCGCCCTTCGTTCGATAAAATTTCTTACATTCACAGTAACAAATGAAACGGGATGCGTTTTTGCGGGTACTTGAGATTTAATAGAGGATGGAATCTTGTTACCCTGAATATCAACATCATGACAATAATAACAACTACGACACAAACTTTCCCAACTGAATATAAAATACGTTTACTTAAACGTTACACTGCTCCAATCGGCCCCAGGGAAGGACCCGGGTATCATTTTCGAATCTTTTGATCAATTTATACAAGTATCTGCACATGAAAAACTGGATGGAGCCGGCATGTCCAATCCATAGTACTCTCTGCATCGGGGCCACCAACAGACGAGAACTTGTGTACAACCCCCCACAGCCCGTAAAAAGGCGACACTGTTTCCTCATTAAAGAGGGCGAACAGAGTTTACCTTCTCATATGGAATTTAACTGTGAGTACCACAAAGTGGGCTATACGTATAACACCCCTCTGCATACAAAGAAGACACACAGTTCCACTGCATTAAACAGACGAACAGATGCCCACTTTACAGGCGGGTACATGTTATAAATATCATCGGGGCCCCCACCGGAAAACAATAAATATTGAGCTCTGAAAAACTGGATGGAGCCGGCATGTCCAATCCAAAGTACTCTCTGCATCAGGGCCACCAACAGACGAGAACTTGTGTACAACCCCCCACAGCCCGTAAAAAGGCGACACTGTTTCCTCATTAAAGAGGGCGAACAGAGTTTACCTTCTCATATGGAATTTAACTGTGAGTACCACAAAGTGGGCTATACGTATAACACCCCTCTGCATACAAAGAAGACACACAGTTCCACTGCATTAAACAGGCGAACAGATGCCTACTTTACAGGCGGGTACATGTTATAAATAAACGACAGGATACCTGTTATCATCGGGGCCCTTACCGGAAACCAATAAATATTGAGCTCTGCAAGATACAATGGCCAATTAAAATAATCCAAATCATATTCTCCAAAACACAACCTTCCCATGGGGTATTCTGCAGCAGTGTGTAATACACATAATAACCTTTATATGTATATATTAACATATATACACATACACATATATATATGCGAAGAGGCAAAAATGCCAATTTCCGCCACACGGGCACCGCCCGCCGCCACTGAGCGTATATATTTTTATCGCGTAATGTACGCATATAAACTGACATAGTAATTTCACCCTAAATTCTAATGGGTTACTTTCGTTTCACTACGCGTTTTAAACGCGAACACGAACTTGAACCTATTGAATTCAACCAATTACCTTAATTTCATTTCAATACCAACGTTGTGCGATTTCGAAGCTTGAGCTAAATCAACCAACTAACCAAAATAACGTGATAACCACCTTTCGTTTTCAACCAAAAACAATAAATTAAAAACACCTTTATGACCTCGACTGTGACTATGCTCATGAAAGCACTCTGCAATAACAGTAAGTATAGTAAAACAAAGCCACGAACGGCTATATATATATATGAACTAAGTACACAAACTTGAACGTGAACATATTGAATCCAACCAATTAGCCAAAATAACGTGATAACTACATTTCCAACCAAAAACTATAAGTTAAAAGCACAGTTATGGCCACGACTGTGACTAAGCTCATGAAAACACTCTGCAATAATCGGTAAATAAAATAAACGAAGCCACAAAACGGCTATATATATATATATGTGTACAAAGTACACGAAATTAAACGTGAACATAATGCATTCAACCAATTACCATAATACATAATATCTTTTCAATACCCACATTTTTAAATTTCGAAGCTTGAGCTAAATCAACCAATTAACCAAAATAGCATGATAACTACCTTTCGTTTTAAACCAAAAGCAGTCTTCAATGAAAAACACGTTCGTGGTACCAAATGTGCCCAAGCTCATGAAAACGCTTTATAATTTCCATTAACTAAAATACACAGCATCAAAATGCGGATATGTACATAAACTTAACATGTTAATAGCAACCACTAGCCTAATAAGTCTCTTTCGCGTTACGTAAAAGTTGTATGCTTTTAAAGCTCGAGCTAAATAAACCAATTACCCGAAACATAATAACTACCTTTAAACATCAAAATGGGGAAATATATACCGTACATATATATATATGTACATTAAATAAATCAACTTAACATCTTAATAAAAACCACTAGCCTGATAAGTCTCTTTTGCTATAACGTACGAGTTTTGTAATTTCAAAGCTTGAGCTAAATATAAATAGACCAATTACCCGAAACAAACGTGATTACTACGTTTCATTATGGCTTGAATAAATTCTCTACCGAAAACGGTATTAAATTAAAAACACACCTTATTAGGGAGGCCAATGCCCGGGCGTAAGGCTTCTACGCCTACGATTTGTGCGCTCGTCGTCCAAGTCAGAAAATGACCAGAAGAAAAAAAAAGGGGAAAAAAAAGAAAACAAATATCTATGGAATCAAATGTATAACAAATACACAATTACACACTCCACAACATACCTATAATCACGGATCTGTAACAGTCTTTCACCCTTTGTTGACGATCTTGCAGATTTTGACGTTTTTAGGTCCAATAATTCTGTTAGCAGACGAAAAGAACGGACGCACGAGAGAAACTAGAAGGGTCCTAGAGGGCGATGAGGTTAGCTCACTAAAATCCTTCTCAATGACTGAAGGTAGCGCCTAAAAATATGGAATCAATTTAATATCAAAGAACTTTTGATAGAGATTAACATATCAGTTGTGTTCAAATGTCACTTTTAACAACTAGAAAATATAACGATAAAGGATTATATCTTTTTAATTGCAGATTTTTACAAACTGCACAATCAAAGGTAGATAGAGTACGATGTTTTTGTCAATCTTGCGTTGGTTTGAGCCCCATAGCTAGAGCCATCTCAAATTGGGGACGAAAACTGTGCACAAAGACATGATTGTTCGAGCCCCAAATAGAAGTCTTGCGACATCATAATATGAATATGTATGAGGTCCGGTCTCATCGCGCGCAAAACAATTTTGACGTAGTCTCACACACAGTACCTTATTCTCACAGCACGAGACTCGAGTGTCGAGCTCGTACAGTAAGTCATATATGAAAAATGTTTAAAAAAGATATTTCATTAAAAAAGTGTCTACGTGAGCAGTCTATACTCCAATTGAGAAGTTAGGACGGAAAGATATGATTGGATGATGTGATTATGATACATGGTTAGTTGTCGCGTACAGCTTGAGAGAGAGAGAGAGATCGAGAGAGAGAAAGAGAAAGAGAGACCCAGCTGTACTATACATGGTACGTGCGATATACATGTATTGTAGTGGTGTCATGTGTGTAGCGCTCCGAGTGTGAGCTGCACAGCTAGCTGCATGGATAATTATAGAGGTCGTTCTAATTCTTGTTGATTGTACAGTAGATCCCCGACTGAAATCATAAGGAATACTCATGAGGAAATCAAGTTATTGGAATACCATTCTAAGGTAAATATAAATGAATTAGATCTAGTTCTTTCCTTCTTTTTTTACTCGTAGATATAGTAGTCGTACGTACATTGCATTGATGGTTCGAATTCTTCGATTTCAACTTCAGCCTGTATTGCGGCTTGCCTGGTTGAAGTGGTTCGGTGTGTGCATGGAGTTAACTCCATGGTGTGTGCGACCGATTCAAGGCTAGCCGAAAGATGAATGTACTTTCGCGCGAAGTTTTGAACTTGTTGTTCGGTCAATGACACGCCCATTCCCCTCGGGCCTGTCTAATTCTCGACGTAACTTTTGGGACCATGAAATTGATCGTTTCAAGGCTCTTCCGTTCGGCCAAACGTAGAAGGAAGAGAGTGCTTAAAAGCTGGATATCTCCTATTTTATGGAACTTCTTGAGTCGGCAGATGGGTGAGTTTTCTTAGTGAAAGTAAATGCTTTCTTTTAATCTTTGTTTTATTTAAAACAAATTCGTAATTAAAAAGTTAGATTTGGGCATTGGCCTCCCTAACCTTATGGACACGACTGTGACCAAGCTCATGAATACTATTCAATAAATCAAAACCACTTCAAAAAACTCCACGAAAGTATATGCAATGTGTTCCAACCCCTTAATAAGGCTATGAAGAAACATATTATTTCCAGTCTCGGAGAGATGAATGCCATCTCTCCTAAACAGATCGCGCCGCTCGTGCCTGATATCCAGGTGAGTCAAAGCACTGCCCCCCGATCGTGCGGCATATGCACCTAACGTGCTTGTTTAATGCTCGCCGCGTCCGATCGATTTTGGGCTGCTCATATTTACTGAAGCCGCTGTAAATCCGCGGCAAAATATCCGACCAAATGATGAGGGCATTGGGGAAGTGTTCGTGCAATCGTCCGAGCGTTGTATCCAAAAGCGAGAATTCTTGTTTTTTAGCTCGCCCGACGTCATTTGTTCCCACGTGCAAAACGATGTGCGACGGAGAGGAAATCTAGATATCGGGCAGCACCCATTGGACATAACCAATAACTTGACCTAGCTTACGGCCCCTCCTTCCTCTCCAAAAGACGTTGGCTGACGACCCCAAACCTTGTTTTCCCTCACGATGTGCGAAGGCGGCTAGCCAGTGAATCATGGAATCGCCTATGAGCAGGATCGTACTTGACTGGCAACCTACAGCAGGAATGAAAGAAAAAACTTCCGGCAGCTCATTGTTGTTGATAACTCGTTTCAAAATCACCAATGAAATGTAACAATATTGATCTTCAACTGCCTCATGCATAAACATGAGCCAATTATACATACTATTTAAACATATAGGTCAACCCAAATAACTGATAATTTTTCTTAACACGCTTCCTTAAACTCAAATGATTAAAGAAGTAATATGGTACAATACATCATGAATTATGCAACAGGCAGCATATTAATACGATCATATCTCTTATGCGCGTCCGGGGACCAGTGCCCCGTGTTCTCAATTTCCCCTGCGTCAGAACCGGTCATAGCGGCTGATGTGGCCGCGCCTTTTCTGAAAGAATGTAAATAAATCGTGCTACTGGCCGATCCAAAATGTTGACCCTGACAGGGCAATAACCGTGGGTGCGCTGCCGTCTGGCACGGGGACATTTTTTAGCAAGGCCCCTAAATCAACAAACTCGCCTTTCCAGATTCTATCCCGCAATGCGCGAGGAACAGCTGACCCCAGCAGCTCCCGAGGAGTTGCCAACAAGGGAGGGTCATTGATCATCAGCCCCACCTGCTGCGCCTGCTCAGGGCCTCCAATTGAGTTTAATGTATCATTACCCGCGCAAACCAACGGCCTAAAATCGTACTCACTTGCGGATGGACCCGGTCCCCGCTGCTCCACTCCGGGGTTCGGCTGCGGTGCCTGGACGAGAGGCTCTGATACGGGCTGGGAAGGCGGAGCTGTTGCAGTCGCAGTTCTCCGTGGACGTGAGGACCCAGTTCGGTCAACAGTTGTCCACCTGGACTTCTGCTTAGCCTTCGGCATTATAATTCCCGACGCGATGATACAATTAACAAAGTTATGTGGCTAATATAAAATTAACCAGTTATGGACTCCAAATGTACACAATTCAAAATCCCGTCGCCGTATATAATTACTCTGAAAAACCAAGTTGTATTAAAATGTTCCCTTCTGTAAATCCAATGTGGAATCGAAGTATAATAGTTGTCGACTACAATGTTTCCTCAATAAAGTCCAATAAATTAATTTGCCACCGAATAATGTCTATGACCATCCTCTAAAAAATCTGCAAGGTAAATGAGGATTCTCACGCCAACACCGTGAGAACCAATATATCCCGGCTAAAATAATTCCATATATAAATTCGAAACATACATTGCGCACATTCCTTTTATAGATACGCGTACATGAAAGAAGCCGCGCGGCTGACTCAAAGGGTGTCGGCATGTTATTGTTTTATATCAAGATGCCGCTAAGGGTCATCACAGAAGAGAAGCCGCCGCGAACTCGTGATGTCACTGATGAATGTAAACCATTTATATCGCCCTTCGTTCGATAAAATTTCTTATATACTTAATTCATATATTCATTCATAGGCTGTTAAAGGAATAGTTGAGTTCTGTTGCAGAGGGCGCTACACAAAATATTTGTTATGAGATAATGAAAAACTGAGTGTCAAATTTGAAAGAACATACCATTTAAATGACAAAATCAGCATCAAAATGTATCACCACAAATATTAGATGATTTGAACAAGCAGTTTAAAACACGAAATAGCGCCTTTTACGTCATATTTCAGCCAACGCCGATGTTGGATTTTTCATTGGCATTTTCGTGTTGGTTATATTACGCACAACCAGCCGGCCCATGCATTGTTATTTTTAATTAAAATAATTAATTAACGGTCATTGTGTTTTGGGGGTAATTGATTGTATTGACTAAATTTCACACATTTTGGGGTCTAACATTACCTTCAGAGCAATTTAAGTTTCTAAAAGGGCACTAGAAATGTCATAGATAAGAATAAGAGCAACATCCATGCACTTTGAAGGCATTTGCGGTCTGAAAACAGAACTCAACTATCCCTTTAACAGAATACTCAATGTCGAAATTCAATTTACTGTAATACTTTACGCACTGCGACATGGGTACAAATATAAATCTACTCTAACAGAAAGCAGAAAAATCACAGAAGCAAACTGATGACAGTTTCAATTAAATTTGACTAAATAAAAGAAAGTTATGTTTTATTAAAAGTTGTAATCACTATACGTATGTGCACTTCAAATTGACTTACGCGGTAATGTCAATGTGATGTAGTGCTGGACTACTTCCCATCTGTTCCAACACTATAAAATGACTGAAATTTAAATTTTGTTTTTCAAAGTTTCATGGCTCAGGAGGACCTATGATAATATGATATCTATAATATATTCGAGCAGTGACCCAAAGGAGAAGGAACTTACAAGAAAACAGAATTAATGATATTTTTGTACACGGCGAATGGGAGAGCTATCCGAGGCCTATGTCACAATCCACTTACTAAACTATACCAATTTGAGATTCGCATAGACTTAGTGATATCTTATTTCCAACATTCATAATTTCCTTGCTATTTGTGCGATTAATTTCAAACTTTTTTCATTCTGTTTCTGTTATTTTCCTGCTTTCTTGGGAGCCGTAAATAGTACTTTTTGCAAAACAGTTTGATTATTTTTAATCATGTGACACACTTTTCACTAATCAATGAACAAGAATACATGTATACGAATGACGTATATAACTTGTTTGGGGGGGGGGGGGACTGGACCACTTTTAATGGCCTGATAAGCCAATTGACGATGAAAATTCAGCTGTGTTGCAGTGTTATTGCAGTAATCTTCTTGATCATGTGGATATTAGAAGATTAAACCATAAATGTTAAACAGATAGGTTACACATTTTGGGAGCAAACTCTTTCTTAATAATACAAACATTCCGACTGTTTATTGATGATTTTATATCTATCATTAAGTTGTTAAATCAATACAAAATATAGAAGGGATGTAAATATGCGTAAACATAGGTTATTCATGAGGCTTTTTTTTAAGGCCTACAATATTTGACGTTTATCATCTGCGTGAGATTTATTCGTTTTGCAATATCTAGATCTGAGTTTTATTGGTCCAATTCCAGGATATAACTAGGAAGGAGAAGTATTCTTCTGTACCCTACTGCCAAGTCTCGAAGGAACTCAGATTCTCTATCGACTCAACATCAAAGGATCTACAAATTGTGTTCCACGACGGGACGCAAAGTAACCAAAGAATGGTAAATATGCATGACTGTTATTACATAAGGTCTGTTGAAGAATAATGGTGGAATTTGGTGATGTACATTGTAGAGGCTGATATTTGTTCACATCTTTTCAAGAAAGGTGACATTTGGACATGATTTTTTTTTTTTTGTAATGAGTGCGACAGTCAGCCACCTCGAAGGTAAATTTGAATGATCAAACTTCTTCCTTATTTTGAAATTGGATCCCATTAAGTCAATTACATTCTCTCCCTCTTTTCTCCCCCTGAAATGTCAATTCCTCAGCGGAACTTAAGGACGCGCGGGCGATTAAAATTAAAACACAGTAATTTGTTTACTTAGAATTGTGTATGCTATTCTATGTGTCTAATTTTATACTGAAAAAAATAAATTGTATTTTTAGTTATCAAGACCGATCTCTCTCTCTCTCTCTCTCTCACTGTTTTTTGTACAGATTTAAATTACTAAGACATTTTTATTGTGATTGTTTAAGATTTACTTTTGGCATTTAAAGATAAAGTTGACTTCTGGTCATACGATTGCATTGTGAAAGAAAAAGTTGACCATCTAGCATGTACGTTTTGGTGTGTACTGCAAGTACTGGAGTCATCAAATTTATAATATATTTCGCCCAGTATACACATAAGGATGTATATGGGACTACACATATGGTGTCGGGCCTACTTACCTTGTTTGGCAAATGACATTTATTTGTTATTTTGAACAATCAGTGTAAGTTTTGTTTGATTCTGTTAGAATTCATTTTCTTTTTCTTTACCAGAACTCAAGTTTATTTGTAAGCCCTAAATCTATGATTGGCTCAGCATTTCTGACACAAAAACGGATTCGCGAATCTATTCAAATGATATGTGCCGTGTTTACATTGTGTTTAGATGAGCCCAGTCCAGAATCTGATATCATACGACTTAGTTATTTAGATATCACAGTAATAGACAAATCTCTTTTTTTAATTGTACTCCTTAGTAAAAAAACAAAAAACGAAATATGGTTGGTTTTTACGCCAAAAACTACTTCTTAAAGCAGCGAAAACGAACTCGACTATTAAACGGAAGACTGCGTGTAGTTTGTGGATCTTTTCACCCATATATAGTATGTTTACATAATCAGCGAGCTATCGATTTTCGCACCGAACGTCGGCTACTACGAGTTACTGGGACGCGGAGACGTTGCGTAGCTTGATTTTTCAAGACGGTGCTTTCGTCGGTCACGTGACCAATTTTTGAGATCAGGTGACTAAATCAGGTACTGTATCAAATTCACAGTGCGCAAAAATCTTATACGAAAAATAACGTAAGCATAAGAGAAAAATATTGTTAGAATGATAAAACAAAAAATAATACAAGAAAAGGTGATTGAAAAAAGAAACAGAGAAAAACATAAGGGAAGACAGAAATAGAAAGTGACGGAATGATAAAACATAATAAGAAGAATAAAATAAACGAAAGTGATAGAAGGAAGAAAAACAGGGTAGCGTAAAAACAAAAACAAAGAATAACATAAGAAAATGTAATAGAAGAAGAAACAAAGAAACGAGGGAAATATGAGGTCACGCGTAGTAGCCCACATCCGGTGCCTAAATCGAAAGCTCGATACTAGAGTTTTCGCAACCGGCGACGCGGCCGGGGGGTCGCACTCAGAGCGAAAATTTCCGCTTAGCGTACGGGGTGGCGAGCTCATTTAAGTATCCCATAGGTAGTACTTGCGTCGCAGTGCAAATACCGGTGCCCATCGACACGCGTGACCGCATCTGGAAAATGTTGCTAAACGGGCTCAAACTGTGTGCGAACGGAGTTGAACGTAGTAGCAACTGTTTACGATTTGTTTCAGAACTTCATGGATTGGCTCGGACTGGCTATACGGGATAGTACTCTAGAATGTTGAGCCTGTTCAAAACTTTCCCCGTCCTGCGATTAGATGGAGTGACAACGTACTTACAACGAGGAGGACGTATTGTCGTACTATAAACGGAATTGCCGTACTTAGAGCCTACTTGGAACGTATTACAAACGTGCTGTGATCGAGCATCAATTAGCAGCAGTATAAGCTCCAATCACACCAAATTACTTCCCACTACATTCTGGAACCGTCCTAGAAAATCGTAAAAACGGGTTATGGTCGGGGTAAAGTGTTTTAAATAATGTCTATAATACGATCCTAGATCTTTCAGAAACAGTCCTCAATACGTCCATCTCGTCTGTACCTCCGTTCACAGTCAGTTCCTATCAAGTTCAGGTCGGGTAAATTTGCCATTTTCAAGCAGTCCAAGCCCGTCCTTTATCAGTTTAAACCGGTTCTTTACTAGTTCTACCTCGTTCCCAATACGTCTAAACCATTCTAACTAGTTCGCAACTTGTTCTAACTAGTTTGTGACCCGACCATTCCGTTCAGGGACAGTTCAACTCTACCTCATCTCGTATTTAGTGCGTTCAAACCCAGCGCGTTATTCATTTCCGTTCAATTATACTAGTGCTAATTGATGCTTGAAATGCGTCACGTTGTAACACGTTCCACCGAAGTACGGCAATTCCGTTCGTAGTACGTCAATCTCGTAAGTTGTCACTCCGTCTAATTGCAGGACGGGCTCAACGTTCTAGAGCACCCTTCCCGTCTAAGCCAGTCCTAGCCCGTCCATGAATTTCTTAAACAGATCGTAAACAGTTGGTACTACGTTCACTTCGTTCCCACACAGTTTGAGCCCGTTTGGCAACATTTTACAGAACGTAGTGAGAACTAGTTTGGTGTGATGGAAGCTTCACTTTAATGTCTTGATATGCAGAGCTTGAAGCGTTGAAGTTGATCGGGAAGAAGGAATGGAAAGAACGCGCTGGTGTTTTATAACCCTTGAGCCAGGACGTGATTGCACACACTAAAGGAGCGCGTTCGAACGCATTAGGGACTTTTAGATTCGCACGAAGACAATAGGTCTATGCTACGATCGACGTCCTGTTAAAGCACTGCCGTGAATGGAAGTACCACGTATCAGTCCACGCAAATCTAAAAGTCCCTATTAAGAAAGAGATGAGGACGAGCTGTTAATAACGGGTATAAACTGACTACTGACTGGCTTGGACTGCCTGGAAATGGCAAATGTACCCGATCTGAGCGTGATGAGAACTGACTGTGGTCGGGGCATAGGCGAGATGGACGTATTTAGGACTGTTTATGAACGAACTAGGATCGTATTATAAACATTATTTACACATTCTACCCCGATCACAACCCGTTTTACGATTTTCTAGGACGGTTCCAGAACATAGTGAGAAATAGTTTGGTGTGATGGGGGCTTACTATATTGAATTTCTCAGGTTCATAACAAGTGCGCAACAATTCCACTTGACAAGGAAGTTTTAATGCCATCATTATAAATATGTTATCACTTGCATTTTCAATGTCATCATTATTGTTAAATTATGTTGATGTTGTTTTTGTTGTGGTTTTTGTTACTGTTATAATTATTATCACTATCATTATTATTTTCATGCAATTTGAACCAAGGTACCCATCAAGAGTACACTAAGTGGAAAGTGCAACCCTCAGAACTTTGAGCTTGAGTTCTCTCCTGAAGAGAAAGGGAAGAAGAACGTCCATATCGACATATTACAAGAGTCAGCAATCCTTGTAAAGAAAGCGTTTCTCATTTCAATAAAAGGTAAACCTGTGCTATCAAGAAGTAGGATAGTTCGTCTATTTCACTTCATCAAATGAAGAGCTTGATTCCAAATGGAGCTAAATTTAATCAAAATTGTTTTTTTTGTTTTTTTTTTTGTCTTAAAATAATTAAAATAATTAAAATTTCACCAGGAAGTAAGAACAATTTTAGGTACAATATCATGTTTCATTCCAAAAGGTGCTAAATCGAATTGACCGATCAGAGTGCAGTATAAAACACTTTTTTTTTTCTTTTTTGATTTGATTTTGTTTGGCAGTCAGTCATAGTTGACCACTTTTGCCACAAATTCATTTATGAATTATTTATATATATACATATGTACAATAACTTGTCATAAATGACTATTTCTAGGAATTGTTCACACCTCTCTTCTGGCTTGGCTTTTTTTTCCAGACATAACGTACATACACGCACATGCGCGCGCACACACACAAGTACACACATACGGCTTTCTGCTTCAAAGTTTTCACAGATCTGCTTGTGATCGTCATTGCTCCGAAAATAATACAGAAGCTAAGATAATACTGTGCAAAAAAAATAATCCTGAAATATGCACCTCAAAAGCATCATTATGTGCTTCATAAAAGGAAGAAACATCTAAATAACCAGAAATGCGAGACTGTGTTCCCCCATAGACTGCAGTGTTATACTAAAGTGTACCCCAATATGGTTTATAAACAGTGGTATATAATCACAGATAAATTGATAACGTCATATACTTCAAACCCGCTATAATTATGGCTATTTAATCATCCTTCTGATCATCATCAAACACAAATATCAAAATTTAACAATTGACTCAGTCAAATCTCAAAAAATTCACAAAATCTCTTTACGCTATTTATATTCTAATGTAATTTTGTTTAAAGTCACAGGGTATACAGTACAAGTCAAAATCACTTAAATCGACTGTCTTGACCTCATATTCACGATGCATTTCCTTACTAGAAAAAAGGATCGATAGTATTCAATACTTCATCAGGTGCCTCATCAATATCAGTCAATCCATATTGACAAGTAATTGGGTTTCATTTAATTTGTATCTACGTATCTTCAGACCTCAATAACGAAACCATTAATTATGATTCTTTCTTTTTTTCAAAACACATCCTTAATATTGAATACATAGAACTCCGAATACTGAAACAATAAATAAACTGATTATGCCTGTTGTATTTCTTTATTCCGTTTGATGCAGATGAACCGGATTATACAGTCGATCACACAGATTCGTAAGTGAACGAAAATCATCATCCATGTATGTATCGCTCATTCGTGTAACACTTAGTTTAATGTGAAATTGAAAATATGTTTATTTTAACAATGTCCATCTAAAAAATACTTTTAAAACTTTGATTAACAAATTATAGATCAAAATTATTATACCAGGCATTTATCATTCCTAACGAGTAACCCATCACTAGAAAGTTACACTTTATATCTGTAATTAGTATGGCTACTAGTCGACACCCAACTTTTGTCAGTCAGCTCTCGGTCTATAAATGAGGTTGGTTCATCTAAGGAGAAGGATTCCTGTCAATATTTTACAAAGGAATGTACCAACCCTCCATCAACTAGTATTTCATTCATATCTATTCTTTGCTCTTTTCTCAAATATAATGAGTAACAGAGGGACATAATTACTCAAATAACCAAATTCGCAGCATTATACATTTCGATATCTGGAAATATCATTTTCCGCCAAATGCTATGAATTTACTTTTCTGTAGGCAGGGGCGATTGCAGTATGTATCCAACAATCTTTTCGAGACCCTGGCCGGTGTGATCCAAACAACAAAGGACTTAACGTCCCTTGGCTACCAACTTGGCTTCCCTTCTTTAGCTGTAGAGAAATACATCAACCACCCAGACTCGTCATTTGATTGTGTCTCAAGATCAGACTTCGGTGAGATGCTACGTGACTGGAGACGGAAGGTTCGACCTGACGAGCAGGTAGATGAACTTCATCTGGCATTACACAATTCTGGGTTAGGCCATACAGCTGAGGTCATCCTACCTACACGTAAGTACAATATATATATATATATATATATATATATATACATATATGGGTATATATATATAAATTTGTACTATTCCCTTAAACTAAACCATAGCAAAAGGCACTAAAACAAACTTTCGGCATTAGTATTCAGCAAAGCGATCTGGTGGTATGTGCTCGATATATGTCGAATACCACCCAAACATTGATAGGTACCCACTTAGTACACATCCGAAGGGACATTATATGTTTGGGAAACAAATTTGTCCTTTAATTATTGTAAGCACCCAGCAAAGATAAAACCTGGTACCTCTAACATGATAGTCCAGTATGGAACGCACGCAAACTTCGATTGCCATTTGGGCGTTTCATAGTCCAGAGCCACCAGCGGGCCACAATGCTCCAAATTCCCTGGGAGCGCTACCTTAAACTATGGCTGTACATTTCTAACGACAACAGCATCCGTTGCCGCTCTTTCGTGATTCAATAAAATAATTCCTAATTTGATCTTCCTTCCCTACTTTTATGTGAACCATAAGTGAGTAGCGTTTCTCAATACTCAAATTATTGAATTTCCTTCTTTTCTTCCCCAATCTTTTTTGTTAACCATCAGTTAGTAGCACGTACAAATACTCAAATTAATTAATTGTATTTATTCTCTATTACATTATAGTGAGTAGCTGGAGTCGCTTCACACAAGTCAGTCAAACATGGACGTCAGAGAAGTAGGCAACCATGTCATTGAAATGTTTATCATCATCCCACGACCAAGGAGTGATTCATTTAATTTATGAGTTCAGAAACATGTATTAAGTATGCGTGATTCTCAACCTAAATCTCGAAGTTGCTTTTTCATTCCTAGCCAATGCTGATGGAAGTCAAGTAGTTAGGCTACAAATGTGAATGATTTCTTTGCAATCATCTTTAATAATTAAAGGGAAAACAAAACTAGTAAACTAAACAAATGGAAACAAAGAAATCAAAGAAGTACACTAGTGAAAGTTCTGAATCTGACAAAAAATTAGTTAGTGACTGATATTTGAAAGTTATAATCACTATACGTACAGGCATTTTAAATTGGCTACAAACATTCTCTCGAAATCCCCTAATATTTGAAACCTGACTTAAAAAGCAAATTAAGACTTCGACTAAATATTGACGCAATATTCACTCTTTCTGCCAAATCGAGTACATTTGATATCATTCCGATTTATAAAACAAATCCTCATAACATCCAACTTTTTGGAAAATTCCTTTAAAAAAATAGTCGAAACAAATCTAGAATTCTAGACAGTTTCTTTTCCATGGCAATGGTGTGAATAGTAATCATATCTTTTCAAGATATATCAAATTTGGTTCAGTTGTCACGTTGGTTACAATAATATCTGCTTTGTAACGCGTTTGTGTGACAGCGTTTCAGTTCTTTCGTCACAATAATTATGTGCGTAACATGACAATCGTTGCACTTCTATTGTAACAATACTAATGTATGGTGGTGTGACCATATCTCGCGCGTAACTGAAGTTCACTTTCTCACAAATTCAATAAGATTTCGAATTGGGTGTGAAATTATGAGAATATTGACAAAAGATCGGGAAATTTTGCATTCATTTGCGTTTTGTTAAAAAAAATTGAACCTATAATGACATTTAAAGAATCGAAAATATCAATTTATCAATCCATGACAATTTCCCAATCCAACAGTGTCTTGAATAGTCTAAGACCAAGATTTAACAAGACTAAATGATGATTCACGATTTGAATATGAATTGGTGTACGTATTTTACATGATATATTGAGGCTGTATTCATTTCAGTACGCGGATTAAGTAAGTATAGTTAGAAATTTACTTGGCTAAGTTTGATGTCGTTACTCGAATTCAGATCATATTTTTATCTTAGCATTGTACTTATTGAAGCAAGTCGGCTTTAAGGCTAAATACGAACTGATAAGCATTGCGAGGTTACATGGTCAATACAATAAACTCGTCGCATTAACTTAGAGAATTACGCTCAGGGTGCAATTTTACTCGTATATGAATAATGAATGTTAATGAGTTCGAGAGTGCGAATATCTTCAACGAATGAAAATATTCGCTGTATTCAACGAATGACAAACATTCATTGCTTGTTTTATGTAACATCTGCTGAATCTTTATTTCTCCAAGTTCATCGTCGTTTAACAACACAACATTTTGTATTATACCGGCCGCCATGATTACCCAAGTCTTCTGCTTAATAGAACAAAAGTGCACGGTCATTGACGTAGTCGTGCAATAAATTATTTATTGAATATCATGTGACCAGCAATCCTCCAATTAAATGGCAAGAACCTACTAAGATGTTATATAATGTAACGTTATTGCACGCTGATTCTCCATCGGTGGAGTGTCGTATTTTGTGGAGGAAAGCAATATGCTAACAATATTGAACTCGATCATAGAAATGAAATCAAAAGCATGATTTAATTCTCTTGGAAAAGAAGCTCGTATCATTCTATAATAATAATTATTATTATTATGAATACAATTTGTATTATCATCATTATAATTTTCATTTTGATTAGTAGTATGATTATTATTTAATCAGTCAAGTAGAAGCTACCTGGTAGCAACAATTGAATTGAATTGAATTTGATGCATGGTAATGTATTATTTGGAACGGAGTCAACAGGTTTCTTCTAATTGAAAGATAATTCGTTACACGTTAATGGGTACATGACCGTCGTGATTCAATGTACACTTAACAACTAAATTATTGATACCTTTACCAAGTTTTGCTACTACTAAAGTATGAGAAAAATATATTTTTCCCGATTCATGTTTCTTGAGAATATGAAATATTAAAGCTTCCATTGTATTCAACAAACGCCCTAATTCAACCAGCCCATCTTTCATTCTTGAGTAACGACATTAACATCAAATACATAACATTTACAAGGGATATGAATAATCTAGTTGTCAACTAAGGTATGTTTGTTTGTATGGCTTTTTTGTTAATGTTTGTTTACAACAGAGTAACTACGGAGGCCGGGAAGAACAATTATGGCGACCCTTCGAAAAGTACGCAAACGGAAACAGCAGACAGTTTAGATTCAATAGACCACGCCTTAGGTGAGATACGTGTTATGAATCAATATTTTCCTGCAAGAACACATAGACATATTCACCTTCTTTTACCCCTTTTGTCAACACTTGTCCATTCATTTGTGTCAGATTACTTTTCATTTTGTTTCCCCTGATGGTCCGCTGCAGAATTAAATGGTAGAATTATTGTGTAAATTCAAAGATTGTAAATGTCATTCAAATGATTCCACCAAAAAACGAAAGCAAAGACACCTAAATTTCGTAATAAAAAGGAGAGTCGAACATTAAATCATATAATGAATTATACACAAATAGGGCACAGATTATACATAAATGCATTTCCATAATTTTATCAGACGAATTCGTTTTTACTGGCTGCCTGCCTTAGCAACAAACGGATTTAAGAAAAGACTTAACTCCGATTCGTTGACAATCGGCCGTAGACGAAAGACTTCATGCATGGCTGATTGTCAACGAAACGGAGTTAAGTCTTTTGTCAATTCTGCATTTTGCTACTGCAGGCAGCCAGTGAAAACGAATTCGTTTGATAAAATTATGGAATTGCTAGCACTACATTAAACATACAGAACTTTGTCATTCCTTGCTCATTTTTCGTGATTGAGGTGTCATATGAAAGGGCAGAAACTCAATTTTCTAGAAATTTGATTTTCTCTTTGAAATTCAGATACCGTCCGCCAAATGACTTTTTGGTTTCCTCTCTTCAAATTCATTTTGATCACTCAAATGAAAGAAGAGGCTCTAAGCTTTCCAAATATGTGTCATTTATTAATTATAAATGTGACTAAGTTATGATAAAACATCGGTAATTCTCGGTTTCGTTTTTTCTGGGACGCACTGTATGTTACTATGTATTGATGTTTTCGATGATGTTTTTATTGTTCAAGTAGTTTGTATCTTCGTATATGTTGCATTTGTTTACAGGGCCCCCTGGAAAACAGTACTGTGATTACTGACGGGGCTACCCTGTCTAAATAAAACGGAATAAATAAATTAATAAATAAAATACATTTGACAAGATAGTAACAAATCACAATTTTAATTTTAATTCCACCTGTCGAGAATTCTAGGAAACATGGTAGATATATCTTTTTAGCAATCAGTCACTTTTTTCACTTGATATGTGTGCGTTCACATTATAGCATAATGGAAATCCACAGTCACCCAAACAATTGTTTTAATATTATTATTTACTCTCATGACAGGAATCGACGAGAGGTTTACAGAACAGGACACTCCTTCACCATCCACTGCTGAAATGTGAGTAGAACCTCAATATACGTGTGTGTGCGTGTGTGTGCGTGTGTGTGTGTGTGTGTGTTTGTTTGTGTGTGCATGTGGGCTTATCCGCAAATAAATAAATATAAATACAGTTGAATTATCCATATCCCTCTTAAAGTTGAAGTTTATAATATCTCGTAACTCAAAAATGAAAATGAGACTTGTTGAATTAAGGGCTGCCAGGTAAACATGTCAGAGGTAAAATTGTCAAATATAATTTAGGATTTCCCGGCGAAATTCGCGAGTTTGTCATTCGAATTCATTTACTTTGCGTTAAAGTTAGCGCAGATCGGCTTTGCCATGCCAATTACCATTCAATTTTCCCGTTTTCGCATTTAATTTAGGATATTGGTCGAAGGGTTCCCTAGATCTGTCACTTAATTTAGAAACTGCTCAACTAGCATTCAAATTAATAGTCACTGGTCGAGGCGTCATTTTTATCATTTAAAATAAAATAAAAGACCAGTTATGGTCATGCGATTGCATTGTGAAAGAAACGTTGTGGAATCGATCAGAAAAGGTTGATCATCTAGCATATAAGTATTGGTGTGTACTGCAAGGTTCTGGAATCATCAAAATGATAAGAAATTTGGCCCAGTCTTCGTAAAATTACAAGCACTGTACACAGAAAGATGTATATGGGACTACGCACAAGTGCGCGACACATGCGTTTATCTCTCACACTCCAATAGATAAACTAATTTACCAAATATATCAATTAGTAGGCGGTTTCCCGGCAAATTTTGTATCATCATGCATTAGTCAAAACATACTCTTTCACATGATTGGTAATAAGAGCTTCCATTTCATTTTTTGAAATTGGGGCGTTTCCAATACTGGTCTTTACCTTTAACACCTGTCATTCGTATTCGAAAGATGTGTACCGGTATTCAAGTTGGGAATGTTAGGGGGAACAAAGGCAACACACGTTAACAGTTTTAATGTTTGTGTGACTCTAGTCCCTACCCCAGTCACAATATTGTACTCTTCCTCCATAATGAAATGATGACGAAATTATAATAAATTTACGATGAAACAAAAGATAAACAATTTGAACATTTACAAACATAATAATTGAGACCATCAAGTCCGTAGATGCGAATCTTTTTTTTTTCCTTCTTAACAATCAAACTTCAATGCGGATGAATATCAGATAAATCTATTAAGTATAAGTGTATATTAAATGCAAGGAAATATAATAAAAGGATGAAGTACACATGAAAAAAACAATCTTGAAAGAAAAAGAATGAGCTATACAAAGTGTGTAATAAACGAGAAATGATTATTGACCATCAATTTAAGTGCACAAAGTGATAACTTGAATGCTACAAATGGATTGGAATGCTAAAAGTACACCGTCGCGATGTCAGGAAATCGTGTTGCGCCAATTTAAATGACCAAATTGCGAAATAAGCACATTGTTCATTAAGTTGAATGAAATTTATATATATTCTAACGAAAAGCTTATAGATTTGAAAACTAGAAAAAGGAATATTAATCCGAGTTATACCTGCCAGCATTGAAACCGTCGAATTTGAACGCAAGACAAATTAATTTTAATGACAAACTCGCGAATTTTGCCGGGAAATCCTATAATTATGGCAGAGGAAAAAATGTCAGAGGTACAAAATAAATGTCCGGGTAAAAATCAGTGCCGTCATAATATCTATAGACTATAGCACCTTATCACACAAAATGTTGAGACGTAAGCTACTGGGCTAGTCTATTATATTCCCTTCTTCTATATCATAATGTATATTTTATACATTACTGTGTATTGTACTTTGTACATTTCTTCAGGATAATATAGGATTTCCCGGCGAAATTTGCGAGTTTATCATTCGAATTCATTTACTTTGCATTTAAGTTAGCGCAGATCGGCTTTGCCATGCCAATTATCATTCAATTTTTCCGTTTTGGTATTTAATTTAGGATTTTGGTCGAAGGGTTTCATAGATCTGTCATTCAATTTAGAAACTGCTCAACTAGCATTCAAATTAATCGTCACTGGTCGAGGCGTCATTTTTATCCTTCAAATTAACACGTGTCATTCGTATTCGTATTATGTTTATTCAAGTTAGGAATGCTAGGGAGAAGAAATGCAACACACGTTTACAGTTTTAAAAAAGTGCAATTAAACGCATGATTTGCCATTAGAGTCTGTTCTGTTTATTCCATTTGTTAATTTTGAGGACAATGCATATGGACGTAGTCAGGCATTAGGTAAAGAAGGGGCGAAATCAAGGGATATGGCACTTCTGCACGGACATGTATATGTACCCCGGAAAAGTGGGGATACACAACCTACCCCAGTCACAATAGTGTACCCTTCCTCCATTATGAAATTGTGATAAATTTATGATGAAACACAAACTAAAGAACTTCCTTCCATGAAAATTTACAAATATATTGAGACCATCAAGTCCGTAGATGTAAGTCGTTTTTTTCTTCTTAACAATCAAACTTAAAAGATGATAAATATCAGATAAATCTAAAAGTATATAAAGTGTATAAATGCAAGAAAATAAAATATGATACAATACACATGGAAAAAAACAATCTTGAACAAAATTGAATGAGCAATAAAAAGTGTGTAATATACGAAAAATGTATATTGACCATCAATTTAAGCGCACAAAGTGCTAATTTGAATGCTACAAATTAATTCGAATGCTAAAAGTACACCTTCGCGATGTCAGAAATCGTGTTGCGCCAAATCGAATGACCAAATAGCGAAAGAAGCACATTATTCATTAATTTGAATGAAACATACATAGATTCTAACGAAAACTTCATAGACTTGAATACTAGAAAAAGGAATATAAACCCAAGATATATCTGACAGCACTCAAACCGTCGAATTTGAACGCAAGACAAATTAATTTAAATGACAAACTCGCGAATTTGGCCGGAAAATCCTTTACTATGTGGAAAATGAATTTGAAACTTATATTTTGTGATCATGTTTGCATATATAAATTTCTAACAATTTTCGATATTTTAAATTGGTTGATGTGTTAATGTTTATTTGGTTTTGAGGAAGTAAGTACATAGAATATTAACATTTAATTCGCTACATAATAATGGGTACATGACCTAAAACGTAAGTCAATGTACAGTTAACAACTAAATTATTCCTACCTTTACCAAAGTTTTGCTACTATTAAAGTATGTTAACAATATATTGGTCCCGATTTATTTTTCTTGAGAATATGAAATATTAAAGGTTACATATAGGCCTATTAAAAGTATTCAACACACGCCCTTATTCAACCAGCCCACCTTTCCTTTTTGAGTAACGAAAACGACATCAAACACATCAAATTTACAAGGGGTATGAATAATCTATTTGTCAACAAAGGTTTGTTTATTTTATTGCCTTTTTTTCTAATGTTTGTTAACAACAGAGTAACTACGGAGGTCGAGAAGAACAATTATGACGACCCTCCGGAAAAGACGCAAAGTGATGGAACAGACAGTGTAGAGCCAATAAACCACGCCCCAGGTGAGAAACGTGTTATAAATCTGAGGCAGGTGAATATTTTTTTCCTGCAAGATCGCATAGATAATATTCACCTTCTTTATTTCCCTTTTTTCAACACTTGCTCATTCATTTTCGTCAGATTACTTTTCATATTGTTTCCCCTGACGGTCCGCTGCAAAATTAAATGATCGAATTGTTGTGTAAATTCAAAGATTGGAATTGTCATTCAAGTTTAAAAAATAAAAAACGAAAACAAAGCCACCTAAATTTCATATAAAACGAAAAACAATAGTCGAACTTAAAATTATATTATGATTTATAAATGAATAGGGCACTGTTTATGCATAAATGCAACGACCCCCCCCCCTTTTTTTCATAAAGAAAATAGTGAAATATCATAGAAAATGGAAATGTAATATTATGTACACGTTGGGCTAGAATTTGAGAGGAACAACATTAAATAATATGTTTGGGAATTGTGTAAGCCATGCATGGCTCCTCTTTATTCAGAAGCCTGTTTAAAAAAAAAGGGTTTGGGATATACACGATAGGAGTATAAAGCTTATCGCCATAGATGATTGGTATTCATGGACAAAGGTATGGAAATAGTCCAAGAAGTAAACAGGGTCTTAAGGGATTTAAAGATTCTTAAATTATTAAATGCTGGTTTCTTTCTTATATTCAAGGTATCCCATTTAAAATCATTTTGAATTTCTGAATTTGATATACGGGAGGTAAGCTTGATATACACATTAAATCTGCCAGTATGGTTTTGGAGTTTTTGTATTCTATTAGTTAACTATTTACGTTCCGAGTCCGAGATAATATCCCCATAGTCAAAACAAGTTAGAATGACTGCATTATGGAGTAGTTTACAAATAGATTAATTTAAGAAACTTCTTAAAGGTAAAGACCAGTTTCGGAACCGCCCCCCCCCCCTCTCAAAAAATCAAATTGAAGCTCTTATTAGCAATCATGTGAAAGAATATGTTTGGACTAATACGTGATGATAACACTTTTGCTGGGAAACCGCCTACTAATTGATATATGTGGTAAATTATTATATCTATTTGGACCTGAAAGAGATCGCGCACGTGTCACGCACGTGTCGCGTAGTCCCATATACATCTTTCTGTGTACAGTGCTTGTAACTTTACCAAGACTGGGCCAAATTGCTTATGATTTTGATGATTCCAGGCCCGCCCCCGCCCCCCCCCCCCCCCGCCCTCCTCGATCCGCCACTGTTATCTCATCACATCAGCTTTCAATTAACTTAAAGTCACTGAGTAGTCGGCTCTCATGGGGAATTCGACACCGTTCGGGTGTTTACCCAATTGACTGGACTATGGGTTTGCTGTGTGCAAAATTCTACCCCCATTAATGGTATTTCCACCAAGTCTGGTGTCAGCGAATTATGGCCTTCTGCACATGGAAACTGGCGATCCACTCCCTTTAAGAGACATGGGATATCAACGGGTACCTCTTGGGCATCGTTAGCTATATAGAGGGCGTAAGTAACTACAAGTAGTGCAGTCCCGCTAGCGTAATTTTTATTTACACTGCAGCCTGTGATTTTGTGACTGCAGCCTGTGATTCGGTAAGGACAGCGTAATACATCGTTTGAATTGTAGGTTCGTATCCCAGTGTTTATTGAGTTTTATTTTTGCCTTCATATATAGTAAGGCAAAGCAATAAATAATCAGAGTCTACGGACTGTTTTTCTTTTTATTCTCCGCACTTAGTCTGTGCTTATTCACCCAATTATATAAAAAAAGATAAGTCACTTTTTAAAGTTGCTACAATTTTACGTTCTGACATAACAAAGTTATACAGCACTGTGACATCTGCATACACATGTCATTTTAAACTACTTGACTTGATCATTGGCAATATCATTGACATTAATAAAAGAACGATTAACAGTTTTTTTTTGTTTACATGTTCTACGATTTTCATAAATAGTTATAGAATCAGTCACTGGTCAATTATGACATTATTATGCATTTAAGAATTTAACGTATCAAATGCCAATACGCAGATTGACAAATACAGCACATGTGTACTTATAATTGTTCATGGCTTGAAGCCGGTTATCTTTGACCTTTATAAGTAAGGGTAGATGTCGAACGCAGCAGTTTAAATTTGGACTGTTCTCAATACAGCAAACACTTTCTTGGCGATATTTACAATACATGGTATTGTACAAATCGCTCTTAAATCTTTGACACAGGATGATTTTCAAATTGGTCTGAAATTACCAGTTTATGATTTCTCTCCACTTTCATGTAAGGAACATTTTTTTGCGGCCTTCCTATTGTACAGTATATTCTGTTATCAGACATACAACAAACACATACTACATATCAAAATAGATATCATCAATTAATATACTTCAAAACGGCAATTTATAAATCATTGGATAAATCGCGGTGCTAAAAATCCAGTTTTAAGAATTTGTGAGCCTGGAGCCCGGACACAGTCACCCAAACAATTTTTTAAAATATTATTATTTACTCTCATGACAGGAATCGACGAGAGGTTTACAGAACAGGACACTCCTTCACCATCCACTGCTGAAATGTGAGTAGAACCTCAATATAAAATGTGTGTGTGTGTGTGTGTGTGTGTGTGCGTGCGCGCATGTGGGTTTATACGTAAGTAAATAAATATAAATACAGTTGAATTATCAGTACCCCTTGTATAGTTGAGGTTTAAGCTATCTCGTTACTCAAGAATGAAAACGAGACTTGTTAAATTAGGTTCTTTGTTGCATACTTTTAGATGTAATCTTTAATATGTCACATTCTCAAGAAACATTAATCGGCACAAATCATTTTTTTTATACACATAGAACATAAAACAAAACATGGTAGGGTATGAATAATTTTGTGTATAACTGTTTATACAGAGCATATGAAAAAAGTATAACCAACTTTAATAGCTTCCGTAATATGACCTTAAAATCTATTTCGTGGTATAGCGGTATTTTTTTCTTTCTGATGATACCCTTATCATACATTTTCTACCACAATGATTATTTTTTAAATGCTTTTGATGAGATGACACTTACTAGTCAAAAGCACAAACCAATATTAAAAACTTGAGATTTGTGTTGAGATTGCCTTGCTTTAGCCCAAACTTGGGAGAAGAGGATTTTTAACCGATTTTTTAAGAAAAAATTGTTGCTCAGTCAACCGTGGCAGCAAAGTTATGAACATGGTGTCATTCGAGTGTATATTAATTCAAAAATCGGTTATTCACTTTATATTAAGACGCATGCACGCACGCACACACACACATACATACGCACACACTCACACACAAATAACAGCAAAAGAAAACAGAGATTAAAAATTAGCAATCCCGAGAGACTTGATCTCGAGACTTTAAGATCATAGCCGCCGCACTTATTCCAATCACGCCACAACCATTGATTGTTTTAATAATAAATAATATGCACGTTAATATATATCGCTACGATGCTGATGCTAGTCTTAACGAAATGGTCGTAGAAAATGACCATGTGCGCATACGCATGCACATATAGATAGTTCATAGGAAAAACAATTTAGCCCCCGGCCCCGGGTTCATAGGGTTAAATTTGTAGACATTGGGAGATTGGCATTAATAAATTTGTCGGTAATTGGTGGCTAGCTTTGTCGGTAATCGGTGGCCTTTACACCCCCCCCCCTTCATCTTCTGAAAAAGGTCTAGCCACGCCCTTGCTGATGAGTGTATTAGTTAAAGTCTTATTTTGAGAGTATTTTTACCTAGGTAATAGAGTGATCACGTACTTTTAAGAATGCTATCATTTGCCTGACGATCGCTCGTATAGCGTGAAATTCAGAGTAGCAGCCATGTTCCATTAGTCTGCCTTATTAAATATTTGTTTTGCTCTGCGTAGAAATTGAACAGTGTACGCAAGGAAAGAGCAAACATAAGTATACAATTATATATATATTCGAAGAGTCTGAAACAAAATACAACGAAATGTCGTTGTTAATGTTTTTTCGGTGAGTTTCACAAGGATTTAAACTTAAACTACAAAGTTTAAATTCCTTTGGGTTAAATCTCATTTATCATGTATTACAAGGAGAGTGCAATGACTAGTACCAGACAGTTCTCTGGCCAAAGGTGTATCGTATACTGATGAAATTTTACGAGCTCTCTATCTAACAATTAAAAATTGCTACTTAATCCTAAAATGATAAGAACTGAGTGGATTAAGCTTGGAGCCTTGAGAAATTCAAAAGAGGATTGGGGATACGACCAAAACATTGCTAACAAACTTCATTGAGAACGATTAAGTATCCTGATTTTCAATTTCACATATTGTGTTATGTCAACGCATAACAGTTTTTTTTAAATCTCACGTGTAGATTTGAATTGAGCCAAAATCGAGCTCTTTCTAAATAGAAAATTCCATGAATATTCATGATTAATAAAAATAATAATATTGGATTATTATGTAGCACACGTATCGACCTTGCAAGGTCCTCAAGGCGCTCCAACATTACCCGGCTATGCTAGGCTGCCGATTTCGACGCTCACAGCATTTTAAGGATTTCCTTCCTACCGGTAGGTGTGTTTGCATTGGCCACGAAACTCAGAAACCTAATATAAATGTGCTTATTAATAACAACGTCGCAATATTGCCCGCAAGAAATAAATGTTATCTGAGTCTCCGAATCGGTACAATACATCCTGATCTTCCCCTGAAGCCATCCAATAGTATTGATCCTAATAATATTAAAGGTAATACAAAGTTTTGGGAAATTTTAAAAATTGGCTGGATAGTGAATCTTTACAACTTTGATATATTTGGATGCCCCTGTGGATGTATTATAAGCACTAAAAAAATAGCCCCTAAAACACTTCGGTTTTCGAGAAAAATTGAATATAAAAATGTACCGGTGCTCCCGGTAAAGTTTGATAAATTTCAAATAGCGCCTATGGCCGTACAATGGGAGCTGCGAACATGAAAATCTCAGAATATGTATTTGTGATATATAATTTCCAAATGGGAATAGCTAATCGGGCGGTTTTAGTCAAGAAACATTGTTTCACAGCTAAATTAATATATTGACCTTGAGAGGGAGCTATACAACATAAAGAGTTTATTATTTATAATTTCATAACTTTATACTCGATTTCAACCGCGCCAACGATCAAGGAATATTGTAGGAACGCATATGCTTCCAATATGTTAATTTGAACCAAATTCATGACCCCATACCAAAACTTTGTAATACCTTTAAAATCTCCTGGATCGTAAACAAGGGGAGTATGACAAAAAAACGCATGGGGAAGAGTGCCGATTGATCCAAACCAATCGGAAGTCGTAGTGTCTTACTATCTATTAATCGCAGGTTTGCATTCCTCTATCTCTTATGAAAATAGTTGAGACTGATACCAATAGCAAATAAGTTCCGGTTAATATCAACTCTTTATTGCTCGTGGCCGAGAAAAAACATGTATAAAAGATAGCCTCTACATGCACACCCACACCTTCGCGCGCAAGCTCACCCATATAATATATATATATATAAACGTTTGCGAGTGTGCATTATGGAAACAGTTTGACTGACTTGACTTGACTTAAGCCGTCCACACCATCACTGGGATGTGTGGTGGCTTTTGTTTCACAACGGTTTGCCACGCCTTCCTGTCTTTTGTCAGCCTGGTGGCTTTAGTCAGGGAGTCAAGTTGTCTGCTGTTGCAGTCCGCCTTGATGCAGTCCGTCCATCTCTTAGCTGGTCTTCCCCTTGGGCGTTTCCCATGTTCATTTCCGTTGAGAAGGATTGGGTATCTTTTTGGATTCCTTCTGTTAATATGTCCAAAGTATCTCAATCTTTTTGTGGCAACCCTGTCGATGATGGTTTCTTCCATGTTCAGTTGTGTTCATATGTGTGTGTTTATTATCCTGTCAAGTCTAGTCACACCCATGATTCTCATGGGGCATGCCATCTCAAAACTGTGAAGTCTATTTTCATCGACCTTCTTTAATGTCCATGTTTCTGCACCATGTAGCAGAATAGACAACACCAGGACTTTGTACAGTTCTACCTTTGTTTAGCAGCGTATATCTTTTGATGCCCAGATTGTCTTGAGTGCTTGCAATGCTCCTATGCAGTGATGTACCTCATCCGAGCAGTATACTGTCTGGCTTATTGTTCCTCCCAGGTAAATGAACGTATCTACTTGTTTTAGCTATTCTCCTCCAACGTTTATATTCAGTAGTTGAGGCTGTTTGCTTATGGCTCGTACTTCTGTTTTGGTAATGTTTATTTTCAGTCCAAAGTTTGAGCTGCTCTGATGTACTAGGTTAAGTAATGTCTGGATGTCTCTATCATTGTCAGCTATAAGGACAATGTCCACAATTGAGTTTGTCTTTTTTCTTGTAGATTGGGGGTATTATGGCTTTTCCCCGATCAGCCGGAAAAGTTTAACTTCCCGCCATGTTTTAATTGCACAGTTTGTGAAGTATGGTGATACATGTTGACCCAGCAGCTTTTAGTTCCTCTCCTGTGGTGCTTTCAAATCCAGGTGCTTTCTATCTCCGAGTTTCCGGACAGCGTGTTCTACTTCATCTCGCAGAATGTCTGGAACTGGATCGAGGCTGGCCATCTGAGGTTTGTTAGTAGCTTCTCCATTTGTTTACCCCTGGGCAATCACCCCCGGAAAATTACCCACCGGAAAACTACCCCCTAAGGACAATTACCCCCCCCCCCCCCCGGAGAATTACACCCCGAGGACAACTACTCCGAGGACAATTACCCCCGGAAAATTACCCCCGAGGACAATTACCCCCGGAAAATTACCCCCGGAGAATTACCCCCGGAGAATTACCCCCAAAGACATCTACTCCCAGAGGACAATTACCCTCCCCGAGGACAATTACCCCCCCCGAGGACAACTACCCCCCGCGGACAATCAGGATTCAATAGGAAAAGACGATCAGACACATTACGTGCCCATAAGATCCCATGCATGAACCCATATTCGTTTAAATACTGTAGCACGTTATTTTCTTCATTTGTTCACATTTCCCTTTGATTATAATTTCCACGAAGGATGTAAGTTTTAGGATAATTGTCCAGCGCTTCTCAAAATGCATAGAAATTCATTTCTCTGGAGCAGCGTTATTTCAACTTTTTGTAAGTCATGGTACCCTCTTAAGAAATGAAAAGTTTCTCCCAAATCCCAAGTCTTCACAGAATATTTATTTTGCATGGCTCTAGCACTCGTCAAGTGCTTTGTACCCGCATTTTGGCACATTTAAGAATAAAAAGAAAAAACGTTTTCAAACTGGTATTTTTTTTTAGTTTGTAATCAACACACTAGAAACGATGTAAAGTACTGTATATGCGGGCACCTTGCCGCTGAATGTACATTAATAAAAAGTGATATATTCGGTCATGACCTTAATACACGAATATGAGGATATTCGGGCCTCTCATTGCCCTTATTTATCATGTTTTCAAATATAATGAACGTGGTAACAATGTAATCTCGAAATAAACGTTTTAATATATGTTCTGGCGCCTTGCTGTCAAAATATTGTCAGTGAGCGAAGAAAAAACAATACTTTATTGTTTAAAAAAAAACAATTTCTGATTTATTTACATACTGTCACCGTTTCAGATATTTGTTTTTCACAAAATTAACGTTTTCCAAAACATTCTCTTGCGACACCCCGGTTGAAAAACGCTGCGCTGGAGTTACAAAATCAAATGAGATGAATTACCAGAGAGCGGATATTTACTTTGTTGACATGGCATCGTACATATAACTTGAAGGCAATTTCTATTTCAAAATAATTTACCTTACAAGAAAACATATTTTTACTTCAGCATGACAACAGAAATATATAGATGACGTGAAGAAAACCTAAATTTTGGATAATGGATGAGGGCCTATTATGCATACAAAGAAAAATACACGATCAGCTGATTAAAAAAGTTACAGAGGATGCATAAATGTAATCTTACATCCTAATTTCTATGTTGTTTCATTGTTGGTGAGAGAGGCTGTTACGCGTACTCATCTGCGCGCAATATATCGTTAAATTTCTAAGAAATGAAATGTATGTACTATACTCAGTGGTAGTTGTCCTGGGGGAGGGGGGGGGGGGGAATTTTCCGGGGGGTGATTTTCCGGGGGTGATTGCCCAGGGGGTAATTGTCCTGATACGGTTTTCCACATCTGTGTCATCTTCCCCCAGCAGAAGGCCAAACTGTTCTCATATTAACATTTATAATATGTTCTGGTTTTAGGGTCTTTGAGTCAAAAAACATCATACCGCTTCAGGTACTACGGTCTAAGTTTTGCTTTGAGCTTGAGACGTTGGTTGGTTATAATTAGCTGGTGGTCTGATCCTACATCAGTACTTGGAATGCTTCTTGCGTTACTAATTGAGTTTTTCCAATTTTAGTTGATCATAATAAATTCAATTTTATTATGAATGTTTTGGTCTGGTGATTCCCACGTCCACTGGCGGCTTTCTTTGCATTGTTTTTAAAGCGTGTTAGTGATGACCAGGTCGTTTGCTGCACAGAAATTAAGAAGCTTTGCTCCCCTGGGATTGGCCTCCGCAATTCCATATTGACCTATAACCTGGTTCCATTGCTTGAAGTCTGATCATACCTTCGCATTGTCTGTTCCTGGAACTTTCTCTATCGTTGCTTGTAGTAGGTTGTAAAATTCCTCAATTTCCTCCTGTGTTTGGAGCATAGACCTGTATTATGGTCAACGACCCTGTCTGTACTTAAAATCTTGCTGAAATAATTATTGATGAGGCGGGGTTGTAGCCAAGAAGTGCATTTTGGGCCGTTTTGTTTAGAATCAATGCCACTCCTTTTCTATGAATTGTATCTTTCCCAGAGCATAGGATTCTGTGTCCAAAATGGGTGAATTCTCCCATATCTGTCCAGTGGGTTTCTGCAATGCCGATGATTTCCCAGTGAAATCCTTTTAGTTGATGTAGCAATATGTCTAAGCTCCCAGGTTGGAGCAGTGTACGCACATTCCATGTCCCAAATCCAATCTGTTTTTTTTTGTTAGTAGTGGTAGCAGTTTCTTTGTCGGTGGTTCTTCAGTAGCAACTCCCCCGTTAGGCTTTCGAGCTGTTGCGTCATTATTCACTGCTTATTACAGGACAACGGGCTGGGTTGGCAAGTTAGTAGAGGCAGGGGCTTTTACCCTGGTGCTATTTGTGTGTACTTCCATCGTGAAACAGTTTCGCTCATGTTGTAAGCTAAGTAGACCAGACACTCCTCTCCTATCCACCCTGGTCTGTTTATCCCTGTTGTACGAGTCAGCAGATTAACAGTCCCCACCACGAGAAGGTTGACCAGGACGATGATCAATAACCCATACTCTCACAAGTCGGTCATACCCCTCACGTTTGCTTTTTACAGCAGTTTGCTACCGGGGATGTCGCCTCCTCGTAACGTCTACCATATTTGTTAAACAGTTTGTGCATACATATAGGCATAGATGTACTTCCGATAATGTATAGTGCAAACATGTTAACGATATAAAGACCAGTAATGGTTATGCGATTGCATTGTGAAAGAAACGTTGTGGAATCGATCAGAAAAAGTTGATTATCTAGCATATAAGTATTGGTGTGTACTGCAAGGTTCTGGAATCATCATAATGATAAGAAATTTGGCCCAGTCCTGGTAAAGTTACAAGCACTGTACACAAAAAGATGTATCTGGGACTACGCGATACGTGCGCGACACGTGCGCGACACGTGCGCGATATCTATCAGGTCCAAATAGATATAATATTTTACGAAATATATCAATTAGTAGGCAGTTTATCGGCAAATATGTATCATTACGTATTAGTCAAAATATATTCTTTCATATGATTGCTAATAAGAGATTCCATTTCATTTTTTGAGAGGGGGGCGTTTCCAAAACTGGTATTTACCTTTAAACCTATGAATATCAATCAGTCCTATTTATCATATTACTCTATATTACGGCCTCTTAAAGGTATCGTTTAACAATGTTAATTCTGAGCTGCGCGGCCCTTCGTGCTACCAGTGTCTGTGATATGGTGTAATATTGAAGCCCTAAAAGAATCGCGCTTCAAAATGATCAAAAAGTACCTCAAAAATGTAAAAAATCTTTGAGTGACCGGTTTTGACCATACTCGTTTTTCCCAATATACTGTAGTGTTATGAAAACCGTTTGGCAAACGCAAAATTGGTTTTGATTTCCAACCATAAATATATTGATAATCAGGCAGGCGATCGGCTTGTAGAGTTCCTGACTGACCTAAAGGTTTATAATTTTCATTGCAGCATGAGCTAAATCCAGAATTTTGTTTCAGAATCTGAGACAAAGTTACAGGATCCCATTAAAGGCTTTTCACATTTTGCAACGTCTTTTCATTTACCACCGTATCTACATTTCCCTCAAAACTTTGTATTTATTGTCAACGTTTGTGATGCATTATACTTAGTTTATGCATGTTATCTTTTTAACCGTCTCTTCAGCTTGAACGAATCTTAATTGTTGTTGGTGTACATGTAAATGCGGAAAATTAACTTCAATCCAGTGACATCGGTCAACTGAGATTATTAGATAAAAAGTAAAATTGTATATTTCCTCTTTAAAATCATAGATCTGCTGAAGAATCCAGGGATCGGGATTTTGACAACGTTCTCACGACAACAGCTGAGCAGATTTTTAAGGATGATGAAATTGACAGCCTAGGCAGGCAATTGGGTTTTGAACATTGTAATATACAACGTTACATACAAACAAA
Organism: Strongylocentrotus droebachiensis; assembly: GCA_035222895.1. Classification (NCBI taxonomy): domain Eukaryota; kingdom Metazoa; phylum Echinodermata; class Echinoidea; order Camarodonta; family Strongylocentrotidae; genus Strongylocentrotus; species Strongylocentrotus droebachiensis. The sequence goes on along the minus strand of JAVYIG010000241.1, from coordinate 263,948 downwards.
CGTAAAATATCAACATGTTACATACATGGGAACACTTAGCATGCTTCGGGATTGGAGGAAAAATACGACAAGGGCCGAAGAACGTAAACAATTAAAGAAAGCCCTGATTGCGATTAAACACCGACGTCTGGCAGACGATCTCCTGAACGACGATATGGCAGGTTAGTATAAACTAGGAAAATAGACAAAGTAAATAGTTTAAATTTGTATATGTGTATAGATGAATTTTGTACCATGCATATTAATTACCTCTCTTTGGAATAGCTTGCCAATAGAAATACGAAGCACTCCATCTCTCAATGTTTTTAAATCCAATTTAAAAACTTATTTGTTCAACTGAGAGATCTTATTTTATTTGTAGAATTTAGTAAAAAGGAGCTCTTAACCAGCACAGCTGAATATATTTTGTATAAAAGCTGCGCTATATAAATTTATTATTATTATTATTATTAAAATTTATTATTATTATTAAGCACATCAAATACATAACAGCAAAACTACAAAAAACATACTCACACTTCCGCCTTTCAAATTATATACTTTACTTACATATTAAGGTGTCCAAATTTAAGTATATACATCAAGAATATCAGGATCAGACATCAAGTACAGCTTCGTGTAGGTACACGTACAGCTGACCTTATCTGCTCACCTTTCTGCCAGTAAGCTTTTACATGTACAGTGAGCACCAGTGTAGTGGGGCATTTCACTCCTCTTTAGTTAGGCACATTTCCCCTGCCAACATTGCCCCTGCCCGAACAAAGCCCTTACACAAACTCTGAACATTTCTTGCTCCTGACTATTTTGCATAAAGATCAGAGTTATATCTCATTCCCTCACACTCGATAAAGAAGTTGACCAGAATACCAATATTATGTACTAATTTCCAAAACTATACTAAACTAAATTTACAAACTATTAACAATATCATTGAATTCTTAACCCCTCACCAACACACACACACACACACACTCACATCCACAAGCATGTACACACGCATACATACTTGCAGACTTTTGGTCTAGTAGTACTAATACTAGTAATAGGGGCCTAAATACATCTTTAGCTCTACATGGTCTATCAGACCTTCAGTCTATAACCGGACATGCGGTCTATAGCTATTCAATTTAATTCATTTATTCACTCAATATAAAAACAGATACATAACATTGCGTATAAACGCATACATGTATGACAATATTAAAGATGGACATGGTAAAGTCAGTAGTTGACACCACAAGTAACATAAATTGAGTGGGGATCAGATTAAAGATCTATTTAAAGATCTTGTGAATTCGACCCCATTGTGGTGCATAAATTGCATTGAATATTGTTGCATGTACAACAACAGGGGGTAGAGAATACATAAACAGATTGGTCAGAGAAAACAAGAGAGGGAGAGAGGGAGAGAGAGAGATAGAGAGAGAGAGAGGGGGGAGAGGAAGGACAATTGATGGAGAGAAAGGCAAGTAAAGTTAATACATAGTACCCGGGGGGCAAAGCAGGTTCTTGAGACATGGAATGTTGTAAAAGGTTGTTGGGAATTAACGTGTTCAGGGGACCTCCCTGCACAATTTCTAGGTGGACTACCTTTGCAATATGCTACTAGAAAAAACTACCGTTGTACAACTTTGGGAATTACTTTTTAACGGTACCTCATTTTACCATTTTTTTACAGAAGCATAGAAGCATATTACCACCTAGAAATTGTGCAGGGAGGTCCCCGCACACGTTGAGACCGAACTACCTTTTACAACACGCCATCCCCTAGTAGGCCAAGAGCATTAGTTTTAACATGGACATTTTCCATAACAAGCTGATTTTTTCAGGATAGGTCCAGGAATATGTCTAGATTAACATACTAAAAGTCCTCATGAATCCTACTTGAGCGTTTTCCGCAATCCAAGATGGCGTCCAAAATGGCCGCCATTTCCTGAATTTCTTATAGCTTTGCAAGTAGATAACCCAAATACAAAATTTAAATGTCTGAATATATGTTTTTTAGCATAAGGAACTCATTAAAATACATGTTGATACATTTTGAAACACACAAGTAGCAATAAACCACTTTAGCCTTTCTCAAAATCCAAAATGGCGCCCAAAATTGCCGCCATTTCCTGTATTTCTTATAACTGTGCAACTAGATAACCCAAATACCAAATTTAATTGTCTGAATATATGTTTTTAAGCATGAGGAACTCAACCAAATATTTATTAACAAATTTTAAAACACACAAGTAGCATAAAAACCACCTGAGCCCTTCCCGAAATCCAAAATGGCACCCAAAATGGCCATTATTTCCAATTTTATCTCATTGTACTAAAGTATATACGTTATGAATATAATCAAATGTCTATACTAGAAAAGCACCATTGAAATACATATCACTACAACAAAATTTTCATTAAAAAATAATTCTTATTCATAAAGTACACACATACACACCCACCCACATACACATATGGCTGCTTCCACCATCCTCAAAGATATCAGACTGACAGTGTGCAACCGTGAAGAGTCCTCAACATTATATGGAACTGAAAATGTAGACACATTAGTACCATTGTCGCTAAAGCTTTTTATACATAATGATTGTAGATAGGTACGGTATGGATGTTGCTTTGCTGCAGCACTAGTTGGAGATAGACTTTCTAACTGAAAGGATGAACTCAGAGAACTGCGACCAATTGCCCGTTTGTATGCAGTGTGACGGTAGTCATCAAGATATTCAAAACTGCTGGCCCCATAATGGCTTCCCCGGCTCTTTTTTTACCTCGTCATGGGTGCTTCCACTGCGAATATATCAAGCAAGTCATAATCAATTTCTTGTGGACCATATTGAAAGTTTACGATTGCCCTGACGGTAGATTGCCGAGACCGTATTACACCCTGTCACAGCATAAAGAAACATCAGGCGACTTCTAGTGTCCATTATGGCATGCTGAATTTCATGAATGCTGAAGACCGTGACAGGATTACTGCGGCATAGCATGTGCATATCTGTGGAAGTGGTTGCCCGAGCAACTAGCATGACCAGTAAGTCTGTTTCCTTACCAACGACAACAACTGGCACCTGTTCTGACTCTGCTACTGCTTGTGCTGTGGCAGGTGGCTGTGGAGACAATCAGGGTAGTGGCATCTGCTTCTGCCTGCTTGATACGTATTTTGTCACGTAGAGTTTGAATAAGTATCATCTTATTGTTGCTGTTTTGGGTTGTGCTTGTTGGCATATCATCATCAAATAAAGAGGTACATTCTTGGCTATTCGTCTCTGCTCAGCTACCTTTGTCGAAGTTGCACTTCCATATCCATCAAAAACCACCGTCAAATGAGCTCCATAATGCTTAAGGGTGTATGAAATATATGACTGAACAAATTCAGCATAGGTTGACAGTTGTGGCCAAACAACTGATTGCAGCAAGCGACCACCATCTTAAACAAAGAGACCATTTCTGACAGGTTGGATTGCTTGGTGAACGAATTCAGCAGGAGACCCAGAGAACTCTTTGCTGGCTTTCGCATCACCCCACCTTTGAAAGGGAAGGTGCCTGGGTGCAAAGAACGATTCCATCTCAATGTTGTTATTCAGGACACATGTGATTCTGTTGAACAGTAGCGTTGGGTTGACTTATGTGCTTTGTCCCCTGATTTTCACTCTCTTACTCTTGGCACCAATGGTCTTCACCTTGTCCTTACGATGTACGTAGCTTGATATCTGTAAACTTCCTACCATGCATTCGTTTCGGATGCCGCTACTATGCCGATTTGTACAGGTTAATCACAATTAACAGATGAGCCAGAGACGATGCCAGTTGACAAGGAGACCAGGCAATTAGTTTCAAAACCAGCAAATGGTGATGTGCCTGCAACCATCAAACAAGGATACATCTATCTTTATTGTCTCTTGACCTGGTACTTTGCTGTATGTCTTATGCTGCTCTGATGTACCAGTGTGTACTCCGGTGAACTGTTCCAGTTCGTCACAGGTAGGATCACAGCGAGGAAGTGCATGAACCCACTTAGCCAATGTACTGTCTGTGATTCCACGTCCACGAGTCATTTCTCTAGATGTTTTTAGCTGCCGCATCAGGAACTTTTCAATGGTCTGATCAGAGGAGTTTCCACCCCAGAATAAATCCACATGGCGGATGGTGAATTATCCCTTTTCTGCGACTTGTGTATATTCATTTCCTGGCATGGTTTGCTCTAGAGCTTCCATCTGTTGTAAATACAACCTGGCAGATTTGACATAGGGAAGATGTCCTGCAGCATGGAAATGTTGTATCATTTCCCTCACACAGCTGAGATGGTCCCCTGTCCTTTAAGCTGGAATGAAACATTGCAGAAGAGACACATAATTGTCGGATATACTGCAACCAAAGTAACCCTATCCTACTTTGTCCTGCTGCCCGGTCAATGAGTTGTGAAATGAGCTGACTTTAACTGTTTGACACACTCCTTCTCAGGTACATCAGTCACCTTCGTGTCCTGGTTGAGGAGTGCACCATACAAATTTGCCTAAGTGGTCCTTATCTATGCTGTCTAAGATGCCAGGTTTACCCATCAACACGCCAATGAGGGCAGCTGAAGTAAGAATGTGAGCATGAAGAGAAAGGGAAAATGCATGACCAGATTGCATATGTATGACAGACCCTTTGGCGTACACTGTCTCCCATAGCTCTGCAAGCACACTTCATGCCATGACGTGGCCTATATGCTGCCGAAATATGACATGAGGAGGTGAAATCCACCAAGACGGACGATTACTTTTCCTAGGTCTTGAGAAGAAGCTACAATCTCTGCTGCCTTGATGTACGAGGGCTGGTCAAATGTTACTGCACATATTCTTAAGTTATGTTTTTCACATTGTGAATGTGCAAAGTATAGTATTGTGTAGATGGTACCCGGATAGGAGGGCTCTAAATTTATGAAGGGCAGAGTTTCAATTCTCGTACTAGTCACTCTTGTTATGTGTGTATTTAGGATGACCCCCCTTCAATTTTTGTATTAATAACAAAACAAATTGTGCCAAAAAGGTTACCCCCCCCCCCCTCAATCAGCGGCTAGCTGAGTCGTTGCGAAATTTCTCATCAAATCCTGCACCCCCACAAAACAAAACAAAAAATCCTACGTACGCCCCTGCATGTGACACATTTCCACTTCTAGTAATCTAAGTAATCTTAACATGAGTGTTTATTTAAGGAGTAGTGCCAGTTTAAACGGTATTTAGTTATTCACATATATCTACAGTAGATCAGGCATTTGGAAGAGTGTGCTACTTCAAATAATAGAAGCGACCCCCCCCCCCCCACCATAGCATCTCCTAAAGAGTATCAATTATCAATACTAGTCTTTTAAGTTGTATGCTAAAAATTGCTTTAAGACTAGCCTTAAACTCTGTTTTCATGACATTAACCAGAATGGACCTGACTTTTTATTAATTCACAAACTCACTTTTTTGTAATAAAGTGACAACGTCACCAGCAGCAGGAACAGCATTCTGTACCATTGATGCAGGATCACATTCAGCAGGGGTGTCAACGCTATCAGGGTTAGTAGCCAATCTATAATGTATTATTTCAAAGAGCAGGCTGAGTTCTGGTAAACATAAACAGCGCACATGGCGGTTCGGAAGAATATCTTGGTAGAAATAAGGATCGAGTGGTAGTATTAATATAAGTATTGGTAGTAGCAGAAGTTGGACTACAGGTAGTACTAGTAGTGGTATTGTCATCAATTTTCTTTTTAGTTTCTGAAAGCCTGACATCTAGAAAATCATTCCTAGACAAACAATTTTTCGCTAATTTTGGCTTGTGCCGCGACTTGACTGTTTATTAAAAGCCCGCTTATCCAGGTCAAATTCACTGCTCGTTCTCTTGCAAGTGCATTTTCTAATATATTTATGAAAAGATTTGTACAGTACAATTTCGAGGAGTTACAATTTATTTCTTCTCTGGCGGAGCGAATTAAACAAAATCAGTGACTTTTTGCCTAAGCATAAAAACTACAATTTTATTTCTTAAATTTCAGTCCATCGGATGAACAGAAAGTGACAGATGCTAATATCCTGAAACTAGCAAGGCTTCTACCACCTAATCTTTGGAGCCCTCTTTACGTTGCTCTTCGCATCGATTACAGCATCGCTAAAGGTATCAGAGAGAATTCTAGAGAGATGAATGAGCAGTACATAGACCTCCTTCAAATATGGAAATCTGCATCAACTCGGACTAGAAAGGATTTAAATGCGATCCTCATCCAGGCAGAAGCAGGAGGATTTGTAAACAAGTATTTAGATTCGGTGTAAAACCAGGAAGAGAGATTAAGAGAGAGTAAGAGAGAGAGGGAAAGAGAGAGAGAGAGAGAGAGAGAGAACGGAGAGGGGGGGGGCGAGGCAATGTGAAAACAAATATGATACATCCATGTCACATGTGACCTTGTTGTGTTATATAAGTCAGATGCCGTCTAACACTATAGAATAAATGGATAGTTTTCAGCAGAAACATAATCGTTCGTCACAATGTTGTTAACGCTTGATAGTTATGCAAGCTTGGCTTCTTTTCCGTTTTCTTATTTGGGGGTTGTTTGTTTGTTTGTTTGTTTTTTAGAGGCGGATGTTTGTTGTAGAAAGCAAGTGCGTAATTGCCACTTCAGGGTGACTGTTCCATATACACGTACATAAATCTTTATGAATACAGTTCACTAAACACCAACATATGAATATAATATTTTGCAGATGTTTCCAATGGTCGGTTGAGATAGAAATGTGATGACAGATCTTAAATTATTCTTGTAAATTCTACCATGCCAATAAATTGTAGAGATTTATGTTTCTATTTCCATGACCAGCCCGCATTATGACAACTTCAACATGCAGATGCATACTCTACTATTGATTTCTTGGTGTGTGGTTTTTTCGTGTTTCCCCCCCCCTGAATTCATGTGATGTTTGATACAATTCTTAACGCAATGTAAATTCCGTTCATGTATATTCGTTCATAATTTTAGATGCTTGCATCTTTTGCTGATATTTTAGTTTTATACATGATATTATGTGTAACATTCACTGCAGCTTATAACTTAGGATTCAACGATTTTGTTCCCTTTTCCCTATCACACTATGGAGGCTAAATATTAACATGAAAACGCGAACTTGTAGGTGTTGTGTAAGCAACCATGTTTGTAAAAATATATATATTCTTTTTATGTTTACGTCTCGCGTAATACTTATCCCTAACGTGTTTTTATATTTGGTTTGAGCAGAATTTCAAGAATATAAAGATCTACCAGGAGCGGTATTCTGAAGGCTCACTTCACCTTCCTTTTGAGTCCTCATGCGCCATTAAAACAATACCCACTCTCTCTTAGCCCATTTCATATGCGACGTAAAAAAGAATGATGTATACGCTCGTCAACTTAAACAAAGGAATATGTAGTAGTACACTATAGCCTGTGAGACTCGGTTTCAGAGGGTCATATGATAATGTGAATTTGCTTGACTTGAAACACCCAAATATCTAAAAGTATAATTGACACCACTCCGTCATAACGAAATAAATAAGGAAATTATGATTTAATCAAACGTGTCATCTTTGCGACTTTGAACCACATTCACGTAACATGAACATATAGTAATAGAGCGTAGTGTCGTTAAGATACGGAGGGCCGAAAAGACTTATTAGGTCTTTTATCTTTTTTAACTTAATCAGCTGCTAATACAGTTTTTTTCAGAAAAGCAAATTATTTTAACTTCGCATTTAGCTACTTCGCACACACCACAACCGTGCACGAAGCATACACGAAAAATAACCTTTCAGAATATTGATTTACTAATTGAGAGCTAATATATGCATATGTTTATATATAAATAATGTACTAACGTGTGTCCACACGAATAATGATATAGTCTAATTTCATATGCGATGACGCCAAATTCATGCGAGGCGCCATTTTTGGGTGAAATGGCACCGATGTTTATTGAAGACTAGCGTCGCAGATTTTATGTAAGATATAGCACCGGTTTCTTTATTTGAGATGTTGCCGATATTTCGTATGGATGAAGGATGGCCTAGGTTTCAAAACAAGGCGCCAATTTGATGAGAAATGGCATTAACTTCATGTGAGATGACGCCGACTATTATAGTAGCTTTGTGGCAAGGATTTGTTGTGTGGTAGTGCTCATTTCTATGTGAGATGACCGGGGTCGATTTTTGTATAGGACACTAGTGGCGCCGACTTTTGTGCATGCAGCCTTTTCCATTTGATAATGGTGCATGGACCTCCAGTAATTAACTTTCAAGATGCCAAATATGGTAGAAGAACATGACTTTATATTGCATACATGAAACAAGTGTTGTATGTTTTTTTAAATGGCATCTGGATGACATCACGAGGCAATTCCCGTGAAATATTAATTATAAATGTTTTATATCTGTTGAGTGTAACAGACAGTTTTACTATATTGCAAGTATATTTAGCAAATTGATTATGTTTGGTTTGTATCACTTAGAGAATACATGTCAAATTGAATTGTAATTGTGTGACAACGTCTCAAACGTTGACATATTCATGTGTTTATTATATATATATTTATTGAAACACATCTGTGTGTTTCTCCATGCAACATTTGTTTATATATATTATGATTGTTATTGTCTTTGTAAGTCTAATGATATTGTTTGTTTATGTTCATCTTGATCATACTATGCAATGCGATGAACCATGTATGAATATATAAATAAACGACTAAAAAGTTGAAAGAGTTCTGGCTCTGAGACACAAATCTTGCAATATTCCTCTCATATATTGTGCGTACAAATAATTTGTAAACAAAATGATAACCAGAGGTTAACAAACGGAGCTTCACATGTGGGCTGAGGCAGTAAGTAAATAAGGAAAAATACTTAGTAGTCCAGACCCGCCATACAACCATCACATTCAGCTTCGATTCTGTTTACCAACGTTCTGTATTTTCCCCCGAACCATAGCTGGGTTCGTGTTCGGTAAAATGACATCCATAAACCTGATAAAAGAAGACAAAAAACAAGATTAAAGAAAGCCCGCCGCGTACGTCCTCATATGTCTCAGTGAATTGAACCGAAAGAAACATCTCAAAAGTAGTTTCGATAATAATTGAATACATGTACTCAAAAATGAAAAGTTGCAGCATAAATGTATAATGCGTTATTGTATTATGATTATCCGTCATTATTTATTCGTACAACATAATATTTGCTCAATGAAATGTGTTGAAACTTGAAAAGTCGATGATATTCCTTTAAAACACCCTCGAATGAATTTTACCAATTTTGAAGGGAAGAATCTGCTGCATTTAGCGAGAATCGTCAAAATGATGGAAACATTCAAATTTGCATGAGCAAGAAAGCTTACTTTGTAAAACAAAATACCTCTGTTATACAAAATTACCCCCATCACAATATTCACTGACTGTAACTTTTGTATTATATAATATATGAGAACATTATGTCATGATATGTTAAGGACTACATATATTTTTTTCTTCGTAATCTGTTTTTTTTATATTTCGTTTCTACATCTTGCACACTAGTTTTTGTGCAACCATCACCTATGTAAATACGTTTCTCGTTATCATTTTGATAGTAAATAATGCACAATTCAACTTTATGTTTCGACGTATTATCGGTGTTTCGTTGAAATAAAGCCATTTTATTGGAATTGAAAATTAATACCCGACACTTAATTTGTCAAGAAACTTAACATGAACATTGTTTTTTTGTTGTTATGCTGCCCTCTTGTGGGCAATATTATGTGATTACTGCATGTTTGTATTGTTGGTTGATCTTCGCCGTTCGACCGTTCGCATCTTGTTCGCGTTTACGCATGTCCCAATAAATGGTTAATAAAACTCTGAATCATTGTGACTAGGGGCCTTTTTCAAAAAGTCGTTGTGACAGTGGAAATGCGTACTCTGACATTTACTCATAATAATGCCCGTTTCGCTATCAGTTCAGTTCAGTTCAGTTTATTTTATTTTTGCACGGCACCAACTTCAGCCAAAGGCTGTTCTTCTGTTGGTCCGTGCGCAATATAAAAATTACATGTACAATTATAAGATAACACATATTATCATAACATATGAAATATTAAAAAAACAAAAACAAAAAACAAAAACAAGAACATAAGTATACAAAGAAAAATTAAAATTTACAAACCAAGATACTACTACCCAGCCCCCCCCCCCCCCCCCGTCGGCAGTTATTCTTTCCAAACAGCGTTTATTTTAGATTTTATAGTTATATAAATATATATTTAAGTGAACAAAATATACAATTAATATTTATATTACCTTGATTTAAATACAGAGAAAGACATATTTTTTACGTTCATAGGTAGCTGATTCCAAGATTTAATGCCTCTATAACATAAGCTCCTTTTCTTAAAATTCGTATGTGGTTTTGGCAGTTCTAAGGTTTTATGAGCATTTCTCAAGCTAAAATGATATTCTTTAATAACAAAGTACTTTCTAAACCCACCATATATCATTCCATGCATTATTTTATACAAAATACATAGAACATGTTCATCTCTCCGTTTTGATAGATTTTCTATTTTCAGACAAAGAAATAAATCTCGGCTTGGGAACCTCCATTCAACTTGAAGTACCACCCGGAATGTCCTATTCTGTAGCTTTTGCAAACTGTCTAAATTTCTTTTTCCGGTATTCCCCCAAATTGCACTACAGTAATCAAACTTACATTGTATTACTGATTTAAAAAATATTAGTGCTATTTGTCAGCCATTCGGTTGGCAAATACTGTGTTTTGATTAGAGTGGAACCTTCTGGTCTTTCTCGGAAAAAAAGTTACCACGGATTTAATTTTTCTTTTGTTTGTTTTATCTTGATAAAAAGCATAATCGTGATACAATTCATTCTAAATATTAAAAAATTCCCATACCTGTATCAGTTCCAAGGAAGAGGGTAGATGAGGGTTTAAAACTGACTATCAAAATATGAAATAAGATGAAAGATTTTCACGAAACCTGTGGCTTCCACCACCTTTTCGTTTACGTTACATCAGGGAGGTGAACGAAAGGAGTCGAATCAAGACGCTTCCTTTGACCCCATGCTCCAAGCCACCGAAAAGTTATGCGCTAATCTGCAACTATGGACCAGGTGTGAGATAAAAGAGCGCATGAAATATCAGGGTTTAGAATTCCTACATCAGAAAATGGTATCCCAGCAACTGTTCGATGTCCATTTCAATGATTTCTCATCAATTGTTGAATGTGTAATGAGTAGAACAAGCGAACACAAACTTGTGTAATTACATCATTTTGTCCAATTGCATAAATACAACAAACGCATGTTAGTAAACTTAAAGTTATCGAAAATTTTAAATCATTAAAGCCCCACTGTCCTACTTGTAGCTACTTGCTCCCTCTATATAGAAAACTTCCCCAATCGGTGCCTGTTGGGCCCCCATGATCCTCTTTATCTTATGTTAGTTGAGAGCTGAGTTTAATGAGATAGCCACCTGTCAGTGACCTCGCTGTGTGGTATAATCCCTTTTGGCCCAGTAGTGGTGACGGTCTTTAAAACATGCACAAATTAGCGCATTATCCTAAAATATTGAGTTTTTGTCAGGATCTATTTTTTTCTTTTACCAACTCTGACACACAAATTATAGGAAGAGCGGAGTACTAAATTTGAAAAATTGTTTGATGCACTATTCCCAATACAATCAACATATAAAGTTTTTAATTTTGCCGGTAATTTAATATTTTGTAATAAATGTGATACTGGTGCCTGACCCTGCGAATTCCCCGTAGTGGAGGAGCGGCTCGGAGCATGGAAATTCAAAGCCAAGTGGAATGTTACGCATCCCATTGTTTCGCTTTAGAAATCACGAATGCGTTTGAATAAATTACAAGAGATTCGACTCCTTTCTTTCACCTCCCTGGTTACATAATCAACTGACCGAGTGTACGGAAAGACCGGTTTACCAACATATTCAAATGCATGGATGTTTCTTTCCTGGGGACCTAGAGACGATTTATTCTAATAACCTGTTATTTAATGAGTGGACTACAATACTTGGAATCCAAACTTGATGATATTTTGGGCAAGTCTCGGGCAAGCTTTCGGGTTTCAACATCAACCTTTGTTTTATATAAAGTATGCAAAACATTTGAAATTAATTCAAATGGATTTTTTCTGTTGATAACTTTAGTCGTAAATGTCGTGAAGTTGGATTCTTTAGACTTGCATACAATAATGTAACAATGTGGTTAGGTATGTGTTTGCTTGACAAAACAAGATGTTCCATCATTGGCTACTCTGTGAATCGTTCACTATAACTGAGTATGCAGTATGATGTGTTTAGGTTTTGCTTTTTTTAAAAATGTGTTCCGTTAAAGATAGATCGAAAGAGCGCCCTCGTTGACATATCATTTGCCCGACACTCTTTCACTGTATTTCTTTGTTTTCTTGCTGTCTATCTATCTCTCTCTCTGTCTCCGTCCCCTTATTCCCTCTCTGTCTCTCTATTTCATTCTCTTCGCCTCTCTTTGCACACTATTTTAATTTGCACCCCTCACTCTCCTTCTTTATCCTTTTATTCCCTCTCACTCCCCTTCTCTCACTCTCCCGTTAATTCAACAAATTTCTTGACGATGGTTTTATTACTGACAGTTTGCATGAACTATGTCCGAGGTCGTAAACGCGGTCATTACTAGAAATAACTAGAAATTTCAGAAAGCAAATCCAATAATTATGAGAGGGTTCAAACATAATACCAACGATATCTACAGAATATCAAAACGTTTCAACAGTGTATGTCTGCCATTCACGTCTAAAAAAAAAACAAAGAAATACTTGATATAATAAGGATAATAATAACACAAATAATAAATGAATAAATAAAAGCGCCACAATGTTCACTTGCGTCTTTACGAAGCTTTGTGTTATAAGATACCGAAATATGAAGCTTGTTAGACTTTACGTCATCATTGAAGGAAAAAAAGACGCCTTGGTTTACCCGCGTCATATCAGAACAAGGAATTCTTCTTCCCCTCGAGTCAATACACATGCCCGGTCCTGTGGAGGACGCAGGATTTAGTGGTATCATTTTGCATCCATATCACTAGAAACCCATTTGATTTGCAAGAAGGACAATACATTTTCCTAGTGAAAAAATAAATAAATCAGGTTTAACATTCAGCAATCGGGAGATTAGAACCGTCTACTGCATGGGATGAATGCTGAACTAAGTTATCATTCACGTAGGCTTTAGACAAGAAAGCCTTCAAACAATTCAACGTTACTTTCTAAATGTACAGAAAGAAGGCTTTGATAGAAGATTGCGAATCAATTTTTTTAAAACCGCCAACTCTACCACTGTGACTGCTGTATTTCAGTAAACAGAGTTGGGTAAAATTGTGGACAGCTTAGGTAGAAGGGGGACTTTCTTCCTCCACTTACGTTCCGTCAGAAAGTTAATTTATATTCTGTATCTACCTTAATACAAAATAAATGACAAGTTTGAAACAGGATATTGGTGAACAGATTGGTACGGAGCAGTACTGGCTCTTGACTCTTCTTTATTTTTGTTTACACTTCTTCTTTTTACAAATTCTTCTTTCAATTTGATGGATAATAACACGACGTGTAATATAGACAGTAAACATGAGACACGTTTAAATATGTAGAACCAGGTAGGCTGTATTTAGGCGCCTACGGAAAGCATTACATGCGCACGAAATATATACATCAATTTTGTTAGGTGGAAGCTAATCGTGCGATTTATCTATATTTATTTATTTATTTATTTAGTTGTAAGGATAAACCTAGCGAAAATGGAAAACAAGGCGTCCAGTGCCTAGCTAGTGTTGGACACTAGTGTACGGAGGCCACGAACAACCCCCAATGTATTTGTTATTTTTTGGAGGAAACGTGGTTGCCACCAAGGGAACTGAACGAGGGCGCACTCCCTGTTCCTTGTTTATGAAAAAACCGTGCACCTACAATTATTTTGGATAAGAGTTTTGTAGGTGTCATGTAAACATACGTGTAAAATAGCGAAATTGTTGGCAGTATACTACGAATATACGTGCTAGATAGTCAAATACGAACGATAGTGATTCAAATTCCGAGGCTCTGTGAAGGTATGAGGTCAGACTTGGCGTCGGGTTGTAAATAAGCGTTCCTGGCCTTTGTCGACTTCCATCGTCCGTGCCTCGAAATCAGAACAGGTGAGACATTGGCGTTTAAGGCTGCAGTTGCCCCTCCTGACCTCATGCTGTGGAGACCGTAAGCTGAGATGTCAGTTACAAACGGCTTGATGGCGTCTAGCACTATTTCACGGGTACGGGTATAACTGAGAGGGTGAACGGTAGGAGTTAAACCTTTGGTAGATGAGCATAGTCTACGAAGGACAGGTAGAAGCGAGCCCGGAGGATCTCGGAGGGCTGCAAGATATCTCTCAGCTACACGAACTGGACATGATTGCTTGAATGATCTAGCGATAACGACATCAGACCCCTGTCTAAATTGGTCTGTTTTTGAGCTCGCGAGATGAATGACGAGACGATCAGATGTGAATGTGAGGTCGTTATTGGAAATATTTTTCAGATCATCAAATCTCAAGAAACCAGCATAAGAAATGAAGCACGCAAACAAAGCCCGTAGATCTGCTAGAGAAGCATGGTCATGCCTGTATTTCTCGTAGATCTTCATCAGAATATCCGGGGTGATCGGATGCTTTCTTAGTGTCGGTGAAGATGTGGCGCGTTTGAAACCTTGCAGGGCGAGCTTGACCATTGGGTTATCGGTAGGAGAATGCAGACCTGCTAAGTTGTGGACCCACTTTATTATAGCTGCTGTCGCAGAGTCGGCAAGCGACTTCATGCCGGTTGTAGCCAAATGTGATATGTACAGAGATAAATGGAAGGATTGCACCGGGAAAACCGACACACCTTTTTTAGACGTGGCCCAATCCTCCCATCTTTTCCAAGAATGAAGGTATTGCTTGGTGGTTGAAGATGCCTTGGCAGTCATCAGGAGTGAAGGAAGATCATAGATTGCCAAGGCTTGTAATGATGGATCCTGGAGTGGCGAGGACAGCTTGCTCCATTCTTCTTCCAAATGGAAGATATAAAAAAGAAACAAAACAGCAAAACCGACAAAAATAGCGTGGTCGCATAAAAGGGCGACAACTTTTGACGATCATGATCATGACACAAATAATGATCGGTGTAAATAAATGCTATGCATTTGCTTCTTTAATATGATATATGTAATAGTTTTAAAAGGGAAGTTATTTTGGGATGGGAGGGTAACAGAGCTCTGACTGCATAACCGAGAATGAGCGTGTAAGCTCGAATCTCGAATAACGAGAATGCATATAACAAAAGATTACATAATGCAGCTGTTCGCGAAGGTATGCGTTCGATAACGAACATAAATTCCACATGTACGTTTGTTGGGTACATTTAAAGCCAATAGAAAGTAAATATTTCCAAAGAGAAAACGAATGTTTCATTTTTTAAACCAAAAAATAGATCTTCCCCACTTGTTTTAGAGTGAAGGAAGTCAGCAACATCATCATTTGCAGATTATTCCATTCTGGCAATTGCAAATGAAAAAACAAATCATTCTGAAATTGGCATTCTTACATGGAACAAAAGGTTAACAAGGACAAAATATATATGTACACAAAATACCTTTTAAATCTTTATAAATATCATATTTCTTGACTTAATGATAATGGACATAATAATACACAAGTCATCTACCAATGTATATGACATTAACTGAAGTCTGAGGACCTACAGTATATTCATGAAGTTGTAAAACACATTTCTTCTTCATTGCCATGCATGTTCTGAAACAAGATAACTGTGCTTCAAACGTTATGTTACTCATTGGTATATAATATTGACAAATGTTACGCCGCAATGTAGAATAAAGCAAAATGTCATTTTATTGGACGTGTTTCCAATGAAAATAATCGAATATTTAAATATGTGTATATCTTAATTACATGCCTGTATACAAATTTATATACTTTCTATATTTACCACTATGGCTGTTTTACCATCTGTACAATTATATACTGTGTTGTTCCATACTTATTGTAAATAATGTTAAACGCTTTGTTTGTGTTTTCTTGTTAAATATGTCAATCAAACATTGAAATCGTTTTGTTATATAAAGATAGATGTATAATGATTTGAAATATTGTAAATATTGCAAGAAAATACGTCACCTTGGCGTAAGGGAGAAAACGAAGAATATTGCAACAGACTATTAACTTTGATGGAAATTATAAGCACTTGCGAAAGGTGTGTCCAAACCGTATACATAAATAATTACAGGGAGCCTAGTGCCCTTTGGTTTTGTTTTTAAATCATGTACCTATTGTAAAATTGACATCGTCTCTGAACTTATTGATTTATGCTGTGAAAATTTGTTTGGACTCGGTTAGATGAACAAATTAGATTGAGTTCAACTTCTTTCAGATTTAAAAAGCTTTGTTGTAGTTATTTATTAAATAATTCATCGGATATAGTGTATAGGACTGGTACACTAGACTGTGTAAGTGCCTGCACCGTATTGTAGGTACATGTATGTGCTTCTTTGTGTAATTTAGATTCTGATATTGATTGAGCTGACTCCGTGTTTACTTGGTATTTTTTATTTTTTCTAGGAGCATTTTCACAAGAAACTGTTTTTCTACAAGTCCTTTCCATAATCCATACAGTATTTTGTATGAATGGTTGGATGTTTTTTATGGTTATGGTCAAATACAATATCTTGAATACCAGTTGCATCTTGAATGACCGTTATCGAACATTCAGATGTCACATATTCTATCTTCGTGTTTCTGAATTTGAATATCGCATTGATTATTAAAGTTCTTTTTCGGGGTTCAATCCCTATTGGATTCTGTAAATATAACCAATACCTTGTACCAACCAAAACACCTGTAACGTTTTGTAATATTTTACTCGTGTATATATATTTACTTGTGTATAGCGCATATCGTGTATACTTGAAATGAATACGCTTTACAATGTTATCATGACATTTTCTATTTGCCGTATTTCGTTTCTCACTGACGATGCATCGATCAAACAGATTCATGACTTTACAATTTTGTTTAAATTCATCAAGATGCGTTGCAACATTCAGAAGGATATCCTGTATTGTATATACATTAAATACCTACTTTCATTTTAGCGATTTTTTTTCTTCTTTTCTTTGTGACATTTGTTACATTCACAGAAAGAATTAGGAATAGTGACCGATTTATCAGAAGTAGAATTTGTAAGATTATCAATAAAACAAGTGTATGTAGAGTGCCAAGTTATAGGACAGGATTAGATGTGTTGAGACAAAAAACATATACATGTATATTTTTAGAGCTATATTGTTAAGCATTTCAAAGTGTTCATTGTTTAGAGAATGACAGAATGTCCATGTATATGTTTATCATATTGAATGCAACTATGGAAATATATATCTAGTATGAGATCTGTTGTACATTAATAGTGTATGGGCCGGTTGACAGAGAAACTAAGATATTAATGTTGGAAATATTTGTCATATATAATACATAGTCCTCTAAATAAACGATCAGTTATATGTACGTATGAAATGTGCTTTAGGTGTGTGAATGTGTGCGTATGTGTGTGACGGCGAGGTGTGTGGTATGTTTTTGTTGGGGGGGGGGTGTAAAGCGGGGGTGACATTTTGTATTTCTTGTAAGAAGAAAACATAAAGATACAAACGATTCTTTGTAGTATAGTGTGCGAAAATTGCAGTTTTCCACCAGCTCGCTTTATTTATTCAATAATTGTATTAACTTTTTTAACTTAAAAAGAACACAACACATTTTGTTTACATCCTCCGCTTGATCCGAGCGAATGCTTTGAGAAACAAATATACATTATAATAATTATAAACAGGTGTAAAGAAATACAGAGTAGAACAGCTTTGGAAACTCCCGTGGAAAAAATACAATGCTACACAAATGAGAGGATAAGAACGCCCTCTATAAAGCTATGTGGCTTGTCACTGTTCAATACCCTGCCGTCAACAACATTTGGTACCAATTAACGAAGGTTAAAGATTAGTCAATCTGTCGGTCAATTGAATTTGGCGTTGCAGCAGTCACTACCCCTGTCTCCTTGGCCAAGTGGTTAAGGCAATGGACTTCTAAACCAAATACCCAGGTTCGATTCCATCAGAGACATTATGGAAACCTATGAAAACAAATCATGAAAGGAAGCACAGCAATTGGGAATTTTCATTTAAGCGGGACTGCACTACTTGTAGCTACTTGCGCCCTGTATATAGCAAATATGGCTATATGTTAATTGAGAACTGAATTGATGAGATAACAACTTGTCAGTGACCACGCAGGGAGGTCTAATCGCTCCTGGCCAAAAATGTGCAGACAGGCTTAAGCTACGCAACCACTACTCTCTCATTTCCTTTGGCAATTCAACATGTCAATATATATACATTATGTATACGCAGTATTCAATAGGAATAACCAACTCTGAAAATCATCAAATTAACAACCTAGGGTTAGAAGTTTGGTAGGCTACATAATCTGCCCACGTCTAAATGGCGTGGCACCCACACGTACCCCCCCCCCCCCCCACCCCCATCTTCCGACTAGATGTCTCGAAAGGTTCAGTTGAGTGTGTTCTGTTCAATTAAGGTATAGACCAGTTTTGGAAACACCCCCTCTCAAAAGGTGAAATGGAAGCTCTTATTACCAATCATGTGAAAGAATATGTTTTGGCTAATGCATGATGATACAAATTTTGCCGGGAAACTGCCTACTAATTGATATATTTGGTAAAATATTATATCTATCCGGACTGGATAGATATCGCGTAGTCCCATATACATCTTTCTGTGTACAGTGCTTGTAACTTTACCAAGGCAGGGCCAAATTTCTTATCATTTTGATGATTCCAGGACCTTGCAGTACACATCAACACTTATATGCTATAGATGATCAACCTTTTCTGATTGATTCCACAACGTTTTTTTCACACTGCAATTGCATAACCAGAACTGGTCTATACCTTTAATGGGGAGGGGGATACCCTTAATATAATTCACACGGGTATATATTTGCTTCTGGGTCGTCTCGGATGGGTGACTCCACGGCTATAATATAGGGACTTTTAGATTTGCGTGGACTGATACGTGTGACGTCCATTCAAGGCAGTGCATTAAAAGGACGTCGATCGTAGCAATCCACGTTGTCATTCGGCAAATCTAAAAGTCCCTATTACCTTTTCAAGACAATCGGAGGCCGGGGAGTGGTAGTGGTAGTGGTATCTGCCTTTTCTCTATTGTCTAAGTCAACGTGAAACCCCTTTGACGTACTAAAGGAGTACATGTCTTCATCCAACGGTTGCCAGGTTCTCAAGGAAACACTGGCCCAATCTCAAAGAAAAAGGTCAATAAAAAATCACTGTTAAACTGTAGGCGGGTGTGTTACATTCAAAATCACGATGAAAATCCCCCCCCCCCCCAAACAAAAAGATCACACGTGTGGGTAACCTTTCATCGTTGTTAAAAATTGGTTGAAAACACAGACTTATAATCTTATCACCTATACCTTAGTCACTGTTAAACATTGGGGACTTTGTCAGTTAATGATTACACTGGCAAATGGGGTCCAAAAGCAGATAACCATATTAATTTACATATAATATCAATTTGCAATCATAGTAAGCTATGATTACACTATCTCCCGTATTGATCACACCTTACCTCACCACCCCTCCCACCACCCTCTCGATACCACCGACCCCTCCCACTACCCCCTCCAGGGAATATTAAAAAGGACAATAAACAGCATACAGTATCTCAGGTAAAACCATCCTGTGCTTGATTCTCCCCTCTTCCAGTCCAATATTTCTTTCGAAATGATAAAGGTCAATACTTTGTTGGGCTAGTTGTACGAAAATAAAACACGGAGCCTCTTTTACTTCGTGAATCCCAATTTTGGCACAAAACTAAATAACAAAAAAGGAAATATTCATGAATGCTCACACGCACAATGGTACGCCCTCCAGTATTTGAAAGGACGCCAAAAACAGGCGCCACATAATCAAAAGGGGAATCTTAATAGAATTCAACCCTAGGAATGCCAGGCAGAATAATTTATGGGATGTACGTGCAAGGTGAATACAGATATGCTTTACCGGCACAGTGTGTGGGTTATCGTGACAAGATTGTGCATGAAATCATATCAAAATATTCGAAATGATTCTATTGATCTACAATGAACTTGAAAGGTGTTTTACTTTCTTTCCAAACAATGTACATATGTTCCTTTAATGATGAAATCATAGATAATAAAGTTCAGTAACCATTCACTGAGATGCAAAATACGTCATGTATAAGCGGGAAATAATCAAGTCCAGAAGGCTGTAAGCTGCTATCATTGGTATAATTATTGAACAGAGTCAGGTTGGATAAAAAGCCAGAAATGTTACCCTTGTCGTTCCACGGTCAGGCATTCTACTATCTAATTACACGTTCGGCTTTTTATCTCTCAAATATTCCTATTTCTAATCGTTTTTATTCCCTTGATTGAACATATAGAATGTAAAATCATCCGGTGTCTGATTCATCCCTCTCTACATATCATTCAATATCAGTCAATACTTTGTTTGGCTAGTCATAAAGAGATAAGCAAGGAAGCCTCTTTCACTTTGTAAATTCTATTTTTTCACAAAACTGAATAACAAAGAAGTTGAAAGTCATGGAGTGTACAAATGCACAATGGTATCCACTTTAGAATTGGAAGCGGTGCCAAAAACAGGCGCCACATTATCAAAAAGGGGAATCCCCCCAAAAAAATTAACTCTAAGAATACCAGGCAAGATAATGTATAGGGTTTACGTGCAGGGTCTGTATAGAAGAGCATTAATGGCACAGTGTGGGTTAACATTACGAAATTGTGCGTGAAATCACATCCAATCAAGCGAAAATACTCTATTGATCTGCACTAGACTTGAAAGATGTTTTGCACTCTTTCCAAACAATGTACATATCTTCCTTTCATGATGGAATGATAGATAACAAAGTACGATAACCCTTTACTGAGATGCAACATACGTCAGGTAAGCGGGAAATAATCCGATTCTGCTATCTTCGGTATTTGACAAAAGGTAAAGGCGTGTGTAATTCTGAACAGGTAAAGAAGTTCTATAGCAAAAGTTCTTAATTACTACAAAACTTAGCAGTGTTCAGCACAATGCTTTCCCAAAATGAATGTATGTAACCGTTCTGACCGTGAAGGAAAAGAAGTTGACTAATGCAATAGCTTTTAATGTGGGTAAAAATCGTCCATGGATTTACGAAATTGTCTATTTCGTGTAAGTATTGTATGACTCTAACATTTTTAATCGAGTTTTTTTAACTTTCCTCGAATATCTTCGTCAACGCCACATTCTTTCCATATTAGCCTACATAATACTTCTATCCAGCGGTTTTGAGGGTGTTAGGAGATTATTATCATTATAAAAGTTTATTTTAGAAATTTATCGTCCAATCTCACATTACAGAGTGAGTCAGAAAAAATGTCACACTTTTTAAAAGTTGTATTGTTTGAAGTACGAATACTTGATCATGGGTTTCATGACATGTCTTGATAGAGTTATTCTCTCAGTACATTTAGGTACAATTTTCATTTGAATCTCTCCATGCATGACTGAACATCAGACAATCTTTTCAAGACTGCCAGATCGCACTTGCGCCAAGTTACTGGGTGAGGAATAAAACAGTGCATCGTACAAAGACAGACAGACATACACACACACACACACACACACACACACACACAAACAGACGCACAGACACACACACACGCACACGCACACACACACACACACACACACGTATGGGTAGACTTTCATTGTTGTTGAAAATTAATTGAGAACACAGACTATAATCTGACCACCTTTACCTTGGTCACTGTTAAACCGCATTTGTGTATATTCATAGTCATACTAGCTCAAACCTGTTCCATTTACCAACTTGTTGAGCGGGTTTACGTTGGATAAAGAGACAAACGTTGGTTCTTTACCGTATCATAGCCAGTCATTGTAAAATCTCTTTTACAAGAGCTGCTTTTTATCGCTTAATTTTTCTTATTTATAATGGTATTTATGCCCTTGGTTAAGCATATCGAATTTAAAATCCTCCAGTGTTTGATTCACCCCTCTCTATATTTTATTCCATTTTAATATAACGACATTTTGTTTTCTCTTGAAACGATAGAGTTCAATACTTCGTTTGGCTAGTTGTAAAGAGATGAGCCAGAAGGGCCCCATTTACTTCGTAAATTCTATTTTGTCATAAACTGGAATAACAAAGAAGTTGAAAGTCATGGAGTGTACACATGCACAATGGTATCCACTTAAGAATTGGAAGCGGTGCCAAAAACAGGCGCCACATTATCAAAAAAGGGGAATCCCACCGAAAATTAACTCTAAGAATACCAGGCAAGATAATGTATAGGGTCTACGTGCAGGGTCTGTATAGGAGAGCTTTAATGGCACAGTGTGGGTTAACATTACGAAATTGTGCGTGAAATTACATCCAATCATGCGACAATACTCTATTGATCTAAAGTAGACTTGAAAGGTGTTTTGCAATCTTTCCAAACAATGTACATATTTCCCTTTCATGATGGAATCAAGGATAATTGAGTACGATAACCCTTTACTGAGATGCAACATACGTCAGCTAAGCGGGAAATAATCCGATTCTGCTATCTTCGGTATTCGACAAAAGGAAAAGGCGTGCGTAATTCTTAACAGGTAGGGGGGGGGGGGGGGGGGAATGGGGGGGGGGGGGGGGGGGGGTAAGAGGATTTTTTTTTTTTTTTTTGTCTCGAAATTTGAAAATTTGACATTTTGCTCCGTTGGGGGGGGGGGGGGGGTAAGGTCAACTTTTTTTTAGGTCAGCCATGGGAATAATTTCTTTTGTTTTAATTTTTTTTATTTTATTTTTTTATAATAATTAAAACAAATCCAAAGGGGGGGGGGGGAGGGTTTTAGGGGGTTATGGGGGGTTTACACACAAAAAAATACCAAGGGGGGGGGGGCACACATGCACAATGGTATGCCCATTGCTTGGATATTGCTTGGGATCTTCCCGCTAAAAACAAGTCCCAAACCTTCTTTTTTCCTTTCCGTTTGAGGAGAAGGGGGAGGGGGCGTTTTGATCCCTTCTTGGATATATATTTTATACAATTTTGTCTCTTTCCTTGCTTTCTCCATTTCTTGCCTAACTATGCATTGCGGTAAATATTTATACATATTGACAAATTCATGTCGATTCGGCTAAGCAGGTTCACGTTTTCAGAGGACTAAACATTAATGTCTTACTCAAGGGCACTACACCGCGATGACTTCTTTTTAACAGGGACCCCCATAAAGAAGACTTTGTCAAAAGTTATTTTGCTAGACATGCACTCTCCATTTGCTGCAATGCAACGGATAAATAGTGTTGACTCACATTAATTCATCATCATTTTCTTCACCTCTATTACTATATGATGGCCATAACCATTTAAATAATGTACAGTCCACCATCGTCATTGTTGTTGTTATCACAATAACGGTTATCTTCAGTAGGATTTTTGTCACAACCTTCACCGCCTTACCATTACCATACTTAGTGCCATAATGAGCGTTGATATTTGCTTTGTTCGTGAGTAATTCAATTTTCAAAGGTTAGGAATCAGCGTCCTTCACACATTTGAGATACGTAATTAGGCGAGAAATTTATGCTCCTTTACTACGAATTTTGTCATGACACATGTCAAACAAGGGCTTGATAATATCTCTCCTTGAAAATGTTTCTTCGTTATTTCAGGTTAATGTATGTCTCCTTAAATGAGACGGACAGAAAAAAATATTTCCACCCTTTATTTTAGACTGAAAGGGAATAGGGGGTGTTACAAAAATGCACTTGCTTTATGACGAAACGTTGATGATTGCCCCCCCCCCCCCTCAAAAAAGAAGAAGATGAAGAGGTGGAAAGAGCAAGCATAACAGTGATATGAATGACCCATATTCGAATTACGATCTAGTTCACTACACAGGACTTTGTAACATGTTGAGGACGATACAAAAATAACGAGTGCACATGTCGAGAGAAAGAACCACGCAAGTGTGGTGTATGGGATTATTTACTACATAAGATTTAGATTTCGAAGTAGATCGTGACAAGGAACAGAGCTAAATAAGGGTGTCTGGTAAGCCAATGCTTCTTCAAGTATGGAGGACATACATCTACAGCTTCATGAGGCAGCATTGAAGGGTAAAATTAGAACCGTCCAAAAACTGCTAAAAGAGGATGCTAACATAAACCATGCAGACCAAGATGGAAACACAAGTTTACATAATGCGGTGAAGAAAGACCATATAACCGTCACTGAGTTACTCATAAACCAAGGTGCTGATATTGAGAAGGCGACTCCAGATGGAAAAACACCCTTACATCTTGCTGCATCACTCGGACGTCTTAAAGCATCGAAAATTATACTCAGTCATGGAGCAAATATGGACACAGAAGACAATGACGGCTACTCTGCATTATACAGCGCTGTAAGGAATTGTCATCTTGATGTCACCAAGTATCTGATCAGCCAAGGTGCTGAGGTAAATAAGGGAAATAATAAAGGTAGGACTGCATTACACGTTGCTGCTTTCAATGGTCACCTAAAGATAATGAAATATCTGATCAGTCAAGGAGCTGAGGTGAATAACGGTAATAATGACGGTAAGACTGCATTACACAATGGTGCTTTCAATGGTCATCTTGATGTCACCAAATACCTTATCAGTCAAGGAGCTGAGGTGAATAAGGAAGATAATGACGGTATGGCTGCATGCCACATTGCTGCTGTGAGGGGTCATCTAGACGTCAACAAATATCTCATTTTTTGTCAGGGAGCTGATTGTAATGAGGGTAACGGTATGACTGACCTACACATTGCTGCCTTCAGCGGTGTTCTTAGTGACGCTATATCTCTGATCAGGGAGGGAGCTGAGGTGAATAAGGGAGATAATGACGGTAGGACTGCATTCCACTTTGCTGCTCGCCAAGGTCACCTTGAAGTCACCAAATATCTTATCAGGCACGGAGCTGATGTAAATAAGAGAGATAATAACGGGTGGAATGCATTCCTCGGTGCTGCTCATGGGGGTCATCTTGATATCACCAAATATCTTATCAGTCAAGGAGCTGAGATGAATAACGGAGATAAACACGATAGGACTGCATTGCAACTTGCTGCTCAAGTAGGTCATCTTGATGTCACGAAATATCTTATCAGTCTAGGAGCAGAGGTGAATAAGGGAGATAATAACGGTAGGACTGCATTACACGGGGCTGCTCACCGGGGTCAACTTGAAGTCACCAAATATCTCGTCAGTCAAGGAGCTAAGGTGAATAACGGAAATAATAACGATATGACTGCATTACACCTTGCTGTTCAGGGGGGTCATCATGATGTCACCAAATATCTAATCAGTCTAGGAGCTGAGATGAATAAGGGAGATATTTACGGTATGACGGCATTACACGGGGCTGCTGCTGAGGGTCATCTTGATGTCACAAAATATCTCATCAGTCTAGGAGCAGAGGTGAATAAGGGAGATAATGACGGTAGGACTGCATTACATGGGGCTGCTCACCGGGGTCAACTTGAAGTCACCAAATATCTCATCAGTCAAGGAGCTGAGGCGAAAAAGGGAGATAATGACGGTAAGACTGCATTACACGCTGCTGCTGCTGAGGGTCATCTTGATGTCACCAAATATCTTATCAGTCAAGGAGCTGAGGTTAATAACGGAGATAGAGACGGAAAGACTGCATTACACCTTGCTGCTCCCAAAGGTCATCTTGATATCACAGAATATGTAATTATTCATGGAGCTGAGGTGAATAAGGGAGATAATGACGGCGAGACTGCATTGCACGGTAATGCTGAGAATGGTCATCTTGATGTCACCATATATCTTATCAGTCAAGGAGCTAAGGTTAATAAGAGAGATAGAGGCGGAAAGACTGCATTACATTTTGCTGCTCTCTGGGGTCACCTTGAAGTCACCAAGTGTGTCATCGGTCGAGGAGCTGAAGTGAATATGGGAAATAATAAGGGTAGGACTGCATTACACTTCGCTGCTGCTGAGGGTCATCTTGATGTCACAAAATATCTCATCAGCCATGGAGCCGATGTAAACAAGGGAGCTTATGACGGTGAGACTGCATTACACGGTGCTGCTGAGAAGGGCCATTTCGATGTCACCGGCTTTCTCATCAGTCAAGGAGCTAAGGTGAATAAGGGAAATAATGACGGTATGACAGCGTTTCACCTTGCTGCTGAGAATGGTCATCTCGCTCCCACCAAGTATCTCATCAGTCGAGAAGCTGAGGTGAATAAGAGGAATAATAACGGTAGGACTGCGTTTCACCTTGCTGCTGGGAATGGTCATCTTGCTCCCACCAAGTATCTCATCAGTCAAGGAGCTGAAGTGAATATGGGAAATAATGAGGGTAGGACTGCATTACACTTCGCTGCTGATGCGGGTCATCTTGATGTCACAAAATATCTCATCAGTCATGGAGCTGAGGTGAATAAGAGGAATAATGAAGGTAGGACAGCATTTCAACTTGCTGCTGAGAATGGTCATCTTACTCTCACCAAGTTTCTCATCAGTCAAGGTGCTGAAGTCAGTGAGGGGGATAATCACAATTCGACTGCATTACAAATGAGTGATGCTAAGGACGGGAATCTTCCTACCCCCGCACGTCTCACCAGTCCAGGGGCTGAATGTTCTAAGGAAGATGATCACCTTAGGGTTGCATTACAAAGTGCTGCTAAGGACGGGCATCTTGATGTCACAAAAAAGCTCATTAGCCAAGGAGCTGATGTGAATAAGGGTAATAATGAAGGTTGGACCGCTTTGCATAGTGCTGCTCATAATGGTCATCTTGATGTCACCAAATATCTGATCAGTCAAGGAGCTGAGGTGAATAAAGGAGATGATAGCGGTATGTCGGCATTACACAGTGCTGCTCACCGTTGTCACCTTGAAGTCACCAACTATCTCATCAGTCAAGGAGCTGAAGTAAATAGGGGAGATAATGACGGTATAACTGCATTACACTTCGCTGCTGATGAGGGACATCTTGATGTCACCAAATGTCTCATCAGTCAAGGAGCTGAGGTGAATAAAGAAAATAATGATGGTATGACCCCTCTACACCAAGCTGTTCAGAATGGTAAAATTGATGTCGTTAAAGTCCTTCTGGCTGGAGGTTCTAACACAGGAGCCATTAACGGGCAAACACCTCTTCAATTGTCTTTATTCCTTGGGTACCAAAGCATTGCTGATCTATTCATCGACCGTTCAAATTCCAAGGTAACTTTATTAAAAAAAACACTTTATGCCGAATTATACATTGATGTTTTAAATACATGCATGTAGAATAACAGGTACTGAAATTCAATTGAGCGAATATTAGGCATATGCTACCTTTAATTTTGTTTTCAGACTTGACCAACTCGATTTTGTAACACTTATAGTGGCCATATACGTCCATATGTAGAGGCGTCGCTGTCGAGTGGTTACGTCTCCGGACCGTCGATCACAAGGTCCGCGGTTTGACTCCCCCAGCAGCACTAATGTTATTCGGCAATACATTGATCTACATTTGCAATACTCAACCCAGGTGATGTAAATGGGTACCTGGCAGGAATTAATTCCTTGAAATGTTTGACCGCCGTAATGGCAGCACAGCTAAAGCCGGGGTAATTATCTCCAAGTTTGGAAGCGCTTAGAGATTTAATTGTAATTTGCGCTATATAAGAACTGAGCACTATTATTTTTAGTATTATGAAGTCTAACACCAGTTAGCATTCAATGATGTGTTTTATGTACTTCATAGACAAGTTATAATGTTTGCTGAAAACGTTTTCGATTTATTGGATTTAATTGATCACTTGGCATGATTTGTGATTTAAAAAAAAAATCAAATCTCAAGTTTTCCTGCTGCGTATTTTCTCATATTCAGTTCGCCCAGAATGATTTAGCGAAAATCCATCTAGCCATACAACATGGTCATACCTCCATCATTGAGAAGTTAGTTTCGGAGGGAACCGATCTCAATATCCAGTCAACTGACGGCCAGACTTGTCTCCATAAAGCCATTAAACTCTGCTATAAGAGCGAGACGGTTGTGCAAGACACGGATACACTAAAAGATGTGAGTTGTACCCCAGTAACACTAACGAGACCGACACGAGCCCAATGAGAGTCTGGACAACAAATTTCCCCGAAAGGTCAAATTTTGGTTAGCTTCGGAGTCTAAATGGAATCGTTTTGGCGGTGTGACTGACAAATACTGCTCCTCTAGATTATTAGTGAATCCTAGAATCTAGTGTGATTGATCAAAGAAAATGTGTATATGGGGGTTTGGGACTTGTTTGTGTGTGTGGGAAAGTTAATAACTTGACAAGGGATTTCCACTCCCGTGAATCCAAGAGGTAGCGATAAACTATGCTTATGATGCTCATCCACCCTAGCTTTTGATGGACGATACTGTTCTATTAATATATATATATATTTGTTTGTGTCAGATCTCTGAGGAGTATTACAAGGGCGAACTATCTCCTGAGAAGGCCTTGGTGTTTTATCTTCTAGAGAATGGAGCCAAGTTAGATGTGAAGGACAAAACAGGCAACCTACCAATCCAGTATGCCAAGGACGAAGTGATCAAACAAATGATTTTGTCTAGGTGAATCTTTCAGGTCTAAAATAATGGAATGTCCCCCATTAGCCATGTCACTTGAATAAAGACAAGTGATTTATCAACACGCAAGGAAATAATGCTTTTAAAATATATGCTCTTTTTAAGATTTGGTGACGGAATTAATTTAGTTCTTAAACATATTTTCCAATAAGCTTAAATGTAAATCTTAGTAGTTGAACATATAACAGATGTGCTGTTCGGACATTAACTGTGGCAGTAAATACGTTCGGGGCCACTGGCCACCCATAAGTCAGGCTTACTGGGTAATCATCTTTGTGTTCTTTCTTCTATCCTGCTCAGATAGAAAGTATAAATTTTCTTCGCAATTCGTTTAGAATAAAAACATTATCTACCTGTGGTTCTTTACATTTTTAAATCTGTTTAAGATGTATTTTACGGCATTCCTTTCTAGGTGCAAGCGTATGTATTATTTTCTTATTTTGAAAAGTAATGCTAAGATTAGAGCCTTAATCTTTTTGTTTACAGTAGGCCTCGATAAGTGTCTGACATTCAACAGTTGTTCAATTGTTGTTAATATCATGTATGTCATTTTTTATGAGTGGACACAACTACATGCTTTCACAGCCCATAGAAATGATGTTTTGTTTACGTATGATTAATTTCAGATTACCTTCTTTAGAGGAGATCCAGTCTTATCGAGGTAAGATCATCTTTTAAACAAAAACAGCTTTACTCACTATAATAGCTAAATAAGTGATTCTGATATTTGTTTTCTTCTTATCCATTAAGTCACGGATCAATGTTTTGCGATGATTAAAAAAAGCATTTCAGGTTTTCCATCAGGGAAAGAACAAAGGATTTGAATTCATTGTCCGGGTATTTTGATGGGATAAGCACATATCTTTTGAAACAAGTTATAGGAAATATAATAACCCCACTAGTGCATATTTTTAATCTCTCTCTGACGACAGGTACATTTCCAGAAGCATTTAAGATTGCTAAGGTTGTTCCGATATACAAAAAGGATGACTCTTCCCAAGTCTCAAACTATCGCCCTGTTTCTATTCTCTCGAGTTTGTCCAAAGTATTGGAAAGACTTATATACAATAGGCTATATTGTTTTCTAACAGAAAATGGCTTACTGAATCAGGATCAATATGGTTTCAGGAAATACCACTCAACCGATTTAGCCCTTGCACAATTATATGATAAGGTTTCGAATGCTTTGGCGTCTCGAAAGCATGTTATTGGTGTATTCATGGACTTAAGCAAAGCATTTGACACTCTTGATCACAAGGTACTATCAAGCAAACTTCATTATTACGGAGTAAGAGGAGTTGCTCTTGACTGGTTTAATGATTATTTGTCAGGTAGAAAGCAATATGTAAGCTACGAATCTGTAGATTCATCATTATTGCCTATGAAATGTGGTGTCCCACAAGGATCGATACTCGGTCCTTTATTGTTTCTACTGTATGTTAATGATATCTCGAACTCAACTACATCATTACAATATATTATATTTGCTGATGATACTAATGTGTTTTGCTCCAATTCCGATTTTCGATCACTTCAGAGAATTCTGAACACCGAGCTACCTAAGCTGTCTTTGTGGTTTAGGAGCAACAAATTGTCTCTGAATCTGAAAAAAACTAATTATATCCATTTTCAAAGCAGGAAAAATGCAACTGATAAACCTATACCTGAAATAGTCTTGGATGGTGAATATTTGGAGAAAAAACAAAATACTAAATTTCTTGGAACTATCATCAATGAAAATCTGAAATGGAGTGATCATGTACATTACGTTTCAAAGAGAGTGTCACGCACTGTTGGTTTACTGTATAAGTTAAAACATTATGTGCCTTTGAATATTCTATATATGCTATACAATTCCTTGATTCTTCCTTACATGTCTTATTGCAATATACTGTGGGCAGACTCAAAAGTATATACTGATAAAATGCTACTTTTACAAAAGAAAGCGATTCGTGTGTGTACCAATGCTGGATATCGCGATCACACTGATCCCCTATTCGCGAGGTTAAAAACTCTGAAAGTAACTGATATTAACTTTTTACAAAAAGCACTGTTCATGTTCCGTCTACATAATGATTCCCTACCTTCCCACTTCCCACCAATGTTTTGTTTGAATAGAAATATTTATACATACCCAACCAGACAATCAAATAAATACCATTTATGTAATCCTAAAACAACAATGGCTATGAAATCTATAAGACATTCTGGTCCGGATATTTGGAACTCACTGTCCGTTGACATCCGTAACTTGAAGTCAGTATATACTTTCAAGAAAAGTGTGAAATCAATTTTATTGAGCAAATATTGACAAATCTCTTAAATTAACACATGATATCATATATGTTTGTCAGCATTTCCTTGATATAGCAGGAAAATCCCCCTCCCATGCACCCTCTATCCCATTTTTTGTTTGGTTGCAAGTCACTGTTTATTTTTTGTTATTTTCCCCCAATTATGTTCTGTAATTTACTTTACTTTACAATCGTTATGATTTTAAATGTTTCTGGGCTGCAAGCGTATCAAGCTGTCACGCTTAGGCTGTATCCCTTCTGTATCATCACCTCTTCGAGCGTATGTATCTATGATTTACTGAATGTGGAAATGTAATTTAACTTATGTTTTATACTCATGTAAAGACATTGTCACATTATTGTTATAACCTATGATGATTCAGTAACCAATAAATATTTCAACTATTTGAACTATTTTACTTAATTGGACAAAAAAAATTCCCACTTATTTCTTAGAAATACTTCATTTGTATTCATAATTATATGTAGAACCAAATTTTAGTGTTACATCAATGGACCAAAAACAAGAGAAAAACGGGGAATGTGACCAAAATGAAAGACAAATTTAAGAAGCAGATGCATATAAATAAAAAAAAGTGTCATGGATAAAACATTTTGCATTTGTCATGGGCCCTAATCAAAATATTAGAAACCAGTATTGAATATCTTATTTTGGGTATTAAACATAGCCTTTTGAAAAGGTAATACAATCTTTTATTTTTGTTGAAAAGATTGAAATGAAAACTAAAATAATAATTCATTTGTTTTTTATATCAATTAATATCCCGATGTGCACATCAATTTATTTTTTTATTTATATATGTTCTCATTATCGTATCATTTCCTCATTTTTTAAATAAACAACAGATGAACCATCAACATCTACCATTATCTCTGTTGAAGTCGAAAGGAATACAAGTAAGGAAATCGAGCTAGAAGACCATGGCGTATCAATGTTTATTCCTCCGGAGGCTGTTCATCAGAATGACCCTAACAAGATCACCCTGACCCTCTTACAAGACCCTCCAAGTATTGACATCCAAGACGGTGAATCAGTGGCCTGCTACGGGATCAGATGTGATCCTCCAAACATGATCTTCCACCAACCTGTTAAGATCAGGATACCACACTCTACCTTGGCCATCAACCCTGATCAAGTGAAACCAGACATTGTTTCCCATATATGGGATTCAGTAAACGGTAAGTTCATCTGGTCAGATGCTGAAACTGACTCGTTTTTTAATGCTCGACTAGACGGAAGTTAATGCCTTGAGACCCCTTTTCAACAAACCACGCAAACCACTTTCGGGACAACACCGAGGAGTTGTTGCGATATGGTTAAATGGTAGAGATTAGTCTCGCTACTAGTCGAAGTCTCAGCTATTGCCCTTGGACAAGTTATTAATAACCAAGTAGAGGACTTAAAGACTTTTTTGTTTACAAGTTTACTGCTTTTCTAGCAGTCGGGTAAAATAAAAGAGCACAATAAAACAATAACAAATAAATTCCTAGTATACTATGGCATATTTTGTTTTACTTTTTTTTTTCTTTAGGGGGGGGGGGGGGGGATATTGGTTTCCACAATATCTTATTTTACAAAGAGTGTAACAATATAATGAAAAATGATTATAATATACATGTTAATATAATACCGGTACACACTATTCAGAAAATTGTCCTTCAGTTGAACTTTGGAGATATAATGGCGAAGCCTATGCAAAAGCAGAGCTAGTTGTGGATAGGTTCCTTAAACTACAAATGACATACAAAAAGTTAGGTTTATAAAAGACAAATACACGCTAAAACAGGGAAAGGGATATTACAGGGATGCATTTACCGATGCTCACAATCAACAGCAAAAGACAAGAGAAAGGGAAGGGAATATATCCGCAGCTCATTGAAACAATAGTACAATGTAATTTGTTCTCAACATGAGTAGTATATGTACATAGTTGGCATGGCCATACCGTTATTTACTTATTGTAATCAACAAAAGCATACTGCGTGGAAAAAAAAATACGGTCGTGAATCAGGAATAACAATATGTATTCAAATAATGAAATTTCAATTTTCTTTTGAATACATGAACAATAGATATTTTAATCACAGAATCGTGAGAAATCCAGAAATTTGGGACCTGTTCACATTAAGGTATTTTAAGCAACGCGTGTTCGTGTTCTAGGAAGGTGATAGGAAAACGCCTGTCGGGTAGGATAGTCGTGAACTTGATTTCTTTCATAACAAATATGATAGTACCTGGGGCAGTTCTATTAATTAGCTGAAACATGAGGCTGCCTAATTGTAAATTAAAAATAACCTGAACTCTCAGTACTCGTATTGCAGGTAATGGAAAGCAAAATAGACTTTATTCTTGACTAAAACTGGACTCTTCAATCCTGATTTAAGAGGGAATTAAAACGCTTTCAAAGTAATCTCGGGGCTAGTACTTCTATTTATAGGTATCGTCGTCATCACAGCGCCATAACATCGAGGAACAATTTATAACTCCAATTTTCCCATTGAAGTTTTCAATAAAGGGAAACTGGTGTAAGGGGGGGGGGGGGGTTGGGGTGTGTTATGAGGGCTTATTAAACTTGAAACCATTTGAAGTAACTATTCTCCACAAAGACACCATTACTTAATTAAATATATGGTTTAGGCATATTCAGGTGCAACAGTTTAAAGGACATATTGGCTCCGTTTTCGAATAACACATCTTAAAACAAACGCATTTTGTTTTGTTACGAACTGGAAATAGATCTACCAAGAACATCAAGAATGAGATCATCCAGCTCACCAGACGAACCACCATACTGCAGATTGTATGAGAGACATCTTGAGCTGTACATTGGAAAATGTGCTGAGTGGTGGGTTCTTATTCCTCTTGAACAGCAAGTGATCCGACACCAACTTATGTGTACTCCATACATCCCAGAAACCGTAGAAAGAGGCAAAGAGATTGAAGTTCATCTGCATGTGCATGCCGATGTTCCTGGCATGGATGCGGTTAGTACTGTTAACGTGACTTATAAGTAAATTGTTAATTTACAGTTCTGTTAAAACTGTCTACTACTGCAAATTTCCGGAAGATTAAAGGTAGTTGTTTAAAATCTGAATTTCTGGCGTTATTATTTGCAAGGCCTCACAATTTTCTCAGCAGACTTGATAGAAGTTCTATAACTGTGATGAAAATAGCTGTACGCCATTAAAACTGTCTTGAGATATAAGTTTATTAGAATTAATACTAGCATGTCATGTATGCCAAATTCCTATACAATGCTGGTTGCAAGCTGAATTTTCTGAATTTTCAGGATAACGTACAGAAAGACATTCTAATGTCCTCAAATATTATCCACCAGCGGCCTATTGGTTTTTCCAAAATGTTACGTACGAAAAGTTGGACGAACTTCACCAATTTATGTTTTTGAATTCGATGGACATAACATTAAATGGAATAATGATAATGATTTTGAAAATGGTATAGAGATACTAACTGCTTTGAGAGGCCTGGCTGTTTTATATGCTCAAGGGAACGCGCGCACCTCCTGCCATGACCATGAGGCGCGCCTGGGTGGGCGGCGCGCCGAGGGGTCATGGCAGGACGTGCTAGTTCCCGAATATTAAAGTAGTCGATATGTCTTTTATATGCCGAATTGAAACAGAAATCTATCAATAATTCTTACCTTATCCTTTTATTGAGTAAAGAATGTTTAAAACATCACGGAAAATCTGAGACACTGTCTGTAATCTTTGCTTGAAAAATGACTGAAAGTTTCAATCATTTGGGAATCGCAGACATCGTATGGTGTCCGCGCTTGCACAAAAAACATTTTTACACGTAAACCAATGGGTATCGCAGCAAAATTTTACTATTTTCATGGTAACTGGAATTTTAAGGGATTTCACACTTGGACTATTAACCGGTATTGGCATTTTTCGTTTCTTTACGGGAATGGCTAAAATCACGACTCCAATTTCGATTAATCAGATTTCTGGATTTCTTAAGTGAGATATATAATGTTGTTTAGTGAACCCCAGGATATACGCTAATATTGTCAGAACATATTTCCATGATAACCCAAGAACTTTCCGATTGATTTGGCCCATGTTTTCTTCAATTGCTGGTTCTCCCTGCTTTGAAATAGGAAGTTCGACATGATGAAAAACATCAGTCTTACCGCAAGGCCCATCGTTCGGTCCCATTTAGCACCATATCTCATGCAGGTGACGTTACAGTGGCACGTGATTGTGACGGGAAGATGGCAGAAACTAAGGTACGGAAATCGTTTTTTCTTTTTTTCTTTTTCTTAAAAAGGAAGTCCTCCCCATTATGAAGTTTGATTTTATAAAGAAACAGAAACTTGAAAAGAACAGGTCAGTGAAGGTTGAGCGAAATCCGATTAAAATCAGGAAAGTTATGAATACTTGAATTTATGATTAATCGTACACAAATTGGCAACTATGTGACTTTTCTTGCGAGATGACTTCTCATTTGCTCTGTAATTTAAAAAATCTGAACTTTCTATTCTACCTACACCAATGAACCCACTTCTCGTAATGGCCAAATTAAACTGATTGAATGTCTGCAATCTTTTAATTTTGGTTGGCCTGCAAATGGGACGTAGTACCTTTCATACCAGCTAATTATTGTTAGGATATGCGATATCCGAATATTCGGTATCCGTCGTATTTTAATAAATAACATGGCTACAATTACAAACCAGTCTGCCGACTCTCTTCTGAGTTACCTACCATTACCAAGACCCCGAAGTCATCGATTATCAGGGTCGACTTCCCCTAATAAATAAAAGCCCGAGAGAAATAGCGTCAAGACTTTTGCCTGATTATCAACTATCTGGTTTCCAAAACGTGCGAGCGAGCAAAGTGACCGATTAAATTCTAACACTCATCGAAAGACATTTCGTCATCAAATAGACGTATATATAACTGGGCAATAATATAAAAGAAACTGATTATCTGTCACCTAGCTGAAATCCCGAGATAATTCCGAGTAAAACACGTTTTGAAATGCTTCTCCGACAAAACACACTTTAGGGTGCCATACTAAAAAATATGTTCAATTTCAGCCGCACTGCGCTATAGCCCCCTTATTTACTAAAGCCGCTTTCTTTGGGTTAACGGATACAGAGTATGAGGAATATGAATAATGAAATACAATCGCAAATACGGATACGGAACCACTTTTCTTGTCAATTTGTTTTGTTTCTTTCCAGAAAAAAGAATGTTTGTTTCTTAATATTTTAATTATCTCGTCCTTTAGCTGCTCTCTCTAAAGAAAATTCACAACCGAATGAGACACAATGTAGTCTTCAATGTGCCCCCAAGTGAGGACGATGTTCCAATTGACGTGATAACTATCACCCTTACACAGTCTGGGAAGCTAGGGATGTCTCGATCAATGGCATTCGTCATTAGATACGAAGGTTGGTCTACAATCTTCAATCAATCCTATTATCCTATACAGAGAGATGGCCCGTTGTTATTTGTATTTTGTTGTTGACGAGCTATGATTTAACATAATACTATGAACGTTATTTTCTTCCATGTTTCTTTTTTTAACTATGATTTGCTTTGTTAATGGGTAAATTGATTTTTCTTCACTTATTAAGCTCCGACTGTTACTTTCATAAACTTGACTTAACAGGAAAGCATTAGTCTGAAAAATGAACAAAATTATCAGTTTCGTAAAAAGATATACCTAGGCAGGCAAAATATAAAATTCTTTTCTTGTCAGCTTTTTGAGAGTTTCTTATGATACAACAATATTTTGATCAATTGGGACATACACGCGTTCAAAATCAATTGGTAGACAATACATTTGCACTGATATATATCCTTTTCTTTTATTTGGATTATTTTCATCTTCTTTTTTTATACTTTGGACAATGATTGTATATTTAATAATAATGATCTGAAAAGTGTCCTAATACTTGTATACATTTTCTTTTAAAACTCTCTATCATCGTATACATGATTACAGATCAAATCAAGAGTCCTGAGTTTACTCCAGTTATCCGGTAAGCATGGCGTAATCAATCATTCACATTTTTAGAATAAATTCAAGTTAGATTGAGGTGCATTACGAGATTTTTTAATCTAAGTTTCATTACAATTTTGTAAGATATTAAGTGAGACAATTAGGCCTATTGTCTGAAATACAATGTATTCATATTCCTGATTGGTCTTTCCTTTTGTAAGAAATTTAAATGGAATTTGGAAGATCATTAACATCTTATAATGCAACACAATGCAGGAAATGCACTGTAACTAAGATGAAAATATATATACATGTATTTGTTTTTATAGAGAAATCGAAGGAACTTCTCGAAATGATCTCCCTGATAAAGATGTCCAGAAAATCGCTGAAAAGCTTTCGATAGACGACTTTTATGACCTGGGAGTTGCACTAGGTTTCCAAATACAACAACTGGATGCAATAGAGTATAAGAGGCTCAAAGACAGACAAGAGGCCATCTGCGAAATGTTAATAACATGGAAACAGAGACAACTACCCCATCAAAATGTGAAGGAAGTGCTTCTTTCAATCCTGAAGTCTTTAGAAACAGAGGCAGAAAATACGAAAATGACAGGTATAATTGATATAATACCTAAGCTGTGTATGGATCTGAACTAATCTTTTGATTTTAACAGTTAAACATTTGGCCATTGTTGCTACGGGGAAAAAGATGGTGATCGTAGTAATCATTGGTGTGACGCAATATGTTTCTATATAACAACATTAAAAGCCACAGACTCCTATAACAAATTAATTCTTTTGCATTTCTGCGAGATGAAGAAGTGATTGAAACAACTTCCAAAAAGAAGGAGCAATGGATGAAAAAGTGCGGTCTCATTTTTGATCACTTAGACTTTAAACAATACAATGAAACAACAAGGGGAAAAAAGGAATATAAAGTTATCGGCATAGGAAACTTTGATATTCACCATGAAAACACTGCAATATAGATTTAAATAGTTCGACTAAAAATTACGATAGTAATGATAATAATGATAACACACACAAACACACACACACAATAATAATGAATAATGATATTTACATATTTATAATAATGATGATTAATAATACAAATATCAGTTATAATGATAATACTAGTAGTAATATAAATAGTAACAACCATAGAATGCGAAGATTTTATTTTTCAAAAATATATTAGCCAGCCAGGGAAGAAAAGAAATTGTGAAAGAATTTTATTAAAACTATGTTTTCAAATACCTATTATTACAGTGTTTCATTTAATCAATTGTAATTATACAGAAAAATCTAATTTAACTATATATGTTTCTCTTTCTTTATCCATCAATGACGTTCTTTATAATGGATTAACTTCAGCTATTACTCTAACCAGGTAAGATTTTGTTCTTGGTCACTTACCCTTACAATAAATCTACATTAAACCTTACTGCAACCCTCACTGACAACTCTATCCACGTGTGTTTAATTTTGTTCGCGAGATAAACCCAGAGCGAATGTCGCAGCGCTTAAAACCAGGACATCAAAAGGGAGATTATTATAAAGGATGTCCACCCTGATAATTAGCTGGTATCAATATAAGCCGAAAAATTCGAGAAACAAATTAGTGAGAGCTTGAGCAATATCCGATTGAATTAGGAAATTAATGTACCTTTTTAAGTTCTCACCAGTAATACAAAAAAGGCACCACTGTGACGTATATAGCATAACTATATTATAAATTGAAGGCGTCGAACATTCAGGGATAGTTGAGTTCTTGTTTCAGACCGCAAATGCCTTTAACATGCATGGATATTGCACTTATTCTTATTTATGACATTTCTAGTACCCTTTTAGCACCTAGAATTGGTATGAAGGTAATTTTAGACCCCACAATGTGTGAAATTTAGCCAATAAGATCATACCAATTCAGTTCTACATTTCAAAATATACGAAGAAGCCAACATCGTTAATGGCTAATACAAAACATATAATGCGCTATTTTTTGTAACGGCTGGTTCTAATTATCTAATATTTGTGGTGGTACACAAATATAAGAAATGGTAATATATTTATGGATATTTCAGCCGTCTCTGAACCGCTTTTGGTCAAACCAAGATGATTTTGTCGTTAGAATTGTATGTTCTTTCGAATTTGACATTCAGTTTTCCATTATCTTACAACAACAAATATTTTGTGTGGCGCGCCCTCTGCAACAGAACTCAACTATCCCTTTAGATAGTTGAGTTCTGTTGCAGAGGGCGCTACATACCAAGCTGATAAAACATCCTTTGTTTTCGGTAATATTACGTTCATATGCTACGTGAAATGCAAAACTGTGTGTGAAGTGGAGTATTTTCGTTGTAGTTTTGTATTGGGTGTCATGATTTTCTGTTAATTTTGAGAGCTACTACTCTCAGTGAAAATTAGGTTGCTACTTGTTTTATTCGGCTTGTAAGCTTTAATTTGATATATT
The DNA here is from genome assembly GCA_035222895.1 of Strongylocentrotus droebachiensis. Classification (NCBI taxonomy): domain Eukaryota; kingdom Metazoa; phylum Echinodermata; class Echinoidea; order Camarodonta; family Strongylocentrotidae; genus Strongylocentrotus; species Strongylocentrotus droebachiensis. Next base: position 224,339 of record JAVYIG010000241.1, on the reverse strand, counting down.
GAACTAATTTTTTGGAAATTTCAATGTGTTTCAAGTTTGTTTAAGGTATCCGTTTTTAGAGGTAAACGTGTCTCATTTGATTTTCTAACGATGCCTAACTAAATTTGTTTATCGAAGCAATCGATCTATCTTTATACTGCATGACAACAATTCGATTGACTGGATAACAGTTTCTGTCAAAAACCAGAAGTCAAGTTAATGTTTGACTCTAGTATAATAAACATCGTTTCTTCTCAATATATTTAGTGAAATTTCTGACCAAGAATTGCTTAGATTGGCTCGACATATCAAGTGGACGGACTTCATGGAGATTGGCACAAAGCTTGGATTCAGTCGGAATAAGCTTGAGAACATCAAACACAAGACATTGCAGAATCGCAAAGACGCTAACATCCAAATGCTCTGCACGTGGAAGGCATCTCAACGATCAGATCCTGAAGCGACTGAGACGTTGAAGTGCATTTGGGAATCTGTCTATTTGGCATCTAGGCCTACGGATGAGAATACAGGCAATTGTTTTTCTTCAATGTTAATAACCAATAGCTCTATGACTTGTATATATCGTATATTATATGATTGGTAATTGTAATCAAATGAAGAAACAAACGGACATCTAAACTGAACTTTGTCTTCAATGGAATTAAATGTTTAGTGGTAATACAAATGGTTTTCTAGCTTCAGGTTGACTATCAGGGCTGATAATATCATTCATAGCAGTCAGTTTAATGTGTCAAAAACTTGTCTCACTAGGTAAGACGAGATAGGGCGGAGCCATGTCTACACTCACTAATACATAGGATGTACGGAAAAACTTATTTAATACACAAACAACTTAAAACTAAAACCTTAGCAGTGCTTTGACTGTCATGATACACATGCTGTTTAATATTTATATATTCTTCTCTCAGACGAAAGCTTGTCTCCGAGCTCGTCGGCGACTCCTGATATAAGAGCCACACCAATCGAGCCTATAGAGCCTGAATATATGGATATCATTACAACATCAGAAACAGGTAGATAACAGAATGATAATGATATGATTGCGAAAATAATAGCTTTATATACATTCCCATTGTATAAAACAATAACAGTGGGCATGACTAATGTAAAAATACTTTACAAAATCAATATCAAATATATCAATTTTGAAATCAGAAATTGATGAACTTCTTAAACGATTTTTTTATCACTTTATTTTGATGTAGAGCGGGATGAAATTAATGACGACCTTGACCAATGTGGGGGAACACCAAGCACGGAAGAGCTTTGCAGCGTCGCTCTACCAGTGACAAGTCTGCCATTAGCATGTTCACTTGGAAAAGCCCTTCGTTTAAATGATGACCTCATTGTTGGATTTATCGATCTACCCAGTTCGTCAGTACTCCAGAAGATTGCACGACAGCTCGTAGACAGTTGGTGGAATGGTTTGAAAGAGGATGAAAGAGGAAATAAGTTTGCTAAGCTTCTCTCGGAGTTTAACATCTCAGATGTCAAAACAGGTTCGTTGGAATCATAAGGCTGAGTTTAACCTTAATCGTGTTGATAAGAAGTTGTACATTTTACCCTTTAAAAGAAAAGTAGTAAAGAAGATTGTCAGTAGGTAAAGATTTTTATTGATATGTATGTACAAATCACAGAAATTATTTGTGGAGTCTTTACTTTTCCCCATATTCATCAATGCTTTACAGTTAATTTCTGTATTTCTGACGCCGTCAATGTCCTCATTCATCACCATCATAAATTCATGATGCTATGTCCTTTAAAGTGGATATTTTCCTTCACATTGATATATGCATTTGTTCAGTTTCCATAGGCTGTGAGGAAATCTCAAAAACCATTGGTTCCAAGACAAAACTACTGGACTTGTGTCATCGCCTGAGTGTTAAACCTTCTGACATCTTGCTCATAATGAGCACACTTCTGATCTTCCCGCCTCACATGATTGGCCGTAGTGCTTTGAAGATGCTTAAAGAGTGGGTACATCACGGTGGGACTAGGAAGCGGCTTCTGGAAGTTGCTCAGGCTTTACGCTTCAACGAAGCAGCAGTCAAGATAGCAGAATGTAATGTCATTTGTGTTTCACATTACATTAAATGGTGGAGGCCTACGTGATCAGAAAAATATCAAACATTTTGACAGATTCATCATGTTTACTTACTATTGCCTAACTATAACGGAAACCCACATCCCCCTTAGAGAAAATCATAAAATTGGCAGGAGCCTGTGCACGTTTAACTTCCACTAGGAAGGTGTAATCACAAGCCGTGTTGCTTGATGAGGAAACACGCAATGAAAATGAAATGGTCCCTTTACCAGTTATCTTTTAGACCTAAGAAGCGCCATATACCAACAAATAAACTTGTTTGAATTTTACAGGAACATCTCGGAGATGTTGCCAATGATTTATATCTTTTACAACTTTGACCAATGTATACTTTACTCAATACAGTCAAAAGGGATTTCCTTGAAAATAACTATGAACATAACTTGAAACAAAATGATATTTTGTATAGCTAAACTGTATTTTATTCGCATCAAGTTTCATATGGGGATTATCTATGACTTGTTTCCTTCTTATCCTCATTAGCAATGACATTCCAAGCAAGCTATAAACCTTTCTTCTCGCATGGCATCATTGGTCACAAGGGTGGAGAACTGACCCTTGATGAACTTGGAATTGCCGTTTCTATCCCCGAAGGAGCTCTGCCAAAAGGGATGAGATCAGTTGTAACTCTTAGCGTTCCAATTCACGATACTCCTAGGCTTCCCGTACGGGAAGGTGAGGTAGTCATCACTCCAGTCATAGCGGGTTCTCTGACACAAGAACTGCTCAAGCCTGCCACGGTGGTACTACCACACTGCACCACTCAAAATGAACGTAAAGACGACTCTTCTGTTATCTTGTACACAAGAACAGGACCAGGTACAAAGTTATCGACATATTTTTTATTGTCTTCACTTAAAATAAAAAGTAATCTTCATCATTTGAAATTTGAATCCTGATAATTTGACAAATGAGGTAAATGACTCATTTCAATTCCTTTATAAAATAATATTCCTGTCACAAGAATCCATTTTCAAAATGATAAGCTGGTAAAAGTTAATGTTGAATTATTTCTCAATGATAACGAAATATAAAAAGTAATAAATTAGAACAAAGCTTGAATGAAGTAAAATGTCAGAAGATGAAGTCGAATTCAATTCCTACTCTACTAATAATCAATATTGTACAAGCCTGTATTATCAGAGAGTAATTAGATATGTTTAATCCATATCTTTGAATCTTTATTTTCTTAAATTCAAAGGAACGTTCGGTCGTAGGAACATGACTCCATCACAAATCTCAAAAGATACGATCACGTTTCGTACAAGTCATCTTCAAGTCTGGGCTCTGTCATCGACTGATCTTCAAGGACTCCAGTTGAAATGTGTAGTCTTCCAGCCTCTCTTCATGACTCCTGCAGAGAAACCAACTCTACGTGTGTACATACTTCATCCGTACAGGAACTATGTAGAGGTATTTATATCATATGCTTTGCGGGCGCCATTTGGTACTGTGATCATAAGAAGTTTCCGTTCTGCCTGCTTAAATCGATAAAAACTTGTTCAAAATGAAGCTTTGTGTTGAAATACGGGATTGAAATAAGAAAACAAATATGTGAAGTGGAAACTGCTCAGGAAATATCTATACATGTAGTCTGGTCAACGTACCGAAATAAACGGCCAACGATTTATGCTGACAGCCTGAGGAGAAACTCCACAAATTGCAGTAAATTATACAGCGTAGATATTTCTTCCTTTTTCCTTTCTTCTCCTTTCTTTTTGTTTGGTTAATGCGAACAGATTTTGGCATAAATATTCACATCTGAATAATACCCGCCTAAAAACGGCTACAACAACAACCTCATGGGATAACATGCTAATATGTAATTTCGTGGAACAATATACATTGTAGTAGCACGTGTGAAACGGGGGGGGGGGGGGAATACTCTAAGATTTAAAATATGAGTGCGGGACTATGGCAACCACGAAGTATCTACATTTTGAGGATTCTTGTACATTATCTTACTGTGATGCTTGTGGTATAAGTGGTGATCAGCAAATTGACCGTTCATACATGACATAGAGTTTTGTGATTATAGTCTTTCCCCGTAGGAGGTCATTGAAGTATAGTTGTAGAATATTTTGGACCTGCATCACGTGTAATGCCCTGAAAGGCCTCAATATTATTTACGGTGAATATTCAGCTTTAGTGCCATAAATATAATACAGATAAAGAACATATTTTGAGACCAAACTCTTCATTAATACTAATAATTTTCGAAATATTTATTCATGATTTTATTTCTACCATTTAATTGTTACGTCCACATACAAATTAAAAAAACCTATATATTTTAGTAAAGGTAATGTATGTGTTTTTTAGCAGGCCTACAATAATTGAGATTATTCATCTGCGTACGATTTAATAATTTTGCAATACCTAGATTTGGATTGTTTATGTCATATTCCAGGAAATAGCGAGAAAGGAGAAGAGTTCTTCTGTACCATGCCGAGTCCTGAAAGAATTCACGTTCTCTATTGAGTCAGAAACAAGGGACCTGCAGATTTTGTTCGATGACGGGAAGAAAAGAAACGAAAGAACGGTAAATATGCCTGAAAAATCTATTCATAAGGTCTGTTGAAGAATAGTGGTCGACCTAGGAGTTAGGATTTAACTCCTTGGATGTTCATTCTTGAAGCTGATTTGCTATTCTTTTACATAGCTATTTCGTTTCTAGATATACATTTATTTTCCAAGGTGATATATCTATACATGACCTTTTTAAAATAAATGCAACCATTAAGAAAGTTGAAGTTAAATTTTTCGTAAACAGTCACTGAATGATCAAGCATCTTCCTTATTTCGAATTTGGAGCATCTCCTCAAATCAAATATATGCCATCTCTCGATCTTTTCTCTCCCTTTAACAACCACATGCACATGCCAACATAATTTGGTAATGTTTATTTCATTATTAGTATTATGTCATTATTATTATCATCATATAATTATCATTGCTATTGTTGCTATCTTTCTTGCTTCCATTATTATAATTATCATTATCAATATTATCATCGTTGTTATTATTATTCCCATGATATTCAAACCAAGATGCCCATCAAGAGTATACTAAGTGGACAATGCAGCCCTCTCAGCTTCGAGCTGGAGTTCTCTCCAGAAGAGAAAGGAAAGAAGAACGGCCATATCGACATACTACAAGGGTCAGCCACACGTGCAGAAAGAGAGTTTATCATTTCAATAGAAGGTAAGCCTATATTATTTGGAAGTAGGATATTATGTGTCTTTCATTTCATAAAACGTAACCAGTTAATTCAAAGACCTTACGTCAGTCATTTACATAACGAGTTACATAAAATACTTTACATAAGTCATATATTGTAAGTAGTTATCTCAAGGAACCTACACAAGTTCTTCCTGTAGCCAGTTACTCCAAGACCCTACATATTTACCTACAAGACCCTGCATACCAGTAATTCATTTCTGTATCCTGTTATCTTGAATACCTAAATAACTAATTTACTGTAACCATTTGATCTCAAAGACCATACATCAGTCATTTCTTCCCCTTCAATAAGAATCATTAAAGGTGTTTTAAAGTCTCACACACTAATGCCCCCCTCCAAAAAACAAAAACAAAAAGAAGAAAAAGAATAGCTAAGGGTAGCTGTCCGTTTCAGATCTTAAATCTGTTTCTCTTAAATTAGATTGCATTATCGTATTTTATGAAATTCTTGTGAGAAAAAAAGTTATAAAAAACCTATGAATTATCAACTCTAAAAACACATCTATTTATATTAAATACATAGCACTTTTAAATACTGAACAATTTATTCCTATTGTATTACTTTATTACATTCAATGTAGATGAACCAGAATATGCAGTCGATCACACAGATTCGTAAGTAAACAAATATCATCATCTATGCCCCATAGCTTTGAGGTTATTGGGGCTACAATGAAATGAACCTTGAGACCCAGCTTCATAACTTCCTGTCTTCAGCTGTTCTAGTTAGCTACTAAAAGAATTGATTCCTGTCCGTTGCTTGATGTTATCAGTTCATGTCCTAGTTGGTCTGCCCCTCATTCTTCTCCGATCAGTTTCTGCTTACAAGATGGTGTTTTCCAAGCTATTCTTTCATCTAGTGATCGTGCCTAAACTACTGTAGCTGTCTTCTTTTCATAATTGTGATGAGGTGTCCATGTTCCCCTTTATAACTCTCCATTATCCCTCTCGGTTTCTCGTTGGACGTAATGTAAATTGTAGTGGGTATGGAGAAGCCTTATAATAAATTAAAAAAATAATAATAGCCTAATTTTTGTTTCTAGGCGCAGCACATATTATTACCCCGGACCTCAGCATATCTAGCAGTTTATGACCTGTAAGGTGGTAATCACAGAGTTCATCGCAGTATCCCTTCAGCTCACTCAGAACAGCCTGCTTTTCTGTATTAAGGGTGTTGGCATTTCAGTATAGGGTCTAACTGTCATTTGTGTTCCCTACCTTTAAAGGTACTATGTCCCTTTTGCTTTGCAGGCCAAACAAATGAAAGGGTTAAATTCCAACGGCATTTGAAAGACAATACTAGTTTGGAACTTCCCATCATCATCATCATTTATATTATAACAGTGTACTTTCAAACTCTGATTCATAATCTTGGCATAGATCTAAATCATTATATTCTTTGAGAATGGACATTATATAGACATTTACATAGGGATTTATCATTCCTAACGCGTAACCCGTCACTAAAACGTTCCAAATACCCGTAATTAGTATAGGTTTTGATCGTGTTTTGTCAAAAGACAAGGATTCATATCAATATCTTACAAAGGAATCTGCCATACCTCTTTTAGCTTGTATTTTTCCGTTTACATATTTTCAATTTTTTGTTAATCCCCCCTCCCCTCCCTCCCCCACTGAATGTTATGAATTTATTTACCTACAGGCAGGGGCGATTGCAGTATGTATCCAACAATCTTCTTGAGACCCTGGCCGGTGTCATCCAAACAACGAAGGACTTAGAGTCCCTTGGCTACCAGCTTGACTTCTCTTCTTCATCTATGAAGAAATACAACGAACTAGCAGACGTGTCCTTTGATAGTGTCTCAAGGTCAAGCTTTGGTGAGATGCTGCGTGACTGGAGACGGCATGTTCGACCTAGTAAGCAGGTAGATGACCTTCATCTGGCATTGCAAAATGCTGGGTTAGGTCATGCAGCTCAGGTCATCCTACACGATCGTAAGTACCATATTCTAACATTTCGAACTATGTAAGACTAAACAGTCTCCTTGTATTGTTAGAAAGATGAAACGAGAATATGTCTTAGAACTTAGAACCCCCTTCTAATAAACCATAGACATAGGCACCAAAAAGGTTTTTGCAGCTTTAGTAATCACTGAAACGATCTGGAATGTGCTCGAACTATTTCGAATACTGCCCAAACATTGGTAAATACCCATTTAATACACATCGGAATGTTCATAATAACTTAAGGTAACAAACTTGTCAGATATTGTTAGCACCAAGCAACGCCATATACCTGGAACCTACAACATTAGAGTTCGGTACGGAACGCCAACTTCCCTTTGGGCGTCTCATTATCCAGATCAACAAATCTATCACAATGCTCCCAAATCCACGGGAGCATTACCTTTATAAGCAATGGCTGTAAGTTTTGTATGGCAACAGTTACAAAGATAATGTTCCGTTACCGCCCTTTCAGGATAAAAACGTCGATTAAAAAAATCCTGAATTGTTTTCTTCCCCTAGCTTTGTATGAACCATAAGTGAGTAGCTTAATTATCTAAATATTCGAACTATTGAATTTCCCTTAATTTCTTGCCAAATTTTATTTTGCGAGAAATTTAATTGTTAATTTGTGCTTAATAATCATACGTTAAACCTTGTTTATTTACTGTTAATGTCTACATTTTTGTAAATTAATTAGTAAATGTTAATCTGTATATGTTATACCAGTGAAAATCAAATATCCAGAAATGGACAATAAATGGGGCCTGTCACCACGAAATGAGTCCAGTGTCGCAAAAAAATTATTCCTGTTTTTAAGTATTATATGAATCTACATTAAGTAAGCTTTAAATTAAGGGGTCACACATTAAAATTGATAAATTATATCCAGAAATATGAACAAAAACCTAATTGGACTTTATAACAATGGGATTACCCAGTTTTGAGATAATTAGGTGTAAAGTTAATGATGCGTAACATATTATAGTCTGGTCAACAACAACATAGCAACAACACACTTCCCATCATTCGGTTTCAATGAAACTTTCAACAAACAAAGAAATAATAAGTCGATTTTTGGAAAAATCTTAAATGTGGTAGGTGGGTCAATTTTCAGTACATACACACTATACATCGCTATTACTACGATTGAGCTAATGCGACACTGGACTCATTTCGTGGTGACTGGCCCCAAATACTAAATTGAAATTGAAATTGAAATTTGTAACACGTCCAACTACTCAAACTATTCATTTTCTTTCTTCACTATTCCGTTTTAGTGAGTAGCAAGAGGCGCTTTGCTCAGCGCAGGCAAGTATGGGGAAAGGGTGATGGTTGGACTGCATTACACAGTGCTGCTCAGAAGGGTCAACTTGATGTCACCAAATATCTCATCAGTCAAGAAGCTGATGTGCATAAGGGAGATAATGACGGTCGGACTGCATTACACGTGGCTGCTCAGAATGGTCATCTTGATATCACCAAGTATCTGATCAGTCAAGGAGCTGAGGTGAACAAGGGAAAGGCTGACGGTATGACTCCTCTACACCATGCTGTTCAGAATGGGAACCTTGATGTCGTTAAAGTCCTTCTGGAAGGAGGAGCACTTTCTGACACGGGAGACATTAATGGGCAAACACCTTTACAATTGTCTTCATTCCTCGGGCACCAAAGGATCGCTGATCTTTTCATCCACCGTTCCCAGGTAAAAATAATTTAATAAATGCTTCATGTCGAATTCACCTGATGTATTCAATACATGTATGTAGAATAACAAATACTGAAATTCATCTCAGTAAATATTAGACATAGGCTACCTATCATTTCTTTTAAAGACATGGCCAACTCGATTTTGTATCACCAATACAAACCATACGTACTTAAAACACCAATTATACTTCAATGCTGTTTTTTATGTACTTTATAGACGAGTTACAATGTTTAAGTTTTCATGCTGCATATTTTCTTTATCCAGCTCGCCCAAAATGATTTAACTGATATCCACCTTGCCATACAACACGGTCACACGTCCATCATTGAGAAGTTAGTTTTTGAGGGAGCTGATCTCAATGTCCTGTCAACTGACGGCCAGACGTGTCTGCATGAAGCCATTAAACTCTGCTATAAGAGCGTGAACATTGTGCAAAATACTGACACTCTAAGAAAGGTGAGTTGTACTCCAAAGAACTGAAATAATTGGTAGAACACTCATCTCTATTCACATACACATATCGGGGTTTGGTAGTCAAACACGCTGGGGATACGCTCGAGTGCACATGCCGCCATATTGCTGAGTCCTCTGTCTTTTCAGCTAACTAACCCCAGTTGACCACGCGCATATTGACACAGTTCAATTCTATTCCAACCTTCTCTGTATGCCATCATCTTAGATTATCTTTCAATTTACAAAGTCGGCTGTCATGTTTCAATCAATGCCGTGCGTTATCTTATAGCATACGAGATACAAAAAGTAGAATTTTAGTTCTCTTTCAAGGCCAAAATAAAAATTAAAAAAGTTGATAACATAAAGTTTTAACATCTTCTTTTAAGCTTTTTCTTTTTTTAGTGGAAAATTATTAATTTGTTTACTTAAAAAAACGGTTTATTGATAAGAAATCAGAGGGCCGAATTGCAAAGATCTTACATTCATGGTTATAGTATAGTTATATTGACTGCTATGAGAGGCATCGCTGTTTCTGTTAGTCTAGTTCTGGACCCTTTTATTGATTTTTGTTATTCGCCGACTATAAGCGTTAAGCCGAGTGATGGCGCGATCCTTAACGAATGCGCGATCCCCGAGAACAGGATCGCGCATTCGTTAAGGGTCGCGCCATCACTCGGCTTAACGCTTATAGTCGGCGAATAACAAAAATCAACAAAAGGGTCCAGAACTAGACTATGTTTCTGTATGCTCGAAGTGCCCGCGGCGCCCCGAGGGGTCATGGCTATGTAAGCAGGAGACCGTCAAAAACATGGATATACGTCGTGTAGCAATTCGAATTACCACACTAAGTAATTATTTAGGTAGTGTGGCAATTCGAATTATTACACGACGTAATTATTTAGGTAGTGTGGTAATTCGAATTACGACACGACGTATATCCATGTTTTTGACGGTCTCCTGCTTCCATACATGGCAGGATGCAACGTCCCCGAGAGCCGGTATAAAAACAGACATGTCTCGAATATAAAGGCAGTCCATATACCTCTTAAACACCGAATTTATTTTAAAAAATCTACACAGAATTCTTAAACCTGTGACATTGTCCTTTAATCTTCGTTGCCTGAAGTTGCCTGAATGTTACGATCATTCGGGGATCGCACACACTGAGCGACCAAATTGCACACACAGTGTATGTACCCGAGCTCGCACACACTTTTTTTTTTACACGTGAACCTATGGGGATCTCAGCAAAATTTAACTTTTCCGCCCCCGTTGGGCATATTTTAAAACATTATTGACTGTTAGGCAGGCATGGCTAAAATTACGACTCCAATTTCGACCAATCAGATGGCTAGATTTCTAAAGAGAGGTTTATCGATAAGAATATGTTTTAAAACGATTAAACAGATATGAAAATATTAAGATCACAATAAAAACATTTTACAAAACAATTGCAGGAATTACCTGGTTTGAAAATACGAGAATTACAATATTTTAAATATATTGAATTCACCCAACAGAGAGGAAAAAATCGAGAGAGAGAGAAAAAAAGGGATATCTTAAGAAGTAGAGATAGAGAGATGGAAAGAATAAATTAAATAGAGGGGGGTAAAGAGAGAAGACAACGGGAAATAAAAGAATAGGCAAATGAGAAAGAAGGAGGGAAATATGTATTAAAAGAAAGGGAGAAAGAATGGATAGAGTAGTAGGAGAGACTAATACTATCTTGGTAATTGGTAGGGTAATCCCTTTGGCAGCTCACTCAGGAAGCTATACTGGGATGGTAGGTGAGGCGAGTGACTACAAGGAGTGTCATGAATTGCTGGAATGGTGTGTGGACAAAGCACTTGTCAATTTACAGTAAAATATGCTAAGTCCAGTGCAAGTAAAAACCAAGCTAGTAAGCTTATACGATGTGAGAACCAACAGGGGGCTGCATCATTCTGATGGAGGGTAGAGCAGCCTCCTTGAAGTTGGTTATTCCTGTTGCATTGACTGCTGAGCCTGGCAGATGGTTCCAGATCCTTATTGCTCTTGGGTAGTATGAGAACTTGAAGGAGTCGATAGTTGCAACAGGAATTTCATACTTCAGGTTGTGGTCATGTCTTCCGAAGTATGTAGCAGGGATAACAATAGTTGCTGCAGGTATGGAGACAAGTCGGTGATGGATCTTGTAGAGAAGGGTGCATTGGTCGAGGATTCGACGTGTGTGAAGGATGTCCCACCCTAGAGCTGCCACAAGAGCTGATGGTGATGTGGTGTATCTGTAGTCACGGTACACAAAGCGAGCCGCTGTTCTTTGTACTTGCTCTAGCATTTTTGTGACCGTGACGCTGTGTGGGTTCCAAGCCTCCGAGGCATACTCCAATTGGGGGCGCACTAAGGCTGTGTAGGCCCTGGACTTTAAATCCCTGGTACAGGGTGGGAAAGTCCTGCGAAGAAGACCTAGAGTACGGCTTGCTTTATGACGGATGGATTGGCAGTGCTTGTTCCAACGGAGATCAGCAGCAACCGTTACTCCAAGGTACTTGTACTCCTTCACTCTCGGAATCAGTCCATCTATAATAATAACGTTGATTTCGAACACGTATGAGCCTTTTACGTATTCTTGTTAGTATTTTGTGGTCATACCCCATTAACACCAATGAGATTGACACCAGACCGACGAGAGTCTACACAGGAAATTAACTTTACGGCCAAATATCGGTAAGTTCTGGAGTCAACATGGAGTCGTTTTGGCGGAGTCACCGACTTATACTGCTCTTCTAGGTTATACGTCACTCCAAGAATCTGATACTCGTGATTGGCCCGAGAAATATGTATGTCAGTGTTTGGGCGAGTGTTTGTGTGAGTTGGGAAATTTATAACGAAAATAGTGATTTCCACTGCTGTGATTCCAAGAGGCAGCGTTAAACTTTGCGTATGATGCTTATCCAACCCGACTATTGATGAACGATGCTGTTCTAATTAATGAAATGTATATATGTTTGTATGTTTCAGATCTCTGATGAGTATTACAAGGGCGAACTATCTCCTGGGAAGGCCTTAGTGTTCTATCTCCTAGATAATGGAGCCAAGTTAGATGTGAAGGATGAGACAGGCAAGCTACCAATCCAGTATGCTAAGGACAAAGTGATCAAACAAATGATTTTGTCCAGGTGAAAATCAGCCCTATGTTACTGTAAGACCAGGGATTTACCAAAACGCAAAGAAAAAATGCGTATATCCATTTTGCTCCTTTGAAATTAGGTAACGGAATGACATATTCAAAATGGAAAAGTCCACTAAGTGTTATTGTAAATCTTAAAAATTGATCATATCGTGTTTGTGTTGCCCTAATTCAACCAGTCCACTTTTTCAGTCTTAAGCAACGAAAAACACACCAAATACATCAATTTACAAGAGATATGAATAACCTGGTGGTTAAATGTATTTCATTTCATTTTCATTTTCATTTTTTAATTTCCAACAAAATACAATACATAATAGCGAATACAATGTAAAATGTATACAAAAATAGTTACATTTGTAATAAACTAATCTTAATAGTAACTATACATTTGAGGAAGACATAAATTGAAATTTTAAATTTAACTGCATTTAAATTTTGAGGAAATGGAGAGGTCCACTGAAAAGCAGAACTTGTAAATTGTGGACACCTCAGATAATAATGAGTGTGAAAAGAGTATGGAATACATAATCAATCATGTATAATGCTTGTTTATTTGTATTTTTGCAACAGAGGAACAACGGAGGCTGAGAAGAACGATTTTGACAATCTTCCGGAAAAGGCGCAAAATGATGAAACAGACACTGTAGAGCCAATAGACCACGCCTTAGGTAAGATACGTTTTATGCATCTGAGGCAGGCGAATATCTTTATGCTAGAACACATAGATATATTCACCTCCAAAGTAAGAATTAGTTGATTCACTTTATTTTGATAAAGATCTGAGGTCACAGGCAGATGACTGTAAACCAAGAATGAAAACCTACCAAACTTTGTTCAAGTGTTCTTTATGAATAATCGTCCATGTAGATCATCGTATAGGTGAGGTTTTGTTCTATGGTAGTATGGTCAGCAGTAATGATAATGATCCAGATTATACAAAAAGCATAAATATCTTGAACATGATATGGGATGTTCTTCACTGTGTGGTTTGTGTCAAATAACTTGAGTCCTTAATATTACCTTTTTCTATTTCCAAAATGCAGGTGGATTGACAGGACTAGATTTCCCTCCGAAAATAGAAGCAGCGCAAGGGCCCTCAGGAGTACAGACCATGACACAGGAGCCTACATCAACCATTGACCAGCCCCTTCTAGATGATAAGTCCTCCAAGAACCAAGGTAATGTGGCGAGTGGAGGTAACAAAATTGTCGGCTTATTCAAATATGATATGCGTTGCCATTCAATGAGACATTTTTCGATAGAGAACTCCAGAACAAGTATTTACACTTGACACTGCATCGTCAAAACGCGTTGTTATGGTGAGTGTATGATCGTTTTTTAAATTTGGTTGAAGATAAATTATGAAAACAGGACAAAATAGACAAAATGCTGTTGACTTGATTTGTCACCTGGCCTTATAATCAGCAGATAATGTTCTGCTGCTTTACCTAATAAAGGTTATATATTATTTCGTCGTCAAGAAATGGGCCCATTACCCTCCGTAAAGATTCAAGACAAAAGTTTCAGAAGTACATTGTACAGAGAAGGAATTAACAACTTTTGTTAGTTACTAAATGGCTTTAGACCAGGAAATTACGCGGTCTCCCTCAAAACATTAGGTAACCTGCATACAAGCATTTTGCAAACATTCAACATCCGCCTTGAGGTCTAACAGTTTGTTTTGCCAGGTCCATAATTATATTATTTGTATTCCTTTATTGCAACAAAAAGTTGTATTTCAAATACAATGTGTTTCAAATACAAATACAACCACGAACAGATACATAACACTGGTACCAAAAAATGAATACAATGAAAACGTACAGTATGATACATGAATTATATGAATAACAATGTAAACTCATGATACAATATTGCCAAATGATTGGGGCACACTTACAAACTCACCGCACCTTCATTTGCTTAGGTGTGCGCATATGGTTGTGTTTGGTCTGAGGATGAAGATTGTAGTAATGAGTAGGATAATAGTGACGATGATGATTATGATGGCAGTGATGCTGATATCTCAGTCACACCGACGAGACCGACACCAGACCGATGACAAACCGAACAAACGATGACATTACACCCAATCGCTAAAAATAGGTCAGCTTGGAGTCGGTCTTTTGAAAGGTCTGCCAGTGTGACCGAGGTATGATAATGGTAGTGGTGATGATGTTGACGGGTGTTGGTGGTGGTGAAGATGACGATAATGATGATGTGGCAATGATAGACGATGGTGATGTTTTTTTGTGATGATGGTGATGGTGATAATCGTACAACTTTTGAAAACATGTTGGTCAAGTAGATTATACAATCTTTTACAGGTGAGACAATTAACAAACTCCTACATCCTACCAACCTTTATTTTTCAGTTGGCAAGAAAGTCCACTGGGATTTTTTGACAGACAGCCCTCAAGAACTTACTCTTCAAGATAATGAAGTAGTAATATCATGCGGCATCAGATTCTCGCCCTCTGGAGCCAAGCTCAGTGAAACTATCAAGGTCACATTGGACCATAATGCACATTTCATTAATCCAAGACGTGCAGAGATCGTCTTCTACACTCGCAACAAAGGTATGTGGCATTTCCCACGGGTACCAGACAAAAGCTCCGGCGACAACGATTGTTCCTTTCATAATTTCTTCAAAGTTATTGGCATATGGTTAGGGTACTTGAGTTCCAGGTCAGGTCTAGGATTGGGGATATGGTTAGGGTTAGGTGCTGTGTTAATTCCATGGTTAAAGCTAAGGACTCGTGTATTGTAGGACATTGAAGCGGAGCAATTGTCGCAGGAGCAAGTATCATATAAATTTTACCGCAGCTCAAATGCCTTTTTTTTTAATCTAACAAGCAAACAAATTTGACATAGAAATATAACACTGAATATAAAGTATCTTTAAATTTCAAAATAGGCAAGTACATTTCAACCTTCAGTTTCCTTTCTCTTTTGATTTTTGTTTAATTCAGTAAACTTAGTGATAACTTATTTATGGACAAAAGATGATCCTATGGGAACATGGGGCATTTGCGCCCACAATCGCCCCTATCCTCCTCCACCCCCAAGAAAATAATAATAGTGGTAAAAGGAAGAAGAAAAGTAATTGGCTGATGACCCTTGCTCTACTCCATATTGAAAGTTGACGCATACATATCTATACGCTGTCTCTCAAAAGTTGTTTGTATTATATATATATATTGTAAATAGATCCACCAATAATATAGCAATTGTCCAAAAAAATCTATTGACGTACAAATTTCTTGTAAACCGAATATTTATGTTATAAATCTCGTTATGTTAATAATCTCGTTATAGACTCAAAAACCTTTGTGAGAATTCCCGCATCCATCGATGGTTGTCCACGTTGTGACGTCAGATCAAAGGACTTGGATCTATACGTAGATCATTTCAGTGATTGGTGGATTGTAGCCGTATTTACTCGGTACTTCATCGGAAAGAGGGTCCGGTGCACGCCATATGTACGACCACCTGTCACAACAGGGTCCACGCACTTAGTGCTACTCTGCATATATGACGATCTCTTGGATGTTACTGAGGTGAGTCAGATATAAGGGCGTTTAGCCGTTGTATATAATTTTGGATCGGCGGTGGGGGGCGGGGGGGGGGGGGGGGGTGGGTGATGGGTGTTGTGTCGGAGCAAATATTCCAGCAAGTGAATCGAAATTGCAACAACGTGTCGATAAAGAGGGTCCCAAGATTTTCGCATTTGCTGCCAGATATTCTAAACAAAATTGTAAACAGGCAAAAAGAATTAGAGAAGGAGAACAAAAGTAATCATTTCCCCAAAGTTCTCTGAAAAGAAAGAAAAGAAAGTTAACACATTTCTGGCTATTTTATTATTGATGACGTCTAAATTAGTTGTTGTGCGGGGGGGGGGGTAGGAACACATTTGCCTTTTTTAATTTAAAGATACTATATGTCCTTTACAGCCAACATCAAATCCTGTAGAACTTTGCAGGAATTATGAATATGTCATGTATGTCATATCTGTGAGAATTTAAACGTTAGCAGTGTCATAATATACAGATTATGCAAGGAAACCAATTTACTTGCTAGACTTCATTGTCAGACACTATTGAGTGACTGACTGGCTTGTTTACTCCTTTGGTAATAACATACCTAAAATGCTCTGTAAAAGGTACATGAGCATTTGTCTACATCAATAACCCACTTCTTGTAATGCCAATAATTAAACTGATTGAATCTTTGTGCAGCATAAAACGTACGACCATTCGGTACAATGGTCTAAACATTAGACTATTACTTACTGGCTCTATAGCTCTTAAGTCGATTCGACAACTAATAGTCGTTATTTTCCCACTTAAAGACATTTTCAAGCCCCCTCTGTTTAGGGAATTTGTAAATTAGTATTATCTTTTATAGGCCGTTGGGATTCAACCTTTTCATTTTTGGGCCTGCTAATGAGACATCTATAGTATCTTTAATATGTAATTAATATCCTAGAATTGTAAAAAGAAAAATATATATTTGTTTATAACTATTTATATATACACTGTCGCTCATAAAGGTGGAATATTTTGTTTTAACCTCAATTTACGGAATTATTTTAAAAATAATTTAAAAATAATAGATCTAGATAATAGTATACATCCTCAGGTTTTATTGAATAATAATTTGCCAATGTGTGTTTTGCGTGATTGCTGAAGCATGTGTGTGCTACTATGCTTATCAACCAGGGGACCTACGCCCTTAAGTCATAAATGACAGTAATGAGGATCAATGCCCCACAAAAGGGCACTAATATAGCACATCGACACGATTTTGATGCTGGAACCTCACAGTTACGAGGCTATTGCTTTGTCACTGAACCATGACTGTACGTAGCGGGGGCTAGGGTAGGGGGCAGTTTCCATAAATATAAAAAAACACAGAAAAAGCAATAGATTTTCAATATTTTACCCCGGTTCCCAACTTAAACAAATCTTCGGTGTGCCCATGCCTTGAGCTATAATGCATGGCCGTCCAGAGGATTTTTTTATATGTTGGGGACCTTTATGAGCGACAGTGTAGCTTGCTCTCTTTCTTTATATATACATATATATATTTATATGCAAAGAAAGACATTGAGGGGGTGGTCTTCTTTACCATCCATAATGTTTTGCTCCAACAGAAAATAAACGAAGAAATGAAGGAGTACAGAAAGCTCTATCCGCCCCAGCCAATGTTTGTAGAATGGAGGCATGGTGATATCAATATCGAGTTGATCGAGGGCTCAAAGGAAAATAAGGAGAATATTGACAAACAGGTATCTTCTGTGTTTAAAAGCGAGGGGTATATCGTTGGTCAAAACAATAAGCAATTTTTTTAATACAATGACATTTAATGCAGAAGCCTGATTTTTGTCTCACCTAGCAACAGTTTAAGTACGCAATTCGCATTCGGACTACTGAAATATAATTATTTGTAACAGGTGGATGAAATCATCTATAACGAGGCACTTAACACAGATTCGTGCATCAAATTTAACAAATTGCGAATATGGTCGATTGTAAGGAATGCCTTGTCTTCTTTCGCGTTTTGAATGCTTATTGAGTTAAAGGGATAGGTGAGTTCTGTTGCAGAGGGCGCTACACAAAATATTTGTTTGTGAGATTATGAAAACTGAGTGTCAAATTTGAAAGAACATAATATTTAAATGAAAAAATCATCTTTGATTGATCGAAATTGGTTCAGAGACGGCTGAAATATAACGATTTCTAATGTTTGTGTACCACCACAAGTATTCGATTATTTGAAAAAGCCGTTGAAAAATCGAAAAAGCGCCTTTTAAGTTGTATTTCAGCCAATGCCGATGTTGGCTTCTTTGTTGGCTTTTTCGTGTTGGTTATATTAAGCCCAACCAGCTGGCACATGTATTGTTATTATTAGTTAATGAATGAATTAACGGTCATCGTATTTCTTTGAAAGTGGAGCTGAATTGGTATGATTGTATTGGCTAAATTTCACACATTTTGGGGTCTAAAATTACCTTCATAGCAATTTTAGGTTATAAAAGGGTACTAAAAATGTCATAGATAAGAATAAGAGCAATAACCATGCACTTTGAAGGCAATTGCGATCTGAAAACAGAACTCAGCTATCCCTTTAACTACTCCTCATTCCTCTTCTTCTTCTTCTTTTGTGTCGTCGACTTCTTCTTGATCTTATGCCAAAAGTCCCATTCATTTTGCACGCATTGCTTTTTATTCCAATCTAGGTCTCTTTCTCTTGCCCGATTCCTTACAACAAAAACACGTAAATTACCATAACTTTTCATACCAATTCCGTTTTGTCTTAAATTTGTTACTGTATCTCGATCTCATTACTGCACATAGCCATGTCGAATTTCATGCTCCAATTTTTACGCATGATATAAATAACACCCTCTAATTTTTTGAAAACTGTTTTCTTTCTGTGGCATTAACTCAATCGTTTCTGGTCATAGCTGTACCCTTTTTTGGATTTAGATACCTCAAGATAGGCCCCGTTTCCAGCCAATAAAAATGTTGAATACCCGACACTGACCGACTTTGCGAAAAATTTCCCTCCAAGTTTTTACAAGAAAATTGCGAGAAAAAAAACTTCAACTTGCTTAACAATTTACGATCTTTATACTGACGTCAATAAAACTTGTATTTATTACACTTGACAGCTGACTTGACGTCGTCACAAAGTTATGGCAAAAATAGAAGAAAATCGATGACGCCATCGCGAAGTCATAGCCAGATATAATGAATGTACTATGCATTTTAAAACAATCGGTTTAACGCTTGCAGTACTTTGAACGCACATACAAATGGTGTCTAAATGACCGCATTGGAATGCCTTTTCGAATGATACCAAATACGGTATATGTTCACACAGAAAACTTTAGGTAAATCGCATACGAAGAAGGGTCACAATACGAATTCCGCTGGGTTTCCGTCCAATCATAACACGTATTGGCTTTGTCATTTTTCAGAACTCTTTTGCTCCCTTTCCAATCTTGTTTTTCCTTGAAATTTGGAGAACATATTCTGGGTGGCCAAACGTAGGGCATTTCAATGCCGGATTTAAAAAGTATGTCAAGGGGGCTACTCCCTCTGTAATACATACACACGTTACTACATGCACACGCACAGAAGCCAACCACATACGCAGATACATGACACATGCACATTATGCACACCCTTTCTCATTTACCATCAAAATGGGGATGGGGGATGGGTTTGACTTTTAAGTGAATATGAACGTTTCAAAAAAGGGAATTTTTATAGCATTTTTTAGTAAGTACAGTCCAATCACAGTTGTGCTAGGTCGGAACTAAATTGTCATATATTTTTTAAACGTTCTTGTCAAATTTATTTAAAATATTTACTAACCCTTTCGACTCTTTTCATTCATTTGAAACGAAAAAAATTATTGAGTGAAACGTTATAATCTATGATTTCAAATTTGTTGAATAAAAGTGTATGTTACTCTTTACCTTCATCTACTTAATTCACAAAACTAAGAAAATGCATTGGAACGCATCTCTTTCTTGCCTTTATCCTTTCAATTCATTTATATCTTGGCATGATAATATTCTTGTTTTATTTAGAGTGTGTGGTGATGTTTCAAATTCAGGTTATGTTTTTTAAGTTGTTTTTTAATGAGAAAATGAACTTTAATTTACTTGAATTCATTCTTCTTCTAAAATAGATACTAGGTGAAAGGGATATGTACCTTTTTGAAAGTAAACAATTCTCCTTTGAAGTGAAGCCACTCGGGTCGGACGCAAGCCAAAGGTTTCTCGAATTAACCTTGGATCAAGCGAAGTCTTCTTCTTACCCTACCCTGATTCGTTTCGACTTGAAATATGATGGTATGTATGATGGATGAGGGACCACAAGCTACACACTTTGATCTGAAAGTCTAAAAGTCTTCTAATCCCTTGATTTTAAGACAATGTCTTGTGGATCTTGGTTGACTTGTGAGAAAAATTACGACTGACAAATGTCAGTAAAGTAATAATAATAATAATAATATTCCGTTTTTATATAGCGCTCGATACATCGATCCAACGATGTGCCTAAGCGCTTTACAAATATATTATTACCCCGGTCATCGGATTCCGGCTTACCCGCACACAATGTGTGCACATTTCCCACTCCCTGGGGAGCATTCCAGTACGTGTTCGATTTGAAGAAACTTTTGATCCCCGGTTAAAATTTGTATAACAAAATTAAAGGGTTCATAAGCTACCCACATGTCATAGCATGAATGCAGTTATTAACTTATATCATATTTCTGATCAACATAGCATCATGTGACCAATCATAACATTGATATGATGTAACCGTGACGTCATCCATGGTATAGTGCAAAATATACCATGTCACTATACCATGGATGACGTCACATATATGCGATCGATCAAGATCAATGTGCTATCGGTCGCGGTCGCGGTATTGTCGTTTGCGCTTCTCTCACTGCACTCTACACTAATTCAGTGACAGTTAACATAATTATTATTATTATTATTGTTTTCATGAAGGTTGGTTTGAAAAATATTAAAACAATATATCATACACTATTTCAAGCCACTAGTTAAAATTATGGATTCCTCGGAGACAGAAATGGTACTATTCCTGCCACCTTGATCCATAATTTCAACTAGAGCCTCTCATTGCATGGTATATTTGTTTACTATCAAATGTGAATTTCACCTCAATTTGAAACTTTTGACGATCAAATTGTTCAAGAAGGGAAGTGTATATTTTGACAGATAACCTTGTAATGTTGTTAATGCTCTAGGAATAATAGATATGTATAAATCATTCTGTTTTGGGGGTCATATAAGGAAGACAAAAAAGTAACAACAATACAAAAAGAAAGTTGAAAATTATGACAACCAAAACATAATAATTACATACATTTTTCTTTAGCATAAATATTCTTAATGAGGATATAACGAGAAAAATTTCACATTAGCCTTCACCTAAAGCCCGTTTTGAATGACCGACTACGATAAATAAGGCATATAAAGTAAATAAAAGTAAAATTCATTGAGATAAAGGGTATTTCAAACACTATCAAATGATAAATGCATTTAAAGCTCAAGATGTATGTGTCATGTGACCAGGCGCGTACGCAGGGGGTGGGGGGGGGGGGAGGGGGGGGGGGTCGAAAACCCCCTCAATTTGTTTTCATGTGTGTATTTAGGATGACCCCCTCTTCAATTTTTGTATTAATTAAAAAAAAGAATTGTGCTAAAGGGTGACCCAAAAAAGGTGACCTTATCCCCCCCCCCCCCCAACTGATCAAATCCTGCACCCCCACAAAACAAAACAAAAAATCCTGCGTACGCCCCTGCATGTGACACATTTCTACTTCTAGTAATCTAAGTAATCTTAACATGAGTATTTATTTAAAGGAGTAGTGCCAGTTTAAACGGGATTTAGTTATTCACATATTTCTACAGTAGATCAGGCATTTGGAAGAGTGCAGTACTTCAAATAATAGAAGCGACCCCCTCATAGCATCTCTTAAAGAGTATATATTATTAATACTAGTCTTTTAAGTTGTATGCTAAAATTGCTTTAAGACCAGCCTTAAACTCTGTTTTCATAACATTGACCAGGATGGACCTGGCTTTTTATTAATTCACAAACTCACTTCTTTTTGTAATAACGTGACAACGTCACCAGCAGCAGGAACAGCATTCTGTACCATTGATGCAGGATCACAATCAGCAGGGGTGTCAACGCTATCAGGGTTAGTAGCCAATCTTTAAATGTATCATTTCAAAGAGCAGGCTGACTTCTGGTAAACATAAACAGCGCACATGGCGGTTCGGAAGAATATCTTGGTAGAAGTAAGGATCGAGTGGTAGTATTAATATAAGTATTGGTAGTAGCAGAAGTTGGACGACAGGTAGTACTAGTAGTGGTATTGTCATAAATTTTCTTTTTAGTTTCTGAAAGCCTGACATCTAGAAAATCATTCCTAGACAAACAATTTTTCGCTAATTTTGGCTTGTGCCGCGACTTGACTGTTTATTAAAAGCCCGCTTATCGAGGTCAAATTCATTGCTCGTTCTCTTGCAAGTGCATTTTCTAATATATTTATGAAAAGATTTGTACAGTACAATTTCGAAGAGTTACAATTTATTTCTTCTCTGGCGGAGCGAATTAAAAAAAAAATCAGTGACTTTTTGCCTAAGCATAGATACTACAATTTTAATTCTTAAATTTCAGTCCATCGGATGAACAGAAAGTGACAGATGCTAATATCCTGAAACTAGCAAGGCTTCTACCACCTAATCTGTGGAGCCCTCTTTACGTTGCTCTTCGCATCGATTACAGCATCGCTAAAGGTATCAGAGAGAATTCTAGAGAGATGAATGAGCAGTACATAGACCTCCTTCAAATATGGAAATCTGCATCAACTCGGACTAGAAAGGATTTAAATGCGATCCTCATCCAGGCAGAAGCAGGAGGATTTGTAAACAAGTATTTGGATTCGGTGTAAAACCAGAAAGAGAGATTAAGAGAGAGTAAGAGAGAGAGAGGGAAAGAGAGAGAGAGATAGAGAACGGAGGGGGGGGGGGGCGAGGCAATGTGAAAACAAATATGATACATCCATGTCACATGTGACCTTGTTGTGTTATATAAGTCAGACAGATGCCGTCTAACACTACAGAATAAATGGATAGTTTTCAGCAGAAACATAATCGTTCGTCACAATGTTGTTAACGCTTGATAGTTATGCAAGTTTGGCTTTTTTTCCGTTTCCTTAATTGGGGGTTGTTTGTTTGTTTGTTTGTTTTTTAGAGGCGGATGTTTGTTGTAGAAAGCAAGTGCGTAATTGCCACTTCAGGGTGACTGTTCCATATACACGTACATAAATCTTTATGAATACAGTTCACTAAACACCAACATATGAATATAATATTTTTCAGATGTTTCCAATGGTCGGTTGAGATAGAAATGTGATGACAGATCTTAAATTATTCTTGTAAATTCTACCATGCCAATAAATTGTAGAGATTTATGTTTCTATTTCCATGACCAGCCCGCATTATGACAACTTCAACATGCAGATGCATACTCTACTATTGATTTCTTTGTGTGTGGTTTTTCCGTGTTTTCCCCCCTGAATTCATGTGATGTTTGATACAATTCTTAACGCAATGTAAATTCCGTTCATGTATATTCGTTCATAATGTTAGATGCTTGCATCTTTTGCTGATATTTTAGTTTTATACATGATATTCTGTGTAACATTCACTGCAGCTTATAACTTAGGATTCATCGATTTTTTTTCCCTTTTCCCTATCACACTATGGAGGCTAAATATCAACATGAAAACGCGAACTTGTAGGTGTTGTGTAAGCAACCATGTTTCTAAAAAAGTATATATTCTTTTTATGTTTACGTCTCGCGTAATACTTATCCCTAACGTGTTTTTATATTTGGTTTGAGCAGAATTTCAAGAATATAAAGATCTACCAGGAGCGGTATTCTGAAAGCTCACTTCCCCTTCCTTTTGAGTCCTCATGCGCCATTAAAACAATACCCACTCTCTCTTAGCCCATTTCATATGCGATGTAAAAAAGAATGATGTATACGCTCGTCAACTTAAACAAAGGAAAATGTAGTAGTACACTATAGCCTGTGAGACTCGGTTTCAGAGGGTCATATGATAATGTGAATTTGCTTGACTTGAAACACCCAAATATCTAAAAGTATAATTGACACCACTCCGTCATAACGAAATGAATAAGGAAATTATAATTTAATCAAACGTGTCATCCTTGCGATTGAACCACATTCACGTAACATGAAAATATAGTAATAGAGCGTAGTGTCGTTAAGATACGGAGGGCCGAAAAGACCTATTAGGTCTTTTATCTTTGTTAACTTAATCGGCTGCTAATACAGTTTTTCCAGAAAAGCAAATTATTTAAACTTCGCATTTAGCTACTTCGCACACACCACAACCGTGCACGAAGCATACACGAAAAATAACCTTTCAGAATATTGATTTACTAATTGAGAGCTAATATATGCATATGTTTATGTATAAATAATGTACTAACGTGTGTCCACATATAGAATAATTATATAGTCTAATTTCATATGCGATGACGCCAAATTCATGCGAGGCGCCATTTTGGGGTGAAATGGCACCGAAGTTTATTGAAGACTAGCGTCGCAGATTTTATGTAAGATATAGCACCGTTTTTTTTTATTTGAGATGTTGCCGATATTTCGTATGGATGAAGGATGGCCTAGGTTTCAAAACAAGGCGCCAATTTGATGAGAAATGGCATTAACTTCATGTGAGATGACGCCGACTATTATAGTAGCTTTGTGGCAAAGATTTGTTGTGTGGTAGTGCCCATTTCTATGTGAGATGACCGGGGTCGATTTTTGTCTAGGACACTAGTGGCGCAGACTTTTGTGCATGCAGCCTTTTCCATTTGATAATGGTTTATGGACCTCCAGTAATAAACTTTCAAGATGCAAAATATGGTAAGGATATGACTTTATATTGCATACATGAAACAAGTGTTGTATATTTTTTAAAATGGCATCTGGATGACATCACGAGGCAATTCCCGTGAAATATTAATTATAAATGTTTTATATCTGTTGAGCGTAACAGACAGTTTTACTATATTGCAAGTATATTTAGCAAATTGATTATGTTTGGTTTGTATCACTTAGAGAATACATGTCAAATTGGATTGTAATTGTGTGACAACGTCTCAAACGTTGACATATTCATGTGTTTATTATATATTTATTGAAACACATCTGTGTGTTTCTCCATGCAATATTTGTTTATATATGATTGTTATTGTCTTTGTAAGTCTAATGATATTATTTGTTTATGTTCATCTTGATCATACTATGCAATGCGATGAACCATGTATGAATATATAAATAAACGACTAAAGAGTTGAAAGAGTTCTGGCTCTGAGACAATAAACCAAATCTATCATTGAACCAGATTTGATGGTACTTGCAATATTCCTCTCATATATTGTGCGTACAAATAATTTGTAAACAAAATGATAACCAGAGGTTAACAAACGGAGCTTCACATGTGGGCTGAGGCAGTAAGTAAATAAGGAAAAAATACTTAGTAGTCCAGACCCGCCATACAACCATCACATTCAGCATCGATTCTGTTTACCAACGTTCTGTATTTTCCCCCGAACCATAGCTGGGTTCGTGTTCGGTAAAATGACATCCATGAACCTGATAAAAGAACCAAAAAAACAAGATTAAAGAAAGCCCGCCCCGTACGTCTTCATACGTCTCCGTGAATTGAACCGAAAGAAACATCTCAAAAGTAGTTTCGATAATAATTGAATACATGTACTCAAAAATGAAAAGTTGCAGCATAAATGTATAATGCGTTATTGTAATATGATTATCCGTCATTATATCTTCGTACAACATAATATTTGCTCAATGAAATGTGTTGAAACTTGAAAAGTCGATGATATTCCTTTAAAAACACCCTCGAATGAATTTTACCAATTTTGAAGGGATGAATCTGCTGCATTTAGCGAGAATCGTCAAAATGATGGAAACATTCAAATTTGCATGAGCAAGAAAGCTTACTTTGTAAAACAAAATACCTCTGTTATACATAATTACCCCCATCACAATATTCACACGCTGACTGTAACTTTTGTATTATATATATATATATATATATATATATGAGAACATTATGTCATGATATGTTAAGGACTACATATATTTTTTTCTTCGTAATCTGTTTTTTTTATATTTCGTTTCTACATGTTGTACACTAGTTTTTGTGCAACCATCACCTATGTAAATTATTCTTTTCAACGCATACATGTAAATACGTTTCTCGTTATGTGTTATCATTTTGATAGTAAATAATGCACAATTCAACTTTATTTTGCGACGTATTATCGGTGTTTCGTTGAAATAAAGTCATTTTATTGGAATTGAAAATTAATACCCGACACATAATTTGTCAAGAAACTTAACATGAACACTGTTTTTGTTTTGTTATGCTGCCCTCTTGTGGGCAATACTATGTGATTACTGCATGTTTGTATTGTTGGTTGAATTTCGCCGTTCGACCTGCATCTTGTTCGCGTTTACGCATGTCCCAATAAATGGTTAATAAAACTCTGAATTATTGTGACTAGGGGCCTTTTTCAAAAAGTCGTTGTGACAGTGGAAATGCGTACTCTGACATTTACTCATAATAATGGCCGTTTCGCTATATGTCAGCCATTCGGTTGGCAAATACTGTGTTTTGATTAAAGTGGAACCTTCTGGTCTTTCTCGGAAAAAAGTTACCACGGATTTCATTTTTCTTTTGTTTGTTTTATCTTGATAAAAAGCATAATCGTGATACAATTCATTATAATTATACAAAAATTCCCATACCTGTATCAGTGCCAAGGAAGAGGGTAGATGAGGGTGTAAAACTGAATATTAAAATATGAAATAAGATGAAAGATTTTCACGAAACCTGTGGCTTCCACCACCTTTTCGTTTACGTTACATCAGGGAGGTGAAAGAAAGGAGTCGAATCAAGACGCTTCCTTTGACCCCATGCTCCAAGCCACCGAAAAGTTATGCGCTAATCTGCAACTATGGACCAGGTGTGAGATAAAAGAGCGCATGACATATCAGGATTTAGAATTCCTACATCAGAAAATGGTATCCCAGCAACTGTTCGATGTCAATTTCAATGATTTCTCATCAATTGTTGAATGTGTAATGAGTAGAACAAGCGAACACAAACTTGTGTAATTACATCATTTTTTTTCCAATTGCATAAATACAACAAACACATGTTAGTAAACTTAAGGTTATCGAACATTTTAAATCATTAAAGCCCCACTTTCCTACTTGTAGCTACTTGCTCCCTCTATATAGAAAACTTCCCCAATCGGTGCCTGTTGGTCCCCCATTATCCTCTTTTTGTTATGTTAGTTGAGAGCTGAGTTTAATGAGATAGCCACCTGTCAGTGACCTCGCTGTGTGGTCTATTCCCTTTTGGCCCAGTAGTGGTGACGGTCTTTAAAACATGCACAAATTAGCGCATTATCCTAAAATATTGAGTTTTTGTCAGGATCTAATTTTTCTTTTACCAACTCTGGCACACAAATTATAGGAATAGCGGAGTACTAAATTTGAAAAATTGTTTGATGCACTATTCCCAATACAATCCCCATATAAAGTTTTTAATTTTGCCGGTAATTTAATATTTTGTAATAAATGTGATACTGGTGCCTGACCCTGCAAATTCCCCGTAGTGGAGGAGCGGCTCGGAGCATGGAACTTCAAAGCCAAGTGGAATGTTACGCATCCCATTGTTTAGCTTTAGAAATCACGAATGCGTTTGAATAAATTACAAGAGTTTCGACTCCTTTCTTTTACCTCCCTGGTTACATAATCAACTGACCGAGTGTACGGAAAGACCGGTTTACTAACATATTCAAATGCATGGATGTTTCTTTCCTGGGGACCTAGAGACGATTTATTCTAATAACCTGTTATTTAATGAGTGTACTACAATACTTGGAATCCAGTGTGCAAACATAACTTGATGCTATGTTGGGCAAGTCTCGGGCAAGCTTTCGAGTTGTCAAAACAACCTTTGTTTATAAAGTACGCATTACATTTGCAATTAATTCAAAT
The DNA here is from genome assembly GCA_035222895.1 of Strongylocentrotus droebachiensis. Classification (NCBI taxonomy): domain Eukaryota; kingdom Metazoa; phylum Echinodermata; class Echinoidea; order Camarodonta; family Strongylocentrotidae; genus Strongylocentrotus; species Strongylocentrotus droebachiensis. The sequence continues at coordinate 195,999 of JAVYIG010000241.1, read as the reverse complement.
GGATTTTTTTCTGTTGATAACTTTAGTCGTAAATTTCGTGGAGTTGGATTCTTTAGACTTGCATACAATTGTAACAATGTGGTTAGGTATGTGTTTGCTTGACAAAACAAGATGTTCCATCATTGGCTACTCTGTGAATCGTTCACTGAAACTGAGTATGCAGTATGATGTGTTTACGTTTTGCTTTTTTTATAAAATGTGTTCCGTTAAAGATAGATCGAAAGAGCGCCCTCATTGACATATCATTTGCCCGACACTCTTTCACTGTATTTCTTTGTTTTCTTGCTGTCTATCTATCTATCTCTCTCTCTGTCTCCGTTCCCTTATTCCCTCTCTGTCTCTCTATTTCATTCTCTTCGCCTCTCTTTGCACACTATTTTAATTTGCACCCCTCACTCTCCTTCTTTATCCTTTTATTCCCTCTCACTCCCCTTCTCTCACTCTCCCGTTAATTCAACACATTTCTTGACGATGGTTTTATTACTGACAGTTTGCATGAACCATGTCCAAGGTCGCAAACGCGGTCATTACTAGAAATAACTAGAAATATCAGAAAGCAAACCCATGAATGTGAGAGGGTTCAAACATAATACCACCGATCTCTACAAAATATTCGAACGTTTCAATAGTTTATGTCTGCCATTCCCGTCTAAAAAAAACAAAGAAATATTTGATATAATAAGGATAATAATGACACAATAATAAATAAATCAAATAATGGCCCAACAATGGTCACTCGCGTCTTTACGAAGCTTTGTGTTATAAGATACAGCAATTTGAAGCTTGTTAGACTTGACGTCATCATTGAAGGACAAAAAGACGCCTTGGTTTCCCCGCGTCATATCAGAACAAGGAAGTCTTCTTCTCCTCGAGTCAGTACACAAGCCCGGTCCTGTGGAGTCAGTACACAAGCCTGGTCCTGTGGAGTCAGTACACAAGCCCGGTCCTGTGGAGTCAGTACAAAAGCCCGGTCCAGTGGAGTCAGTACACAAGCCCGGTCCTGTGGAGTCAGTACACAAGCCCGGTCCGGTGGAGTCAGTACACAAGCCCGGTCCTGTGGAGTCAGTACACAAGCCCGGTCCTGTGGAGTCAGTACACAAGACCGGTCCAGTGGAGTCAGTACACAAGCCCGGTCCTGTGGAGTCAGTACACAAGCCCGGTCCCGTGGAGTCAGTACACAAGCCCGGTCCTGTGGAGTCAGTACAAAAGCCCGGTCCAGTGGAGTCAGTACACAAGCCCGGTCCTGTGGAGTCAGTACACAAGCCCGGTCCGGTGGAGTCAGTACACAAGCCCGGTCCTGTGGAGTCAGTACACAAGCCCGGTCCTGTGGAGTCAGTACACAAGACCGGTCCAGTGGAGTCAGTACACAAGCCCGGTCCTGTGGAGTCAGTACACAAGCCCGGTCCCGTGGAGTCAGTACACAAGCCCGGTCCTGTGGAGTCAGTACACAAGCCCGGTCCTGTGGAGTCAGTACACAAGCCTGGTCCTGCGGAGTCAGTACACAAGCCCGTTCCTGTGGAGTCAGTACTAGTCTGGTCCTGTGGAGTCAGTACACAAGCCCGGTCCTGTGGAGTCAGTATACAAGCCTGGTCCTGTGGAGTCAGTACACAAGCCCGGTCCTGTGGAGTCAGTACACAAGCCCGGTCCTGTGGAGTCAGTACACAAGCCCGGTCCCGTGGAGTCAGTACACAAGCCCGGTCCTGTGGAGTCAGTACACAAGCCCGGTCCCGTGGAGTCAGTACACAAGCCAGGTCCTGCGGAGTCAGTATACAAGCCCGTTCCTGTGGAGTCAGTACTAGTCTGGTCCTGTGGAGTCAGTACACAAGCCTGGTCATGTGGAGTCAGTACACAAGCCTGGTCATGTGGAGTCAGTACACAAGCCCGGTCCTGTGGAGTCAGTACACAAGCCTGGTCCTGTGGAGGACGCATGATTTAGTGGTATCATTCTGTATCCATATTACCAGAAACCCATTTGATTTGCAAGAGGGACAATAAATTTTCCTAGTGACAAAATAAAAAAATCAGGTTTAACATTGGCATTCGGGAGATTAGAACCGTATATTGCATGGGATGAATACTGAACTAAGTTATCATTCACGCATGCTTAATTTTAGACAGTAAAGCTTTTAAAAATTTCAACTGTAGTTTCTCAATGTAGAGAAAGAAGGCTTTGGTAGAAGCTTGAGCATCAATTTCCAAAACCGCTAACTCTACAACTGTGACTGCTGTATTTAAGTAAACAGAGTTGGGTAAAATTGTGGACAGCTTAGGTAGAAAGGGGACATGTATGCTTCTTGGGTACATTTAAATCTTTATAAATATCATATTTCTTGACTTAATGATAATAGACATAATAATACACAAGTCATCTACCAATGTATATGACATCAACTGAAGTCTGAGGACACTCAGTATATTCATGAAGTTGTAAAACACATTTCTTCTACATTTTTTGTCATGCATGTTCTGAAACAAGATAACTGTGCTTCAAACGTTATGTTACTCATTGGTATATATTATCATAACATGCAATCGTACTTGGCGTAAAAAGTGTTACGCTGCAATGTAGAATAGAGCAAAATATCATTTTATTGAAAGTGTTTCCAATGCAAATATTCGAATATTTAGATATATGTATATCTTAATTACATGCATGTATACAAATGTATATATTTTCTATATTTACCACTATGGCTGTTTTCCATCTGTACAATTATATACTGTGTTGTTCCATAATTATTGTAAATAATGTTAAACGCTTTGTTTGTGTTTTCTTGTAAATTATGTCAATCAAACATTGAAATCGTTTTGTAATATAAAGATAGATGTATCTGATTTGAAATTTTGTAAATATTGCAAGAAAATACGTCACCTTGGCGTAAGGGAGAAAACGAAGAATATTGCAACAAACAATTAACTTTGATGGAAATTATAAGCACTTGCAAAAGGTGTGTCCAAACCGTATTCATAAATAATTACAGGGAGCCTAGTGCCCTTTGATTTTATGTTTAAATCATGTACTTATTGTAAAGTTAACATTGTCTCTGAACTTATTAATTCATGCTGGGAAAATTTGTTTGGACTCGATTAGATGAACAAATTAGATTAAGTTCAGCTTCTTTCAGATTTAAAAAGCTTTGTTGTAGTTATTTATTAAATAATTTATCGAATGTTGTGGTTACTTAGGACTAGTACAATAGACTGTATCAGTGCCTGTAAAATATTGTACGTATATGCTTCTTTGTGTAATTTAGTTGCTGTTACTGATTAATTGGCTCTGTATTTACTTGGTATTTGTTATATTGTCTAGAGTCATTTTTCGCAAGAATCTGTTTTTCTACTGGTCCTTTCCATAATCCATAGAGTATTTTGTATAAATGTTTGGATGTTCTTCATGGTTGTGGTCAAATGCAATATCTTGAATCTTGAATGACCGTCATCGAACATTCAGAAGCCACATATTCTATCTTGGTATTTCTTAATTTGAATATCGCATTGATTATTTGTGTTCATTTTAGGGGTTCAATCCCTATTGGATTCTGTAAATATAACCAATACCTTATACCAACCAAAACACTTGTAACGTTTTGTAATATTTTACTCGTGTATAGCGCATATCGTGTATACTTGAAATTAATACGCTTGCAATGTTATCATGCCATTTTCTATTTGCCATATTTCGTTTCTCACTGACGATGCATCGATCAAGCAGATTCATGACTTTACAATTTTGTTTAAATTCATCAAGATGCATTGCAACATTCAGAAGGATATCCTGTATTGTATATACATTAAAATTATTCTTCCATTTGTATATACTACAGGAAGCTGCAGTATCATTGTGAAGTTGTAAAGTTGTATTGTCATGAGGTAACATATTACAAAGACTAACATGTATAAATTTGTTAATATTGTTCAAATCAAACCATCACTTTGTCTATATATTTCATGAAGATGTCTAAGCATTCCTATATACTGTCTATTTTTTTCTTCTTTTGATATAACTGGCCTATGTTTAGTAGCTTCTCTCCACGTATCTCGTTCTATAAGTGTTTTCTAGTGCTCTAGTAATTCTACATTTCGGTGAAATGACGCTCCTTTTTGTCGAAAGTTGCAAAAAAAGATGTCCACAGTTTTTAAAACAATAAGGTTGTGAGAGATGAAATAACATGTATGCATGTTTCGAGATTCTTTGGATATATTATTCTATATCTTTACCGGCCTACTGCGTAAGGACTGCATGTAAACTGTTGCTTTCACTGGTTGAAGACAAAATGTAAAAGATGGGGTTATTCAGAGGTGCCTTTTAAGTCTATTATCATTCAGAGTGGCACAGAAAGAAAGAAACACATGAGATCTCCAGTTTTCAACCATATAGTTGACACAGAGTCATTTGTTTGTAGAGTAGAAACGTCGTGTTTTGATAAATTGACAACAGGATCATACATATTGGGCTATGATAATGTAGTAGTTATGCTTTCTTCCAATAGTATTACAATTACGTAGCACAGACTATCATATTAAACAAGATTGCGAAAACGTCCAAACTTTCTCGATTGTCGAACCTTTATTTGGATAATTCAAAATATAACACGATATATTAACAAAAAAAAACCTCTAGGTAAATATTGCTAAGTGACCTTTTACAATAATGTTTATAATTCACATGTATGTTTGCAACTTGGTTTAAATATACTGATGTAAATGCAAATAAGTACGTAGCTGTGATTACAATATTGAAAATGTGAAATGTCAGGTATCAAAATGGCTAATTTCATTTTCGCGAAAAAATAAGATATACTTCGTGACATTTGTTTCATTCACAAAGGAAACACTTTAGGAAATAGTGACCGATTTATGAGAAGTAAATATCAAGTATTAGATCTGTGGTACATTAGTAGTATATGGGAAGGTTGACAGAGAAACTAAGATATTAAATAAATGTTGGTAATATTTGTCATATATATTACATAGTCCACTATACTAAAACGATCTGTTATTTGTATCAGTACGTATGACATGTGGTTTAGATGCGTGAGTGTTTGCGTGTGAGTAAAGGGTGATGTGAGTGTGTGTGTGTGTGTGTGTGTGTGTTTTTTTTTTGGGGGGAGGGGGGGGGGGTATAAGGTGAGGGTGACATTTTGTATTTCTTGTAAGAAGAAAACATAAAGATACAAACAATTCTTGGTGGTATAGTGTGCGAAAATTGCAGTTTTCCACCAGCTCGCTTTATTTATTCAATAATTGTATTAACTTTTTAAACTTAAAAATAACCCAACACATTTTGTCAACGTCCTCTGCCTAATCCAGGCGAATACTTTGAGAAACAAATATACACTATATTAATTATGAACAGGTTTAGAGAAATAAAGAGTAGAACAGCTTTCGTAACCCCCGTGGAAATAAATAAAATGCTACAAAAATGAGAGAATAGAACGCCATCTCGCGTATGTGGCATGTCATTGTTCAAAGTTCACCCTGCCGTCAACAAAATTTGGTATCAATGAGCGAATGTTGAAAATTAGTCAATCCGTCGGTCAATTGAATTTGGCGTTGCAGGAATCACTACCCTGTCTCCTTGGCCAAGTGGTTAAGGCAATGGACTTCTAAACCAGGTACCCAGGTTCGATTCCATCAGAGACAATATGTCAACCTATGAAAACAAATCTTGAAATGAAGCACAGCAATGGGGAATTTTTATTTAAAGCGAGACTGCACTACTTGTAGCTACTTGCGCCCTCTATATAGCAAATATAGCTATATGTTAATTGAGAGCTGATTTGATGAGATAACCACCTGTCAGTGACCACGCAGGGAGGTCTAATCGCTTCTGGCCTAAAGAGTGCAGACAGGCTTAAGCTACGCAACCACTATTCTCTCATTTCCTTTTGCATTTCGACATGTAAATATATATACATATGTATACGCAGCATTTATAGAAATAACCAACTCTGAAAATCATCAAATTAACAAAATAGGGCTAGAAGTCTGGAAGGCTACTTATGAATGATTCTTCTCACGTATAAATGGCGTGGCACCCACACGTACCCCTACACACCCCCCCCCTCTTCCGACTGGATGTCTCGAAAGGTTGCGTTGAGTGTGTTCTGTTCAATTAAGGTATAGACCAGTTTTGGAAACACCCCCTCTCAAAAAAAGAAATGGAAGCTCTTATTACCAATAATGTGAAAGAATATGTTTTGGCTAATGCATGATGATACCAATTTTGCCGGGAAACCGCCTACTAATTGATGTATTTTGTAAATTATTATATATATCCGGACTGGATAGATATCGCGTAGTCCCATATACATCTTTCTGTGTATAGTGCTTGTAACTTTACCAAGGCAGGGCCAAATTTCTTATCATTTTGATGATTCCAGGACCTTGCAGTACACATCATGATCAATACTTATATGCTATAGATGATCAACCTTTTCTGATTGATTCCACAACGTTTCTTTGACAATGCAATCGCATGACCAGAACTGGTCTATACCAGTAATGGGGAGGGGGATACCATTAACATAATCTTCTGGGTTGTCTCGGATGGGTGACACCACAGCTATAATAGGGACTTTTAGATTTGCTTGGACTGATACGTGTGACGTCCATTCAAGGCAGTGCATTAAAAGGACTTCGATCGTAGCAATCCACGTTGTTGTTCGGCAAATCTAAAAGTCCCTATCACCTTTTCGAGACAACCGGAGGGTGGGGATGGGGTATAGGGGTATCTGCCTGTTATCGATTGTCTAATTCAACGTGAAACCCCTTCGCCGTAAGGAGTACATGTCTTTATCCAACGGTTGCCAGGTTCTCAAGGAAACACTGGCCCAATCTCAAAGAAAAAGGTCAATCAAAAATCACTTTAAAACTGTAAGCGGGTGTGTTACATTCAAAATCACAATGAAAATCCCCCCCCCCCAAAAAAAAAAAAAAAAATCACACGTATTGGTAACCTTTCATCGTTGTTGAAAATTGGTTGAGAACACAGACTTATAAAATTATTACCTATGCCTTGGTCACTGTCCAACATTAGGGACTTTTAGATGTGCACGTCGACATAGTGGACTGCTACGTGTGACGTACTTTTAAGGCACTGGCAGTGCATTGATTAAAAGGACGTCATGGTGCCTTTAAAGGACGTCACACGTAGCAGTCCACTATAAAGTCGACGTGCAAATCTAAAAGTCCCTATTAATGTCACTTAATGATTGCACTGGCTCTACTCCGTTCAGTCTTTCAAATTTGAGAGACAGGAATATTATCTTTACCGTACCATTAAGCCAGACATTTTAAAATGTCTTTTACAAGTGTAGCTTTTTATCTCTCAAACGTTCTTATAAAAGGTATCTTTGCCTTTTGATCATTTTTTGTTGTTGCTTTGTTTGTTTTTATTTCCGAAATCCATTTATACATACAAGTTTTTAAAAACATACATATAAAACACGTTTCAAATGATAGGAAAGTAATTACATGTGTAGACAAACGATTGGTTAGCCTATTTCAGGACCATTTTCACAATTGTCCTGTTCTTCCGTTAAGTCCCAAAGCATAACATCATATTAAAGGGATTGGGTAACTTTGTCTCAGATTCTGAAACAAAATCCTGGATTTAGCTCATGCTGCAATGATAATCATAAACCTTTAGGTTAGTCAGGAACCCGTTGAATTTTACAAGTCGATCGCCTGTCTGATTATCAAGATAGTTATGAATGGAAATCGAAATCAAATTTTTGCGTTTTCCTTCCGTCTTTCCTCACACTACAGTCTATTTAGGAACACGATTATGGTACAAACGGTCACTCAGATTTTTATTTTTTTGAGGCACTTCATGATTATTTTTTTAGGGCTTCAATATTAACCATATCAATACACTGATAACACGTAGGGTCATGCATCCTGGATTGAACATTGTTAAACGCTGGCTTTAATTAACATACAATATCAATTTTCAATCAAAGTAATCTATCAATACACTACCCCCCGTATTGATTACACCTCACCCCCCCCCCCCTCCCACCACCATCTCCATCATGCAAACCCCTCCTGCTGCCCCCTCCCAAGTCATCCAGGGAATATTACAAAGAACAATACACAGCATACAGTAAATCAGGTAAAACCATCCGGTGCTTGATCCGCCCCTCTGTACATTTCTATCGAAATGATATAGTTCAATACTTTATTTAGCTAGTTGTACGTTAACGAACCACTGAGCCTCTTTTACTTCATAAATTCCAATTTGGGCGCGAAACTAATTAACAAAGAGAAATTATTCATAGATGCACACACGCACAATGGTACGCCCTCCAGTATTTGAAAGGACGCCAAAAAAACAGGCGCCACATAATCAAAAGGGGAATCTTAATAGAATTTAACTCTAAGAATACCAGGCAGAATAATGTATGGGGATGTACGTGCACGGTGAGTACAGATTTGGTTTACCGGCACAGAGTGTGGGTTATCGTGACAAGATTGTGCATGAAATCATATCAAAATATTCAAAATGACTCTATTGATCTACAATGGACTTGAAAGGTGTTTTACTTTCTTTCCAAACAATGTAGATATTTTCCTTTTATGATAAAATCAAAGATAATAAAGTTCAGTAACCATTCACTGAGATGCAAAATACGTCATGTAATCGGGAAATAATCAAGTCCAGAAGGCTGTAAGCTGCTATCCTTGGTATAATTATTGAACAGAGTCAGGTTGGATAAAAAGCCAGAAATGGTATCCTCATCGTTACACAGCCAGACATTCTACTATCTTATTTAATACACGTTCGGCTTTTTATCTCTCAAATATTCTTATTTCTAATCGTTTTTATTCCCTTGATTGAGCATATAGAATGTAAAACCATCCGGTGTTTGATTCATCCCTCTCTACATTTCATTCCACTTATAACGACATTTTTTTTCTTCTCGAAATAATAGAGTCGATACTTTGTTTGGCTAGTTGTAGAGCGATAAGCCATGAAGTCTCGTTTGCTCCGTGAACTCTATTTTGTCATGAACTGAATAACAAACAGGTTGAAAGTCATGGAGTGTACACATACACAATGGTATCTACCTTATAATTGAAGCGGTGCCAAGAACAGGGAATCAAAAAGGGAAATCCCCTCGAAAATTAACTCTAAGAATACCAGGCAAGATAAAGGTATTGGGTTTACGTGCATGGTCTGTATAGAAGAGCTTTAATGGCACAGTGTGGGTTAACATTACGGAATTGTGCGTGGAATTACATCCAATCAAGCGAAAATACTCTATTGATCTTGAGTAGACTTGAAATATATTATCATTATATTTTCACGTTAGAAATTTATCGTCCAATCTCAAAGCATAAAGGGTCAATGCAAAAATCGCTGTAAAACTGAAAGCCGATGTGTTACATTCAAGATCACAATAAAACATATCTCCTCCACTCGGCTCTCTCTATCTCTATCTCTCTCTCTCTCTCTCTCTCGCACACACACACACACACACACACACACGAACACGCTTACACACATACGTATGGGTAGCCTTTCATTGTTGTTAAAAATTATATGAGAACACAGACCTATAATCTGACCACCTTTACCTTGGTCACTGTCAAACCGCGTTTATGTATATTCATAGTTATACTAGCTCTAACCTGTTCCATTTACGATGTTGTTGAGCGGGTTAACGTTCGCTAACGAGCCAAACATTGTGGCCCGAATTCTCAAAGGAGGTTTGTCGACAAACCTTGGTTTTCGTGCGTCATATGACGCGTAACGACGCGTTTTTACAAACCAGGTTTGTAAAAAAAACGCGTCAAAACGCGTCATATGACGTACATAAACCTCGGTTTGTCGTCAAACCTCCTTTGTGAATTCGAGCCTGTATCTTTACCGTACCATAGCCAGCCATTGTAAAATCTCTTTTACAAGAGCTGTTTTTTATCGCTCAATTTTTCTTATTCATAATGGTATTTATGCCCTCGGTTGAGCTTATAGAATTTAAAATCCAGTGTTTGATTCATCCCTCTCTTCATTTTAGTCCACTTTAATATAACGAAATTTTTGATCTCTTGAAACGATAGAGTTCAATACTTTGTTCGGCTAGTTGTGCAGAGATAAGCCACATGGAGTCTCTTTTACTTTGTGAATTCTATTTGTCACAAACTAAATAACAAAGAGGATATTATGGATGGAGTGCACACATGCACAATGGTATGCCCCTCGGTCTTTGAAGCGATGCCACAAACAGCAATAGTTTTTAGTGTGGTTAGAAGTGTCCATGAATTGTCAAAATGCTCTGTATTGTATGAATGACAACATTAATTTAAGCGAGGCAATGCCTTGATAACTTCAATGTCAGCTTATATGAAATTATGGTAACTTATTTGAATTTTTCTGCTCCATAGCTGCAAGAAGCCTGCAATGGGTGCAGACGTCAAAGTATATTGATACGAAAGCACATATTCAGTAAAAGAAATTATATATTTCTTTTAAAGTCTCCCAATCGTCGTATAAAAATATACAATGGCACATTAAAGGTGTTTTACAGGTCAGGCTATTCCATGATCCATGTAAACAAGAGATGCGTTGATGAGTGTTGATTTTGCTTGGGATCTTCCCACTAAAAACAAAGTCCCAAACCTTTTTTTCCCTTTCCGTCCGAGGGGAAAGAGGAGGGGGCGTTTTAATTCCTTCTTGTCCCACCATCGTCGTCGTAGTTATCACAATAGGGACTTTTAGATTTGCGTGGACTGATACGTGTGACGTCCATTCAAGGCAGTGCATTGAAAGGACGTCGACCGTAGCAATCCCCATTGTCTTCGTGCGAATCTAAAAGTCCCTAATATCAGTCCTATATCAGTCGGACATTTGTCCCAAGCTTCACCGCATCACCATTACCAACCGTACTTAGTGCCATAATCAGCGTTAATATTTGCCTTGTTCGAGAGTAATTCAATTATTAAAGGTTGGGAATCAGCGTCCTCCACGCATAGTAAGTAATTTAATTATTTTGTATTGAGATACGTAATTAGGCGGCAAATTAACGCTTCTTTACTACGAATTGTGTCATGAAACATGTAAGACGTGGACTGTTTCTCCTTCATTGGGCTTGACGATATCCCTTCTTGAAAAATGTTCTTCGTAGTTTCATGTGAATGTATGTCTCCTTGAAAGAGACGAACAGAACAAAACTTTCCAGGGCAGGGGGTTGTTAACAAAATGCACTCGCTTTATATTTATCGAAATGTTGACGATTGCCAAGGAATAGACAAATAAAAGAGAAGGAAAGAGCCAGGCTGACAGTGGAATAGGAATTACAGATATTTGAATTACGATTTAGTTCACTGCACAGGACTTTGGAACTTGTTGAAAACGATATGAATAACAACTGCATATTGCGAGACCCCCCCCCCCCAGTCGGGGTATATTATGCTTGTAGCATGAATAATGCAACGGGACTATCTGCTACAAAAGTAGAATACGAGCGTTAAAAGTGAAGAAGATCATTACAAGGAACTATGCTAGATTAGGATGTCTGGTAAACTGGTGCTTCCTCAAGTATGAAGATCATAATTCAACGGTTTCACGAGGACGGATTAAGGGGTAACATCAAGAGCGTCACAAATCTGCTAAAAAGGGGTTATAACATAATAAACCGGACATACAAAGATGAAAACAAACGTTTACATAATGCAGTGAAGAAAGACCAAATAATCGTCATTGAGTATCCCATAACTCAAGGTGATGAGATAGAGAAGGGAGATAATGACGGTAGGACTGCATTAGCCAGTGCTGCTAAGAATGGTCATCTTGATGTCACCAAATATCTGATCAGTCAAGGAGCAGAAGTGAACAAGGGAAACAGTAACGGTTGGACTGCATTACACAGTGCTGCTAAGAATGGTCATCTTGATATCACCCAATATCTGATCAGTCAAGGAGCTGGGGTGAACCAGGGAGATAAAGACGGTAGGACTGCATTACACAGTGCTGCTCTTAATGGTCATATTGATACTACCCAATATCTGATCAGTCGAGGAGCTGAGGTGAATGAAGGAGATAAAGACGGTCAGACTGCGTTACACAGGGCTGCTCAGAATGGTCATCTTGATATCACCAAATATCTGATCAGTCAAGGAGCTGAGGTGAACAAGGGAGATAAAGACGGTAGGGCTGCATTACATAGGGCTGCTCAGAATGGTCATCTTGATATCATCCAATATCTGATCAGTCAAGTAGCTGAGGTGAATGAAGGAGATAAAGACGGTCAGACTGCGTTACACAGGGCTGCTCAGAATGGTCATCTTGATATCACCAAATATCTGATCAGTCACGGAGCTGAGGTGAACAAGGGAGATAAAGACGGTAGGACTGCATTACATAGGGCTGCTCAGAATGGTCATCTTGATATCATCCAATATCTGATCAGTCAAGTAGCTGAGGTGAATGAAGGAGATAAAGACGGTCAGACTGCGTTACACAGGGCTGCTTTAAATGGTCATCTTGATATCACCAAATATCTGATCAGTCAAGGAGCTGAGGTGAACAAGGGAAAGGATGACGGTGTGACTGCATTACACATGGCTGCTCAGAATGGTCATCTTGATATCACCCAATATCTGATCAGTCAAGGAGCTGAGGTGAACAAGGGAAAGGGTGACGGTTGGACTGCATTACACATTGCTGCTCAGAATGGTCATCTTGATATCACCCAATATCTGGTCAGTCAAGGAGCTGAGGTGAACAAGAGAAAGGATGACGGTTGGACTGCATTACACATTGCTGCTCTAAATGGTCATCTTGAGATCACCCAATATCTGATCAGTCAAGGAGCTGTGGTGAATCAGGGAGACAATGACGGTGTGACTGCATTACACAGTGCTGCTCAGAATGGTCATCTTGATATCACCAAATGTCTGATTAGTCAAGGGGCTGATGAGCACCAGGGAGACAATGACGGTGTGACTGCATTACACAGGGCTGCTCACAATGGTCATCTTGATGTTACCCAATATCTGATCAGTCAAGGAGCTGAGGTGAACAAGGGAAAGGGTGACGGTTGGACTGCATTACACAGTGCTGCTCTAAATGGTCATCTTGATATCACCCAATATCTGATCAGTCAAGGAGCTGTGGTGAACCAGGGAGACAATGACGGTGTGACTGCAATACACAGTGCTGCTCAGAATGGTCATCTTGATATCACCAAATGTCTGATCAGTCATGGGGCTGATGAGCACCAGGGAGACAATGACGGTGTGACTGCATTACACAGGGCTGCTCACAATGGTCATCTTGATATCATCCAATATCTGGTCAGTCGAGGAGCTGAGGTGAACAAGGGAAAAGGTGACGGTTGGACTGCATTACACGTGGCTGCTCAGAATGGTCATCTGGATATCACCAAATATCTGATCCGTCAAGGAGCTGAGGTAAACCAGGGAGATAAAGACGGTATGACTGCATTACAAAGGGCTGCTCAGAATGGTCATCTTGATGTTACCCAATATCTGATCAGTCAAGGAGCTGAGGTGAACAAGGGAATACATGACGGCTGGACTGCATTACACAGTGCTGCTCAGAATGGTCATCTTGATACCACCCAATATCTGATCAGTCGAGGAGCTGAGGTAAACCAGGGAAAACATGACGGCTGGACTGCATTACACAGTGCTGCTCTGAATGGTCATCTAGATACCACCCAATATCTGATCAGTCAAGGAGCTGATGTGAACAAGGGAAAGGATGACGGTTGGACTGCATTACATAGCGCTGCTCAGAATGGTCATCTTGATGTCACCCAATATCTGATCAGTCGAGGAGCTGAGGTAAACAAGGGAAAGGGTGACGGTTGGACTGCATTACACAGTGCTACTCAAAATGGTCATATTGATGTTACTCAATATCTGATTAGTCAAGGAGCTGAGGTGAACAAGGGAAAGGATGACGGTTGGACTGCATTACACAGTGCTGCTCAGAATGGTCATCAGGAGGTTACTAAATATCTTATCATTCAAGGAGCTGAGGTGAATCAGGGAGATAATGACGGTGTGACTGCATTACACAGGACTGTTCTTAATGGTCATCTTGATATCACCCAATATCTTGTCAGTCAAGGAGCTGAGGTAAATCAGGGAGATAATGCAGGTATGACTGCATTACCCAGGGCTGCTCAGAGTGGTCATCTTGATGTTACCCAATATCTGATCAGTCAAGGAGCTGAGGTGAACAAGGGAAAGGGTGACGGTTGGACTGCATTACACAGTGCTGCTCTAAATGGTCATCTTGATATCACCCAACATCTGATCAGTCAAGGAGCTGTGGTGAACCAGGGAGACAATGACGGTGTGACTGCATTACACAGTGCTGCGCAGAATGGTCATCTTGATATCACCAAATGTCTGATCAGTCATGGGGCTGATGAGCACCAGGGAGACAATGACGGTGTGACTGCATTACACAGAGCTGCTCACAATGGTCATCTTGATATCATCCAATATCTGGTCAGTCGAGGAGCTGAGGTGAACAAGGGAAAAGGTGACGGTTTGCCTGCATTACACGTGGCTGCTCAGAATGGTCATCTGGATATCACCAAATATCTGATCCGTCAAGGAGCTAAGGTAAACCAGGGAGATAAAGACGGTAGGACTGCATTACAAAGGGCTGCTCAGAATGGTCATCTTGATGTTACCCAATATCTGATCAGTCAAGGAGCTGAGGTGAACAAGGGAATACATGACGGCTGGACTGCATTACACAGTGCTGCTCAGAATGGTCATCTTGATACCACCCAATATCTGATCAGTCGAGGAGCTGAGGTAAACCAGGGAAAACATGACGGCTGGACTGCATTACACAGTGCTGCTCTGAATGGTCATCTAGATACCACCCAATATCTGATCAGTCAAGGAGCTGATGTAAACAAGGGAAAGGATGACGGTTGGACTGCATTACACAGCGCTGCTCAGAATGGTCATCTTGATGTCACCCAATATCTGATCAGTCGAGGAGCTGAGGTAAACAAGGGAAAGGATGACGGTTGGACTGCATTACACAGTGCTACTCAAAATGGTCATATTGATGTTACCCAATATCTGATCAGTCAAGGAGCTGAGGTGAACAAGGGAAAGGATGACGGTTGGACTGCATTACACAGTGCTGCTCAGAATGGTCATCAGGAGGTTACTAAATATCTTATCAGTCAAGGAGCTGAGGTGAATCAGGGAGATAATGACGGTGTGACTGCATTACACAGTGCTGCTCAGAATGGTCATCTTGATACCACCCAATATCTGATCAGTCGAGGAGCTGAGGTAAACCAGGGAAAACATGACGGCTGGACTGCATTACACAGTGCTGCTCTGAATGGTCATCTAGATACCACCCAATATCTGATCAGTCAAGGAGCTGATGTGAACAAGGGAAAGGATGACGGTTGGACTGCATTACACAGCGCTGCTCAGAATTCTCATCTTGATGTCACCCAATATCTGATCAGTCGAGGAGCTGAGGTAAACAAGGGAAAGGATGACGGTTGGACTGCATTACACAGTGCTACTCAAAATGGTCATATTGATGTTACCCAATATCTGATCAGTCAAGGAGCTGAGGTGAACAAGGGAAAGGATGACGGTTGGACTGCATTACACAGTGCTGCTCAGAATGGTCATCAGGAGGTTACTAAATATCTTATCAGTCAAGGAGCTGAGGTGAATCAGGGAGATAATGACGGTGTGACTGCATTACACAGTGCTGCTCAGAATGGTCATCTTGATACCACCCAATATCTGATCAGTCGAGGAGCTGAGGTAAACCAGGGAAAACATGACGGCTGGACTGCATTACACAGTGCTGCTCTGAATGGTCATCTAGATACCACCCAATATCTGATCAGTCAAGGAGCTGATGTGAACAAGGGAAAGGATGACGGTTGGACTGCATTACACAGCGCTGCTCAGAATTCTCATCTTGATGTCACCCAATATCTGATCAGTCGAGGAGCTGAGGTAAACAAGGGAAAGGATGACGGTTGGACTGCATTACACAGTGCTACTCAAAATGGTCATATTGATGTTACCCAATATCTGATCAGTCAAGGAGCTGAGGTGAACAAGGGAAAGGATGACGGTTGGACTGCATTACACAGTGCTGCTCAGAATGGTCATCAGGAGGTTACTAAATATCTTATCAGTCAAGGAGCTGAGGTGAATCAGGGAGATAATGACGGTGTGACTGCATTACACAGGACTGTTCTTAATGGTCATCTTGATATCACCCAATATCTTGTCAGTCAAGGAGCTGAGGTGAATCAGGGAGATAATGTAGGTATGACTGCATTACCCAGGGCTGCTCAGAGTGGTCATCTTGATGTTACCCAATATCTGAACAGTCAAGGAGCTGAGGTGAATCAGGGAGATAATGTAGGTGTCACTGCATTACACAGGGCTGCTCAGAATGGTCATATTGATACCACCCAATATCTGAACAGTCGAGGAGCTGACGTGAACCAGGGAGATAATGATGGTATGACTCCTCTACACCATGCTGTTCAGAATGGGAACCTTTATGTCGTTAAAGTCCTTCTGGAAGGAGGAGCACTTTCTGACACGGGAGACTTTAATGGGCAAACACCTTTACAATTTTCGTCATTCCTCGGGCACCAAAGGATCGCTGAACTATTCATCCACCGTTCCCAGGTAAAAATAATTTAAAAATGCTTCATGTCGAATTAATCTATCTTGATGTACTCAATACATGTATGTAAACTAACAAATACTGAAATTCATCTCAGTAAATATTAGGCATAGGCTACCTATCATCTTTTTTTAATTACTTGGCCAACTCAATTTTGTATCACCAATAAAAACCATACGTACTTAAAACATCAGTTAGACTTCAATGCTGTTTTTACGTACTTTATAGACGAGTTACAAAGTTTAAGTTTTCATGCTGCGTATTTTCTTCTTCCAGCTCGCCCAAAATGATTTAACTGATATCCACCTTGCCATACAACACGGTCACACGTCCATCATTGAGAAGTTAGTTTCTGAGGGAGCTGATATCAATGTCCTGTCAACTGACGGCCAGACGTGTGTGCATGAAGCCATTAAACTCTGCTATAAGAGAGTGAACATTGTGCAAAATACTGACACTCTAAGAAAGGTGAGTCATACCCAAAGAACTGAAATAATTGGTAGAACGCTCTGGGGATACGCTCGAGTGCACATGTCGCCATATTGTTTAGTCCTCTGTCTTTTCAGCTAGCAATTCCCAGTTGACCACGCGCATATTGACACAGTTCAATTCTATTACGACCTTCTCTGTATGCCATCATCTTAGATTCACTTTCAATTTTGAAGTCGGCTGTCAAGTTTCAATTAATGGCGTGTGTTATCTTATAGCATACGAGATCCAAAAAGTAGAATTTTAGTTCTCTTTCAAGACCAAAAAAGAAAGATTTTTTTTTTTTTTTTAACAGCCTCTTTCAAGCTTTTTTTGTAGTGGAAAATTATTAATTTGTTTACTTAAAATACAGTTTATTGATAAAAAAAATCAGAGGGCGGAATTGAAAAGATCTTACATTCATGGTGAAAGTATAGTTATATTGACTGCTATGAGAGGCATTGCTGTTTCTGTAGGCTCAAAGTGCCCGCGGCGCGCCGAGGGGTCATGACAGGATGCAACGTCCCCGAGAGCCAGTATAAAAATAGACATGTCTCGAATATAAAATCAGTTCATAAACCTTTATATACATAATTTTTTTTTTTAAATGTACAGAATTCTTAAATCTGTGATATTGTCTGTTAATCTTCGTTAGAAAGTTGCCTGAATGTTACGATCATTCGGGAATCGCACACACTAAGCGACCAAATTGCACACACACTGTATGTATCCGAGCTCGCACACACTTTTTACACGTGAACCTATGGGGATCTCAGCAAAATTTAACTTTTCCGCACCCGTTGGGCATATTTAATTTTTTTTTATTATTGACCGTTAAGCGAGTATGGCTAAAATTACGACTCCAATTTCGACCAATCAGATGGCTAGATTTCTAAAGAGATGTTTATCGATAAGAATATGTTTTAAAACGATTAAACAGATATGAAAATATTAAGATCACAATAACGACATTTTACTAAACTATTGTAGGAATTACGTGGTTTGAAAATACCCGGATTACAATATTTTAAATAGATTGAATTCACCACCCAGAGAGAAAAGAATTGAGAGAGAGAGAAAAAAAGGGGTATGTTAAAGATACTATGTCCCTTTTGCAGCCAACATCAAATGTTGTAGAACTTTGCAGGAATTATGAATATGTTATGTGTGCCCTATCTGTGGAATTTAAACTTGAGCAGTGTCCTAATATTCAAATTATGCAAGGAAACCCGTTTAATTGCTAGACTTCACTGTCAGACACTATTGAGTGACTGACTGGCTTTTTTCATCTTTGGTAATAACATACATAAAATGAGCTGTAAAGGGTACATGAACATTTGTCTACATCAATAACCCACTTCTTGTAATGGCCAAAATTAAACTGATTGAATCTTTGCGCAGCATAAAACGTACGACCATTCGGTACAATGGTCTGAAAAATCAGAATATTACTTACTGGCTCAATAGCTCCTAAGTCGATTCGACAACTAATAGTCGTTATTTTCCCACTTAAAGACATTTTCAAGCCCCCCTTCTTTAGGGAATTT
This sequence comes from Strongylocentrotus droebachiensis, assembly GCA_035222895.1. NCBI lineage: Eukaryota > Metazoa > Echinodermata > Echinoidea > Camarodonta > Strongylocentrotidae > Strongylocentrotus > Strongylocentrotus droebachiensis. Next base: position 177,306 of record JAVYIG010000241.1, on the reverse strand, counting down.
CTAAATTAGTATTGTCTTTCAAATGCCGTTGGAATTTAACCTTTTCATTTTTTTGGCCTGCAAATGGGACATAGTACCTTTAAGAAGTAGAGATAGAGAGATGAAAAGAACAAATTAGATAGAGGGGGATAACGAGAGAAGACAACGGGAAATAAAAGAAGAGGCAAATGAGAAAGAAGGAGGGAAATATGAATTAAAAGAAAGGGAGAAAGAATGGATACAGTAGTAGGAGAGACTAATAATATTTATAATAATAACTATAATTTCGAACACGTATAAGCCTTTTACGTATTTTGTTAGTATTTTGTGGTCATACCCCATTAACACCAATAAGATTAACACCAGACCGACGAGAGTCTAAACAAAAAATTAACTTGACGGCCATATATCGGTCAGTTCTGGAGTCACATGGAGTCGTTTTGGCGGTGTCACTGACTTATACTGCTCCTCTAGGTTATACGTGACTCTAAGAATCTGATACTCGTGATTGGCCCGTGAAATATGTATGTCGGTGTTTGGGCGAGTGTTTGTGTGTGTTGGGAAATTTACAACGAAAATAGTGATTTCCACTGCTGTAATTCTAAGAGACAGCGTTAAACTATGCGTATGATGCTTATCCAACCTGACTATTGATGGACGATGCTGTTCTAATAAAAGAAATGTATATATATGTTTGTATGTTTCAGATCTCTGATGAGTATTACAAGGGCGAACTATCTCCTGAGAAGGCCTTGGTGTTTTATCTCCTAGAGAATGGAGCCAAGTTAGATGTGAAGGATGAGACAGGCAAGCTACCAATCCAATATGCCAAGGACGAAGTGATCAAACAAATGATTTTGTCAAGGTGATTCTTTCAGGTCTAAGAAAATGACATTGTTCCAATCAGCCATGTAACTGTAAGACCAGGGCTTTATCAAAACGCAAAAAAAAAAAATGGGTGTATCCATTTTGCTCCTTTGAAATTAGGTAACGGAATGACATATTCAAAATGGAAAAGTCCACTAAGTGTTATTGTAAATCTTAAAAGTTGATCAAATAGTATATGTATTGTTTGGACAATAAAATTGTACATTATGCGACAGCTGTGATAATTTGGAATACATACATATTACACCTCACACATAATAAAGTGAGATTCCGTTAAATGAATAGTGGAGTTCTGTTTTCAGATCGCAAATGCCTTCAAATGCATGGTTATTGCTCTTATTCTTATCTATGACATATCTAGTGCCCTTTTAGAACCTAAAATTGCTATGAAGGTAATTTTAGACCCCAAACTGTGTGAAATTTAGCCAATACGATCATACCAATGCAGCTCTACTTTCCCCAAAATACGGTGACCGTTAATTAATGAATGAATTAATAATAACATTACATGGGCCGGCTGGTTGTGCGTAATATCACCAACACGAAAAAGCCAACGTCGGCATTGGCTGGAATACAACGTAAAAGGCGCTATTTTGCTTTCAACGGCTGGTTCAAATTATCTAATATTTGTGGTGGTACATTAGAAATTGTTATATTTATGGATATTTCAGCCGTCTCTGAATCGATTTTTGATCAAAAAAAGATGATTCTGTCATTTAAACTGTGTGTTCTTTTAGATTTGACACTCAGTTTTTCATTATCTCACAAAATATGATTTTGTGTAGCGCCCTCTGCAACAGAACTCAACTATCCCTTTAAAGGTACTATGTCCCATTTGCAGGCCAAAAAATGAAATGGATTAAATTCTAACGGCATTTGAAGGATAATACTAAATTAAAAATTCTCTCAAAACAAAAGGGCTTGAAAAGGTGTTTTTCTGGGTAAAAAATAAAGACCGTCAGTTTCAGACCCTTTTACCGAATGGTCGTACCGGTACGTTTTGTGATACGCAAAGATTCAATCAGTTTAAATCTGGCAATTACAAGAAATGGGTCATTGATGTAGACAAACGCTTATGTACCCTTTACAGCTCATGTTGTGTAGGTTATTACCAAAGAAAAAAAGAAGTCGGTCAGTCACTCGATATTGTCTGACAGTGAAGTCTAAAAAGTAAACGGGTTTCCTTGCATGATTTGAATACTTGGACACAGCTAACGTTTAAATTTCACAGATAGGGCATACTCCATACGTGACATATTCATGAATCCTGCAAAGTTCTACATAATTTGATGTTGGCTGCAAAAGGAATGCCTTTAAAGGAATATCTATTCACTCCTTCTCCAAACAATGAACAACAAATTACTTACTCTAAGATACAGCACATAGATTAGCAAATTACCCTACAAACTTACCATTTCAAGTGTAGGACTTAAAAGAACATTTACTCACCGTTATTTGTTAAAATACATATTTATTTGAAAACTGTTACAATGCTATTGATAGCTTTATAGTTACCGTGTTTTTTTTAAAATTAAAAACATTTAGATCAAATGATGATGCAGTCATATCATACACTAAGAAAAATTTGTTAATTATAATAATAATTATTATTATTTCTATTATCATCATCATCATCTTCATCATCATCTTCATTATTATTCTTATCATTATTATAAATATTATTGTTATTAAAACTACTATTTATTCAGTTAAGTAGCAGCTACATGTGAGCAACAACTGAATTGAATTGATTCATGGTAATATGTTTATCTGAAACGGAGTCTTGGGTTTTCTCAAATTGAAAGATTATTCGTACACGTTAATATGTACAATGTACATGACCTTCAACATAATTCAATTTCAGTTAACAATTAAATTATTTTTGTCATAATTGAAGTATGTGGCAAATTGATTTGTCCCGATGTATGTTTCTTGAGAATATGACATAATAAAGCTTACATCTACTAAATATTCAACAAATGCCCTAATTCAACCAGTCCACTTTTTCATTCTTAAGTAACGAAAAACACACCAAATACATCAAATTTACAAGAGATATGAATAACCAGGTGGTTAACTGTTTTTCATTTCATTTTAATTTTAATTTTTTCATTTCCAACAAAATACAATACATAATAACAAAAACAATGTAAAATGTATACAACATATTGTTACATTGTTAATAAATTAATCTTAATAGTAATTTATACTATACATTTGAAGAAGACAACAATTATTGTTAAATTTAACTGCATTTAAATTTTGAGGAAATGGAGAGGTCCACTAAAAAGCAGATCTTGTAAATTGTGGACCCCTCAGAAAATAAAGAGTGTGAAAAGAATATGGAATACATAATCAATCATGTATAATGTTTGTTTATTTTTATTTTTTTCAACAGAGGAACTACGGAGGCCGAGAAGAACGATTTTGACAATCTTCCGGAAAAGGCGCAAAGTGATGGAACAGACACTGTAGAGCCAATAGGCCACGCCTTAGGTGAGATACGTTTTATACATCTGAGGCAGGTGAATATCTTTATGCCAGAACACATAGGTATATTCACCTCCAAAGTAAGAATTTGGTGATTCACTTTATTTTGATAAAGATCTGAGGTCATGAAGTATGTAAACTTACTAAACTTTGTTCAAGTGTTCTTTATGAATAATCGTTCATGTAGATCATCGTATATTGGCGAGTTTATGTTTTATGATAGTATGGTCAGCAGTGATGATAATGATCCAGATTATAAAAAAAGAATAAATATCTTATAAATGATATGGGATGTTCTTCACTGTGTGGTTTGTGTCAAATAACTCGAGTCCTTAATATTACCTTTTTCTATATCCAAAATGCAGGTGGATTGACAGGACTAGATTTCCCTCGGAAAGTAGAAGCAGAGCAAGGGCCCACAGGAGTACAGACCATGAAACAGGAGCCTACATCAACCATTGACCAGCCCCTTCTAGATGATAAGTCCTCCAAGAACCAAGGTAATGTGGCGAGTGGAGGTAACCAAATTGTCAGCTTATTCAAATATAATATGCGTTGCCATTCAATGAGACAGTTTTCGATAGAGAACTTCAAAACAAGTATCTAAACTTGACACTGCATCGTCAAAACGCGTTGTTATGGTGAGAGTATGGTCGTTTTTTTATTTGGTCAAAGATAAATTATGAAAACAGGACAAATAGACAAAATGTTTCGAAATAATATCGCTAGTGATATTCGTTTGTCTCGCAATGTGGTCAATAAGGAATCTAAAAGATCACGACGTTTCGTATGCTACTGCAATACTTCGTCAGGTGATAAAAACTGTTGTAAGCAAGGGTTGACTTGATTTGTCACCTGGCCTTAAAATCAGCAGATAATGTTCTGCTCCTTTACCTAATTAAGGTTATATAATATTTCGTCGTCAAGAAATGAGCCCATTACCCTCGGTAAATATTCAAGACAAAAGTTTCAGAAGTACATTGTACGGAGAAGGAATTAACAACTTTTGTTAGTTACTAAGTGGCTTTAGACGAAGAAATTATTTGTATTCCTTTATTCCAACAAAAAGTTGTATTCAAATACAAATACAACCACGAACAGATACATAACACTGGTACCAAAAAATGAACGCAATGAAGCCGTACAGTATGATACATGAATTATATGAATAACAATGTAAACTCATGATACAATATTGCCTCATGATTGTGGCACACTTACGCACTCACCGCACCTTCATCTGTTTAGGTGTGCGCATACGGGTGTGTTTGGTCTGAGGATGAGTAGGATTATGGTGACGATGGTGATTATAATGGCAGTGATGCTAATACCTCAGTCACAACGGACGATACCGATACCAGACCGATGACAAACCGAACAAACGATGACATTACACCCAATGGCTAAAAATAGGTCAGCTTGGAGTCGGTCTTTTGAAAGGTCTGCCGGTGTGACTGAGGTATGATGGTGGTAGTGGTGATGATGTTGACGGGTGGTGGTGGTGGTGTTGGTGAATATGATGATAATGATGATGTGGCAATGATTGGTGATGGTGATGATTTTTGTGATTATGGTGATGATGGTGATGGTGATAATCGTACACCTTTTGAAAATATGTTGGTCAAGTAGATTATACAATCTTTTACATGTGAGAAAATTAACAAACTTGTATATTCTACCAACCTTTTCTTTTCAGTTGGCAAGAAAGTCCACTGGGAATTTTTGACAGACAGTCCTCAAGAACTTACTCTTCAAGATAATGAAGTAGTAATATCATGCGGCATCAGATTCTCGCCTTCTGGAGCCAAGCTCAGCGAAACTACCAAGGTCACATTGGATCATAATGCACATTTCACCAATCCAAGACGTGCAGAGATCGTCTTCTACACCCGCAACAAAGGTCAGGGGGCTAGGGCAATTAGCTCGGGGACCTTACAAAAGATCCTGCGACAACAATATTGTTCCGTGTTTATTTCTCCAAAGTTTTAGGCATATGGTTAGCGTATCTATTGAGTTAGGTGGTATGTTAATTTCATGGTTACAGTTAAGGATTCGTGTATTGTAGGAAATTGAAGTGGAGCAATTGTCGCAGGAGCAAGTATTATATCCAATTTACCGCAGATCAACTGCGGTTGTTTAACAAAATTAATGAGTTCATAAGTTACTCACATGTAACAGCATAAATGCAATCCTTAACTTTGCGGATACTATTAAATGTGAATTTCACCTCAATCTGAAACTATTGACGATCACAATGTTTACAAAAGGAAATATGTTGACAGGATAGACTTTTAATGCTGGTAATTAGCCTGTTCTAATTGGGTCCTAGGAGAAATAGAAATGTATAAATCATACTTTATTTTGGTCATATAATGAAGAAAAAAGGAAGAACAATACCCCCCAACAAATCTAAGTTATGACAAGCAAATCATTATATATACATACATATTTCTCTAGCATAAATAATCTTTATAAGCATAAAACGAGAAAAAAAAAATCCGCATTAGCCTTCGCGTAAAACCCGTGATGAATGACTGAATACCGACTATGATGATTAAGGCATATCAAGTATACAAAAGTAAATTTGATTGAGGTACAGGGTATTTTAAAAATAATCATGAAATGATAAATTTATTGAAGCTCAAGATGTTTCTGTCATTTGACACATTTCTATTTCTTCTACAGTTAATACTCTCCTATTTGATGTCACTACATCAAGCATAAAAGTAATATTCACATCAGTGTTTCTTTAAATGACTAGTGCCAGTTTAAACTGAATTAAGTAATTCACATACTTCTACAATAGATCGGGCATTTGGAAGAGTGCAGTACCTCAAATAATAGAAGCAAACCCCCTCCCCATAGCATCTCTTAAAGAGTAGCGATTACAAATAATAGTCTTTTAAGTTGTCTGCTAAAATTGCTTTAAGACTAGCCTTAAACTGGTTACACTCTGTTTTCATGACATTTACTGGAATGGACCTGGCTTTGCATTAATTCACAAACTCACTTCTCTGTTTTTTTATAATCGTATGAAAGCAACAGCAACAACAAACGTGGAAACGACACCAGCAGCAGGAGCAGTATTCTGTACCATGGATGCAGGATCACAATCAGCAGAGGTGTCAACGCTATCAGGGTTAGTAGCCAATATATAATATATTATTTCAAAGAGCAGGCTGAGTTCTGGTAAAAATAGGAAAGCACTTTGTGAGAATTCTCAATCTTTGTTTTTCGGTTTGTTAGAATATCATGGTAGAAGTCATACCTGAAACGGGTTGCTCTTCAAATGCCTTTTTTATTTGAAATATTACAATTTATAACACAAATTTGTGGACAAAATATTTCTTCTGAAGTGCATGTGTTCTTCAGCAAGAATTGATTTTGATTTTGATCATTCCCAAATCTCACAGTATAGATTTTCTATTCATTTCTACACAGTTTTTTCAAATTGTAATCCCAAGACGAGTGTCCCACTCAAAGAATAAAATGATCATGTGAAAAGCCATTCTTTGTTCTAATCAATTAAATTCAATTTTAATTCATTTCATTCGGTTAAAGAATACATTGATACAAAAGATACACAATAATTTAGAAGCATAATTAGAAAATGAAATGGGGAACTACATAGACCTTGTACAAGCGTAGTTCCCAAAGCATTCATAGCATAATGTAAAGGAAAGATGAAGAAGAAAAAAACAGAAAAAAACATATAACACAAATATTAACAAAAGATATATAACTTTATATATTTCAGAAAACGAAAATTCTTCAACTTTTGTTTGAAAGAATTAACTGACCTGCATTTAGAAATGTCTTTGGGGATTGAGTTTCGAATCACAGGAAAATTAAGTCGTAATGATTTCATTACGTTATCTGTTTTTGTACTGGTCATAGGTGAAAACAATACTTATAACGGATTATGTATCTCTTAATTAAGAATGAACATCTGAAAAATATCAACAGAAAATTTTATTTTTAAATTAAAAGAAACCAAGAAGCAATGGAGTAATAGTACAAATCACAAACATTTAGAGATTTCAATTTCCGAGTGGGGCAGAATGGGAACGATAATGACATCTTATGCATATATTATGTAATTTAAATATTTATCTAATTTAGTTCGACTACAATTACCCCCAAGCAGCATGATTGTATAATATATATAGTAATATTAATGCTGAAGGTGGAAGCGAGTCGTTTAATCTGTATAATATACCGATACATTTAGATACCTTTTGAGTGACTTTATTGACATGAGTGTCCTATTGCATATTATAATCAACAGTAGAGGACCTAGGATAGAACCTTGTGGTACGCCGTGTGTAATAGAAGAACATTTTGAGAAATTATTATTATAAACTACAAATTGAGATATCAAAGTCTTTAGAAAGGTCCACACATCTAATATAATTGTTTATGTTAATTTATAGGGAAGGATTTCTCTCGATATGGCGGAGTTAATTAAGTTATCAAAATTCCAGAAGTGATATCCAAATTACATACTTCTAATGAGACTTAGAGGAGGAATCATTTTCATGGAATTTCACACACTATATGGGTATCGCAAAGAGTAACATTTTTTATAATGTACTTTTTGTCATGATGATAGCCAACGTGTGATTGCATATGTGCCTGCGTTTTGTAACATCAATGCATACCCGATAAATCAAAAAAAAAAGTTACATTTAGAGGCATTTTCGTACATGTGTTTATTTATTACAAGAAAAGGCAAACGTTGAGAATAATATACTTGAATATGCAAATAAGGTAGTCATTTTTTAATCCGGTACTAAATAATTATAATTGTTTTGAAGAAGAAAAAAAATTGATAGGATAAGGACATAAGAAAAGCAGGCTTTGCATTCGGGAACATTAAAGGAAAAACTGCTATTCCAAAAAATAATTAAATGAAAAGAAATTATACGAAATGATTATAACTCTGCCCCTTTGACAAATTATTGTTTTTCAAAATCATGGGTCTTTAATCATTAGAGTTATTAAATGTGGGTATATTGATATATACATATATGTTTTATGTCAAATAACAGGGAAGTAACGGATGAGAAGATCACCAGGTTATCCAAACTTTTACCTGACGGAAAATTCAGCGAACTGTTCGGATGCTTGGGATTCAACTACAACTACACACAGAAGATATTGAAGAAAAAGAGCATGGACTCGACGGCTGCTTTCGAAGAACTATTGCAAGAATGGAAAAACAAGGGTGGATCCACGAAGGATCTTGATGCAGTTTTGAGAAAAGCTGACCTTGGAGGGCTTGTACCTGAATACAAGAAGTAGTGATGGCAAGGAGGGTGTACGACGCCTACCCCTGCGACAAATGCTCCGTGTCAATTGTCGACACTAATCGAATGGCGAACTTCAACCCTGTACCAAGCACTTTACTTGAAACCCAAGTCCACTCCCAAAATAAATTACTAGCAATAGAAGCAGAAAAATCAGACTAACCAATCAAAAGAAGTCTGAGCAAAATCGGATAACCAATAAAAAAGTTATGAATTTTTAATGACATTAAAGACTTTGAAAATCACTAGACAAATTGGCAACTCACTCATGAGTCTGTGACGTCATGTCCTCACTATCCATTAATTATTTTCTTTATATTGATGATACAAATTTCATATTTTCTCCTTAAGAATCTTATTTCTTCCCACCGGCATCCAAGTTAGATTAATAGTAATATGTTTTTGTGTGGATGCACTAATATAGAGTAGTTTTTTCCAGTTAAATCATGAAAAATGTGAATTTTGATCAACTATTTGTATACAACTCAATAATTATGAATATACAATATTTAAAAAATATATATAAATTCTTCAAAGTTCATGAAAGAATTTGTGAAATGTCAGGCACGCAATATGATACAAATAGTGAGGACATGACGTCACAAACTGATAACTATCTTGGTAATTTGTGTTGTGATTCTCATTGTTCCATAGTTTTACGTACTTTTTCAAAAATTCATAACTTTGTTATTAGTTATCCGATTTTGCTCAAACTTTTTTTGATTGGTTTGTTTGATTTTTCTGCTTTTATTGAAAGTAAGTTATTTTTTCGAGTGGACTTGTCCTTTAAACCTTACCCTTAACCGTACCAATATAAACATTGTTTAATGTAATTAAATTTAATGCATACATCTTGTTTAGTGCGATGTTATACATTATTCTTTCACCTGTTATGAATGATTGTATTTCAAAGGTCATGTTGCGTATTGCCTACATACCGTGTTGTTAGGTAGGACAAGCCATGAAAGCCATGTTCAGACGTGGCTTTCTAGTCGGGGTCAGTTTTTCCCTGCAGCAATAGATATTCCATAAATAGTTGACTTACACTATTAGCTGTCCACACGCTCTTACCCGGACCAACTTGCCACGATTAAGTTAACATGACCTTCTCAGCGTCTTTCTCAGCGGAACTTCTGGAAGTGGCGACGCCCGCACTAGTCGACCTCAACCCAGCTTCCACATCTAAACCGCGCGAAATACAGGTTTGACCCCGGAAGTTTTACATGTTAGACCATATTACCCTTGTGAAAGGTCACATATACTCTGAGTGCCAAGTTAAAGCATCCGCATGGTCTACTTAGACTACCACATTTACGCCGACTAGCTCTAAACACGACCATTACGCCGACCAAAATTGTTATTGTGTGAACACGGGTAATCATTTTGTCCTACCAAGGAGGATAGCTGATATCTCGTTGGTCCTACATAGCTATAAATAAATCATGCAGTTCACAATCTGGCTATAGAAACATAAATATTTGTAACAGGTGAATGAAATAATTTGTAACATGGCATTTAACAATGATGTATCATTACATTTGATTACATTACGAAAATTGTATATTGTCCCTGGAACATGTATCGGATGACCGGCTAGGAATCGAACACAAATCACCGATATAAGGGAGTTTACAGATAGCACATGGTACAAATGACCCCAAATATCCACAGATCTTTTACACATGGAGAAGTTCCACTTTGAGCATCTTAGAAAAATAACTGCCAAAGTTCTAGATGTGCTTCATGAATACCTCTTGTTTGACCTCTTGAAAAGAATAATTCCACCTGCGTATCATAGAATGTACCGTTGGTGCATAATTGATTAATGTCACATAACTTTCATGAGCGCATATCCAGTATTCATCTCTGTGGGTTTTACCATTTTGGTACAAATGACCTTTATCTGCCCATGCGCAGATTGTATCTGTAAACTCCCTTATTGCATGTGCCTTATGAAATCACAGGAGTAATTACTTTCTTTCAGTTTTTTTCAAAAGAATATTGTTGAATTAACCAAGATATCACATTGTTAACCATTTATGCATCCAATTGGCAAGCCTTGATGGTTTACGAATGAATAAGTTTCTATTTAATCTATGGTTTATAATCGTAAACTATGTGATGATTCAAATTTGCATAAGCAAGAAAGCGTACTTTGTAAACAAAATACGTCTCAAAATTGTATAGCAGAGTATTAAACTTTTCTCTTCACAATTAACCCCATCACAACTCTTTCTTCGTAATGTGATTTTTTCTTCTTTCGTTTCTACTATTTTTTGTTCAATCATCCCCTACGTAAATTATTAGTTTAAACGTATTCATGCAAGAATGTTTCTCGTTGTATAGCATCATTTTGATTGTAAATAATCCCCAATTGAACTTTAAGTGGCGACGTAAGACAAGTTTTTAATGGAATTAATATTTGGCACTTAATTTGCCAAAGAACTTAAATTGAACACTGTGTTTGTATGTTATGCTGCCCTCTTGCAGGCAGTGTTATGAAATTACTACATTTTTGTATTGTTCGATGACGGTATATCTTGTTTGCGTATTTGCACGTCTCAAGATATGATTGATAACACTCTGATTTATTATGGCTAGGGGGCTTTTTAATTATGTTGTGACAGAAGAGATACCTGTACGAATATAATGACTGTTCCGCTATATGTCAGCCATTCAGGTGGCAAATACTGTGTCTTGATAATCCTGGTAGGCGCCCTAGTCAGACAAAATGATGCACGCTCTATTCTAGGACGCCTGGGTTTTAAACACACCTTGCCTTAATAGGATTTCACAATATCAAAAAAGCCCCTAGAAATTATTTTCCGATGCGCCCATGTTTCTGACTAGGTTAGCAACACATGGTGTCCGAGACTGGAACCTTTCGTTCTGTCTCGGGGGAAAAACAAATCTTAGCACGAATGTGAAGATTAAGTTTCTCCTTTCTTTCGCTTGTGTTATTTTGATAAAAAGCATAATTGTGATACGATCCGTTCTAATCATAAACTCTGTCCCAGTACCTGAACCAGTGCCAATAAAGAGGATAGATGAGGGTGCCAAAATGGCTTTTCAAATATCAAATAAGGTGAAGGTTTTCACGAAACCTGAGGCGTCCACCACCCGTGTCTACGTTACACAATCCAAGAGTGTGCTACGTAAATAAGTCAGGGAAAGTTGTTTGGACACATGCAGTAGACCGGTTTACTGACATATTCAAATTTATGGATGTTTAATTCTTTCCTGGGGACCTAGAGACGAGTTATTCTAATAACCTGTTTTAATGAATAGACCAAAATACTTAGAATACAGGTGCATACATAACTTGGTGCTATATTGGGCAAGTCTCGGAAAAGCTTCTCGGTTGTCAAGAACAACCTTTCTTTATAAAGTATGCAGAACGTTTGAATATGAAGTCAACTTGATGTTTATGTTCATAATTTTAGTTGTACATTTTGTGAAGTAGAATACGTTAGACTTCCGTACAATGGTAACAATGAGGTTTGGTATGTGTTTGCTTGACCGTGGTCGCAGACGTAGTCATCACTAGCAAAACTAGTAATATCAGAAAGTAAACGCATGACATGAGAGGGTTCAGACATAATACCACCAATCACTACTATCCAAACGTTCAACAGAGGATGTCTGCCATTTCCGTCTGAAAAACAACAAAGAAATACTTGATTTAATGAGGATAATAATAGCACAAATAATAAATGAATAAATAAATAAAATAATGGCGCAACAATGGTCAATCGCGTTTTCACTTTACCTCTGAGTTATAATATACAGACATTTGAAGCTTGTTAGACTTTACGTCTTTATTGAAAGAAAAAAAGACGCCTTGGTTTTCCCGCGTCATATCAGAACACTGAAGTCTTCTTCTCCTCGAGTCACTACACAAGCCCGGTCCAGTGGAGGGCGCAGGATTTAGTGGTATCATTCTGCATCCATATCACAGAAACCCATTTGATTTGCAAGAAAGACAATGAATTTTCCTGGTGAAAAATAAATAAATCGGGTTTAAAATTAGCATTCGAGAGATTAGAACCATCTATTGCATCGGAGTTACTGAACTAATTTATCATTCACATAGGCTTAATTTAGACAGTAAAACCTTTAACAATTTCAACTTTATATTTTTAATGTAGAGAAAGAAGGCTATGATAGAAGATTGCGAATCAATTTCTAAAAACTGCCAACTGTACCACTGTGACTGCTGTATTTCAGTAAACAGAGTTGGGTAAAATTGTGAACAGCTTAGGTAGAAGGGGGACATGTACGTTTGTTGGGTACATTTAAAGCCAATAGAAAGTAAATCTTTCCAAAGAGAAACGAATGTTCCATTTTTTAAACCAAAAAATAGATCTTCCCCACTTGTTTTAGAGCGAAGGAAGTCAACAACAACATCATTTGCAGATTATTCCATTCTGGCAAATTTCAAATGAGAAAACAAAACATTCTGAAATTGGCATTGTTACATCGAACAAAAGGTTTAAAAGGAAAAAAATATATGTACTCAAAATACCGTTTTAATGTTATTAATATTATATTTATTGACTTGCTGATCAGAGACATAAGAATACACAAGTCATCTACCAATGTATATGACATGAACTGAAGTTTGAGGACCTATAGTATATTCATGAAGATGTAAAACACATTTCTTCTTCATTGCCATGCATGTTCTGAAACAAGATAACTGTGCTTCAAACGTTATGTTACTCATTGGTATATATTATCATAACATGCAATCGTACTTGGCGTAAAATATTGACAAATGTTACGCCGCAATGTAGAATGAAGCCAAATGCCATTTTATTGAACGTGTTTCCAATGAAAATATTCGAATATTTAAATATATGTATATCTTAATTAAAGGCATGTATACAAATAAACAATACTTTCTATATTTACCACTATGGCTGTTTTTCCATCTGTACAATTATTGTTCCATACTTATTGCAAATAATGTTAAACGCTTTGATCGTGTTTCTTGTTAGATATGTTAATCCAACATTGAAATCGTTCTGGTTTATAAAGATAGATGTATACTGATTTGAAATATTGTAAATATTGCAAGAAAATACGTCACCTTGGTGTAAAAGAGAAGACGTGGCCTCTCTATTCGTAGAATATTGCAACAAATTATTACGTTTAATGGAAATTATAAGCACTTGCGAAAGGTGTGTCTAAACCGTGTTTATAAATAATTACAGGGAGCCTAGTGCCCTATATGGTTTAATTTTTAAAGGTAAAGACCAGTAATGGTCATGCGATTGCATTGTGAAAGAAACGTTGTGGAATCGATCAGAAAAGGTTGATCATCTAGCATCTAGCATCTGCAAGGTTCTGGAATCATCAAAATGATAAGAAATTTGGCCCATTCTTCGTAAAGTTACAAGCACTATACACAGAAAGATGTATATGGGACTACCCTATCTCTCTCACCAGACCATGAGAGAAATAAATTTACCAAATATATGAATTAGTAGGCGGTTTCCCGGCAAATTTTTTATCATCATGTATTAGTCAAAACATATTCTTTCACATGATTGGTAATGAGAGCTTCCATTTCATTTTTTGAAATTGGGGCGTTGCCAATACTGGTCTTTACCTTTAAATCATGTACTTATTGTAAATTTGATATCGTCTCTGAACTTATTGATATATGCTGGGAACATTTGTTTGCATGGACTCGATTAGATGAACACATTAGATTAAGTTCAACTTCTTTCAGATTTAAAAAGCTTTGTTGGAGTTATTTATTAAATAATTCATCGGATGTAGTGGTTACTTAGGACTGGTACAATAGACTGTAAGTGCCTGCATAATATTGTAGGTACACGTATGTGCTTCTTTGTGTAATTTAGATTCTGATATTGATTGAGCTGACTCTGTATTTACTTGGTATTTGTTAATTTTTTCTATGGTCATTTTCACAAGAAACTGTTTTTCTACTGGTCCTTTCCGTACTCAATTTAGTATTTTCTATAAATGTTTGGATGCTTTAATGGTTATGGTCAAATGCAATATCTTGAATCTTGAATGACCGTTATCGAAAATTCAGAAGCCACATATTCTATCTTCGTGTTTCTGAATTTGAATATCGCACTGATTATTACATTACCTTTTCGGGGTTCAATCCCTATTGGGTTCTGTAAATATAACCAATACCTTGGACCAACCAAAACACTGGTAACGTTTTGTAATATTTTACTCGTGTATTATATATTTACTCGAGTATTATATATTTACTCGTGTATAGCGCATAAACTGTATACTTGAAATGAATACGCTTCACAATGTTATCATGCAATTTTCTATTTGCCGTATTTCGTATCTCACTGACAATGCATCGATTGAACAGATTCATGACTTTACGAATTTCGTTTAAATTCATCAAGATGCATTGCAACATTCAGAAGGATATCCTGTATTGAATATACATTAAAATACCTAATTTCATTTTCGCGATTTTTTTTTCTTTTCTTCGTGACATTTGTTACATTCACAAAAGGAACACTTTAGTAATAGTGACCAATGCATCAGAAGTATAATTTGTAAGATTATAAATAAAACACGTGTATGTAAAGTGCAAAGTTATATGATAGGATTAGATGTGTTGAGACAACAATCATATACATGTATGTTTTTAGAGCTATATTGTTAAACATTTCAAAAAGTTCATTGTTTAGAGAATGAAAGAATGTCCATGTATATGTGTATCATATTGAATGCAACTATGGAAATATATATCTAGTATCAGATCTGTGGTACATTAGTAGTGTATGGGCCGGTTGACAGAGAAACTAAGATATTAAATACATGTTTGAAATATTTGTCATATTATATAGTCCTCTAAAACGATCTGTTATTTGTATGAGTACGTATGAAATGTGGTTTAGGTGCGTGAATGTGTGCGTTTTTGTGACGGGGAGGTGTGTGTGCGTTTTTGTTTTTGTTGGGGTGGGGGTACAAAGTGAGGGTATCATTTTGTATTTCTTGTAAGAAGAAAACATAACGATACAAAAAATTGTAGATGGTATAGAATAAGGAAGCTGCAGTTTTCCACCAGCTCGCTTTTTTATACAATAATTTTGTTAACTTTTTTAACTAAAAAAGAACCCAACACATGTTGTCAACGTCCTCTGCCTGATCCAGGTGAATGCTTTGAGAAACAAATATAAATTATATTAGTTATAAACAGGTGTAAGAAATAAAGAGTAGAACAGCTTTGGAAACTCCCGTGTAAATAAATATAATGCTACAAAAATGAGAGAATAAAAATGCCATCTTTAAAGCTATGTAGTTTGTCACTGTTCAAAATTCACCCTGCCTTCAACAAAGTTTGGTACCAATTAACGAATGTTGAAATTTAGTCAATCCATCGGTCAATTGAATTTTGCGTTGCAGCAGTCACTAACCCGTCTCCTTGACCAATTGGTTAAGGCAATGGACTTCTAAACCAGATACCCAGGTTCGATTCCATCAGAGACATTATGTCAACCTATGAAAACAAATCCGGACAAGAAGCACAGCAATGGGGAATTTTCATTTAAAGCGAGACTGCACTACTTGTAGCTACTTGCGCCCTCTATATAGCAAATATAGCTATATGTTAATTGAGAACTGAATTGATGAGATTACAACTTGTCAGTGACCACGCAGGGAGGTCTAATCGCTCCTGGCCAAAATAGTGCAGACAGGCTTAAGCTACGCAACAACTATTCTCTCATTTCTTTTGGCATTTCGACATGTAAATATATATACATTGTGTATACGCAGTATTTAATAGAAATAACCAACTCTGAAAATCATCAAATTAACAAACTAGGGTAAGAAGTCTGGTAGGCTATTTATGAATGATTCTGCTCACGTATTAATGGCGTGGCACCCACACGTATCCCCCGCCCGCTTTTCCGACTGGATGTCTCGAAACGTTGAGTTGAGTGTGTTCTGTTCAATTAAGGTATAGACCAGTTTTGGAAACACCCCCTCTCAAAATTCAAATGGAAGCTCTTATTACCAATCATGTGAAATAATATGTTTTGGCTAATACATGATGATACAGATTTTGCCCGGAAACCGCCTACTAATTGATATATTTGGTAAATGATTATATCTATCCGGACTGGATAGATATCGCGTAGTCCCATATACATCTTTCTGTGTACAGTGCTTGTAACTTTACCAAGGCAGGGCCAAATTTCTTATCATTTTGATGATTCCAGGACCTTGCAGTACACATCATGATCAATACTTATATGGTATAGATGATCAACCTTTTCTGATTTGATTCCACAATGTTTCTTTCAAAATGCAATCACATGACAAGAACTGGTCTATACCTTTAATGGGGAGGGAGGTACCATTATAAAAAGAATTCACACGGGTATATATTTGCTTCTGGGTTGTCTAGGATGGGTAACACCACGGCTATAATAGGGACTTTTATATTTGCGTGAACTGATACGTGTGACGTCCATTCAAGGCAGTGCATTAAAAGGACGTCGATCGTAGCAATCCACGTTGTCGTTTGGCAAATCTAAAAGTCCCTATTACCTTTTCGAGACAACCGGAGGGCGGGGATAGGGTAGTGGTATCTGCCTTTTCTCTATTGTTTAAGTCAACGTGAAACCCCTTTGACGTAAGGAGTACATGTTTTTATCCAACGGTTGCCAGGTTCTCAAGGAAACACTGGCCCAATCTCAAAGAAAAAGGGCAATAAAAAATCACTGTAAAATTGTAAGCGGGTGTGCTACATTCAAAATCACAATGAAAATCCCCCTCCCCCCCCAAAAAAAAAAAAAAAAAAACTCACACGTATTGGTAACCTTTCATCGTTGTTAAAAATTGGTTGAAAACACAGACTTATAATCTTATCACCTATGCCATGGTCACTGTCAAACATTAGGGACTTTTAGATGTCCGCGTCGACATTGTGAACTGCTAGGTGTGACGTCCTTTTAAGGCGGCGCCTTAAAAGGATGCCTTAAAAGGACGTCACACGTAGCAGTCCACTATGTCGACGTGCAAATCTAAAAGTCCCTATTCATGTCACTTAATGATTGCACTGGCTCTACTCCGTTCATTCTTTCAAATTTGAGAGACAGGAATTTTATCTTTACCGTACCATATAGCCAGACATTGTAAAATGTCTTTTACAAGTGAAGCTTTTTATCTCTTAAACGTTCTTATATCTAATGGTATCTTTGCCTTTTGAGCATTGTTTTTTGTTTGCTTTTTTTTTTTTTTCCGAAATCCAAAATTTAAAAACATGCATACAAAAAAAAACATTTCAAATGATAGGAAAGTAATTAAATGTGTACAGTATAGACAAGCGATTGGTTAGCCCATTTAAGAAAAATTTATAAAATTGTATTGTTCTTCTATGTGGTCCCAAAGCATAAAATCATATAAAAGGGATTGGGTAACTGTGTCTCAGATTCTGAAACAAAATCCTAGACTTAGCTCATGCTGCAATGATAATTATAAAACTTTAGGTCAGTCAGGAACCCCATGACTTTTACAAGTCGATCGCCTGTCTGATTATCAAGATATTTATGATTAGAAACCGAAATCAAATTTTTCGTTTTCCTATTAAACGTCTTTCAACACTCTACAGTCTATTGGGGAAAACGATTATGGTACAAGCGGTCACTCAGATTTTTACTTTTTTGAGGCACTTTTTTTAGGGCTTCAATATTACACCATATCAAAGACACTGATAACACATAGGGCCATGCATCCTGGATTGAACATTGTTAAACGCTGGCTTTAATTCACATACAATATCAATATCCCCCATAGTGATCACACCTCACCTCACCCCCTCCCACCACCATCTCCATCATGCGAACCCCTCCCGCTACTCCCTCCCACGTCCTCCATGGAATATTACAAAGGACAATAAACAACATACAGTATATCAGGTAAAACCATCCGGTGCTTGTTCCGCACTGTTGTGGTACTATATGAACAACACCATAGTTCATTGATGTGCGTAATGAGGCCGCGATTGGCGGAAGGATACCTGAATAAAGCACTTTCAAGATGGCCACTTATACATGAACCTTGTCTACAGTGATCTCTTATTTATCCGTTCATCTGATCTTTCAACATGGTGGCAGCGGTGGGATAAAGATAGCTCTTGGGAACGAAATAAAGATAGCTCTTGGGAACGAAGGGTTACGCAGGATAAACGCTTCTAGCCTCAGTGTAGAGGATCAGAAGGACCCAGGCAAGCTATGGGCCCTAATCGAAGGCCAACTGAATGTCAAAGTGAACTTCAGGATTCATCGTCTCGAATTAATGCGATACAAGCAGATGTCTGGAGAAACGATCGACGAGTTCGTCAATAGATGTCGGAGTAAGGCAAAGGAATGCAAATTCACCGAGGGGGAATTGAGTGAAAGACTTATAGAGCTGGTGATTTCGTCTACACAACTCGAGTCATTTCAGAAAGACCTACTCGACAAAGAAAAGGGGTTCTCAATTGATAAGCTTTTTGAAGAAGGCCGCAAATATGAGGCCATTCAAGTCGGTAAACAGTGCCTGCAGACGCTCCACACCGTTGGAAGTGGGAACATTGATGCTGTTAGTCACGACAGTAGGCAGAAATGCAGGAACTGTGGTCTTTCACACCTTCCAAAGAGGTGTTCAGCCTTCGGGGACCTGTGCAATTCGTGTGGCGTCAAAGGACACTGGGCGAAGATGTGTCGAAAGACGAAAGAACAGGTCGAACCGAAGATCCCTCCTAGACGTCCACCATCACAAGACAGGTGGAGCGCACAGCAGAGAAGGCCCAGAAACAGGCAGTATATGCCTACATCCTTTCATAGCAGGAACCAGCGTAAGGTTGACGAAATTGGACCGGACGACACAAACCAACTGGACAGTGAGGAACGTGAATTCCACATGATACATATATCGCTAAACTCTATTGACTCGGAGCAGACCGAAGCATATGCAAATATCAACATCATATGTCCAGACCTGAGGGGTCATCATCGCCTCAATGCAAAGGTTGACACGGGAGCCAGCGGTAATGTTCTGCCACTGCGGACGCTGAAGGACATGTACAGGGCTCGATGGAAAGATGTTATCCGTCCCACTACTACGCGACTATCTGCCTACGGAGAAACGCCTTTACGCTGCTTAGGCACCCTGATGATGTCGATGATGTATGAAGGGTCGCCTTGGGTCGTAGACCAAACATGGTATGTTGCGGACGTAAAGGGACCAGTCATTGTCGGACTTCCTACTTCCAGAAAGCTAGGGATTGTTACGATTCACACAGTAGAACAACAGACGGGCCTGGACAGTCCAAATGATCTTCCTCCCATCAGGTCAGCTAAAGACCTACAGGCGGCTTACCCAGACCAGTTTGACCAGATTGGGAACTTCAGTGGCAAGGCAACGTTGCACTTGAAGAAGGATGCAACTCCATCAATTGATGCGCCTCGAAAATGCAGCATCCACCTGAGGGACAAGCTCAAGAAAGAGCTGGATCAGATGGAAAGAAACGGCATCATTAGGAAAGTTACTCATCACACAGATTGGTGCAGTTCCCTCACCACAGCCCTGAAGAAGGATGGGTCATTGCGAGTCTGCCTTGACCCCAAAAGGCTCAATCAAAACCTGAAAAGATGCCCTCATAAGATTCCAACTCTAGAGGAGCTCAATCCTGCATTCTTACAGGCCAAGTACTTCTCGAAATTGGACGCAAAGGCAGGATATTGGTCAGTCCACCTGGACGAAGAATCGCAGGAGCTTACTACATTCAGATCACCATTTGGAAGGTATTGCTTTCGCAGACTTCCATTTGGACTTTCGGTGAGTCAAGACATCTTTCAACAAAGGATGGACACAATCCTTGCACAGGCGCCCGGCTGTGAAGGTATAGCTGACGATATAGCTGTATTTGGCAAGACTGAACAAGAGCATGATGATAATCTCTGGAGACTGATGGGAGTTGCACAAAAAGAAGGTCTGGTGTTCAACAGTACAAAGTGTGTGATCAAGGCGAGAAGCATCAATTTCTTTGGTTCATTGTACACAGACAAAGGCATACAACCAGATCCTAGCAAGTTGGAGGATGTCAGAGAAATGCCTACACCACAGAACAAGGACGATCTCCAGCGAGTGTTAGGGATGATGACCTATTTATCACCATACATCTCAAACTATGCTGAAAAGTCAGCAATACTGCGTGATCTTCTGAAGAAAGATGTTCCTTTTACCTGGCAGGAGGACCATGAGGAATGCTTTCAACGATTGAAATCAGAAATTTCAGAAGGAAAGTGTCTACGGTACTATAACCCCAGTGTCCCAACAGTACTAGAGGTAGATGCATCGCTCAAAGGACTTGGAGCGTGCCTCCTTCAGAATGAAAGACCAGTCGCATTCGCCTCAAAGAGTTTGTCAGATGCACAATCCAACTACTCAAACATCGAGCGAGAGACATTGGCACTTGTTTTTGGGATCACACGTTTCCATTCATATCTGTTTGGTAACCAGTTCACAGTCTACACTGACCACAAACCACTCGAAACGATCTGTAGAAAGCCCCTGGGGAGTGCGCCTCCAAGATTACAGAGGCTTCTCGTCAAAATACAGGGCTATGATTGTGATATCCTATACAAGCCCGGAAGTCAGATGACATTACCAGACACACTCAGTAGGTTGCCAAACCCCAGAAAGAGAGGAGACGTCATCGTTGAGCTCCATGTAGATGAAGTCATGGAATTAGAAGAGAATCATGACAATGATCTGGCAAGCTTCACACCTATGAAGCAGACACAGCTGCAGAGAGAGACAGCAAGCGATCCAAACTTGAAGCAGCTGAGTAGAATTATCCACGATGGATGGCCAGACGTGATTAAGCAGATTCTAAGCAGCTCAAGGATTCACTGGTCATACCGAGAGGAACTGGGTGTCGCCAACGGCATTATCTTCAAAGGAAGACAGGTGTTGATACCTTCAACGCTGCAATCAGACATCCTGGAGCAGCTACACACGAGTCATATGAGTATAGAGAGAACTCGTAGACTAGCAAGGGACACGGTATACTGGCCAGGCATCAATAAGGATATTGAAAACCTTGTCAAGACTTGCCCTGCTTGCCAGGAGAACCAGGATCGGCAACAAAGGGAACCACTACAACCGCACGAAGTTCCAATGACGCCATGGACAAAGGTAGCCACAGACCTGTTTTTTCTTGATGGAACTGAATACTTACTCATTACTGACTATCATTCCAAGTTCCCTGTGATCAGGAAAATGCACAGCACCACAAGTGCTTCAGTTGCTACCGTAATGAAAGAAACCTTCAGCCTCCTGGGAGTGCCCTCCGAAGTTATATCTGATAACGGACCCCAGTTCATTGGAAAAGCCTTCAAAGACATGTGTGAGTCATGGAACATCAAGCACACCACCTCATCGCCGAGATATCCGCGCTCCAATGGCCTGGCTGAGCGGATGGTACGCACCATAAAGTCGATGATTAACTCTTATCCTGCCACAGGGCTAATCCCCCCAGTGCCAGATTTATAACGAGATAATCGGATTAACGCGATGGTACTAACAATAGCGCGTGCAAAACACTAGGCACAGTCCAATGGGCATGAACAATAACTGCTATTACGAATGCGTGCTAGCATGCAAGAAGCAGAGTAACAATAGCGTGCAAGCAGCCTCATGGCAGGCTATGAGTTAAGAAGTGCAAACAGACAGGACAAGATGTCCAAAAGGCACTTCTCCACCACCGAGCAACGCCTCAATCGGACCTTCCATCTCCTGCCGAAATGATGTTTGGGAGGCAAATGAAGACATCACTTCCAGGTCGCCATGATCATGACAGACAGATGAGCGATGTCCACGACCAGCTCCAGCGAAGGCGGGATAGGATGAAGACCGACCATGACAGACATGCCGGTCGGGTACTGTCCCTCCTGAAGGTCGGCCAGAAAGTCAGAACCTTGCATCCAGACGATAACACATGGCTGCCGGCTGAGGTTTCAAGTTTTCGAGTTTCGAGTTTGCCCAGAACCGAGATCATATGAAGTGACAACACCAAATGGCAGGGTGTTAAGGAGAAACAGGTCCCATCTAAGAGAGATGCCGATACACACAGAGACGACAACAGCACCCACACCAGGGACAGAGCATCTTCCAAGAGAGGATGGTGACAACCGCACAACAACCGCAGGAACACAGGATTTCGATGGTTTAATCCCTCGTTCTGACTCTTCTGCCTATGTCACACGATATGGTCGCAAGGTTAATGCCCCATCTCGTTATCAAGAGTAAAAACTTCATCGATTAATAGATTGATAAGCAACAACTATACTTTATTTGTTTAATGATTTAGCATACCCGGTAGAATTACATTGATGATAGTAAAACCTCATATTTGACATCAGGTGATTCAATTTCTTAATCAGTATACATGTATAACCAAAATGTTTTATATAACTGCCACGCTTAATATTGGTTATCTTTCAACAGAAAATCTCTTTTGTATACAGAACCAAATTTAGCAATTGTATGTCGTGCTCGTGCATGATATTTCTTCTCTCCACACAAATGACCAGGTATTATAGTTTTGTTACGCTGATTTGTCGTATTGCTAAGTCCTAATTGAAATGGGATGAAAAACGTTTTTTTCACAGGAAAATGTTGTTTATAACTGTTTGCCAGAAAGCAATATGGAATCACTTTAGTTTATTCCAGCAAAAGTTGTGTAAATTATAAAAAGTGAATTACATTATACAAGTATGTCGATTCAGCAACAAAAATATGCCTGTTATAGTGGAGGACACTATTTTACCATTCTAAAATTTGTTTTTTTTGTTGAAAGGTACTTGTAAGTTTTAGTTGAACAGTTTTTAGTACTGTGCTTCTCAAAAAAAGAAAAAAAAAGAAAGAAGAATATGTTTGGAATGTTTCCTCTTGTTGAAATTTCTAAATTGTGTTACTGTTTTAGTGGATAATTTCCGTCATGTACAGTGCCTATTGAGCAGGGAAGATATAACTGGTTAATGAGAGCACTATCAACTTGTCATTGAAAGAAGGGGGATGTTGTGGTACTATATGAACAACACCATAGTTCATTGATGTGCGTAATGAGGCCGCGATTGGCGGAAGGATACCTGAATAAAGCACTTTCAAGATGGCCACTTATACATGAACCTTGTCTACAGTGATCTCTTATTTATCCGTTCATCTGATCTTTCAACACGCACCTCTGTACATTTCTATCGAAATGATATAGTTCGATACTTTGTTTGGCTAGGTGTATGTCAATTAACCACGGAGCCTCTTTTACTTCGTGAATTCCAAATTTGGCGCGAAACTGAATAATAAAGAGTAAATATCTATAGAGTGTACACACGCACAGTGGTACACCCTCCAGTATTCGAAGCGATGCCCAAAACAGGCGCCGTATTATCAAAGGGGAATCCCAATAGAATTTAACTCTAAGAATACCAGGCAGAAAAATATATGGGATTTATGTGCAAGATGAGTACAGATATGCTTTACCGGCACAGTGTGAGGGTTATCGTGACATGACTGTGCATGAAATCATATACAAATATTTAAAAATATCATAAAATGATGACGTAGATCCTAATCAAATGTTTGGTTGAGAGCGTACACGTGACCATGCATTTATTTAGCCTAACGCGAAATTTGGATAACTACCGGTCATTATCCTATGGTAATGACCTGTCATTAGCGATCATGTTTTGCGATTGCAACCATTGAGAATTATCGTTTTACTTTTACTCGCGAAAATGGCTGCCGCGGAATTTAAAAGGCATTAGTTATCTAAGTTAGATCTAGATCAGTCATAGATGTAGACCTATAGAATTAGTAATGTACGGACTTTGAGATAAGGGTGATTTATCAAATAACAAGGATCCACGTCATAATTTTCTAAAGCAAATAATACACAGCATTTTGTTCGGCATTAGTAAAAATTACCCACACTTGGTACCTTTGAAACAGTCCAAACATCCTCAGCTATCGCCTCGGGCGTGTCAGACTGTTCCAAAGGTACCTTGTGTGGGTAATTCTTACTAATGCCCTCACTGCAGTGCAATATATTTTGTAAACTCTATTCATCTTTAATGGACTTGGAAGGTTTTCCGAACAATGTAAATATTTTCCTTTCATAGTGGAATCATAGATGATGAAGTACGATCTGTCTTTCCTGAGATGCAACGTACGTCATGTAAGCGGGAACTTATCAAGTCCACAAGGCCATGAGCTGCTATGATTGGTATTTGGCAAAGGGAAAAGACGTGTGTCATTTTGACCAGGTCAAAAAGTACTAGCGAAAATCCTTATTTACTATAAAACTTAGCAGTTATGGGCATAAATCTTTCCCAAATGAATGTATGTAACCATTCCGACCATGGTATAAGAAGCTGTCTAATGCAATAAGGGAGTTTACAGATAGCACATGGTACAAATGACCCCAAATATCCACAGATCTTTTACACATGGAGAAGTTCCACTTTGACCATCTTAGAACAATAACTGCCAAAGTCCTAGATGTGCTTCATGAATACCTTTTGTTTGCCCTCTTGAAAAGAATACTTCCACCTGCGTATCTTAGAATGTACCGTTGGTGCATAAATGAATAATGTTACATAACTTTCATGAGCGCATATCCAGTATTCATCTCTGGTGGGTTTTACTTTTTTGGTACAAATGACCTTTATCTGCCCATGCGCAGATTGTAAACGTATCTGTAAACTCCCTTATATATTTGTTATGTGTAAAGAATGTCCATACATTAACGAACTTGTCTATTGTATTGTATGTATTGTATGCATTCAAATTTGTAATCGATGCTATGTCGCGATAACCTTGGTGGCATCTCATGATTAAGGTAACCGAATGGAATTATGCTGCTCCATGGCTGCAAGAAGCTTGGGTGCAGACAACACATGTTATAGATAGAAATCACATATTCAGTCAAGCACCCCTTGAGGCTGTTCACACCGGCAGAGATAGCGCGGTCTACCGCGCTAGACCGCGCTATCTCTGCGGTGTGGAAGGTACAACGTCGTTTCGGTCCGTCCAACAGCGAGCCACGGCGAGCCAAAATGGCGTGCCACTGGAGCACCTCTTGGGGCGTGTTCACACCGCAAGGGGGGACCTCTAAAAAAAGGGGGGTGCTACGATAGACCGCGCTATCTCACTGTGGTGTGGATCCGGCGAATGCCAATGGGCGGGCCGTAGGTCGCGCTACGATAGCGCGATCCACGGTCCGCCCACGGTCCCCCCTTGCGGTGTGAACACGCCCCTTGAAACATCACAAAGGGCGTGTTCACATCGCAAGGGGGGGGGGGGGACCGTGGGCGGACAGTGGATCGCGCTATCGTAGCGCGACCCACGGTCCGTCCATTGGCATTCGCCGGATCCACACCGCAGTGAGATAGCGCGGTCTATCGTAGCACCCCCTTTTTTGAGAGGTCCTGTTGCCATGACGCGTGACGCCATGAGGTCAGAGCGGTCAAAGATTTCGCGCGCTATTACTAATTAGGAGTGTTGAGTTGTACCAATTCAGATTCAGATCGCACCAAAATAGAATGAGTATAACATTCCCCGCGTGTAGAACGATGACTTCCGGCGTGCTATCGTAGCTCGGGTTCACACCGGCAGAGATAGCGCGGTTTAGCGCGCGCTAGACCGCGCTATCTCTGCCGGTGTGAACAGCCTCAGAGTGAGTCCGCCCCCGCCGTAAAGAAAAAAAGAAATTCGGCTCTTAAATGCATGCCAGGCACCCATACAATGGAATTTAGTGGAGAATGCAGTGGAGCATGGATTGGGATTTGTGTAGGCTTGCATGGTTTTCTTTGTCTAAGTATAATGGCGCACACTCCAAATTTCGTCAAGGTTCTTTTTCCTACCTATATGCCCCAACTTATGCCTAAATGTCTGCCCTATACTGTGTTCATCCCAGGAGAATTTGTAGAGTACATGAATGCGAAATCAAAATGCATTAATCATTAGTTTCTTGAACATATTATTTTGTCATCTGTTTATAATTGTTATTATCTTATCAATCAAAATGGTAATTATGCAAGAACAAATAAAGATACTCCACCACCTTTCCTGGTTGTCTCGTAAGGGGTGACAGAGCGCTCACCGCGTCTTTTCGAGACAACCAAATGTTGAGGGGGGGGGGGAGTGTATCTGACTTGAATGTCCTCGAATGTCTTCTTCAGCTACACACCCGTTCGATGTACACCGTAGATATCTATTTCCAGCGGTAGTGAGGGTATTAGGGAACTATTATCATTACAAATTTCAATTTAATAATGTAACGTCCAATCTCAAAGAATAAAGGGTCATTAAATATCGCTTTAAAACTAAAAGTCGGTGTGTTTACATTCAAGATCATGATAAATAATACCGCCTCCCCTCCCCCTCCACACACACACACATACGCACTCACAAACGTATGGGTAGCCTCTCACCGTTCTTAAAAAAAATGATTGTAAACACAGACCTATAATCTGATCACCTATACCTCGGTTACCGTCAAGCGTAATGCCATTTTATAATCATACTTGTTAAAATCTCTTCCATTTTTCTAATTCTTGAACGGAGTCACGTTGGATAACAAGCAAGAAATATTATCCTCATCGTTCCACAGCCACACATGTTACCATCTATTTTACAAGTTCGACTTTTTATCTCTCAAATATTCTTATTTCTAATCGTTTTTATGCCCTTGCTTGAGCATATAGAATGTAAAACCACCCGGTGTTTGATTCATCCCTCTCTACAATTCGTTCCACTGATAACGACATTTTTTTCTCTCGAAATGATAGAGTTCAATACTTTGTTTGGCTAGTTGTAGAGCGAGAAGCCATGAAGTCTCGTTTGCTCCGTGAACTCTATTTTGTCATGAACTGAATAACAAAGAGGTTGAAATTCATGGAGTGTACACATCAGTGGCGTACGCAGGATTTTTTCAAGGGGGGGGGGGGGGGGTTATCATTTCGAAATCGGGCCGAAAATTTCGAAACGACTCAGCCAGGCACTGAATAAGCAGGGGGGGGGGGTAAGAGGACACTTTTTTTTTTGGGGGGGGGGTCTCGAGATTTGAAAATTTGACATTTTGCTCCGTAGGGGGAGGGGTAAGGTCCAAAAAAAAAATCCACAAAAGGGGGGGGGGTTTAGCCGCCACCCCCCCCCCCTCCCCCCCCTGCGTACGCGCCTGGTACACATACACAATGATATCTACCTTATAATTGAAGCGGTGCCAAGAACAGGGAATCAAAAAGGGGAATCCTCTCGAAAATTAACTCTAATACCCCATTCACAGTGGCCTCAAACACCGCGACAGCAGCGGGACTGTCCCGCTGCTGTCGCGGTGTTGTCTTCAGTGTGAAGGCTCGGACCCGTTATAAACTATCGCGGGATAACACCGCCTAGCGATAACGCCGACACAAACTATCGCTAGGGACGCCTAGCTACAGCAGCGGGACAGTCCCGCTGCTGTCGCGGTGTTTACTCAGTGTGAAGGCTCTCCGCTATAACACCGCGACAAACACGTGTGATTTGTTTACTTACCTATCACTGACCTCTTTTCTACAGCAATGGGGAACATAAAGTGAAATAGAAATAAAGTAACCAGTGGATTCAAATTGATTTTATTATTATGTAGGTATTATAATTATCCAAATAAAAATATTTCACACTTCAAAAAATTAAAATATTCTGACTGGAAGCAATAAAAATGCTAGTTTTTTAAAAAGTAATATGATCGAGGATACAAAAAGCAACTTGACATGTTTACCGCGCAATTTCAAGCAAGTATTTCCGGTCATATCGGGGTCACTCGCGGGTCATGAGCCATGCATACACGTGTTTGTTACGGAGGTAATAAAAATCACCCGCTGCAGCGTGAATGGGTACATGATATTTATCCCGCTGCTGCAGCGGGATAACTTTTCTACTGTGAATGCATTTGTAGCGGTGTTATGGCGGTGTCGCCGCTCCGCTACAACGCCGCTACAAATTTCAAAACCACTGTGAATGGGGTATTTGAATACCAGGCAAGATAATGTAAAGGGTTTACGTGCAGGGTCTGTATAGAAGAGCTTTAATGGCACAGTGTGGGTTAACATTACGAAATTGTGCGTGAAATTACATCCAATCAAGCGAAAATACTCTATTGATCTGCACTAGACTTGAAAGGTGTTTTGCTCTCTTTCCAAACAATGTACAAATCTGCCTTTCATGATGGAATAACAGATGATAAAGTACGGTAACCCTTTACTGACATGCAAAATACGCCATGTAACATACGTCATGTAAAGCGGGAAATAGTCAAGTCCACATTGCTTTTTGACTAAGAGAAAAGGCGTGTTTAATTCTGACCAGTTCACGAAGTAGTAGCAAAATTCCTAAGTTACCATTAAACTTAGCAGTGTCGAGCACAAAGCTTTCCCAAATTAATTTTGGTGACCGTTCTGACCATAAAAAAGAAGAACCTAACCAATGGATTACGTTTTAAAGTGGGTAAAAAGTGTCGAACTTTCTTTTGTTTTTAAGTATTGTATGCATTTTAAAATTTTAAGTCGAGGTTTCTTTCCTCAAATGTCTTTGTCAACGCCACACCCTTTTCATATTAGCCTACATAATACGGCGTTTACACCTACAAAAAAGTGATATTTAAAAATCGATCCGAAAATCTTTTTTGTTTTTTTGTTTTGCGAGTGTGGACAGAATAATTTCACCAGTCTTCGCGATCAAATTGCGATTTTTCAGAATAATCGCGATAGTTTGCCGGCCGCTGTGTGTGTGTGAATGAATTGAGAATCAAAAATCAATTAATTTAATTACAGGATTCCAAGCGCGCTAACTCCTTCGAGGTTCACGTACTCGCTGTTTAGACGTTCTTGCCGTCGAGTGAGAATTCTCCCTGTGTTCGAATGGTCGCCCCAACAATCAGTCTTTGCTTCGCCATCCAAATCGCTATAATTGTTGTGTGTGAACGGGCCTATTATCTCTATCCAGCGGCTTGGAGGGTAGTAGGAGATTATTATCATTATAGAAATTCACGTTAGAAATTTATCGTTAAATCTCAAAGCATAAAGGGTCAATACAAAAATTGGTGTGTTACATTCAAGATCACAATTAAAACTCCCAACCCCCTCCCCACCTCACACATACACACACATATATGGGTAGGCTTTCATCGCCATTGAAAATTGATTGAGAACACAGACCTCTAGTCTACTGTCCGATCATCAATACCTTGGTCACTATCAAACCAGCTTCCTGGCCAAAACGCTTGTTGTTGTTGGGGTTTAGATGGTGCTCTTCAATCTTGACAGATTATCTGCGCCACGGCGATCCTTCTTTGGTGCATGTTCATCTTTGCGAACTTGATCTCATGGCTCACTTTTACTGATTGGGGTCTGTCTCTCCAGACTTCTGTTTTCGAGTTTATGTATATTCACAATACGGGCTCTAACCTGTTCCATTTTACCAAGTTATTGAACGGGTTTACGTTGGATAAACAGTCATAAATGTTATTTTTACCGTACCATATGCCAGCCATTATAAAATCCCTTTTACATATGCTGCTTTTTATCGCTCAATTGTTCTTATTTACAATGGTATTTATGCCCTTGGTTGAGCATGTATAACTTAAAACCCTACAGTGCTGTACCCTCTACATGTTATTCCACTTATAACGACTTTTTTGTTTTAATCTCTCGAAATGATAGAGTCAATACTTTGTTTGGCTAGTTGTAGAGCGATAAGCCATGAAGTCTCTTTTGCTTCGTGAACTCTATTTTGTCATGAACTGAATAACAAACAAGTTGAAAGTCATGGAGTGTACACATGCACAATGGTATCCACTTTAGAATTGGAAGCGGTGCCAAAAATAGGCGCCACATTATCAAAAAGAGGACTCCTCCAAAAAATTAACTCTAAGAATACCAGGCAGAATAATGTACGGGATTTACGTGCAGGGTCTGTATAAAAGTGCTTTAATGGCACTGTATGGGTTATTATCACAAACATGTGCATGGAATCACATGCAATCATGCGAAAAACTCTATTGATCTACAATAGACTTGAAAGGTGTTTTGCACCCTTTTCAAACAATATACATATTTTCCTTTCATGATGGAATCATAGAGTACGGTAACCCTTTACAGGGATGCAACAAATGTCATGTAAGCGGAAAAGTAATCAAGTCTAGAAGGCAGTAAGCTGAACATATCGGTATTTGGCATAGGGAAAAGACGTGTGTCATTCTGAACTGGTCAAAATTCAAGTTTACTTGCAAAATTCCTTATTTATTACAGACCTAAGCAGTCAGCACAAATTTTTACCAAATGTCAACTGAATGTATGCGAGCGATTTTACCATTTGGGTAAAAAAAGCTCGCTAAGGCAATATAGTTTGTGAAGTGTCCATGAATTTACGAAATTCAAATTTGTTATCTATATGCAATTCCATGATACCCTCGAGATCATCTCATATGGAATTAGAGTTAGCGAACTCAAATATTGACAAATGTGATGCCGCAATCTAAAGAAAGAGCAAGTTTTCACTTTTATGTGTACGTTGTTCCAATTTAAATAATTAATTCGGATATTTAAATATATGTGTATCTTAACATGTATATATATTGAACACTGTCGATGTTCATCATCTATATCATATACCATAAATATCAAATGTTGCAAGGAAATACGTCACCTCAGCGTAAGAGATTATCCAACCTCGGTTTTTAAATGGGTCACATGGGACCCCCTTAAACCTGCCACATCACACTATCTACAGTATCTTCATCAACACTATTGCGAGGTATGGACTTCAAAGTATATTCAAGAGAGAAGAATGACGTATCTATTCGTAGAATTTTGCAACAAACTATCAAATTGAATATACATTATCATCCATTGAAAATAGTATGTCCAGACTTTGTAGATAAATAATTTCGGGGAGGCAAGATGGTTAGCGCCTCCTCGAAGTTATATGTAAACGACCCTTTTGTACAGGCTGGCCACGGGATCAAATCTCTTGTTGGTTTTAAACTGTTTCACCATAAAAAATATATACAAATTATCCTTCTATATAGATTGAGATGGATTAAGGTTGGTTTGGTTTACTTGACTATTTACATGATGAGGAAAGCAGGTTGTTTGTACGTAAGCAACCAGTGTATTAAGGTTTTAAGTCCGTTCCGTGAGACTTGGTACTGAGGATTAATGCCTTACCAAATGGGCTTAAGGGTACTAGTGCATTGATTTGGAATCGAGCACGGACATCCTCTCTACAACTTAGCCATTACGAGTAGGTAATCGCTTGCCGCGGTACATTTAAAGAGAAGCTTCATTGATTAAAACAAAACTAACTTTATTGTCATTATTGCAAAGGTGAAATTTTGATTGAACAAGGTTATCAAAATCTAATGCTTGGAAAAAATCAAAGTAATGACTATTATCAAGTACAAAACGCTAAAATACAGCTCCGACATAGGACCTGAAAAGCTCTCCAATCGCTGCTGAGATGCATGACGTCAGTGGTGGATCCAGGGGGGGGGGCAAGGGGCCCGGGCCGCCCCCCTGGGAAAAAAAACGTGTAAAAACACGTGAATTTTACCTTTTTGGGGGAGATGCCCCCCCCCTATTCTTTATGGGATGTCGTCTGCTTGGGCAGGATTGGTTATTATTGTGATGGCATTACAGAAACATCTTTATTTTTCTGGCGAATCTCTCGTATAACCCAGATGCTATGCAGGTAGTTTTATTTGTATTTTTATAAATCACCCGATATGTAGTTGCAGAAAACTTGTACGATGGTCATCTGTTAGCTTACCAGTTTCTAGTGATACGTTATTTGCCATATTTGTGATTTTCTTTGAAAAGGCGCTTTAAACGAACCTTAACTGGCTGGCCACCGAACAAAATCTCACATTCCTGACCAGCAGTTCTCAGTGTTCCCTCAAAATGATTGATCACAAATTTAAAAGGTTGTAACTTTCATGTTTTCAATCGGACTTTGCTCGAAATTTTGCTGAAAATTTCCTCTCATTTTTTGTTTCTATTTATACCAATTTACTATCGAGGTGAAATTACCCTTTGGGGCAGGCATTACAGACAACCAGAGAGTTTTACTCAAATCTATTTACCATCACATAGTCTTCCAGATGACAATTGTTACTGGATAATAAAAACAATAACAATAGTAATGAAAATGATAATTTCAAGCCACAAGCAGAAGCAGGAGAGAGCGAGAGAGAGAGAGAGAGATAGAGAGGGGGGGGGGGGGGGGGTGGGAAGGAGTATTATGCCCCTTGATATTTTGTTAATGTCTATATTTTGAATTTTACATCGCGTTTAAAGATAAAGTTGAGTTCTGGTCATGTGATTGCATTGTGAAAGAAACGGTGTGGAATCTATCAGAAAAGGTTGATAATCTAGTATATAAGTATTCGAGTGTATTGCAAGGTTCTGGAATCATCAAAATGATAAGAAATTTGGCCAAATCTTGGCAAAGTTACAAGCACTGTACACAGAATGATGTATATGGGACTACACGAACACATGGCGAAAAAATCCTACCCGGATTTTTACGATGTTTCATGTCATATTTAGATTATGAAGGCATTTGAAGAGCCATGCTTTTCAGGGAACATGAAAAGTTCTTCCACCCTTGCATAATAACAATGATAACGCTCACAAATTATTTTTTACCTCTTCCCAGAACTCAACTGTAGAAATTCGTATTCACATTCATCTTGTCAAAGACATCAGCTATCGAAAGTCACATTGACATCGTCTCTGAACTCATTCTCTTCTTCTGGGATAAAACTTTTGAGTCAGTGAAAATATCTACCAAGTTCAACTT
The DNA here is from genome assembly GCA_035222895.1 of Strongylocentrotus droebachiensis. Classification (NCBI taxonomy): domain Eukaryota; kingdom Metazoa; phylum Echinodermata; class Echinoidea; order Camarodonta; family Strongylocentrotidae; genus Strongylocentrotus; species Strongylocentrotus droebachiensis. Next base: position 143,740 of record JAVYIG010000241.1, on the reverse strand, counting down.
TATCGAGATTTAAAAAGCTTTCTCGTAGTAAGTTATCAAATAATTTATTGAATTGTGTGGTTACTTAAGATTGTTACATTTGACTATATGTGTGCCTGTCAATTTATTGAGTGTATGTCCTTCTTTGGGTATTTCTTTTCTTCTAGGGAAATTTTCAAAAGAATTTTCTTTTCTACTGGTCTTCTCCATTTTTCATACTGTATTTTGAAACATTGTTTTGATGTTTTGTATGGTTATGGTAAACAAATTAATATCTTGAATCTTGAATCTTAAAAGACCGGTATCGAAATCTCAGATGCCAAACATTATACCTTGATGTTTTCGCATCTAGATATCAAGTGGGTTTGTCTTTTTTTCGGGGTTCAATCCCTATTCAGTTCTGGAAACCTCTACCGGCCTTGTGTAACAAAATAAATGTAAAAGATATGGTTATTCCGAGGTGCCTTTTAAGTAATATTGTCATATATTTTTTCATACTTCGTGAATTCTATTGTGTTCAAAACCGAATAACAAAGAGGATATAATTCATGGAGTGTAAACACGCACAATGGTATACCCTTCAGTGTTTGGAGCGATGCCAAAACAGGCGCCATATTATGTAAAGTGGAATCTCAATAGAATTTAACTTTAAGAATACCAGGCAGAATAATGTATGGGATTTTTGTGCAAGGTCAGTACAGATATGCTTTACTGGCACAGTATTGGTTATCATAAGAAGCCTTGTGCATGAAATAATATAAAAAACATTACAAATTAATATAGAAAAATAATAGTCTTTAATGTGGCCAAAATTGTCTATTATATATTATGTATCATATGGAATCAAACTTTTAATCGAGGCAATGCCGTGATTATCTCAGTGTCATACCTCATAACTAAGGAATTTCTTTCTTCCACTTAATGTAATCGTGTATCCCTAACGTCTTTCACAAAATATAATATAACAATAAAATTTATAACAAATGCCTTTGTGGGTCTCGCTGTAGCTGGCCGGGGAATCTTCCCACTAAATATGAAAGTGCCATAAATGTTGTTAACCTTTCCAGTTTCCAACAAGGGGGGGGGGGGGGGGGATTTTGATTCCTTCTTAGAATAACATTTTATACAATTTTGTTTCCTTTTTTTGCTCTATCAATTCGATGTTTAACTATGCATGGTAAATATTAATACATATTGACCAGCTCCGGCGTACCTAAAGCCAACGGAGCAGATTAACATTTTCAGAAAAGGCACCAGGTGACCTAGGCCTAGCCGGTAGACCAATAGGGACTTGTATTCCTATTTCTTGATATCAAGAATTACCATTGCTTTACAACAGAAAATCGTTTCTTGATATCAGGATTTAGCATTACTTTACAAAAGAAAAACATTTATTGATATCAAGAAATAGGAATAAATGTTAAAACGGCTTTCCATGGACACGCATAATCAGTGGACGTTTACGCCGTTCTCGCCCACTCAATCTAAGTTCCTATTGTCTTGCCCGAGGGAACTACACTACGTTGACTACGGGACTTCCATAAAGAAGACTTCATAGAAATGTTTTTTGCTAAAAGAAATTCCTAGTAGTTTCATGTGAATGAATGTCTCCTTGAAAAGACGCACAGAACAACATATCACCTTTTATTTTAGAGGGAAAGGAAAGGGGTGGGATCAAGGAATGCGCTCGCTTTATATTTATAAAAATGCTGATGATTGCTGATTGTTAATGCGAAAAAAGAAAAAGAGAAAGATAGAAGCCAATCAATGGAAAAGAAATGACAGATATTTGAATTACGATTCACTGCACAGGACTTTGGAACCTTTTTGAAAACGCCAACAATGACAATTGCACAACGCAATTATGAATTTGATGGAAAGGAAATCAGTGTAGTGTATACAAATGCTTTTAACGTGCAAAATGCAACCGGACTACCTGTTACGAAATGTTCAGATTCTGAATCGTAACATTTCGAAGTCGAGTGTAATTAGAGAAGTAGACGCCATTACAAGAAACTGTGTTTGATAAGGATGTCTGGTAAACCAGTGCTTCTCCAGGTATGGGGGACATGAATCAACAGCTTCATGAGGCAGCATTGAGGGGTAAAATTAAAAGCGTCAAAAAACTGATAAAACAAGGTTCTAATATAAACAACACAGACCAAGATGGGAACACACCCTTACACAGTGCTGCTGAGGCGAGTCACCTTGATGTCACCAAATTTCTGATCAGTCAAGGAGCTGAGGTGAAAAAGGGAAGTAATGACGGCAGGACTGCATTACACATTGCTTCTCAGAATGGTCATCTGGATGTCGCCAAATATCTCATCAATCAAGGAGCTGAGGTCAACAAAGGAAATAATAAAGGCTTGACTGCATTACACAGTGCTGCTCAAAATGGTCACCTTGATGTCACCAAATATCTGATCAGTCACGGAGCTGAGGTTAACGAGGAAAAGGATAATGGTTCGACTGCATTACACAGTGCTGCTTCCAATGGTCATTTTGATGTCACCACATATCTCATCAGTCAGGGAGCTTATGTGAATAAAGGAGACAATGATGGCTGGACTGCATTAAACGGTGCTACTCAGCTAGGTCATCTTGATGTCACCAAATATCTCATCAGTCAAGGAGCTGAGGTGAATAATGGAGATAATGACAATGCGAATGCATTACAAAGTGCTGCAAGCAAGGGTCATTTTGATGTCACCAAATATCTGATCAGTCAAGGAGCTGACGTGAATAGTGGAGACAATGACGGTTGGACTGCATTACACAGTGCTGCTCAGGAAGGTCACCTTGATGTTACCACATATCTCATCAGTCAAGGAGCTGAAGTGAATAAAGGAGATAATTGTGGTAAGACTGCATTACACCTTGCTTCTCAGAATGGTCATCTTGAAGTCGCCAAATTTCTAATTGGCCAAGGAGTTGAGATGATTAAGGAAGATACTGATGGTAGGACCCCTTTACACCATGCTGTTCAGAATGGTTCAATTGATGTAGTTAAAGTCCTTCTGGAAGGAGGAGCACTTTCTGACACGGGAGACATTCATGGACACACACCTCTGCAATTGTCTTTGTTCCTAGGGTACCAAAGCATCGCTGATCTATTCATCGATCGTTCAAATTCCAAGGTAAAAAATTAAAACACACTTCATGTCGAATTCACCTACCGTGATCTCAATACATGCATGTAAAAAGACAAGGACTGGCATTTAATTAAGTGAAGTGAAGGCATATGCTACCTACCATTATTTTTACAAACTTGACCATCTCGATTTCGAATCACCAATATGCAAATATACATAATTATAACGCCAGTTGGTCTTCAATGCTGTTTTGTATGTACTTCATAGACAATTTACAATGTTTGCTTCAAACGTATCCGAAATATTGGATTTAATTAATCACATGGCAGTACTTGTGTTCACAGAAATTTGGCTTTCCTAGCATTACAAAAATAAAATCTCAAGTTTTCACGTTGCGTATTTTCTTATATCCAGCTCGACCAGAATTATTTAACGGATATCCATCTTGCCATCCAATACGGTCATACCTCTTCCATTGAGAAGTTAGTTTCTGAGGGAGCTGATCTCAATGTCCAGTCGACTGACGGCCAGACGTGTCTGCATAAAGCCATTAAACTCTGCTATAAGAGAGAGAAAATTGTGCAAGAAACTTACACACTTAGAAAGGTGAGTGATACCCCAGTAACCCAAACGAGACCGACACCAGATCGACGAGAGTCTGAAAAACAAATTGATTCAAGATACAAGCTTCATTTATTAAATGCTCGCAACCTTTACGTTCGAATTGATACTAAATTTGTGACCCGGCACCACAAAACCAACAAAAAGTCGCAACCAGCGATTCTCCGTAATCAGCTAAAATGTCAATTTAGGTGAAAAAAATAGATTTTTGTTTTTTTGCATTTTCTGAAAGAGTGGTCTTTTCTGTACCTAGTATCAAAATTTGGAAGTCTAAAACATAGTAGAAGATGTGTTTTAAACGGTTTTTCTAGACCAGTTTTTTTCGCACAGCCTTCGGTCTCTTCCAAAATTTGATCACTTTTCCCGAGCGAAATTATCGTAGTCCGGAAATGGTCGGTCGTTGCTAACGGGTCGTGCTACGCGGGCTGTGATTGGTCCGTTATAGCAATCAGTGCGGCGCGCCATTTTGTTTGTATCCGCTTTCACATCCGAGTTCCAGATTTGCGTTTGTCTTATATTCTCCGTTAACGACTTCGAGTAGCTTGATTGTACATCACATAACCATAATTTGTTGATCAAGAGTAAGAACATTATTATATTTTATACATTTGAGAGTGACAAGTTGCGAAAAAGTCTACAACGTCGTTACAATGCCAGGTTTTGTACGTGAGCAGAGCCGTGGGATGGTACCGGGGTGCACCAACGCAGTCATAGTAAAAATACTTTGAACCTCCTGTGAGAAAGAAAACAGTATGGGAATTAAGTATAAAGCAAGTTCATAATGTGGTTACAAATAATTGCCCAGATGTATACAAAACAAGATAGGTGACAAGCAGTGTTATGTAAGGGGGAACAAAAAGACTCCGGGTCCACCATGAATAGGCATTGTCTAGTGCAGGTGTCTCGGCACTATGTTGCAGTTCACTTAATCTGTCCAATTACAACTCTATACATTTACAACATAATAACTTTTGAAAGACTAAGTCCACACATTGAAACCTCAGAAACATAATGAACAGACTATGTTTGACCATCAGGCCAAATTTCAGCCTAATCTGAAAATCTCTTCATAGTGGTTGCTATGGCCTTTTGATTCACCCTTCTATTGATTTCCCTGTGGTTTGCTTGCTCCGCATGCTTGAATAGCCCCAAACTTTAAAGCTCTCTTTCTCACAATTTAATACCAGTAACCTCCCTCACCAGCTCTTTTCATTCACTAAATTGAAAGGGTTAGGAAGCTTCAATTTGGACAAGTAATATTCCATTTTAATGAGGAGAACTTCTTCTTTCATAATCAGATGAAATCAGGAAAATAATTTTTTGCAACTTTTTGGTGGTTTTGTGGTGCCGGGTCACATTTGCATATTTTATTGATACTGAATTTGCATATTTAAAAAACATATAAAATTACAAACAGAGAGCACACAGATCCAAGTAAAATACAATGACAGAAAAGTGTACACAATTGGCAATTTTAAAATGACATAAGAAATTAATCTAGAAATTGGAAACTATGGGAATTTCATTTAAAAAGATACCAGTTGAAAGTAATTTGAAAACATCAAATCATTGAATTAGGCAATTTTCAATGTAAAGACTAATTCAAATCATGACTTCAATTAGTTGCATCGTTGAATATGTATATACTGTGAATGAAGAAAATAAATGCTCTGTTTCAATTGCATTATATTGCACAGCAGAATTTAACAAAATTAAAAGAACACTTCAGCAAGAGCTACCTGATGCTAGGAGTCCACTGGGCCAGCGCCAGTTGGTGCCAGTTTGCGCCAATGCAATTTACTGTGGCGCGTAGTGTCGCCAACAAGGTGCCTAGTGGCGTGTAGTGGCTCAAACTCTGCCTCCCAACTGGCTCGTGGTGGCCCGTAACGGCACCAAATTTGAATGTGGCGGCAAGAAAATTTCAAAATGTTTGAAATTTTCGTCGCGCCACTTGCATCGAGCAATCAGCGCCAAGTGTCCGCCAAGCGGCACCAAATGGCGCGAACATATATCGCCCTTTGGTGCAAACAATCCGCCAATTGGAATCCACTGGAATGTAATGGCGCGCGCCAAGTTGCGCCAATGAGATTTTGCGCCACATGGCGCCAATCGGCGCCAAGTGGCGCGCTAAATGTGCAGTGGCGCGAGCCAAACGGCACCCGATTGGTGACTACTTCGCGCCAAATGCCACCTGGTTGCCCGCCATTCGGCGCCACTTGCCGCCTATCAAAATTGTAAATATTTAGTAGAGATGTTGTTCATACAGCAGCTGAGGAGGGCCTGAACCAGGTAGCCGATGGCCGGTATTTATATAGTCGGCAAGTAGCGCCAAGCGGCGGCAAGTTCAAACCAATTTGGCGACCTTTGGCACAAACTAATCACCAAGTGGCGCAAAGTAGCCGTCTATTGGCGCGAATGGCGCCAACAGGGTGAATTTTGGAATCAAATGGCCGTGTAATGGCGCGAACTGGCGCAAACTGGCGCAACATTTTGGAGCAAGCCGGGTGGCATTTGGCGCACGCCATATGGCACCCAGTTTATTCCACTTGGCGACACATGCCGAGCGGACATTAATTCGGCGCCACAGCGAGCCACTACGCGCCAATCACATAATCTTTGGCGCGAACTGGCACCAACTGGCGCTGGCCCAGTGGACTCCTAGCATTACAGAATCAGCAAGTATACAAAGACAAGGTACTAAACGGATCATGTAATCCACAGCAGTTGATATGATGGACGAATAGGAACAACTATTCATCAACAAGTATTGCCACGCAGTGAAGAAATTTTTCGTGTAAAATTTCACAAGCAAGAAGTAATGAAAACAGCACGAAGAAGAAGAACAAATTCGTTAAATAAAGGAAATTATTGAGAAATAACAATCCTAATTACTAATGCATAAGACTTATTTACTGTTCAAAAGCCTAACTATGAAGGGGAGGGCAATTTTCTTGTGGCGCTCCGTTTGGCATTTCATCGTTCAGTATATTTCACTGAATCTTCCTGTTGTGAGCTCAGACTGTCTCTGTGGTAACAAATATGGAAAGTTCTTTTGGAGTGAGAAGGCGAGAAGGCGCTCTTTAAGTGGCAAATTCCCGGTTACTAGAAGCGCATTTTCATGAGAGAGATAGTTGCGACCGAGAATAATGCGTAGTGATCTTCTTTGAATGCTTTCAATTACTCTTGATGAGACAGTGTCAGAGATGAGTGCCACACGCGTGCGCAGTATTCTAGTATTGGCATGATGTAAGATTGGAATAATGGGAGAAGATCTACTGTTGATAGGCCAAATTTCTTCAGAGTACGGATTATGTACATTTTGCGGCTGGCCTTTGACACAATTTTGTCAATGTGAAAGTTCCATTTGAGGTCACTTGACACATGTGAATGAATTGGCCACATATAGTAATGGGCACTAGTCTTGCTGGATTCTTGCTGAAGGACACCTGGAGACAATGACATTTGCTTGGGTTTAGTTTCATATTTGTTTCGCATAACCATGTCTCTAGTTCTAGGACTGCTTGGCAAATATTACTCGAAGATGATGATGGCCGATGGGATCCACATTTCCATTTGGGGAAAGTTGAGTTGAGAGCATCGTTGACTATGGGCAGGAAGAGTATTGGCCAGAGCCATGTGCCTTGAGGGACACCTGCGTTGCTTACTTCTGGTTCCGAAATCTGGTCTTTATATCTTACACGTTGCATTCGTCCCTACAGAAAATTAGATTTCCCTTGCCACATTGACCCGAATTTTTTTTTTTTTTAGGTCCGCGGCTGAATCATGAAGGATTCGCGGTCATAAATGACGGCGCGTGGGGTTGCGTGACACACGTTCTGACACCGCGGACCAAAATAAACACATTTTTCGGTGCAATGTTGCAAGGAAAACGGCTCTAACATAATAACGGGCAGAATCGGGCAGCCAAATCTGGTATCAACTTAAAGCTTAGACATCAGAGAAAATGTTGGTAATAAAATTTAAGCGGAAATCTCTGGAAATCCAAACATTTCCTCTGGATTTATAAAAGATAAATCCCCCAAAATAAGTTTTGATGCACTTTGGTTCCTCCCTGGCCCACTGTGCGGCGGTCCTATAATTGCTATTGCCGGAAATATTTTAGACCGCACGGCCACCGCGATAAATGTGACATAGGCATTAATCTATGTCCAGGCAAAAGAAAGACAATGCTACACAGTGAGAGTGAAAGTGAGTAACCATGGTCCATTGTAGTAAAACATACCTTGAGCTAAATAAAACTTGATCATAATTAACCGCAATTGGTGAAAAACACGAAAAAAAAACCTGTCCAAAATATTATACGCACTATCCAAAAAAATATGAACAGTATATCTTTTCAAAATGAACGAATTTTTGTTCACTTTTTCTCAAAATGTCATCAAACTGATTCCTTGATTTTTCTTACACATCTCCACACACTACCACCCACATATCTGATTTATCGATCTCTGTTATACACACGCTCTCCACTCTCCAGTCTCTTCATTCAATTAGGAATGGCGGTCACTCTAGAAAAATAATTGAAACAAAGGAAAACAAGATATGCAAATGTATTATACAATTTAATATGTACCACTGAATACAAATAAATACGACTGTGTACAAATCTATTACTATTACGAAGATAAATTCATCTTCATTTAACAGCTAAACGAAGATAAATTCATCTTCATTTAACGGCTAAACGAAGATAAATTTATCTTCATTTAACAGCTAAACGAAGATAAATTCATCTTCATTTAACAGCTAAACGAAGATAAATTCATCTTCATTTAACGGCTAAACGAAGATAAATTCATCTTCATTTAACAGCTAAACGAAGATAAATTCATCTTCATTTAACGGCTAAACGAAGATAAATTCATCTTCATTAAACTGTGTTAACGAAGATACCGGAAAGCGAAAGCGACTACAGTGAACTCGTCTTCTTCTTCTTCGTCGTAGCCATCTCGACGAAGGCGAAACTAACTCTGGCAGGTTCCGAATTCAATGAAATCAAATTCAAAACGCGTTATGAAAGCAAAACGTAACAGCTTATGGACAATAATAACAACCGCGATTGACGACGTCGTATCGAAGAGTGATCATGGCGCATGTATTACTTGTGTTGTTGTTCTTGGCCAAACTTTTTTGTAGGCGGCTAGATCAAACAGAGCTTTGTTTGTACAAGCAATAGACGCTTGGCCGCTCGCGGCTATTGTCCTCTCTGTACTTGGTTTTGTTGTAGCTAGTCTGCAGACACATACCCTTGACAGCCATTATGAGTAAAAACAATGTCTAAATTTCAAACATGAAAGTACTGAGTTATGTCATGTAGCTGCTTCTGACACAGTGGAATACTGGAAAATAAACATAACACATCAAGCAGAATCTTATTCTCCTGATTATTTCATGTGGTTTTATTCAAGAGTAAAGTTGAGTCTGTGTTATACAGACTAGGTTTGAGTTGGTGAATAGATAGAACTGATAATCCCCGTGCAACCGGCTAACGATGGTCTGGGGAGAATATGTGTGTATCATCTATCTGGTGTATCTGTACATGGAGGTAAATGGGTGTATCATAATCGTAAAATGCAAACCTTTTAACAATCTATCAGGGTGGTTACTTAATTTGAAAAATTTCACCTTTCAGAAAGAAAACGTGCATTTTTTCTAAAAAATAGAAGACAAGACACAGGATGGGGCTGCATTGGGCTAAATAGCTAGGCCTCTATAAAGTATAATGTTTAATAATATCAGGGAACCAGCTTTGTGCCCGGCCGCAAAATATATGAGCAATATTATCTTTAAAAATGCAAATACATGTATTTCACTTTGACTATTAAGAGCATAAATCGGAGGGAAAGTTGAAAACAAACGATATTAATTTTATGTGCTTGAAAACTTGACTTTTCTGACTTTCGCTGAATATCCGTGTTTAAAATTTGTAAACTTGGCAGAGTTCAGAATGGGCCTATTTGGACAGCATACGGTCTGGATATGTAATTTCTTTCTTGTTCAAAATCTTAATCGATGTTTTGTGGAGTTCATCGGCATGCGAAACTGTCTTTAGTTACAAACCCAAGCATGATATATGATCGATGGCCCATAGGAAGTGCAACTAAATCGTTCGGAAAACCATGCCTATATATTTTAATAGAAAGTGAAACCAACTGCAATTATTTACGAACATGTAAAGACATGGCACCTAAACCGAAGATGGCCTAGCTAGCTATAGAATGCATTCGATATTATGAACTTCACATGATTGTTGGTAAATAATATAGTAGGCCTATATCATGGCCCATTTGGTTTAATTCCAAATCTAAAGCACATAATTATTATGGGCATGCATACAAGTCCTCTTGCATTTGACGAGCATGCACGTATATCGAGACACACGACTTTGCATGAGATTCCTTGCAAAATAAAGTTGGCGGCCCGAGAAAGATTGACACATTTTCTATGAGCATTTTTCGTCGGGGCAAGGGGGGGGGGGGGGGGCGGGGTCGGGGCACTGCGGGCTGGTCAATGTCCGGCCCCCTTGATCCGCCAAACTTTTTCATGTTCCCCCGTGTCCATGGTGATCGCCGCCCCCGCACCGCGCCCCTGGTTGACCTTTTTGTGAATTAGTATTCATCTCTGCTTCAGTGTGGGTTTATAATTAATATTTGCAGAGTTAAAGAGCTAAAGAGAGAGAGATAGAGAGTTAAAGAGTTGGGGTTTGCGGCTTCAGCGGTACATCCCCGTCTGTACCAAATCTGAGTACCCCCCCCCCCCCCCCCGGCCCTCCAGGTCCCCATCACGGAACCTCATGAGTAACATCTCTTAGGTCAATAGGCTGTATATAATAATAGTGGAGGTACTATGGGAATTGGAATAGCACCCGACGGGGGCTGATCAGATTTCCCAACAATAATAATTCTGAATATGACGCCCTGAAATTTGAAAATCACGCAAATTTCAGGGATTCCCTTCAATTTGCGCGAGCGGCCGCTTCCGAAAAATAAGTGACAATAACCATTAACAGTAATACTCCAGCTATCAGGGTGTGTATAACCAGCTGACTCGACATAGTGGCGGATCAGGGGAAAACATGGAATAAAACGTAAATTTTACCTTTTGGGGAAATGCCCCCCCCCCCCCCTGGCTCTCAAAGGGAGGGGGCTGCACATTTTCGAGGGCCCCCCAACCAAATGTGCTCATCCCCCCTCCCACCCCCCCCCCCCCCCCCAAATGAGTGAGGTTGTTGTCCAAGGATGGGCTATATTATATATAGAGGACGAATATTCCGCTGGGCATTTTACTTGCAATCGCCCCTTTCTATCCAATACCGGCTCCCAAGCAAGAACCTTTGTATTGGGATTTACAACACTTTCCGATTATCAGCAAAAACTTATTTAAAGAGTTCCTCGGATCGCTATACGATTTATTGCTCACCTTTATACATCATTGCATGCCCAAGAAGGAATCGTCGGGCTGAGTTGTCCCTATAAGTCCGAGTTAGCCCGAATTATTATTTGCATTTACAAAGCCACCCCCCTTCCCTGCGGCCCCCGATTGTTATTATTATTATTATTGTTATTATTATCATAATCGATAGTAGAAGTCTAGTATCAGTAGTCCGAGGGGCGGCGCGGCGATCCGTGGGGGGGGGGGGGGCACGTTCCCCCTCGATTTTCTTTTAGAGAGGGGGGGGGGGGGGTCGTTCCCGCCGGAAATTTTGAAAAAGTGCACACAAGAAATGTATAGCAAATACTGACTAAAGACTGCATCACACTTTTAGGCTCTGGAGGGCCCAATAATGCAGCGTTTAGACTCAGTATTTGCTATATATTTCTTGCGTGCACTTTTTCAAAATTTCCGGCGGGAACGACCCCCCCCCCCCCCCCCCTCTCTAAAAGAAAATCGAGGGGGAACGTCCCCCTCCACCCCGGACCGTCGCCCCTTTGGACTACTACTACTATTAAAAATACTACTACTAGACCCCTTCTAATGATCATAATAATAAGGGGGAGGGGGCGCCCCCCCGGATCCGCCACTGTCGAGTTAGTGGATGTACACACCCTGATAGCTGGAGTATTACTGTTTATGATTTTTGTCACTTCTGCTTCGGAAGCGGCCGCTTGCGCAAATTGAAGGGAATCCCTGGAATTTGCGTGATTTTCAAATTTCAGGGCGTCGTATTCATAATTATTATTGTTGTAAAATCTTTGATCAGCCCCCGTCGGGGGCTATTCCGATTCCCATAGTACCTCCACTTTTATATTCAGCCTACTGACCTAAGAGATGCTCATGAGGTTCCGTGATGGGGACCCGGAGGGGGGGGGGGGGGGGCTGGGTACTCATATTTGGTTTATACTTTCTATTAAATATAGGCATGGTTGTCTGAACGATTTAGTTGCACTTCCTATGGGCCATCGATCATATCATGCTTGGGTTTGTAACTAAAGACAGTTTCGCATGCCGATGAACTCCACAAAACATCGATTAAGATTTTGAACAAGAAAGGAATTACATATCCAGACCGTATGCTGTCCAAAGGCCCATTCTGAACTCTGCCAAGTTTACAAATTTTAAACACGGATATTCAGCGAAAGTCAGAAAAGTCAAGTTTTCAAGCACATAAAATTAATATCGTTTGTTTTCAACTTTCCCTCCGATTTATGCTCTTAATAGTCAAAGTGAAATACATGTATTTGCATTTTTAAAGATAATTATTGCTCATATATTTTGCGGCCGGGCACACAGCTGGTTCCCTGATATTATTAAAAATTATACTTTATAGAGGCCTAGCTATTTAGCCCAATGCAGCCCCATCCTGTGTCTTGTCTTCTATTTTTAGAAAAAATGCACGTTTTCTTTCTGAAAGGTGAAATTTTTCAAATTAAGTAACCACCCTGATAGATTGTTAAAAGGTTTGCATTTTACGATTATGATACACCCATTTACCTCCATGTACAGATACACCAGATAGATGATACACACATATTCTCCCTAGACCATCGTTAGCCGGTTGCACGGGGATTATCAGTTCTATCTATTCACCAACTCAAACCTAGTCTGTATAACACAGACTCAATTAACTTTACTCTTGAATAAAACCACATGAAATAATCAGGAGAATCAGATTCTGCTTGATGTGTTATGTTTATTTTCCAGTATTCCACTGTGTCAGAAGCAGCTACATGACATAACTCAGTACTTTCATGTTTGAAATTTAGACATTGTTTTTACTCATAATGGCTGTCAAGGGTATGTGTCTGCAGACTAGCTACAACAAAACCAAGTACAGAGAGGACAATAGCCGCGAGCGGCCAAGCGTCTATTGCTTGTACAAACAAAGCTCTGTTTGATCTAGCCGCCTACAAAAAAGTTTGGGCAAGAACAACAACACAAGTAATACATGCGCCATGATCACTCTTCGATACGACGTCGTCAATCGCGGTTGTTATTATTGTCCATAAGCTGTTACGTTTTGCTTTCATAACGCGTTTTGAATTTGATTTCATTGAATTCGGAACCTGCCAGAGTTAGTTTCGCCTTCGTCGAGATGGCTACGACGAAGAAGAAGAAGACGAGTTCACTGTGGTCGCTTTCGCTTTCCGGTATCTTCGTTAACACAGTTTAATGAAGATGAATTTATCTTCGTTTAGCCGTTAAATGAAGATGAATTTATCTTCGTTTAGCTGTTAAATGAAGATGAATTTATCTTCGTTTAGCCGTTAAATGAAGATGAATTTATCTTCGTTTAGCTGTTAAATGAAGATGAATTTATCTTCGTTTAGCTGTTAAATGAAGATGAATTTATCTTCATTTAGCTGTTAAATGAAGATGAATTTATCTTCATTTAGCTGTTAAATGAAGATGAATTTATCTTCGTTTAGCTGTTAAATGAAGATGAATTTATCTTCGTAATAGTAATAGATTTGTACACAGTCGTATTTATTTGTATTCAGTGGTACATATTAAATTGTATAATACATTTGCATATCTTGTTTTCCTTTGTTTCAATTATTTTTCTAGAGTGACCGCCATTCCTAATTAAATGAAGAGACTGGAGAGTGGAGAGCGTGTGTAGAACAGAGATCGATAAATCAGATATGTGGGTGGTAGTGTGTGGAGATGTGTAAGAAAAATCAAGGAATCAGTTTGATGACATTTTGAGAAAAAGTGAACAAAAATTCGTTCATTTTGAAAAGATATACTGTTTATGGTAACATGAAATAGGTTGAACGTGCCTTAAGTCCCACACAAATTGTTCCAAGAACAGGAGCAGATAGGAGTGATGGTCAGCCTGCTAGGCGATCCAAATTTGTATCAGTTCCGGAGTCTACATGGAGTCGTTATGCCAAAACCGGTCAATAGTCTTTTGAAAAAAGCCGGGCACTTTTCAAAAGACTATTGACCGGTTTCGGCATTTTACGTATATGCGTGCAATCTCAAAAGGAAGGATTTTAGCACACAAGCACGATCATGTAACCTCCCCTTGAGCGTATAAAAACAACTATGTCTCTCATAGCAGTCATTATTACTATAATATTAGATAGCTTAGACAGATACCGAGATGTGATTAGTCCAGAGCTCGTCACATTATATCGATTCGAGGATCGGAATTGTTATATTTTCATGGCCGGTCACTTTCCAGTCTTATATTCACCAGCTGGTAAAATGAATATATTTTCAATCAATGCATGTCTTGAGGACTGTTTGTCACCAATTTCACAAATTACACCAATACCGAGGGCCAATTTTTGTTATAAATATTTTTTTCCCCTTGAATTTTTTTTTTCTCCACATTTACTTTTATTCCCCCAAAATATGTTTTTTTTTCTAATAAGAACTCTTTTTTTTTTTCCCTTGAAATTATTTTTTGTCAATTTGTTGTTTTCACTTTTATTTCTAAAATGTTGTTTGTCCTAGAAAAAAAAGGAAAATATTTCGGGCAAAAAAAAATGGCCCCCCCCGACCTAAATTTTCAAACCAAGGCTATTTAATATAACATATATTGACTGGCAGAGGCTATATAACACTCTTCGGACCTGAAGGGAGTTATATTTTACCTCGTGACCATATTATCCCTCACGCTGCGCGCTTCGGGAAAATATAACCAATCGGGAAAATATAACTCCCTTCGGCGGTCCATAGAATGTTATATTGCACCCCCTGCCAGTCAATATCCGTATAATGTTTGTATGTTTTAGATATCTGATGAGTATTACAAGGGCGAACTACCTCCTGCGAAGGCCTTGGTGTTCTATCTCCTAGAGAATGGAGCAAAGTTAGATGTGAAGGATGAGACAGGCAACCTACCAATCCAGTATGCCCAGGACGAAGTGGTCAAACAAATGATTTTGTCTAGGTGATTTTTTTTCAAGTCTAAAAAAACTTACATTATACCCGTCAGCCATGTGACTTGTAAGTCAAGGAAATTATGCGTATTTCCAGCTTGCTGTTTTCAAACTAAGTAACGGAATGGCATATTTTGAAATAGAAAAGTCCTATAAGTGTCATTGTAAATTCTAACCGTTGATCATAGAGCATTATGTGTTCGTACAATGAAATTATACATTATGCGACAACTGTGAAAGTAATATGTTCGGGGCTATAAGTCAGGCCTACTAGGTCGACTACTTCATCTTCGTTTTCATTCTACTCTTCTACTCAGATAGACAGTATACATTTGTTCACCAAATTCGTTTAGCAGATATTATTTAATTGTGGTTCGCTAAAATTTAGATTTGTTTGTGTATTGCATTCGATACCTGGTGCAAAGGTATGTATTTCTTCTGTCCATGCCTAATGCTAAGATAAGAGCGCAATTCTTTTTAAATAATAGGCCTCGATAAGCATCTGACATTCAACAGTTGCTCGATTTTTGCTAACATATAGTATGTAGTTTCACATGAAACGAATACATGTTTTCACAGCCCATAGATTTTTTTTTTAAACGTATGATTAATTTCAGATTACCTTCTTTAGAGGAGATCCAGTCTTATCGAGGTAAGAACTTCCTTACAAACATTAACAGCTTTTCTCAGTATAGTAGCTAAATAAGTGATTTGATATCTTGTTTTTTCTCATCCATGAAGTCACGGATTAATGTATGGCGATGCTTAAAAATGGCATTTCAGGTTTTAAATCACGAAGAACAAGGGATTTGATAATTCATTATCCTAGTATTTTAATTAATAACACACAAAACTTATCCATTTATCCTTTACGAACACTACATTCGTATTCATGTACGTAGGACCACCTCTTATAATAATAACATAAATAGCTCACATTTATAATGCACCTAATACTTTGTTTCAAGACGCAGCACATATTTTACCCCGGTCATCGGATTCAGGCTTACCCGCAACACAATGCATACACATTGTACACTTCCTGGAGAGCATTCCCACCAGCGCCATTTTACAAACGCCACTTGCTCAATCAACCATATTAACTTTAACATCCTACTGGATACCCATTTAACACCTGGGTGGAGTGGGGCAAATGTAAATCAATGTCTTGCCAAAGGACATTTGTGGCGCGGCGGGAATCGAATCGCGAACCTTGTGATCCACAATCCGACGAAATATCCTATTAACCAAAACGCCGCTTCTACTACGAAGGAAAAATGGTCGAGAGCGTGGCCAATAGGGGTCAATCGTGGGTCAAACGAGGGAGGATGTCCATGAACTTGGTTTGGTCGGGGTGGGATCTCCTAGGTCGGGAAGATGCATGCTCTCTCCACGATTAAATTGAACGTGCTCAAAATAGGCTTATCCGGTTCGTTTCCAACAATAAGTGGGGCAAAGTCTAATTAAGAACGTAGTTGGAACGCCATTATCGTACAGACAGCGTGGTAGCAGCGTGGTGAGATGTATGTGTACAAATCTCGCAATAAAAACGCAGCACCGTCGGCAACTATTTCGAGCCGCTTTAGACCGTTCATCTTCGAAGTTGGTAAAGAACTGAAGAAATGCTTGAACACCCCCGATTTGCATAGACATCGTCACAAATCTTAGTAGAAGCGTACTAAAAGCGTAATATGGTCAGTCTTCTAGGTCTGTATAACAAAATATTACGGTCCTGTACGTCGTAGTAACAGCGTAGTAGAAACAACCACTTGATCGACATTGGGTTAGGCGTAATCGTGGCGGCAGCGAGTCATCAGCGCTTTTAATGTAGAAGCATCGCAGTGCAGTCTTGATGTAGTTTAATTTGCGAAATTGCTGGATTTAGACGGCCATAATGCCCCGATTTTGATAACTATTTTTCACATCGGGGTGGTCGGCATCTTCTTTGTAAGGTCGCAGCTATATATGACCTGGGTATTAGGTTTAGATCAATGGACCAAATACGAAAGATAAATGGGAAATGAGCCCCAGATTAAAGAAAAATAGAAAAAACAGATACTAACATTTAAATATAGAAATGTTGTAGACTAAACATAGATTCGTCACAGGGCCTAATTGAAATATTGAAAACCAGTATATAAATATTAGAGTGTGAGTAATTAACACACCTTTTGGAAATGGTAATGAAGTCAATTCTTTTTTTGAACAAGATTGAAATGGAAACTTTATGAATATATTATTTTTTTTGTATTCCTATGTTTATCTCAATCTGGATATAAATTTACTTTGTTGTTTATATATGTTCTTATTATCGTGTCATTTCCTTATGCTTGAAATGAACAACAAATGGACCATCAACACCTGGCATCTTACGGAAATTGGAAATCGAACTAGAAGACCATGGCGTATCTTTGTTTATTCCTCCGGGGGCTGTTCATCAGAATGATCGGTGCAAGATCACCATGACCATCTTAAGAGACCCTTCCAGTGTTGACATCCAAGATGATGAATCAGTGGCCTGCTACGGGATCAGATGTGACCCTCCAAACATGATCTTTCACCAACCTGTTAAGATCAGAATACCACACTCTAACTTGGTCATCAACCCTGACCAAGTAAAACCAGACATTGTTTCACGTGTATGGGATCCAGTAAACGGTTAGTCCATCTGGTCAGATGCTGAAACTGACTCGTTTGTTAATGCTGGAGTAAACAACAAATTATACCATAAGATTCATTTTCGAAAAACCAGGCAAATCACTTTCAGGACAATACTGAAGAGTTGTTTATTGTTTCTAAACAAGTAAAATGCTTTCCTAGCAGTCGGGTAAAAAAACAACAACAACAACAACAATAAACAAATGCTCAGTATACTATGCCCTATCATGTTCTATGTTTCCATCGCAGGTAATAGAAAGCAAAAAAAAGAGTGACTAAAAGTGGATTCCTTAATCCTGATTGATGACTGTAGACTGTGAACGCTTTTTAGGTAATCTCGGGATTAGAAGTTCCGATTCTATATAGGTATCGTCGTCACCACAGTGCCATAGCGTCGTGAGGATCTGTTGAAATTTTCATGAACGGGAAACCATTTGAAGTAATTATTTTCCACAAGGACATCATTACTGTAGAATATTTGGTGTCACCATATTCAGGTGCAACAATTTAAGGACAAATTGGCTCTATTGCGGGATAACACATCTTAAAACAAACGCATTTTGTTTTGTTCCCCACTGGTAATAGATGTACCAAGAACATCAAGAATACAATCATCCAGCTCACCAGACCAACCACCATACTGCCGAGTGAACAAGGGACATCTTGAGCTGTACATTGGTTACTGTGCTGAGTGGTGGGTTCTTATTCCTCTTGAACAGCAAGTGATCCGATATCAATTCATGTGCACTCCATACATCCCAGAAACAGTAGAAAGAGGCAAAGATATTGAAGTCCATCTTCATGTGGTGCATGCCGATGTTCCTGGCATGGATGCGGTTAGTAATGTTAACATGTTCTACATGTAGATTGTTAATTTACAGTTCCGTTAAAACTACTGCAAATATCCGAAAGATTATTGGGTATAGTTGTTTAAAGCAGGACTGCACTACTTGTAGCTACTTGTGCCCTCTCTTTCCTACGTTGATTTAGAGATGATTTGATGAGATAACTACCTGTCAGTGACCACACAGGGAGGGAGGTTTAATCCCTCCTGGCCAAACTAGTCTAGATGGGCTTTAAAAACCAACTTTCTGGGGTTATTATGAGCGAGGCCTAAAACCTTGCTTACACCAGACTTGGTGGGATTTTCTAGAAGTTTGATCAAAATTGATGTATGCCACCAAAAAATGTTTTGAGACATAAACTCATTAAAAATTCACTAGAGCATGACCTGTATGTCATATCCTTTATAATGCTGGTAACAAGCTGAATTTCCTCTGAAAATACCAAGATAAAGTACGGAATTACAATCTAATGTTCTCAAGGATCATCCATCAGCAGCCAATGGGTTTTTTTCGAAATACGATCTGAGAAAAATTAGGTGAAATCCCGATATTCTCCAATCGATATTTTTTCAATTCCATGAAAATCAAAATAAATGAAATCATTATAATGATCGTGAAGATAGTGTTATTTAAAGAACTCTGAGTATACATCGAATGTTGTTGAGACACATTTCCATTAGAGCCCGATAATTTTTTCCATTCATTAGGCCCATGTTCTACTCAATTGCTGGTCCTTTCTTCTTTAAATAGGAAGTTCTACATGATGAGAATCATCAGGCGTACCGCAAGGCCCATTGTTCGGTCCCATTTAGCATCATATCTCATTCAGGCGACGTTACAGTGGAACTTGATTGTGGGGGAAAGATAGCAGAAACTAAGGTACGAAATCGGTTTTGCTTTTTTAGGAAGTCCACCCTGATATGATTTTGATTTAATGAATGCAGAAAATATAAAGAACAGGTCAGTGAAAGTCGAGCTAAATCCAATTCAAATCAAGAAAGTTACGATTATTTGAATGTACGATCAATCGTACACAAATTGGCAACTATATGATTTATCTAGGGAGATCCCTTCTCGTTATCTCTTTAAAACTAAGTCAGAACTTTCTATTTTTCTTCATACATACAATTTCAACCAAATGTGCACCCTAAATATAACTATTGCAAATATGTTTCTATATACAATGCGTTCCACAAAAAAACGAAACCGAGAATTGTCGATGTTTTATCATAACTTAATCACGATTATAATTACTAAATAAGACATATTTGTCAACGCGTAGATCCTCTTCTTTCATTTGATGCATTACATACGATGCATATTTCACGGATGAATGATGAAAAAGAATTTGAAGAGAGGGTACCAAAAGGTCATTGGCGGAGAGTATCTGAATTTCAAAGAGAAATCACATTTCTAGAAAGTAGATTTTCTGCCCTTTCATATGACACCCCAATCATGAAAAAGAGCCAGAAATAACAAATACCTGTTTGTTTAAAGTAATGCTTACATTTCCATGATTTGATTAAACGAATTAGTTTTCACTGGTTGCCTGCCGTAGAAACAAACATAGCTGACAAAAGTCTTAACTCCGTTTCGTTGACGATCAGCCATGGTCTACACTTATCTTTACTAAAGATTTGTAGATTTTCCTGGGCGATACCTCCATACCAAATTTGACAGAAACCCGTCAAGAAATGTGGCAGTAAGAGCGCATAAAAGACATCTGACCTTTGACCTTATAAAAGACGGAACAATGCACCCTTACAAAAAAGTACCATCGTAACCATGTTTTGTTTTGTCCAAATTACCATCCACCATGGAAACCATGGTTATCATGGTACCAAAACAATGAAATACATTGTTTAATGACCCAATGTATTTCATTGTTTTGGTACCATAACAATCATGGTTACCATGGTGGATGGTAATTTGGACCAAAAAAAACATGGTTACGATGGTACTTTTTTGTAAGGATGTGCGCAGCCTCGCCCAATAGTGTAGATGTGTAAATCGTCTGTCAGATACATCTGTCAGATTTAAGTACTGTTAATTACTAGTTTGACGATAAGTTAGATCCTGCTGAAAAGAATGTGTATCACAAGAAAATAATCAAGCGACTTCAAGAGTAAAATATAGTGTACATAGATTTAATTAAGAGCCATCTGCTCAATATTAATGTACAAGCAAATACAAATGACAAAATAAAATGAATTGGATTCAATATGAAATAAGAGCATAAGAGTATGTCATGTCATTGAATATATCGTTCTATCAGTACACGATTATATCACATTATATATCAATCAATACTTCCAGGTTCCAGCATTCAATATTTCTCAAAGAAAATAGATATTACCAGCGATGACCAGGTCATCCTTCGGGGTATTATATACAAGCAATAATCCACCGACTCTAGCCCGGTCCTTGTATATACATGTAAACTATTGGGTTAAACTTAGAGTCCAGATTAAGAGTTCGTAAATACAACCTCTTCCTGTTTCTTAGCAGGTGAAAGGAAGTACCCCGGCGCTGCGGTGCATGAACTGCTAAGTCTGTCCAACCTGACCGGTATACGACCGCAACGTGCGTTGACTTGAAGACTTGATACGAGTACGTTGTCTGAGCGGGTGACTGCGTGTCGACTACGACTAAGAGCACAATTAAGTCCGTTAATGTGTGCATAGGGTTATGGATACGAGCCCAGCTCGTCCCTAAAAGAATTAAATCGAGACAAAATAGCCAACCATCTACCAAAATAAACACGATCTAGCTATAACGATACAAATCCTAACAATTTACAACAATCAATGACAATCTCTCTAGAGTCTAGAGCTTTGCTTCACTGACAAAACCATTTAAACAGACGACATTTATAAACGACTGTGTACGGTATCTTTCAACTGGAAATTGGAAAATAACACAGTCTTTACATATATGTATATATATATATATATATATTCCGTACACTGCAAATGTTATACCCATGCAATTGATACCTATTGTTCAGGGGGGGGGGAATGATCTATTCATTCATCCCCCTGAACAATAGGTATTACGTAAGGATTTACGCCCATGGTTATACCAATTATATTCTAAGCAAACAAAATAATCAAGTAAAATCTTCCTTATTCAACATGCAAGATAAAACAAATTATTATCTCATAGATCATAGAAAATAGCTTTCTCTTTATGAGATATATGAAATAACCTTCCTTCCAGATAATTACAAACAAGGTAAGACATTAAAAGGGAATATTTCTATAACTTCCAGTTCAGATGTCAAAACAATGAGTCAAGATGATATGAGGGCTGATGAGGCTCCTACCACGTACGGCCTGTGCTGCCTGGTCCTATAGTATAGGAACGTCTGCTATGCCAGCAGCAGCATACATATAGCATGTGGCTGTAACATTCACCTTCGTGGCGAACACCCCTCATTTACTCCAAGATCAGACTAAGTTCTTCTATCGAGATCTCCAAAGCAATCTAACTAAACTGAACTAAATCTCCAGCCCACTTTGGCTCTTTCAATAGTGACCTCCTTAGAATTCTTTATATTCCTCTAATGCCACAGCTGTCCCAACAAAATTCATTTTACTGAATCCTCTCTAAAAAAAACTGTCCTTTCAACATTCTCCTCATCCTTTCCACACACACACAGACAGAGATAAACACCTGCTATACTACAGAACCCCAGTTAGTTGACCTATAGGCCTACTTACTGCCTAAATTGCCGCCAAACACATCCATTCAGCCAGCACATGTCTATTTCATTCTCTGCCTCTACAACTGGACAGGATCATGAGGGTTTAGAATGAAAGAAATTGTAGTCACATTGTGACAACATCTCCATACACAATTTGAAAGAAAGCCGTCATGATTTATGAAATATGACCTGCAGAGCGCCCACTAGACACCCACCAAAATATGACCTTTGACCCTATAATTGATGAATATTGGTGGCAGCATCACCAAACACTAAAGACGTGTAGATTGTACCAAGATACATCTCTAAACAAAATTTGAAAGAAATTCATCAAGAAACGAGGTCTGCCGAGTGTACAAAATATGAACTTTTGACCCTATAAAATACGGGACACAGGTGGCAGCATCACCAAAAACTATAGGTGCATAGATGTTACCAACATACACTTCCATACTCAATTTAAAAGAAATCTGTCAAGAAATGATGCAGTTATAGACCGCACACTAGAATGCACACAAGACATCTATCAAATATGATCTTTGACTCTATAAAAACAGAATACTGGAGACCGCAAAAACCAAATAAATAGGCTTGCAGAGTATGCCAAGATACACCTTCGTTTTAAACATTTGAACAAAATCCCTTGAGAAATATGGCCTATAGAGCGCACACAAACCATCCACAAAAATATGGCCTTTTACCCTATAGAAGACGGAACACTGGGGGCAGCATCACCACAAGTTTTAGGTGTTTAGATCATACCGAGATACACCTTAATACAAAGTTTGAAAGAAATCCGTCAAGGAATGTGGCGGTTAGAGCGCACACAAGAATATGACACGGCAGACGCGGGTACTTTGGATTCAGCAGCATTACGCCGCGGCCCACCCAAATTACCCATCCGGCATACTGCCGGGGGATACAATTATCTGTACAGAGCAAATTGGAGAGAACCTGAGAAGATATGTCACATATAACTTAGAACCAAGGCTCTTGCCTTTTTGTAAATATTATGTTTAATTCTTCATCTTTTATTTAGTGTAAAATACCAAAGCTTTGTATATAAGCACAGAACATATTTACCCTAGATGTAGAATAATTTGTAGCTTAGGTATGAATTCAATAGTTATTCATATTTATTCATTACATTCTCATTTATTGCTGTGATACTTTTTGTGTTAGTGGTACTAGACACGATTAGCATTAAATGCTATTTTCTGGTCCCATTTATCCTTTCAATGTTAATTAATCATTCACATTTGATTGTTATATATTGATGTACTTTTTGTTTTGGATAATAAACTTCAAACTCAAACTCAAACTCACAGTGTTGCAAATGTGTGTATTACTGATGAAATTACTTTAGAAACTCATTAATTTTCTATTGTTAATCGGATATCGCTCAAACTCCCACTAAAATTTGGTTTTCTCTAAATGTTCGGCTTTTATTGATACCAGCTATTTATCAGGGTCGACTTCCGATTCAGCAGCGTTACGCCGAATGTATTAAAACAACATCCATTTTTTACCCGGCTTTTTATGATTTTGTTTAACAGTAGGATTCCGGCGCAGCATGCATGGCTCGGCGCGCTGGTTGAATTAGCCACTCGTTGTTTTGTTTGGTGTCCTCAAGTGTGTTGTATCGGGGGGGGGGGGGGGGGTCCCCCTCGGAGAGATTTTCACATTTCGAACTGTCAGAAAATCTAGTATACAGTTAAAGGATAATCATAAATTATATAGTCTAATACTAGGGAAAATTAAGATTCGTTAATTTAAACATTTCCCACAACATTTTAGAAACTATTATTGTTCTTCTAGGCGCCATATTTATTTTTGTAATCAATTCTTGTAGGTCTGTTATTGAGACATACCAAGACAACAGCCCTATCCGGAACACTGACCCCCCATGACACCCCCGGGCCATCTTCCCCTGGACTATATTACCCCAGGACAATTACCCGCAGGAAAAGTATCACTGGGATAATTGCCTCCCAAGGCAATAACCCCAAGAAAATCACCTCTAGGGCGATACAACCATGAGACAAATAGCCTCAAGATAATAAAGTGTGCGTGGCTGAGGTCTTTTGCCTCATTATCAACTATCGCTTTCCAAATTGTGCAATCGAGCAAAGTGACATATTAAAGGTACTATGCCCGATTTGCAGGCCAAAAAAAAAAAAGGTTACATTCCAACGGCATTTGAAAGATAATACAAATTTGGAACTTCACTACAAAAAGGGAGGCTTGAAACTGTCTGTAAGTGGGAAAATAATGACTATTAGTTGTCGAATCGACTTAAGAGCTATAGAGCCAGTAAGTAATAGTCTGATCTTTAGACCATTGCACTGAATGGTCGAACGTTTTATGCTGCGCAAAGATTCAATCAGTTTAATTTCGGCCATTACAAGAAGTGGGTTATTGATGTAGACAAATGCTCATTTACCGTTACAGCTCATTTTATGTATGTTATTACCAAAGAAAAAAAAAAGCCAGTCAGTTACTCAATAGTGTCTGACAGTGAAGTCTAGCAAGTAAACGGGTTTCCTTGCATAATTTGAATATTTGGACACTGCTAACGTTTAAATTCCAAAGATAGGACAAACATGACATATTCGTAATTCCTGCAAAGTTCTACAGAATTTGATGTTGGCTGCAAAAGGGACATATTATCTTTAAAGGTAATACAACGTTTTGCTATGGGGTCATGAATTTGGTTCAAATGAACATATTGGAAGCATATGCTATCCTACCCTATTCAGTGATCGTTGTCGTTGTTGAAATTGAGTCTAAAGTTATAAAATTGTAAATAATAAACTCTTTATGTTGTATGGCCCCTTCTCAAGATAAGTTTCTGGACTAAAATCGACCAATTAGCTTTTCCCGTTTGGAAATTATATATCACAACTACATATTCTGAGAGTTTCATGGTCGCAGCTACCATTGCACGGCCGTAGGCGCTTTTTGAAATGTATTACAATTCTCGAAAGCAGAAGTGTTTAGGGGCTAAATGTTATAGTGCTTACAATACACCCACAGGGTATCCACATATTATATCAACATTGTAAAGAATCACTATCCACCCAGTTTCCAAGATTTCCCAAAACTTTGTATTACCTTTAAATTATTACACTTTTCGAAATAAATGTTGTCATCAAATAGACGTATATTTGAACGGGGAAAATGTAAAAAAGAAACAACGAGACCACCTAATTGCCTGTAGCAGGGTCCAATATTGTCATTTCGGGGGTGGGGGCGGAGCGTGGACGGGGAGAGTTTCGATTTAATAATGTCAGAGGTATTATTATTTTCATATAAGCTTTGTAATTCTAGGTGTAATTTTTCCTGGGGCACTTGTCTAAGGGTAAAATTGTCCAGGGAGGTAATTTTCCTCGTTTTAAATATCCGCAGTGATTGCCCGACAAAAAATTGTTCGTTGCCTTTTGTCCCGAGACTAATTGTCCGGGAGAGGGAATTGTCAAGGCTGACGGCTGGGCAAGTCTGCAATGTTTCAAACATGTTCGCCTAATTAACGTAAGAAGAGTAACAACTCAGTCGTGTTGGATAGGTTCATATTAACATTTTTTTTTAATTTTCGCATCTTTTAAACATCTTTCTTTCATCATATTGCAGTCAATCTTTACTGAATATCTGAAACCCTAAAATTCGGAAAATAATTCCAAGTAGGACGCGTTTTAAATGTTTCCCCTGATACAACACACTTGAAGATTTCGGCCACCACGCCGAGCCGCGCCGTGCTATAGCCCCTCTTTTTAGTACAATGAGTTTTCTTTTGGCTAACGGATAAAAAAGGATGCAGAAAATAAATAAGACATAAAATCGAAAACACCGACACTAAACTCCTTCTTTTTGTTTTCTTTTCCTTTTCGGGATTTCTTTCCAGAAAAAAGAATGTTGTTTGCTTATTATTAATACTCTAATGTTCTCGTCCTTCAGCTGCTCTCTTTAAAGGAAATTCACAACCGAATGAGACATAAGGTCGTCCTTAATGTGCCCCCGAGTGTGGACGATACTCCATTCAACGTGATAACCATCACACTTACACAGTCTGGGAAACTAGAGGTGTCCAGATCAATGGCATTCGTCATTAAATACGAAGGTTTGTCTATAATCTGTAATCCATCCCAGATTTGCATCCCAATTAAGAGAAATTAACTCTTTTTTTAACGATCTATGATTTTACATCATATAATGAACATTATTTTCGTCCAAGTTCTTTTTAAATTGTCAAGTTGATTTTTCTTAGCATTCTTAGCTCCGGCCATTACTTTCATAAACTTGACTTTAAAGATAAAGGTGAGTTCTGGTAATGTAATTGCATTGTGAAATAAAAGGTGTGGAATGGGTCAGAAAAAGTTAATCATATAGTATGTAAGTATTGGTGTGTACTGCAAGGTTCTGAAGTCATCAAAATCATCATAAATTTGGCCCAGTCTTGGTAAAGTAACAATCACTGTACACAGAAAGATGTATATGGGACAACACATATGGTGTCGGGGCTAGTACTACCTTGATTTCCTTATCTTTCTATGCTCACTACTCAGCCAGTATACATTTTCTTACAAAATTGTTTTGCACATGGCATTTATTTGTAATCTTGAACATTCAGTGTATTTTTTCGTTAGATTATGTGAGAATTCATTTTCTTTTTTTACCAGAACTCAAGTTTTATCTTTAAAAGGAACGTACTTGTGCAGGCATATAATGAAATCCCCTTACTTATTAGTTTTCAGGAGAGATTTTATGATTTAAAAATATTGTGATCAATGGGACATACACGCGTTTCAAGTTTATTGGTAGACATCACATATTCACTGATATCTTTATTTTTCATTAATTGGAATCGTTTTTCGCTGCACATTTACTCTGGACAACGAACATTTTTTGAAATAATAATGAATTAAAATTGTCTTAATGTTTTTAAATTGTCTTTTGAAACTCTCTATCATCGTATACATGATTGCAGATGGAATAATGCGTCCTGAATATTCTCCAATAATCCGGTAAGCATGTCCTCATCAATCTATTCATATTTTAAAAATGAATTTATTTTAGATTAAAATACATTGCGATATCATTTCCTCTAAGTTCAATTACAATATCGTTTAAGGTAACCATTGAGACAAGGCCTATTGTCTGATATTCAAGGTATATTCATTTTTTCCTGCCGTTTGAAATTTAAATGGAATTTGGAAGTTTATTAACATTTCATAATGTAACACCATGCAGGAAGTGTATTGTTACTAAGATGAAGATACAGTTTATTTGTATTTGTATTCGTTTTTCAGAGAAATCGAAGGAACTTCTCAAAATGATCTCACTGATAAAGTTGTCCAGAAAATCGCTGAAGGGCTTTCGATAGACGACTTTTATGACCTGGGAGTCCTACTCGGTTTCTCAATACGACAACTGGATGCAATAGAGTATAAGAGGCTCAAAGACAGACAAAAGGCCATATACGACATGTTGATATCATGGAAACGGAGACAAATGCCACATCAAAACGTGAAGGAGGTGCTTCTCTCACTCCTGAAGTCTGAAGAAACAGAGGCAGAAAAGACGATAGGAACAGGTTTTACTGTTCATTTAGCTTTTTATCAGATTCTTAACAATCTTAAGCATACCAAACATAATCCCTGATAACTCAACATAATTATACCTAAGCTGTGTATAGAGCTGTACTAATTTTTTGACTTAGTTATTCATTGACCATTGTTCCTATGGGAGGGGGAGAGTTGGGCGCTAATGATGATAATAGTAATAATTAGTGTGGCGCTTTATGTTTCTATATAACAGCATTAAAAGTCGCAGGCTCCTATAACAAATTAATTCTATTACACTTCTGCGAGATGAAGAAAGGATGAAAACAACTTTCACAAATAAGGAGCGTGAATGGGTGGAAAGGCGCGATCTATGTCTAACTTAATGTGCCTTTGTGATAATTTCGACTTTAAACAATACAATTTAACAAAAAAGGAAAACAAAATTGATATACTCATTGGCATAGAAACCGTTGTTATTCACAATGGAAACACTTTACTATGGACGTAAATAGTTAGACAAAAACAATACGATTATAATGATGTTAATAATAATTTGTAATAATTGTTTAAAAGATGAATAGTGATATCTACATATTTTTATATTCATGATGATGATAAGTAATAATACAATTTACAGTAATAATGATAATAGTAGTAGTAAATATATTAGCCAATTGTGGAAGAAAACACATTTCTAAAACTATGTTTTCAAATATCTATTACTACAGTTTTTCATTGAACCATTTGTGATTATGTAGACGATTCTAATTTAACTATATTGATTTTTTTTTAATGCAACAATGACGTCCTTTATATTTGGTCACCGCACTTCAGATATTACTCCAACCAGGTAAGATATATATTTTTTGGTCACTAAACCTTACCGTAAATCTAACCCTTAACCTTTAATTGCAACCGTAACTGAAACTCCTACGTGTGTATTTTTTTTTTATCACGAAAAAACCCCAGAGCAAATGTAGCAACACCAAAAGTCAGAACATCAAGAAGGCAGATTATCAAAGAGAAATTCCACCCTCATAATTAGCTTGTATTAATAAAAGCCTAAACTTTTACGAAACTAATTAGTGAGCGCTTGAGCAATTTCCGATTGAAATAGGAAAATATCTTTTAAGTTGTCGACAATACACAATACACAATAATACTTAAATAGGCAACACCGTCACATATAAAGCTTAACTACAACATATACTAATATTCTTCATTCTGTGTAGTTAGTCTAACTAAATCACCAATTTACAGTTACATGCATATGGTTCTACTAAAAGGGTTTGGTGAGCTTATCTGCATTTGTCTTGGCAAATACCAAAATCGGTAGAAACAAAGGCGATTCGATGGACGGTTACAAGAGGTAGTGAAAAGGTAATCTTCTGCTATATGACGGAAATTAAAATTTCACATATCTAAACTTACACCGGCCCTTCTGATAATAAAAAATATATAGTATATGTTAGTGAATTAATATAGTAAAAGTTTTTTAAAGCTTCAATAAAAGTATAAAAATGGTATTCGTTCGGACCGCTTGTCAAGCAGATTAAATGTCTCATTGATTTAAAATTAAAAGATGCATGGCTTAATATGTTTATATACGTTTTGCCGGTCGAAGTGATCGATCTATCTCACTGCATGACACATTTAAGATTGGATGACGATTTCTGTCGAAAAGCTGTTCACTAATAAACCAGAAGTTCCAGTGTAATGCACATCATTTCTTCTCAATACATATAGTGAGATTTCTGACCAAGACTTGCTTAAATTGGCTCGACATATCAAGTGGGCGAACTTCATGGAGATTGGCACAAAGCTTGGATTCAGTCGGAATAAGCTTGAGAACATCAAACACAAGACATTGCACAATCGCAAAGACGCTAACATCCAAATGCTCTGCATGTGGAAGGCATCTCAGAAATCAGGTCTTGAAGCGGCTCAGACGTTAAAGTGCATTTTGGAATCTGTCTCCTTGGCATCTACGGCTGAGGGTACAGGTAATTGTTCTTCTTCATTGTTAACAAATAATAGCTCTATGACTTGTATATATTGTACATGTATATCAAATGTTTGGTCATTCTAATCAAATGTAGAAACGAACAGACATCTTAACCGAACTTTGTCTTCAATGGAATCATACGATTGGAATGTTTAGTGGTAATAAAAACGGTGTTGAAGCTCAGAGTTGACAATCAGGGCTGATAATGTCATTCATAGAAGTCATTTGTATGTGTCATGATATAAGACGAGAGAAGGAGGAGCCATACACTCACGAATACTTCTGTTGTACACGAACAACTTAAAGCTAATCCTCAGCAGTCATGACTATGAATATTTATATATTTTTCTCTTAGACGGAAGCTTGTGTATGTTCTCTTCTGCGACTCCTGAGAAAAGAGTCAAACCAAGTGAATCTATAGAGCATGAAGATATGGATATCATTACAACATCAGATACAGGTAGATAACAGAATAATAAGATCATATGATTTGGACAATGATAGCATTATATGCATACCCTTTGTTCCAGTGGGCATGACAAATATCGTAATATATAAAAAGTCAATAACAAGTATAAATTTTGCAATGAAAAAATTGTCGTATTTCTTAAATCATTTTTCATCGTTTGATTTTGATGTAGAGGGAGATGAAATCAAGGATGACCTTGACCAATGCGGGGGTACACCAAACACAGAAGAGCTTTGCAGCGTCGCACTCCCAGTGAAAAGTCTGTCATTAGCACGTTTACTTGGGAAAGCGCTTAATCTAAATGATAACCTCATTGTTGGATTCATCGATCTACCAAGTTCGTCTGTACATACGATCGCACGACAGCTCGTAGACATTTGGTTGAAAGATTTGAAAGAGGAAGAAAAAGAAGATAAGTTTGCTAAGCTTCTCTCCGAGTTTCACATCCCAAATGTCGAAACAGGTTCGTTGAAATCACAATATTAATCGGAATCGTGTTGATAAGGAGAAGGGTTCAACTTCAAATTTGCATTTTAGTGTTTTTCACATTCTATTTATTCCATTTATTTGTGTTAAATTAAAACGATGTACAAAAGTACAGAATATTTTCAGTAGCTAAAAATTTGTATTACAGATAAAGACAAGTTATGGTCATGCGAATGCATTGTGAAAGAAACGTTGTGGAACCGATCAGAAAAGGTTGATCATCTAGCATATAATTATTGGTGTATACTGCAAGGTTCTGGAATCATGAACATGATAAGAAATTTGGCCCAGTCTTGGTAAAGTTACAAGCACTGTACACAGAAATATGTCTCTCACACACCAATAGATAAACTAATTTACCAAATATATCAATTAGTAGGCGGTTTCCGGCAAAATTTGTATCATCATGTATTATTCAAAACATATTCTTTCACATGAATGGTAATAAGAGCTTCCATTCCATTGTTTGAAATTGGGGCGTTTCCAATACTGGTCTTTACCTTTAAACATGTACCTAGAAATCATGGACACTACTTATGGTTTCTTTACTTGTCCCTACGTTAATCAATGCTTTACAGTTTATTTCATTATTTTAGACTCCGTCAATGTCCCCATTCATCACCATCATTCTGCTATGTCCATGAACCTGGTTATTTTCCCTCATATTGACAAATCCATTTTATTCAGCGTCGACAGGCCGAGAAGAAATCTCAAAAGCCATTGTATCCAAGGCGGACCTACTAGACTTGTGTCATCGCCTGAGTGTTAAACCTTCTGGCGTCTTGCAGATCGTGAGCAAATGTGTGGCGTTCCCGCCTCACATGATTGGCCGTAGTGCTTTGAAGATGCTTAAAGAGTGGGTACATCAAGGTGGGACTAGGGAGAGGCTTCTCGAAGTTGCTCAGGCTTTCCGTTTCAATGATGCAGCAGTCAAGATAGCAGAAGGTAATGCCATTTCACAACTCCACAATGTTTCCATTACATTTAGTGATGAAGGCCTACTTGATTTAGAAAGCGGGAAAAGTTTGACAGATTCATCGTGTTTACTTGCGATTGCTTGACTGTGAAAGAAACCAACATGCCCCCTTGAGGAAATTCATTACTTCGGCGGTAGCTTGTGCACTTTAAAGAGAAGGTTGAGTTCTGGGAGGAGATGAACAATAATTTGTGAGTGTTATTATTGTATTATGCAAGTGTGAAGGACATCAAATAAAAAAATGTTCCCTGAAAAGCATGGCTCGTCAATTGTCTAAATATTCTGAATAGGGCATGTAACATCATAAAATCGGGACGGATTGTTATGCCACATGTTCGTGTAATCCCATATACATCTTTTAGTGTACAGTGCTTGTAACTTTACCAAGGCTGGGCCAAATTTCTTATCATTTTGATGATTCCAGAACCTTGCAGTACACACCAAAACTTATATGCTAGATGATCAACCTTTTCTGATCGATTCCACAATACAATCGCATGACCAGAACTCAACTTTATCTTTAACTTCTTTTAAGAACAAGTAAGCATGAACCGTGTTACTAGATGAATAAAAACGAACTTGGAAGGACATTATCTGTTTAACAGCTATATTTCAGACCTTAGAATCACGTTATGCTAATAAATTAACTCGTTTGTATTCAGTTTCAGCTTCAGTTTATTTTTCATTTCCAACAGAACAGTAATTTTGACAAGAAATCAGATATACAATTCAACATTCAATCAGGCGCGGATCCAGGATTTCTTAGGGGGGGGGGGGGGGGGGGGGGGGGGCCCAACTTTTTTTTTTTTTGCTCCCGAAAATTTGAAAATCGCGCCGGCCGAAAAGTCGCTCAGTGGGGGGGGGGGGGGGGGGGGGGGGGGGTAAGCGGACACTTTTTTTTTTTTTTTGGAGTCCAAAAAAAAATCGCAACGACTCAGCCAGCCGAAAAGTCGCTCAGTGGGGGGGGGGGGGGGGGGGGGGGGGGAGTGAGCACATTTTTTTTTTTTTTTTTTTTGGTCCTCGGAAATTTTAAAATTTGCACCCCCCCTTGAGCGCCAGGGGGGGGGGCCCAACCCCCCAAAAATGTAAAAATCGCGTGATTTTACATGATTTTTTTCTCAAGGGGGGGGGGCCCGGGCCCCCCGTGCCACCCCCCCCCCCCTGGATCCGCCACTGCATTCAATACTACCCCTTTCACAACTTTAAACCATGTATTACATGGTTTAAAGTTGTGAAAGGGGTAGTGACCATAATTATAGTAAGATACATGCAGAGCGTTAAAAAAGACGTGACGGGAAAGAAAGGAAGGCAAGAAATGATTTGACAGATTTGTGCAGAATCAGCTCGGATGTTTTGCCAATTTCTATTCTTTTAAACGGTGACCGTACCATACCAAAGACAGCATAGTTCAAATAAATAATATTTTTAAAAGCGGGATTTCTTCTTAGTTACTCGAATTAAATCCTTATCAAAGATAATTGTAAAAGATTTATTCAACCGCCTAAAAACATGCCTTATTGAACGCTTGTTTCCCAATCGCTTTTCAGTAAAAAGACACTAAAAAGGACTGGTTTTGAATAAGCTATGAACAAAAATTGGCACAAGTTAATATTATGTTAAATATAAATTAACCGCTGTTTATTTTTTGTCATATTTCATATGGGGATTATCGATGACTTCTTTTCTTCTTTTCCTCCTTAGCCATGAAATGCCAACCAAGCTATATGCCTTCCATATCGCATGGCATCATTGATCATAGGGGTGGAGAACTGACCCTTGATGAACTTGGTATTGCCGTATCTATCCCTGAAGGAGCTATACCGAAAGGGATGAGATCAGTTGTAACTCTTCGCGTCCCAACTCATGATACTCCTAGGCTTCCTGTACGGGAGGGTGAGGTAGTCATCACTCCAGTCATAGAAGGTTCTCTCACTCAAGAACTGCTCAAGCCTGCCACGGTGGTACTACCACACTGCACCACTCAAAATGAACGTAAAGACGACCCTTCTGTTATCCTGTACACAAAAACAGGATTAGGTAAGTTCTTGTACTGTTAACAAACACATCATCACTTCAAATTTGAAACAATTTGACAAATGAGGTAAATAACTGATTTCAAATCACATATACTAAAGCATTTTCGTCAAGAGGATCCATTTTGAGCGGGTACGTATTTTTGTTCTTGTTCTGTTAAAAAAACTCCATCACTTGAAATGTGAAACAATATGAGAAATGAGGTGAATAAGAGATTTTAAATCACATAATCAATAGCTTCCTCGTCATGAAGATACATTTTTAGAATGATAAACTAATGAGAGTTATTATTGAAAGATTTCTTGATAATAAACAAAAAATACCATTAATTCATTGAATCAACTCGCTAAAAAAAGGAATCAAGTCAATATCATAACATGAGCTGAGTCGTAATCAATCTCCACTCTACTAACAATCAATATTGTATAAACCTATATTATCAGGAAGTAACGTAGTATTACCCAAATTGTTTTTATTTTCATTTTTCTTAATTCGCAGGAACGTTCGGTCGTAGGACCCTGACTCCGCGCACGTCACAAATCTTAAAAGACAAGATCAAGTTTCGTACACGTCATCTTCA
The DNA here is from genome assembly GCA_035222895.1 of Strongylocentrotus droebachiensis. Taxonomy (NCBI): domain Eukaryota; kingdom Metazoa; phylum Echinodermata; class Echinoidea; order Camarodonta; family Strongylocentrotidae; genus Strongylocentrotus; species Strongylocentrotus droebachiensis. The sequence continues at coordinate 109,374 of JAVYIG010000241.1, read as the reverse complement.
AGTCTTGGCTCTGTCATCGACCGATATTCAAGGACTCCAGTTGAGATGTGTAGTCTTCCAGCCTCTCTTCATGACTCCTGAAGAGAAACCAACTCTACATGTGTACATATTTCACCCTTATAGGAACTATATAGAGGTATGTAAATCATATAATATATATATGTCTTTAGCGGACAAAATGTAATAATCCAATCATTAAAAGGTGACCCTTCGGGCTATTTAGGTTATGAAAAGCCTATGGTAACACTTTAAAGTTCATCAAGCAAGGCCTGCTTATAATTTCTTTCAGACTAAATTATCAGCACATAATTAAGAAAAAGTGGTGAGTCTAGGGGAGGGGGAAAAGTGAGGTGGGAAGGAAAGAAGAAGGAGGTATGGGATGGATAACAGAAAAACAGCGGGAAAGAAGGAAGGGTAAGGGTTACGAGAGTGGTGATGATGGAAGTAAAAATGTTGGGTTAGGAAGGGGTAGACGGGTGTACAGATGGAGGGGGTAAATATAGAAAGGAGAGGTGAAGGAATGAGAAGGTAATAAAATACAGATAGACAAGTCTTTAGATAAGGGGGAGGGGGCAGAGTAGAGGAAAAGAAGAGAGAATATGTATGTATGTATGTAAAAGCAAGAAGAGGGCGGGGGTTGGTCAAGAAGCTTCACCGGACTGTCGATCACATGGTCCGCGGTTCGAGTCCCGCCGCGGCACTAATGTCCGTTGGCAAGACATTGAACTACATTCGCCACACTCAACCCAGGTGAGGTAAATGGGTACCTAGTAGGATTATTCCCTTGAAATGCACTGTGCGCTGAGTTACGGCTGCCAGAGCATGGTAATGATAAGCTCTTTGGAATCGCATAGAGATGTTATTTCATAACGTATTATGCGCTATACAAGAACTGAATGTTATTAGTTATCATGTCAGATTCAGCAGAGGGGCTACAAAACGCGCTGCACAGTCTGAGAGTATATTGTAATGTTAGGAATTTGCAAATAAATACAAGTAAGACAATTAAAAAAATAAATAATATAAGGTCTGGTAAAGTAAGAAATATAATTTGTATATTGATAATATGCATATTGAGTTTGTTAGTGAATATAAATAATTGGGATTGGTGTTTCAACCGTCTGGAACATATTTTAATGAGATTAAAGCTTTGTCTAATTTAAAGAAGGCTTTATTTATGTTATTAATTACTCATAGGAGCGACCGGATGTTAATAACTTCCAACATAAAGTTATTTGATATTAATAATAATAACAATAATGACAATAATAATAATAATAATAAACATTATTTGTATAGCGCATATCACCTAACACAAAGAAAGTCCCTATGCGCTTAGAAAAGAAGGAAATAAAGAGAGGGCAGAATAGAAATTAATATTTATGCATGAAACATGAAAATAATTGTTTACAAACAACAATAATGATACGCAATTCTTATATATTTGATGCATGTATTACATCAATTGCAATCTATTATTCAGAGGTTTTGATATTTTGTATTTTAGGTATCAGGTGGGAATTACATTGAAAAAAAAAATTGTCGTTAAGAATGGTAGCCGAAATCAGAATAGACAAACTGGGAATAAAACTATATGGTTATCAGAATAATGAATCAAAAGAACAAATGGGTAGTAGACTAACTGGAGATTATGCCATATTGTAATTAGACCAAGTGAATATAAGCGTAAACGGTCATTAGACCAGTTGATAAGTAGACTACGTGAGTATAAGACCATGTGGATAGTGGACGGGCTGGATATAGACCAACCATATGGCAATAGACTAAATGGGTAGTAGACGAACTGGTCGTAGATCAAACGGCAATTTACCGTTGTATCAGGTGAAAAATGGGGGGTCAGTGCATGACCATTCCATAGCAAAGGAATATACACTGTCTTGTGAGGTTCTGGTTGTAACTACGGGCAAGAGGTGACCATAGTTTTAATCCAGAGACTCGAGTAAAGGCAGAATATATTTGTTTTATATACTTTTTTTCTTCTTTTTTTTTCTTCTGTTTTTATTGTTTTTTCTGAAAAATTAATAGAGTAAAAGCAGCAATATAAAATATAATATTGTTTTACATTCACAGTAACAAATGAAACGGGATGCGTTTTTGCGGGTACTTGAGATTTAATAGAGGATGGAATCTTGTTACCCTGAATATCAACATCATGACAATAATAACAACTACGACACAAACTTTCCCAACTGAATATAAAATACGTTTACTTAAACGTTACACTGCTCCAATCGGCCCCAGGGAAGGACCCGGGTATCATTTTCGAATCTTTTGATCAATTTATACAAGTATCTGCACATGAAAAACTGGATGGAGCCGGCATGTCCAATCCATAGTACTCTCTGCATCGGGGCCACCAACAGACGAGAACTTGTGTACAACCCCCCACAGCCCGTAAAAAGGCGACACTGTTTCCTCATTAAAGAGGGCGAACAGAGTTTACCTTCTCATATGGAATTTAACTGTGAGTACCACAAAGTGGGCTATACGTATAACACCCCTCTGCATACAAAGAAGACACACAGTTCCACTGCATTAAACAGGCGAACAGATGCCCACTTTACAGGCGGGTACATGTTATAAATATCATCGGGGCCCCCACCGGAAAACAATAAATATTGAGCTCTGAAAAACTGGATGGAGCCGGCATGTCCAATCCAAAGTACTCTCTGCATCAGGGCCACCAACAGACGAGAACTTGTGTACAACCCCCCACAGCCCGTAAAAAGGCGACACTGTTTCCTCATTAAAGAGGGCGAACAGAGTTTACCTTCTCATATGGAATTTAACTGTGAGTACCACAAAGTGGGCTATACGTATAACACCCCTCTGCATACAAAGAAGACACACAGTTCCACTGCATTAAACAGGCGAACAGATGCCTACTTTTACAGGCGGGTACATGTTATAAATAAACGACAGGATACCTGTTATCATCGGGGCCCTTACCGGAAACCAATAAATATTGAGCTCTGCAAGATACAATGGCCAATTAAAATAATCCAAATCATATTCTCCAAAACACAACCTTCCCATGGGGTATTCTGCAGCAGTGTGTAATACACATAATAACCTTTATATGTATATATTAACATATATACACATACACATATATATATGCGAAGAGGCAAAAATGCCAATTTCCGCCACACGGGCACCGCCCGCCGCCACTGAGCGTATATATTTTTATCGCGTAATGTACGCATATAAACTGACATAGTAATTTCACCCTAAATTCTAATGGGTTACTTTCGTTTCACTACGCGTTTTAAACGCGAACACGAACTTGAACCTATTGAATTCAACCAATTACCTTAATTTCATTTCAATACCAACGTTGTGCGATTTCGAAGCTTGAGCTAAATCAACCAACTAACCAAAATAACGTGATAACCATCTTTCGTTTTCAACCAAAAACAATAAATTAAAAACACCTTTATGACCTCGACTGTGACTATGCTCATGAAAGCACTCTGCAATAACAGTAAGTATAGTAAAACAAAGCCACGAACGGCTATATATATATATGAACTAAGTACACAAACTTGAACGTGAACATATTGAATCCAACCAATTAGCCAAAATAACGTGATAACTACATTTCCAACCAAAAACTATAAGTTAAAAGCACAGTTATGGCCACGACTGTGACTAAGCTCATGAAAACACTCTGCAATAATCGGTAAATAAAATAAACGAAGCCACAAAACGGCTATATATATATATATGTACAAAGTACACGAAATTAAACGTGAACATAATGCATTCAACCAATTACCATAATACATAATATCTTTTCAATACCCACATTTTTAAATTTCGAAGCTTGAGCTAAATCAACCAATTAACCAAAATAGCATGATAACTACCTTTCGTTTTAAACCAAAAGCACTCTTCAATGAAAAACACGTTCGTGGTACCAAATGTGCCCAAGCTCATGAAAACGCTTTATAATTTCCATTAACTAAAATACACAGCATCAAAATGCGGATATGTACATAAACTTAACATGTTAATAGCAACCACTAGCCTAATAAGTCTCTTTCGCGTTACGTAAAAGTTTTATGCTTTTAAAGCTCGAGCTAAATAAACCAATTACCCGAAACATAATAACTACCTTTAAACATCAAAATGGGGAAATATATACCGTACATATATATATATGTACATTAAATAAATCAACTTAACATCTTAATAAAAACCACTAGCCTGATAAGTCTCTTTTGCTATAACGTACGAGTTTTGTAATTTCAAAGCTTGAGCTAAATATAAATAGACCAATTACCCGAAACAAACGTGATTACTACGTTTCATTATGGCTTGAATAAATTCTCTACCGAAAACGGTATTAAATTAAAAACACACCTTATGGACACGACTGTGACCAAGCTCATGAATACTATTCAATCAATCAAAACCACTTCAAAAAACTCCACGAAAGTATATGCAATGTGTTCCAACCCCTTAATAAGGCTATGAAGAAACATATTATTTCCAGTCTCGGAGAGATGAATGCCATCTCTCCTAAACAGATCGCGCCGCTCGTGCCTGATATCCAGGTGAGTCAAAGCACTGCCCCCCGATCGTGCGGCATATGCACCTAACGTGCTTGTTTAATGCTCGCCGCGTCCGATCGATTTTGGGCTGCTCATATTTACTGAAGCCGCTGTAGATCCGCGGCAAAATATCCGACCAAATGATGAGGGCATTGGGGAAGTGTTCGTGCAATCGTCCGAGCGTTGTATCCAAAAGCGAGAATTCTTGTTTTTTAGCTCGCCCGACGTCATTTGTTCCCACGTGCAAAACGATGTGCGACGGAGAGGAAATCTAGATATCGGGCAGCACCCATTGGACATAACCAATAACTTGACCTAGCTTACGGCCCCTCCTTCCTCTCCAAAAGACGTTGGCTGACGACCCCAAACCTTGTTTTCCCTCACGATGTGCGAAGGCGGCTAGCCAGTGAATCATGGAATCGCCTATGAGCAGGATCGTACTTGACTGGCAACCTACAGCAGGAATGAAAGAAAAAACTTCCGGCAGCTCATTGTTGTTGATAACTCGTTTCAAAATCACCAATGAAATGTAACAATATTGATCTTCAACTGCCTCATGCATAAACATGAGTCAATTATACATACTATTTAAACATATAGGTCAACCCAAATAACTGATAATTTTTCTTAACACGCTTCCTTAAACTCAAATGATTAAAGAAGTAATATGGTACAATACATCATGAATTATGCAACAGGTAGCATATTAATACGATCATATCTCTTATGCGCGTCCGGGGACCAGTGCCCCGTGTTCTCAATTTCCCCTGCGTCAGAACCGGTCATAGCGGCTGATGTGGCCGCGCCTTTTCTGAAAGAATGTAAATAAATCGTGCTACTGGCCGATCCAAAATGTTGACCCTGACAGGGCAATAACCGTGGGTGCGCTGCCGTCTGGCACGGGGACATTTTTTAGCAAGGCCCCTAAATCAACAAACTCGCCTTTCCAGATTCTATCCCGCAATGCGCGAGGAACAGCTGACCCCAGCAGCTCCCGAGGAGTTGCCAACAAGGGAGGGTCATTGATCATCAGCCCCACCTGCTGCGCCTGCTCAGGGCCTCCAATTGAGTTTAATGTATCATTACCCGCGCAAACCAACGGCCTAAAATCGTACTCACTTGCGGATGGACCCGGTCCCCGCTGATCCACTCCGGGGTTCGGCTGCGGTGCCTGGACGAGAGGCTCTGATACGGGCTGGGAAGGCGGAGCTGTTGCAGTCGCAGTTCTCCGTGGACGTGAGGACCCAGTTCGGTCAACAGTTGTCCACCTGGACTTCTGCTTAGCCTTCGGCATTATAATTCCCGACGCGATGATACAATTAACAAAGTTATGTGGCTAATATAAAATTAACCAGTTATGGACTCCAAATGTACACAATTCAAAATCCCGTCGCCGTATATAATTACTCTGAAAAACCAAGTTGTATTAAAATGTTCCCTTCTGTAAATCCAATGTGGAATCGAAGTATAATAGTTGTCGACTACAATGTTTCCTCAATAAAGTCCAATAAATTAATTTGCCACCGAATAATGTCTATGATCATCCTCTAAAAAATCTGCAAGGTGAATGAGGATTCTCACGCCAACACCGTGAGAACCAATATATCCCGGCTAAAATAATTCCATATATAAATTCGAAACATACATTGCGCACATTCCTTTTATAGATACGCGTACATGAAAGAAGCCGCGCGGCTGACTCAAAGGGTGTCGGCATGTTATTGTTTTCTATCAAGATGCCGCTAAGGGTCATCACAGAAGAGAAGCCGCCGCGAACTCGTGATGTCACTGATGAATGTAAACCATTTATATCGCCCTTCGTTCGATAAAATTTCTTATATACTTAATTCATATATTCATTCATAGGCTGTTAAAGGAATAGTTGAGTTCTGTTGCAGAGGGCGCTACACAAAATATTTGTTATGAGATAATGAAAAACTGAGTGTCAAATTTGAAAGAACATACCATTTAAATGACAAAATCAGCATCAAAATGTATCACCACAAATATTAGATGATTTGAACAAGCAGTTTAAAACACGAAATAGCGCCTTTTACGTCATATTTCAGCCAACGCCGATGTTGGATTTTTCATTGGCATTTTCGTGTTGGTTATATTACGCACAACCAGCCGGCCCATGCATTGTTATTTTTAATTAAAATAATTAATTAACGGTCATTGTGTTTTGGGGGTAATTGATTGTATTGACTAAATTTCACACATTTTGGGGTCTAACATTACCTTCAGAGCAATTTAAGTTTCTAAAAGGGCACTAGAAATGTCATAGATAAGAATAAGAGCAACATCCATGCACTTTGAAGGCATTTGCGGTCTGAAAACAGAACTCAACTATCCCTTTAACAGAATACTCAATGTCGAAATTCAATTTACTGTAATACTTTACGCACTGCGACATGGGTACAAATATAAATCTACTCTAACAGAAAGCAGAAAAATCACAGAAGCAAACTGATGACAGTTTCAATTAAATTTGACTAAATAAAAGAAAGTTATGTTTTATTAAAAGTTGTAATCACTATACGTATGTGCACTTCAAATTGACTTACGCGGTAATGTCAATGTGATGTAGTGCTGGACTACTTCCCATCTGTTCCAACACTATAAAATGACTGAAATTTAAATTTTGTTTTTCAAAGTTTCATGGCTCAGGAGGACCTATGATAATATGATATCTATAATATATTCGAGCAGTGACCCAAAGGAGAAGGAACTTACAAGAAAACAGAATTAATGATATTTTTGTACACGGCGAATGGGAGAGCTATCCGAGGCCTATGTCACAATCCACTTACTAAACTATACCAATTTGAGATTCGCATAGACTTAGTGATATCTTATTTCCAACATTCATAATTTCCTTGCTATTTGTGCGATTAATTTCAAACTTTTTTCATTCTGTTTCTGTTATTTTCCTGCTTTCTTGGGAGCCGTAAATAGTACTTTTTGCAAAACAGTTTGATTATTTTTAATCATGTGACACACTTTTCACTAATCAATGAACAAGAATACATGTATACGAATGACGTATATAACTTGTTTGGGGGGGGGGGGGACTGGACCACTTTTAATGGCCTGATAAGCCAATTGACGATGAAAATTCAGCTGTGTTGCAGTGTTATTGCAGTAATCTTCTTGATCATGTGGATATTAGAAGATTAAACCATAAATGTTAAACAGATAGGTTACACATTTTGGGAGCAAACTCTTTCTTAATAATACAAACATTCCGACTGTTTATTGATGATTTTATATCTATCATTAAGTTGTTAAATCAATACAAAATATAGAAGGGATGTAAATATGCGTAAATATAGGTTATTCATGAGGCTTTTTTTTAAGGCCTACAATATTTGACGTTTATCATCTGCGTGAGATTTATTCGTTTTGCAATATCTAGATCTGAGTTTTATTGGTCCAATTCCAGGATATAACTAGGAAGGAGAAGTATTCTTCTGTACCCTACTGCCAAGTCTCGAAGGAACTCAGATTCTCTATCGACTCAACATCAAAGGATCTACAAATTGTGTTCCACGACGGGACGCAAAGTAACCAAAGAATGGTAAATATGCATGACTGTTATTACATAAGGTCTGTTGAAGAATAATGGTGGAATTTGGTGATGTACATTGTAGAGGCTGATATTTGTTCACATCTTTTCAAGAAAGGTGACATTTGGACATGATTTTTTTCTTTTTTGTAATGAGTGCGACAGTCAGCCACCTCGAAGGTAAATTTGAATGATCATACTTCTTCCTTATTTTGAAATTGGATCCCATTAAGTCAATTACATTCTCTCCCTCTTTTCTCCCCCTGAAATGTCAATTCCTCAGCGGAACTTAAGGACGCGCGGGCGATTAAAATTAAAACACAGTAATTTGTTTACTTAGAATTGTGTATGCTATTCTATGTGTCTAATTTTATACTGAAAAAAATAAATTGTATTTTTAGTTATCAAGACCGATCTCTCTCTCTCTCTCTCTCTCACTGTTTTTTGTACAGATTTAAATTACTAAGACATTTTTATTGTGATTGTTTAAGATTTACTTTTGGCATTTAAAGATAAAGTTGACTTCTGGTCATACGATTGCATTGTGAAAGAAAAAGTTGACCATCTAGCATGTACGTTTTGGTGTGTACTGCAAGTACTGGAGTCATCAAATTTATAATATATTTCGCCCAGTATACACATAAGGATGTATATGGGACTACACATATGGTGTCGGGCCTACTTACCTTGTTTGGCAAATGACATTTATTTGTAATTTTGAACAATCAGTGTAAGTTTTGTTTGATTCTGTTAGAATTCATTTTCTTTTTCTTTACCAGAACTCAAGTTTATTTGTAAGCCCTAAATCTATGATTGGCTCAGCATTTCTGACACAAAAACGGATTCGCGAATCTATTCAAATGATATGTGCCGTGTTTACATTGTGTTTAGATGAGCCCAGTCCAGAATCTGATATCATACAACTTAGTTATTTAGATATCACAGTAATAGACAAATCTCTTTTTTTAATTGTACTCCTTAGTAAAAAAACAAAAAACAAAATATGGTTGGTTTTTACGCCAAAAACTACTTCTTAAAGCAGCGAAAACGAACTCGACTATTAAAGGGAAGACTGCGTGTAGTTTGTGGATCTTTTCACCCATATATAGTATGTTTACATAATCAGCGAGCTATCGATTTTCGCACCGAACGTCGGCTACTACGAGTTACTGGGGCGCGGAGACGTTGCGTAGCTTGATTTTTCAAGACGGTGCTTTCGTCGGTCACGTGACCAATTTTTGAGATCAGGTGACTAAATCAGGTACTGTATCAAATTCACAGTGCGCAAAAATCTTATACGAAAAATAACGTAAGCATAAGAGAAAAATATTGTTAGAATGATAAAACAAAAAATAATACAAGAAAAGGTGATTGAAAAAAGAAACAGAGAAAAACATAAGGGAAGACAGAAATAGAAAGTGACGGAATGATAAAACATAATAAGAAGAATAAAATAAACGAAAGTGATAGAAGGAAGAAAAACAGGGTAGCGTAAAAACAAAAACAAAGAATAAAATAAGAAAATGTAATAGAAGAAGAAACAAAGAAACGAGGGAAATATGAGGTCACGCGTAGTAGCCCACATCCGGTGCCTAAATCGAAAGCTCGATACTAGAGTTTTCGCAACCGGCGACGCGGCCGGGGGGTCGCACTCAGAGCGAAAATTTCCGCTTAGCGTACGGGGTGGCGAGCTCATTTAAGTATCCCATAGGTAGTACTTGCGTCGCAGTGCAAATACCGGTGCCCATCGACACGCGTGACCGCATCTGGAAAATGTTGCCAAACGGGCTCAAACTGTGTGCGAACGGAGTTGAACGTAGTAGCAACTGTTTACGATTTGTTTCAGAACTTCATGGATTGGCTCGGACTGGCTATACGGGATAGTGCTCTAGAATGTTGAGCCTGTTCAAAACTTTCCCCGTCCTGCGATTAGATGGAGTGACAACGTACTTACAACGAGGAGGACGTATTGTCGTACTATAAACGGAATTGCCGTACTTAGAGCCTACTTGGAACGTATTACAAACGTGCTGTGATCGAGCATCAATTAGCAGCAGTATAAGCTCCAATCACACCAAATTACTTCCCACTACATTCTGGAACCGTCCTAGAAAATCGTAAAAACGGGTTATGGTCGGGGTAAAGTGTTTTAAATAATGTCTATAATACGATCCTAGATCTTTCAGAAACAGTCCTCAATACGTCCATCTCGTCTGTACCTCCGTTCACAGTCAGTTCCTATCAAGTTCAGGTCGGGTAAATTTGCCATTTTCAAGCAGTCCAAGCCCGTCCTTTATCAGTTTAAACCGGTTCTTTACTAGTTCTACCTCGTTCCCAATACGTCTAAACCATTCTAACTAGTTCGCAACTTGTTCTAACTAGTTTGTGACCCGACCATTCCGTTCAGGGACAGTTCAACTCTACCTCATCTCGTATTTAGTGCGTTCAAACCCAGCGCGTTATTCATTTCCGTTCAATTATACTAGTGCTAATTGATGCTTGAAATGCGTCACGTTGTAACACGTTCCACCGAAGTACGGCAATTCCGTTCGTAGTACGTCAATCTCGTAAGTTGTCACTCCGTCTAATTGCAGGACGGGCTCAACGTTCTAGAGCACCCTTCCCGTCTAAGCCAGTCCTAGCCCGTCCATGAATTTCTTAAACAGATCGTAAACAGTTGGTACTACGTTCACTTCGTTCCCACACAGTTTGAGCCCGTTTGGCAACATTTTACAGAACGTAGTGAGAACTAGTTTGGTGTGATGGAAGCTTCACTTTAATGTCTTGATATGCAGAGCTTGAAGCGTTGAAGTTGATCGGGAAGAAGGAATGGAAAGAACGCGCTGGTGTTTTATAACCCTTGAGCCAGGACGTGATTGCACACACTAAAGGAGCGCGTTCGAACGCATTAGGGACTTTTAGATTCGCACGAAGACAATAGGTCTATGCTACGATCGACGTCCTGTTAAAGCACTGCCGTGAATGGAAGTACCACGTATCAGTCCACGCAAATCTAAAAGTCCCTATTAAGAAAGAGATGAGGACGAGCTGTTAATAACGGGTATAAACTGACTACTGACTGGCTTGGACTGCCTGGAAATGGCAAATGTACCCGATCTGAGCGTGATGAGAACTGACTGTGGTCGGGGCATAGGCGAGATGGACGTATTTAGGACTGTTTATGAACGAACTAGGATCGTATTATAAACATTATTTACACATTCTACCCCGATCACAACCCGTTTTACGATTTTCTAGGACGGTTCCAGAACATAGTGAGAAATAGTTTGGTGTGATGGGGGCTTACTATATTGAATTTCTCAGGTTCATAACAAGTGCGCAACAATTCCACTTGACAAGGAAGTTTTAATGCCATCATTATAAATATGTTATCACTTGCATTTTCAATGTCATCATTATTGTTAAATTATGTTGATGTTGTTTTTGTTGTGGTTTTTGTTACTGTTATAATTATTATCACTATCATTATTATTTTCATGCAATTTGAACCAAGGTACCCATCAAGAGTACACTAAGTGGAAAGTGCAACCCTCAGAACTTTGAGCTTGAGTTCTCTCCTGAAGAGAAAGGGAAGAAGAACGTCCATATCGACATATTACAAGAGTCAGCAATCCTTGTAAAGAAAGCGTTTCTCATTTCAATAAAAGGTAAACCTGTGCTATCAAGAAGTAGGATAGTTCGTCTATTTCACTTCTTCAAATGAAGAGCTTGATTCCAAATGGAGCTAAATTTAATCAAAATTGTTTTTTTTTTTTTTTGTTGTCTTAAAATAATTAAAATAATTAAAATTTCACCAGGAAGTAAGAACAATTTTAGGTACAATATCATGTTTCATTCCAAAAGGTGCTAAATCGAATTGACCGATCAGAGTGCAGTATAAAACACTTTTTTTTTCTTTTTTGATTTGATTTTGTTTGGCAGTCAGTCATAGTTGACCACTTTTGCCACAAATTCATTTATGAATTATTTAAATATATACATATGTACAATAACTTGTCATAAATGACTATTTCTAGGAATTGTTCACACCTCTCTTCTGGCTTGGCTTTTTTTCCAGACATAACGTACATACACGCACATGCGCGCGCACACACACAAGTACACACATACGGCTTTCTGCTTCAAAGTTTTCACAGATCTGCTTGTGATCGTCATTGCTCCGAAAATAATACAGAAGCTAAGATAATACTGTGCAAAAAAAATAATCCTGAAATATGCACCTCAAAAGCATCATTATGTGCTTCATAAAAGGAAGAAACATCTAAATAACCAGAAATGCGAGACTGTGTTCCCCCATAGACTGCAGTGTTATACTAAAGTGTACCCCAATATGGTTTATAAACAGTGGTATATAATCACAGATAAATTGATAACGTCATATACTTCAAACCCGCTATAATTATGGCTATTTAATCATCCTTCTGATCATCATCAAACACAAATATCAAAATTTAACAATTGACTCAGTCAAATCTCAAAAAATTCACAAAATCTCTTTACGCTATTTATATTCTAATGTAATTTTGTTTAAAGTCACAGGGTATACAGTACAAGTCAAAATCACTTAAATCGACTGTCTTGACCTCATATTCACGATGCATTTCCTTACTAGAAAAAAGGATCGATAGTATTCAATACTTCATCAGGTGCCTCATCAATATCAGTCAATCCATATTGACAAGTAATTGGGTTTCATTTAATTTGTATCTACGTATCTTCAGACCTCAATAACGAAACCATTAATTATGATTCTTTCTTTTTTTCAAAACACATCCTTAATATTGAATACATAGAACTCCGAATACTGAAACAATAAATAAACTGATTATGCCTGTTGTATTTCTTTATTCCGTTTGATGCAGATGAACCGGATTATACAGTCGATCACACAGATTCGTAAGTGAACGAAAATCATCATCCATGTATGTATCGCTCATTCGTGTAACACTTAGTTTAATGTGAAATTGAAAATATGTTTATTTTAACAATGTCCATCTAAAAAATACTTTTAAAACTTTGATTAACAAATTATAGATCAAAATTATTATACCAGGCATTTATCATTCCTAACGAGTAACCCATCACTAGAAAGTTACACTTTATATCTGTAATTAGTATGGCTACTAGTCGACACCCAACTTTTGTCAGTCAGCTCTCGGTCTATAAATGAGGTTGGTTCATCTAAGGAGAAGGATTCCTGTCAATATTTTACAAAGGAATGTACCAACCCTCCATCAACTAGTATTTCATTCATATCTATTCTTTGCTCTTTTCTCAAATATAATGAGTAACAGAGGGACATAATTACTCAAATAACCAAATTCGCAGCATTATACATTTCGATATCTGGAAATATCATTTTCCGCCAAATGCTATGAATTTACTTTTCTGTAGGCAGGGGCGATTGCAGTATGTATCCAACAATCTTTTCGAGACCCTGGCCGGTGTGATCCAAACAACAAAGGACTTAACGTCCCTTGGCTACCAACTTGGCTTCCCTTCTTTAGCTGTAGAGAAATACATCAACCACCCAGACTCGTCATTTGATTGTGTCTCAAGATCAGACTTCGGTGAGATGCTACGTGACTGGAGACGGAAGGTTCGACCTGACGAGCAGGTAGATGAACTTCATCTGGCATTACACAATTCTGGGTTAGGCCATACAGCTGAGGTCATCCTACCTACACGTAAGTACAATATATATATATATATATATATATATACATATATGGGTATATATATAAATTTGTACTATTCCCTTAAACTAAACCATAGCAAAAGGCACTAAAACAAACTTTCGGCATTAGTATTCAGCAAAGCGATCTGGTGGTATGTGCTCGATATATGTCGAATACCACCCAAACATTGATAGGTACCCACTTAGTACACATCCGAAGGGACATTATATGTTTGGGAAACAAATTTGTCCTTTAATTATTGTAAGCACCCAGCAAAGTTAAAACCTGGTACCTCTAACATGATAGTCCAGTATGGAACGCACGCAAACTTCGATTGCCATTTGGGCGTTTCATAGTCCAGAGCCACCAGCGGGCCACAATGCTCCAAATTCCCTGGGAGCGCTACCTTAAACTATGGCTGTACATTTCTAACGACAACAGCATCCGTTGCCGCTCTTTCGTGATTCAATAAAATAATTCCTAATTTGATCTTCCTTCCCTACTTTTATGTGAACCATAAGTGAGTAGCGTTTCTCAATACTCAAATTATTGAATTTCCTTCTTTTCTTCCCCAATCTTTTTTGTTAACCATCAGTTAGTAGCACGTACAAATACTCAAATTAATTAATTGTATTTATTCTCTATTACATTATAGTGAGTAGCTGGAGTCGCTTCACACAAGTCAGTCAAACATGGACGTCAGAGAAGTAGGCAACCATGTCATTGAAATGTTTATCATCATCCCACGACCAAGGAGTGATTCATTTAATTTATGAGTTCAGAAACATGTATTAAGTATGCGTGATTCTCAACCTAAATCTCGAAGTTGCTTTTTCATTCCTAGCCAATGCTGATGGAAGTCAAGTAGTTAGGCTACAAATGTGAATGATTTCTTTGCAATCATCTTTAATAATTAAAGGGAAAACAAAACTAGTAAACTAAACAAATGGAAACAAAGAAATCAAAGAAGTACACTAGTGAAAGTTCTGAATCTGACAAAAAATTAGTTAGTGACTGATATTTGAAAGTTATAATCACTATACGTACAGGCATTTTAAATTGGCTACAAACATTCTCTCGAAATCCCCTAATATTTGAAACCTGACTTAAAAAGCAAATTAAGACTTCGACTAAATATTGACGCAATATTCACTCTTTCTGCCAAATCGAGTACATTTGATATCATTCCGATTTATAAAACAAATCCTCATAACATCCAACTTTTTGGAAAATTCCTTTAAAAAAATAGTCGAAACAAATCTAGAATTCTAGACAGTTTCTTTTCCATGGCAATGGTGTGAATAGTAATCATATCTTTTCAAGATATATCAAATTTGGTTCAGTTGTCACGTTGGTTACAATAATATCTGCTTTGTAACGCGTTTGTGTGACAGCGTTTCAGTTCTTTCGTCACAATAATTATGTGCGTAACATGACAATCGTTGCACTTCTATTGTAACAATACTAATGTATGGTGGTGTGACCATATCTCGCGCGTAACTGAAGTTCACTTTCTCACAAATTCAATAAGATTTCGAATTGGGTGTGAAATTATGAGAATATTGACAAAAGATCGGGAAATTTTGCATTCATTTGCGTTTTGTTAAAAAAAATTGAACCTATAATGACATTTAAAGAATCGAAAATATCAATTTATCAATCCATGACAATTTCCCAATCCAACAGTGTCTTGAATAGTCTAAGACCAAGATTTAACAAGACTAAATGATGATTCACGATTTGAATATGAATTGGTGTACGTATTTTACATGATATATTGAGGCTGTATTCATTTCAGTACGCGGATTAAGTAAGTATAGTTAGAAATTTACTTGGCTAAGTTTTATGTCGTTACTCGAATTCAGATCATATTTTTATCTTAGCATTGTACTTATTGAAGCAAGTCGGCTTTAAGGCTAAATACGAACTGATAAGCATTGCGAGGTTACATGGTCAATACAATAAACTCGTCGCATTAACTTAGAGAATTACGCTCAGGGTGCAATTTTACTCGTATATGAATAATGAATGTTAATGAGTTCGAGAGTGCGAATATCTTCAACGAATGAAAATATTCGCTGTATTCAACGAATGACAAACATTCATTGCTTGTTTTATGTAACATCTGCTGAATCTTTATTTCTCCAAGTTCATCGTCGTTTAACAACACAACATTTTGTATTATACCGGCCGCCATGATTACCCAAGTCTTCTGCTTAATAGAACAAAAGTGCACGGTCATTGACGTAGTCGTGCAATAAATTATTTATTGAATATCATGTGACCAGCAATCCTCCAATTAAATGGCAAGAACCTACTAAGATGTTATATAATGTAACGTTATTGCACGCTGATTCTCCATCGGTGGAGTGTCGTATTTTATGGAGGAAAGCAATATGCTAACAATATTGAACTCGATCATAGAAATGAAATCAAAAGCATGATTTAATTCTCTTGGAAAAGAAGCTCGTATCATTCTATAATAATAATTATTATTATTATGAATACAATTTGTATTATCATCATTATAATTTTCATTTTGATTAGTAGTATGATTATTATTTAATCAGTCAAGTAGAAGCTACCTGGTAGCAACAATTGAATTGAATTGAATTTGATGCATGGTAATGTATTATTTGGAACGGAGTCAACAGGTTTCTTCTAATTGAAAGATAATTCGTTACACGTTAATGGGTACATGACCGTCGTGATTCAATGTACACTTAACAACTAAATTATTGATACCTTTACCAAGTTTTGCTACTACTAAAGTATGAGAAAAATATATTTTTCCCGATTCATGTTTCTTGAGAATATGAAATATTAAAGCTTGCATTGTATTCAACAAACGCCCTAATTCAACCAGCCCATCTTTCATTCTTGAGTAACGACATTAACATCAAATACATAACATTTACAAGGGATATGAATAATCTAGTTGTCAACTAAGGTATGTTTGTTTGTATGGCTTTTTTGTTAATGTTTGTTTACAACAGAGTAACTACGGAGGCCGGGAAGAACAATTATGGCGACCCTTCGAAAAGTACGCAAACGGAAACAGCAGACAGTTTAGATTCAATAGACCACGCCTTAGGTGAGATACGTGTTATGAATCAATATTTTCCTGCAAGAACACATAGACATATTCACCTTCTTTTACCCCTTTTGTCAACACTTGTCCATTCATTTGTGTCAGATTACTTTTCATTTTGTTTCCCCTGATGGTCCGCTGCAGAATTAAATGGTAGAATTATTGTGTAAATTCAAAGATTGTAAATGTCATTCAAATGATTCCACCAAAAAACGAAAGCAAAGACACCTAAATTTCGTAATAAAAAGGAGAGTCGAACATTAAATTATATAATGAATTATACACAAATAGGGCACAGATTATACATAAATGCATTTCCATAATTTTATCAGACGAATTCGTTTTTACTGGCTGCCTGCCTTAGCAACAAACGGATTTAAGAAAAGACTTAACTCCGATTCGTTGACAATCGGCCGTAGACGAAAGACTTCATGCATGGCTGATTGTCAACGAAACGGAGTTAAGTCTTTTGTCAATTCTGCATTTTGCTACTGCAGGCAGCCAGTGAAAACGAATTCGTTTGATAAAATTATGGAATTGCTAGCACTACATTAAACATACAGAACTTTGTCATTCCTTGCTCATTTTTCGTGATTGAGGTGTCATATGAAAGGGCAGAAACTCAATTTTCTAGAAATTTGATTTTCTCTTTGAAATTCAGATACCGTCCGCCAAATGACTTTTTGGTTTCCTCTCTTCAAATTCATTTTGATCACTCAAATGAAAGAAGAGGCTCTAAGCTTTCCAAATATGTGTCATTTATTAATTATAAATGTGACTAAGTTATGATAAAACATCGGTAATTCTCGGTTTCGTTTTTTCTGGGACGCACTGTATGTTACTATGTATTGATGTTTTCGATGATGTTTTTATTGTTCAAGTAGTTTGCATCTTCGTATATGTTGCATTTGTTTACAGGGCCCCCTGGAAAACAGTACTGTGATTACTGACGGGGCTACCCTGTCTAAATAAAACGGAATAAATAAATTAATAAATAAAATACATTTGACAAGATAGTAACAAATCACAATTTTAATTTTAATTCCACCTGTCGAGAATTCTAGGAAACATGGTAGATATATCTTTTTAGCAATCAGTCACTTTTTTCACTTGATATGTGTGCGTTCACATTATAGCATAATGGAAATCCACAGTCACCCAAACAATTGTTTTAATATTATTATTTACTCTCATGACAGGAATCGACGAGAGGTTTACAGAACAGGACACTCCTTCACCATCCACTGCTGAAATGTGAGTAGAACCTCAATATACGTGTGTGTGTGTGTGTGTGTGTGTTTGTTTGTGTGTGCATGTGGGCTTATCCGCAAATAAATAAATATAAATACAGTTGAATTATCCATATCCCTCTTAAAGTTGAAGTTTATAATATCTCGTAACTCAAAAATGAAAATGAGACTTGTTGAATTAAGGGCTGCCAGGTAAACATGTCAGAGGTAAAATTGTCAAATATAATTTAGGATTTCCCGGCGAAATTCGCGAGTTTGTCATTCGAATTCATTTACTTTGCGTTAAAGTTAGCGCAGATCGGCTTTGCCATGCCAATTACCATTCAATTTTCCCGTTTTCGCATTTAATTTAGGATATTGGTCGAAGGGTTCCCTAGATCTGTCACTTAATTTAGAAACTGCTCAACTAGCATTCAAATTAATAGTCACTGGTCGAGGCGTCATTTTTATCATTTAAAATAAAATAAAAGACCAGTTATGGTCATGCGATTGCATTGTGAAAGAAACGTTGTGGAATCGATCAGAAAAGGTTGATCATCTAGCATATAAGTATTGGTGTGTACTGCAAGGTTCTGGAATCATCAAAATGATAAGAAATTTGGCCCAGTCTTCGTAAAATTACAAGCACTGTACACAGAAAGATGTATATGGGACTACGCACAAGTGCGCGACACATGCGTTTATCTCTCACACTCCAATAGATAAACTAATTTACCAAATATATCAATTAGTAGGCGGTTTCCCGGCAAATTTTGTATCATCATGCATTAGTCAAAACATACTCTTTCACATGATTGGTAATAAGAGCTTCCATTTCATTTTTTGAAATTGGGGCGTTTCCAATACTGGTCTTTACCTTTAACACCTGTCATTCGTATTCGAAAGATGTGTACCGGTATTCAAGTTGGGAATGTTAGGGGGAAGAAAGGCAACACACGTTAACAGTTTTAATGTTTGTGTGACTCTAGTCCCTACCCCAGTCACAATATTGTACTCTTCCTCCATAATGAAATGATGACGAAATTATAATAAATTTACGATGAAACAAAAGATAAACAATTTGAACATTTACAAACATAATAATTGAGACCATCAAGTCCGTAGATGCGAATCTTTTTTTTTTCCTTCTTAACAATCAAACTTCAATGCGGATGAATATCAGATAAATCTATTAAGTATAAGTGTATATTAAATGCAAGGAAATATAATAAAAGGATGAAGTACACATGAAAAAAACAATCTTGAAAGAAAAAGAATGAGCTATACAAAGTGTGTAATAAACGAGAAATGATTATTGACCATCAATTTAAGTGCACAAAGTGATAACTTGAATGCTACAAATGGATTGGAATGCTAAAAGTACACCGTCGCGATGTCAGGAAATCGTGTTGCGCCAATTTAAATGACCAAATTGCGAAATAAGCACATTGTTCATTAAGTTGAATGAAATTTATATATATTCTAACGAAAAGCTTATAGATTTGAAAACTAGAAAAAGGAATATTAATCCGAGTTATACCTGCCAGCATTGAAACCGTCGAATTTGAACGCAAGACAAATTAATTTTAATGACAAACTCGCGAATTTTGCCGGGAAATCCTATAATTATGGCAGAGGAAAAAATGTCAGAGGTACAAAATAAATGTCCGGGTAAAAATCAGTGCCGTCATAATATCTATAGACTATAGCACCTTATCACACAAAATGTTGAGACGTAAGCTACTGGGCTAGTCTATTATATTCCCTTCTTCTATATCATAATGTATATTTTATACATTACTGTGTATTGTACTTTGTACATTTCTTCAGGATAATATAGGATTTCCCGGCGAAATTTGCGAGTTTGTCATTCGAATTCATTTACTTTGCATTTAAGTTAGCGCAGATCGGCTTTGCCATGCCAATTATCATTCAATTTTTCCGTTTTGGTATTTAATTTAGGATTTTGGTCGAAGGGTTTCATAGATCTGTCATTCAATTTAGAAACTGCTCAACTAGCATTCAAATTAATCGTCACTGGTCGAGGCGTCATTTTTATCCTTCAAATTAACACGTGTCATTCGTATTCGCATTATGTTTATTCAAGTTAGGAATGCTAGGGAGAAGAAATGCAACACACGTTTACAGTTTTAAAAAAGTGCAATTAAACGCATGATTTGCCATTAGAGTCTGTTCTGTTTATTCCATTTGTTAATTTTGAGGACAATGCATATGGACGTAGTCAGGCATTAGGTAAAGAAGGGGCGAAATCAAGGGACATGGCACTTCTGCACGGACATGTATATGTACCCCGGAAAAGTGGGGATACACAACCTACCCCAGTCACAATAGTGTACCCTTCCTCCATTATGAAATTGTGATAAATTTATGATGAAACACAAACTAAAGAACTTCCTTCCATGAAAATTTACAAATATATTGAGACCATCAAGTCCGTAGATGTAAGTCGTTTTTTTCTTCTTAACAATCAAACTTAAAAGATGATAAATATCAGATAAATCTAAAAGTATATAAAGTGTATAAATGCAAGAAAATAAAATATGATACAATACACATGGAAAAAAACAATCTTGAACAAAATTGAATGAGCAATAAAAAGTGTGTAATATACGAAAAATGTATATTGACCATCAATTTAAGCGCACAAAGTGCTAATTTGAATGCTACAAATTAATTCGAATGCTAAAAGTACACCTTCGCGATGTCAGAAATCGTGTTGCGCCAAATCGAATGACCAAATAGCGAAAGAAGCACATTATTCATTAATTTGAATGAAACATACATAGATTCTAACGAAAACTTCATAGACTTGAATACTAGAAAAAGGAATATAAACCCAAGATATATCTGACAGCACTCAAACCGTCGAATTTGAACGCAAGACAAATTAATTTAAATGACAAACTCGCGAATTTGGCCGGAAAATCCTTTACTATGTGGAAAATGAATTTGAAACTTATATTTTGTGATCATGTTTGCATATATAAATTTCTAACAATTTTCGATATTTTAAATTGGTTGATGTGTTAATGTTTATTTGGTTTTGAGGAAGTAAGTACATAGAATATTAACATTTAATTCGCTACATAATAATGGGTACATGACCTAAAACGTAAGTCAATGTACAGTTAACAACTAAATTATTCCTACCTTTACCAAAGTTTTGCTACTATTAAAGTATGTTAACAATATATTGGTCCCGATTTATTTTTCTTGAGAATATGAAATATTAAAGGTTACATATAGGCCTATTAAAAGTATTCAACACACGCCCTTATTCAACCAGCCCACCTTTCCTTTTTGAGTAACGAAAACGACATCAAACACATCAAATTTACAAGGGGTATGAATAATCTATTTGTCAACAAAGGTTTGTTTATTTTATTGCCTTTTTTTCTAATGTTTGTTAACAACAGAGTAACTACGGAGGTCGAGAAGAACAATTATGACGACCCTCCGGAAAAGACGCAAAGTGATGGAACAGACAGTGTAGAGCCAATAAACCACGCCCCAGGTGAGAAACGTGTTATAAATCTGAGGCAGGTGAATATTTTTTTCCTGCAAGATCGCATAGATAATATTCACCTTCTTTATTTCCCTTTTTTCAACACTTGCTCATTCATTTTCGTCAGATTACTTTTCATATTGTTTCCCCTGACGGTCCGCTGCAAAATTAAATGATCGAATTGTTGTGTAAATTCAAAGATTGGAATTGTCATTCAAGTTTAAACAATAAAAAACGAAAACAAAGCCACCTAAATTTCATATAAAACGAAAAACAATAGTCGAACTTAAAATTATATTATGATTTATAAATGAATAGGGCACTGTTTATGCATAAATGCAACGACCCCCCCTTTTTTTTCATAAAGAAAATAGTGAAATATCATAGAAAATGGAAATGTAATATTATGTACACGTTGGGCTAGAATTTGAGAGGAACAACATTAAATAATATGTTTGGGAATTGTGTAAGCCATGCATGGCTCCTCTTTATTCAGAAGCCTGTTTTTAAAAAAAAGGGTTTGGGATATACACGATAGGAGTATAAAGCTTATCGCCATAGATGATTGGTATTCATGGACAAAGGTATGGAAATAGTCCAAGAAGTAAACAGGGTCTTAAGGGATTTAAAGATTCTTAAATTATTAAATGCTGGTTTCTTTCTTATATTCAAGGTATCCCATTTAAAATCATTTTGAATTTCTGAATTTGATATACGGGAGGTAAGCTTGATATACACATTAAATCTGCCAGTATGGTTTTGGAGTTTTTGTATTCTATTAGTTAACTATTTACGTTCCGAGTCCGAGATAATATCCCCATAGTCAAAACAAGTTAGAATGACTGCATTATGGAGTAGTTTACAAATAGATTAATTTAAGAAACTTCTTAAAGGTAAAGACCAGTTTCGGAACCGCCCCCCCCCCCTCTCAAAAAATCAAATTGAAGCTCTTATTAGCAATCATGTGAAAGAATATGTTTGGACTAATACGTGATGATAACACTTTTGCTGGGAAACCGCCTACTAATTGATATATGTGGTAAATTATTATATCTATTTGGACCTGAAAGAGATCGCGCACGTGTCACGCACGTGTCGCGTAGTCCCATATACATCTTTCTGTGTACAGTGCTTGTAACTTTACCAAGACTGGGCCAAATTGCTTATGATTTTGATGATTCCAGGCCCGCCCCCGCCCCCCCCCCCCCCCGCCCTCCTCGATCCGCCACTGTTATCTCATCACATCAGCTTTCAATCAACGGGTACCTCTTGGGCATCGTTAGCTATATAGAGGGCGTAAGTAACTACAAGTAGTGCAGTCCCGCTAGCGTAATTTTTATTTACACTGCAGCCTGTGATTTTGTGACTGCAGCCTGTGATTCGGTAAGGACAGCGTAATACATCGTTTGAATTGTAGGTTCGTATCCCAGTGTTTATTGAGTTTTATTTTTGCCTTCATATATAGTAAGGCAAAGCAATAAATAATCAGAGTCTACGGACTGTTTTTCTTTTTATTCTCCGCACTTAGTCTGTGCTTATTCACCCAATGATATAAAAAAAGATAAGTCACTTTTTAAAGTTGCTACAATTTTACGTTCTGACATAACAAAGTTATACAGCACTGTGACATCTGCATACACATGTCATTTTAAACTACTTGACTTGATCATTGGCAATATCATTGACATTAATAAAAGAACGATTAACAGTTTTTTTTTGTTTACATGTTCTACGATTTTCATAAATAGTTATAGAATCAGTCACTGGTCAATTATGACATTATTATGCATTTAAGAATTTAACGTATCAAATGCCAATACGCAGATTGACAAATACAGCACATGTGTACTTATAATTGTTCATGGCTTGAAGCCGGTTATCTTTGACCTTTATAAGTAAGGGTAGAGTTTAAATTTGGACTGTTCTCAATACAGCAAACACTTTCTTGGCGATATTTACAATACATGGTATTGTACAAATCGCTCTTAAATCTTTGACACAGGATGATTTTCAAATTGGTCTGAAATTACCAGTTTATGATTTCTCTCCACTTTCATGTAAGGAACATTTTTTTGCGGCCTTCCTATTGTACAGTATATTCTGTTATCAGACATACAACAAACACATACTACATATCAAAATAGATATCATCAATTAATATACTTCAAAACGGCAATTTATAAATCATTGGATAAATCGCGGTGCTAAAAATCCAGTTTTAAGAATTTGTGAGCCTGGAGCCCGGACACAGTCACCCAAACAATTTTTTAAAATATTATTATTTACTCTCATGACAGGAATCGACGAGAGGTTTACAGAACAGGACACTCCTTCACCATCCACTGCTGAAATGTGAGTAGAACCTCAATATAAAATGTGTGTGTGTGTGTGTGTGTGTGTGCGTGCGCGCATGTGGGTTTATACGTAAGTAAATAAATATAAATACAGTTGAATTATCAGTACCCCTTGTATAGTTGAGGTTTAAGCTATCTCGTTACTCAAGAATGAAAACGAGACTTGTTAAATTAGGTTCTTTGTTGCATACTTTTAGATGTAATCTTTAATATGTCACATTCTCAAGAAACATTAATCGGCACAAATCATTTTTTTTATACACATAGAACATAAAACAAAACATGGTAGGGTATGAATAATTTTGTGTATAACTGTTTATACAGAGCATATGAAAAAAGTATAACCAACTTTAATAGCTTATAGTTTAAGTCACCTACCGTAATATGACCTTAAAATCTATTTCGTGGTATAGCGGTATTTTTTTCTTTCTGATGATACCCTTATCATACATTTTCTACCACAATGATTATTTTTTAAATGCTTTTGATGAGATGACACTTACTAGTCAAAAGCACAAACCAATATTAAAAACTTGAGATTTGTGTTGAGATTGCCTTGCTTTAGCCCAAACTTGGGAGAAGAGGATTTTTAACCGATTTTTTAAGAAAAAATTGTTGCTCAGTCAACCGTGGCAGCAAAGTTATGAACATGGTGTCATTCGAGTGTATATTAATTCAAAAATCGGTTATTCACTTTATATTAAGACGCATGCACGCACGCACACACACACATACATACGCACACACTCACACAAACATAACAGCAAAAGAAAACAGAGATTAAAAATTAGCAATCCCGAGAGACTTGATCTCGAGACTTTAAGATCATAGCCGCCGCACTTATTCCAATCACGCCACAACCATTGATTGTTTTAATAATAAATAATATGCACGTTAATATATATCGCTACGATGCTGATGCTAGTCTTAACGAAATGGTCGTAGAAAATGACCATGTGCGCATACGCATGCACATATAGATAGTTCATAGGAAAAACAATTTAGCCCCCGGCCCCGGGTTCATAGGGTTAAATTTGTAGACATTGGGAGATTGGCATTAATAAATTTGTCGGTAATTGGTGGCTAGCTTTGTCGGTAATCGGTGGCCTTTACACCCCCCCCCCTTCATCTTCTGAAAAAGGTCTAGCCACGCCCTTGCTGATGAGTGTATTAGTTAAAGTCTTATTTTGAGAGTATTTTTACCTAGGTAATAGAGTGATCACGTACTTTTAAGAATGCTATCATTTGCCTGACGATCGCTCGTATAGCGTGAAATTCAGAGTAGCAGCCATGTTCCATTAGTCTGCCTTATTAAATATTTGTTTTGCTCTGCGTAGAAATTGAACAGTGTACGCAAGGAAAGAGCAAACATAAGTATACAATTATATATATATTCGAAGAGTCTGAAACAAAATACAACGAAATGTCGTTGTTAATGTTTTTTCGGTGAGTTTCACAAGGATTTAAACTTAAACTACAAAGTTTAAATTCCTTTGGGTTAAATCTCATTTATCATGTATTACAAGGAGAGTGCAATGACTAGTACCAGACAGTTCTCTGGCCAAAGGTGTATCGTATACTGATGAAATTTTACGAGCTCTCTATCTAACAATTAAAAATTGCTACTTAATCCTAAAATGATAAGAACTGAGTGGATTAAGCTTGGAGCCTTGAGAAATTCAAAAGAGGATTGGGGATACGACCAAAACATTGCTAACAAACTTCATTGAGAACGATTAAGTATCCTGATTTTCAATTTCACATATTGTGTTATGTCAACGCATAACAGTTTTTTTTAAATCTCACGTGTAGATTTGAATTGAGCCAAAATCGAGCTCTTTCTAAATAGAAAATTCCATGAATATTCATGATTAATAAAAATAATAATATTGGATTATTATGTAGCACACGTATCGACCTTGCAAGGTCCTCAAGGCGCTCCAACATTACCCGGCTATGCTAGGCTGCCGATTTCGACGCTCACAGCATTTTAAGGATTTCCTTCCTACCGGTAGGTGTGTTTGCATTGGCCACGAAACTCAGAAACCTAATATAAATGTGCTTATTAATAACAACGTCGCAATATTGCCCGCAAGAAATAAATGTTATCTGAGTCTCCGAATCGGTACAATACATCCTGATCTTCCCCTGAAGCCATCCAATAGTATTGATCCTAATAATATTAAAGGTAATACAAAGTTTTGGGAAATTTTAAAAATTGGCTGGATAGTGAATCTTTACAACTTTGATATATTTGGATGCCCCTGTGGATGTATTATAAGCACTAAAAAAATAGCCCCTAAAACACTTCGGTTTTCGAGAAAAATTGAATATAAAAATGTACCGGTGCTCCCGGTAAAGTTTGATAAATTTCAAATAGCGCCTATGGCCGTACAATGGGAGCTGCGAACATGAAAATCTCAGAATATGTATTTGTGATATATAATTTCCAAATGGGAATAGCTAATCGGGCGGTTTTAGTCAAGAAACATTGTTTCACAGCTAAATTAATATATTGACCTTGAGAGGGAGCTATACAACATAAAGAGTTTATTATTTATAATTTCATAACTTTATACTCGATTTCAACCGCGCCAACGATCAAGGAATATTGTAGGAACGCATATGCTTCCAATATGTTAATTTGAACCAAATTCATGACCCCATACCAAAACTTTGTAATACCTTTAAAATCTCCTGGATCGTAAACAAGGGGAGTATGACAAAAAAACGCATGGGGAAGAGTGCCGATTGATCCAAACCAATCGGAAGTCGTAGTGTCTTACTATCTATTAATCGCAGGTTTGCATTCCTCTATCTCTTATGAAAATAGTTGAGACTGATACCAATAGCAAATAAGTTCCGGTTAATATCAACTCTTTATTGCTCGTGGCCGAGAAAAAACATGTATAAAAGATAGCCTCTACATGCACACCCACACCTTCGCGCGCAAGCTCACCCATATAATATATATATATATAAACGTTTGCGAGTGTGCATTATGGAAACAGTTTGACTGACTTGACTTGACTTAAGCCGTCCACACCATCACTGGGATGTATGGTGGCTTTTGTTTCACAACGGTTTGCCACGCCTTCCTGTCTTTTGTCAGCCTGGTGGCTTTAGTCAGGGAGTCAAGTTGTCTGCTGTTGCAGTCCGCCTTGATGCAGTCCGTCCATCTCTTAGCTGGTCTTCCCCTTGGGCGTTTCCCATGTTCATTTCCGTTGAGAAGGATTGGGTATCTTTTTGGATTCCTTCTGTTAATATGTCCAAAGTATCTCAATCTTTTTGTGGCAACCCTGTCGATGATGGTTTCTTCCATGTTCAGTTGTGTTCATATGTGTGTGTTTATTATCCTGTCAAGTCTAGTCACACCCATGATTCTCATGGGGCATGCCATCTCAAAACTGTGAAGTCTATTTTCATCGACCTTCTTTAATGTCCATGTTTCTGCACCATGTAGCAGAATAGACAACACCAGGACTTTGTACAGTTCTACCTTTGTTTAGCAGCGTATATCTTTTGATGCCCAGATTGTCTTGAGTGCTTGCAATGCTCCTATGCAGTGATGTACCTCATCCGAGCAGTATACTGTCTGGCTTATTGTTCCTCCCAGGTAAATGAACGTATCTACTTGTTTTAGCTATTCTCCTCCAACGTTTATATTCAGTAGTTGAGGCTGTTTGCTTATGGCTCGTACTTCTGTTTTGGTAATGTTTATTTTCAGTCCAAAGTTTGAGCTGCTCTGATGTACTAGGTTAAGTAATGTCTGGATGTCTCTATCATTGTCAGCTATAAGGACAATGTCCACAATTGAGTTTGTCTTTTTTCTTGTAGATTGGGGGTATTATGGCTTTTCCCCGATCAGCCGGAAAAGTTTAACTTCCCGCCATGTTTTAATTGCACAGTTTGTGAAGTATGGTGATACATGTTGACCCAGCAGCTTTGAGTTCCTCTCCTGTGGTGCTTTCAAATCCAGGTGCTTTCTATCTCCGAGTTTCCGGACAGCGTGTTCTACTTCATCTCGCAGAATGTCTGGAACTGGATCGAGGCTGGCCATCTGAGGTTTGTTAGTAGCTTCTCCATTTGTTTACCCCTGGGCAATCACCCCCGGAAAATTACCCACCGGAAAACTACCCCCTAAGGACAATTACCCCCCCCCCCCCCGGAGAATTACACCCCGAGGACAACTACTCCGAGGACAATTACCCCCGGAAAATTACCCCCGAGGACAATTACCCCCGGAAAATTACCCCCGGAGAATTACCCCCGGAGAATTACCCCCGAGGACATCTACTCCCAGAGGACAATTACCCTCCCCGAGGACAATTACCCCCCCCCCGAGGACAACTACCCCCCGCGGACAATCAGGATTCAATAGGAAAAGACGATCAGACACATTACGTGCCCATAAGATCCCATGCATGAACCCATATTCGTTTAAATACTGTAGCACGTTATTTTCTTCATTTGTTCACATTTCCCTTTGATTATAATTTCCACGAAGGATGTAAGTTTTAGGATAATTGTCCAGCGCTTCTCAAAATGCATAGAAATTCATTTCTCTGGAGCAGCGTTATTTCAACTTTTTGTAAGTCATGGTACCCTCTTAAGAAATGAAAAGTTTCTCCCAAATCCCAAGTCTTCACAGAATATTTATTTTGCATGGCTCTAGCACTCGTCAAGTGCTTTGTACCCGCATTTTTGCACATTTAAGAATAAAAAGAAAAAACGTTTTCAAACTAGTATTTTTTTTTAGTTTGTAATCAACACACTAGAAACGATGTAAAGTACTGTATATGCGGGCACCTTGCCGCTGAATGTACATTAATAAAAAGTGATATATTCGGTCATGACCTTAATACACGAATATGAGGATATTCGGGCCTCTCATTGCCCTTATTTATCATGTTTTCAAATATAATGAACGTGGTAACAATGTAATCTCGAAATAAACGTTTTAATATATGTTCCGGCGCCTTGCTGTCAAAATATTGTCAGTGAGCGAAGAAAAAACAATACTTTATTGTTTAAAAAAAAACAATTTCTGATTTATTTACATACTGTCACCGTTTCAGATATTTGTTTTTCACAAAATTAACGTTTTCCAAAACATTCTCTTGCGACACCCCGGTTGAAAAACGCTGCGCTGGAGTTACAAAATCAAATGAGATGAATTACCAGAGAGCGGATATTTACTTTGTTGACATGGCATCGTACATATAACTTGAAGGCAATTTCTATTTCAAAATAATTTACCTTACAAGAAAACATATTTTTACTTCAGCATGACAACAGAAATATATAGATAACGTGAAGAAAACCTAAATTTTGGATAATGGATGAGGGCCTATTATGCATACAAAGAAAAATACACGATCAGCTGATTAAAAAAGTTACAGAGGATGCATAAATGTAATCTTACATCCTAATTTCTATGTTGTTTCATTGTTGGTGAGAGAGGCTGTTACGCGTACTCATCTGCGCGCAATATATCGTTAAATTTCTAAGAAATGAAATGTATGTACTATACTCAGTGGTAGTTGTCCTGGGGGAGGGGGGGGGGGAATTTTCCGGGGGGTGATTTTCCGGGGGTGATTGCCCAGGGGGTAATTGTCCTGATACGGTTTTCCACATCTGTGTCATCTTCCCCCAGCAGAAGGCCAAACTGTTCTCATATTAACATTTATAATATGTTCTGGTTTTAGGGTCTTTGAGTCAAAAAACATCATACCGCTTCAGGTACTACGGTCTAAGTTTTGCTTTGAGCTTGAGACGTTGGTTGGTTATAATTAGCTGGTGGTCTGATCCTACATCAGTACTTGGAATGCTTCTTGCGTTACTAATTGAGTTTTTCCAATTTTAGTTGATCATAATAAATTCAATTTTATTATGAATGTTTTGGTCTGGTGATTCCCACGTCCACTGGCGGCTTTCTTTGCATTGTTTTTAAAGCGTGTTAGTGATGACCAGGTCGTTTGCTGCACAGAAATTAAGAAGCTTTGCTCCCCTGGGATTGGCCTCCGCAATTCCATATTGACCTATAACCTGGTTCCATTGCTTGAAGTCTGATCATACCTTCGCATTGTCTGTTCCTGGAACTTTCTCTATCGTTGCTTGTAGTAGGTTGTAAAATTCCTCAATTTCCTCCTGTGTTTGGAGCATAGACCTGTATTATGGTCAACGACCCTGTCTGTACTTAAAATCTTGCTGAAATAATTATTGATGAGGCGGGGTTGTAGCCAAGAAGTGCATTTTGGGCCGTTTTGTTTAGAATCAATGCCACTCCTTTTCTATGAATTGTATCTTTCCCAGAGCATAGGATTCTGTGTCCAAAATGGGTGAATTCTCCCATATCTGTCCAGTGGGTTTCTGCAATGCCGATGATTTCCCAGTGAAATCCTTTTAGTTGATGTAGCAATATGTCTAAGCTCCCAGGTTGGAGCAGTGTACGCACATTCCATGTCCCAAATCCAATCTGTTTTTTTTTTTGTTAGTAGTGGTAGCAGTTTCTTTGTCGGTGGTTCTTCAGTAGCAACTCCCCCGTTAGGCTTTCGAGCTGTTGCGTCATTATTCACTGCTTATTACAGGACAACGGGCTGGGTTGGCAAGTTAGTAGAGGCAGGGGCTTTTACCCTGGTGCTATTTGTGTGTACTTCCATCGTGAAACAGTTTCGCTCATGTTGGAAGCTAAGTAGACCAGACACTCCTCTCCTATCCACCCTGGTCTGTTTATCCCTGTTGTACGAGTCAGCAGATTAACAGTCCCCACCACGAGAAGGTTGACCAGGACGATGATCAATAACCCATACTCTCACAAGTCGGTCATACCCCTCACGTTTGCTTTTTACAGCAGTTTGCTACCGGGGATGTCGCCTCCTCGTAACGTCTACCATATTTGTTAAACAGTTTGTGCATACATATAGGCATAGATGTACTTCCGATAATGTATAGTGCAAACATGTTAACGATATAAAGACCAGTAATGGTTATGCGATTGCATTGTGAAAGAAACGTTGTGGAATCGATCAGAAAAAGTTGATTATCTAGCATATAAGTATTGGTGTGTACTGCAAGGTTCTGGAATCATCATAATGATAAGAAATTTGGCCCAGTCCTGGTAAAGTTACAAGCACTGTACACAAAAAGATGTATATGGGACTACGCGATACGTGCGCGACACGTGCGCGACACGTGCGCGATATCTATCAGGTCCAAATAGATATAATATTTTACGAAATATATCAATTAGTAGGCAGTTTATCGGCAAATATGTATCATTACGTATTAGTCAAAATATATTCTTTCATATGATTGCTAATAAGAGATTCCATTTCATTTTTTGAGAGGGGGGCGTTTCCAAAACTGGTATTTACCTTTAAACCTATGAATATCAATCAGTCCTATTTATCATATTACTCTATATTACGGCCTCTTAAAGGTATCGTTTAACAATGTTAATTCTGAGCTGCGCGGCCCTTCGTGCTACCAGTGTCTGTGATATGGTGTAATATTGAAGCCCTAAAAGAATCGCGCTTCAAAATGATCAAAAAGTACCTCAAAAATGTAAAAAATCTTTGAGTGACCGGTTTTGACCATACTCGTTTTTCCCAATATACTGTAGTGTTATGAAAACCGTTTGGCAAACGCAAAATTGGTTTTGATTTCCAACCATAAATATATTGATAATCAGGCAGGCGATCGGCTTGTAGAGTTCCTGACTGACCTAAAGGTTTATAATTTTCATTGCAGCATGAGCTAAATCCAGAATTTTGTTTCAGAATCTGAGACAAAGTTACAGGATCCCATTAAAGGCTTTTCACATTTTGCAACGTCTTTTCATTTACCACCGTATCTACATTTCCCTCAAAACTTTGTATTTATTGTCAACGTTTGTGATGCATTATACTTAGTTTATGCATGTTATCTTTTTAACCGTCTCTTCAGCTTGAACGAATCTTAATTGTTGTTGGTGTACATGTAAATGCGGAAAATTAACTTCAATCCAGTGACATCGGTCAACTGAGATTATTAGATAAAAAGTAAAATTGTATATTTCCTCTTTAAAATCATAGATCTGCTGAAGAATCCAGGGATCGGGATTTTGACAACGTTCTCACGACAACAGCTGAGCAGATTTTTAAGGATGATGAAATTGACAGCCTAGGCAGGCAATTGGGTTTTGAACATTGTAATATACAACGTTACATACAAACAAACGTAAAATATCAACATGTTACATACATGGGAACACTTAGCATGCTTCGGGATTGGAGGAAAAATACGACAAGGGCCGAAGAACGTAAACAATTAAAGAAAGCCCTGATTGCGATTAAACACCGACGTCTGGCAGACGATCTCCTGAACGACGATATGGCAGGTTAGTATAAACTAGGAAAATAGACAAAGTAAATAGTTTAAATTTGTATATGTGTATAGATGAATTTTGTACCATGCATATTAATTACCTCTCTTTGGAATAGCTTGCCAATAGAAATACGAAGCACTCCATCTCTCAATGTTTTTAAATCCAATTTAAAAACTTATTTGTTCAACTGAGAGATCTTATTTTATTTGTAGAATTTAGTAAAAAGGAGCTCTTAACCAGCACAGCTGAATATATTTTGTATAAAAGCTGCGCTATATAAATTTATTATTATTATTATTATTAAAATTTATTATTATTATTAAGCACATCAAATACATAACAGCAAAACTACAAAAAACATACTCACACTTCCGCCTTTCAAATTATATACTTTACTTACATATTAAGGTGTCCAAATTTAAGTATATACATCAAGAATATCAGGATCAGACATCAAGTACAGCTTCGTGTAGGTACACGTACAGCTGACCTTATCTGCTCACCTTTCTGCCAGTAAGCTTTTACATGTACAGTGAGCACCAGTGTAGTGGGGCATTTCACTCCTCTTTAGTTAGGCACATTTCCCCTGCCAACATTGCCCCTGCCCGAACAAAGCCCTTACACAAACTCTGAACATTTCTTGCTCCTGACTATTTTGCATAAAGATCAGAGTTATATCTCATTCCCTCACACTCGATAAAGAAGTTGACCAGAATACCAATATTATGTACTAATTTCCAAAACTATACTAAACTAAATTTACAAACTATTAACAATATCATTGAATTCTTAACCCCTCACCAACACACACACACACACACTCACATCCACAAGCATGTACACACGCATACATACTTGCAGACTTTTGGTCTAGTAGTACTAATACTAGTAATAGGGGCCTAAATACATCTTTAGCTCTACATGGTCTATCAGACCTTCAGTCTATAACCGGACATGCGGTCTATAGCTATTCAATTTACTGAATTCATTTATTCACTCAATATAAAAACAGATACATAACATTGCGTATAAACGCATACATGTATGACAATATTAAAGATGGACATGGTAAAGTCAGTAGTTGACAGCACAAGTAACATAAATTGAGTGGGGATCAGATTAAAGATCTATTTAAAGATCTTGTGAATTCGACCCCATTGTGGTGCATAAATTGCATTGAATATTGTTGCATGTACAACAACAGGGGGTAGAGAATACATAAACAGATTGGTCAGAGAAAACAAGAGAGGGAGAGAGGGAGAGAGAGAGATAGAGAGAGAGAGAGGGGGGAGAGGAAGGACAATTGATGGAGAGAAAGGCAAGTAAAGTTAACACATAGTACCCGGGGGGCAAAGCAGGTTCTTGAGACATGGAATGTTGTAAAAGGTTGTTGGGAATTAACGTGTTCAGGGGACCTCCCTGCACAATTTCTAGGTGGACTACCTTTGCAATATGCTACTAGAAAAAACTACCGTTGTACAACTTTGGGAATTACTTTTTAACGGTACCTCATTTTACCATTTTTTTACAGAAGCATAGAAGCATATTACCACCTAGAAATTGTGCAGGGAGGTCCCCGCACACGTTGAGACCGAACTACCTTTTACAACACGCCATCCCCTAGTAGGCCAAGAGCATTAGTTTTAACATGGACATTTTCCATAACAAGCTGATTTTTTCAGGATAGGTCCAGGAATATGTCTAGATTAACATACTAAAAGTCCTCATGAATCCTACTTGAGCGTTTTCCGCAATCCAAGATGGCGTCCAAAATGGCCGCCATTTCCTGAATTTCTTATAGCTTTGCAAGTAGATAACCCAAATACAAAATTTAAATGTCTGAATATATGTTTTTTAGCATAAGGAACTCATTAAAATACATGTTGATACATTTTGAAACACACAAGTAGCAATAAACCACTTTAGCCTTTCTCAAAATCCAAAATGGCGCCCAAAATTGCCGCCATTTCCTGTATTTCTTATAACTGTGCAACTAGATAACCCAAATACCAAATTTAATTGTCTGAATATATGTTTTTAAGCATGAGGAACTCAACCAAATATTTATTAACAAATTTTAAAACACACAAGTAGCATAAAAACCACCTGAGCCCTTCCCGAAATCCAAAATGGCACCCAAAATGGCCATTATTTCCAATTTTATCTCATTGTACTAAAGTATATACGTTATGAATATAATCAAATGTCTATACTAGAAAAGCACCATTGAAATACATATCACTACAACAAACTTTTCATTAAAAAATAATTCTTATTCATAAAGTACACACATACACACCCACCCACATACACATATGGCTGCTTCCACCATCCTCAAAGATATTAGACTGACAGTGTGCAACCGTGAAGAGTCCTCAACATTATATGGAGCTGAAAATGTAGACACATTAGTACCATTGTCGCTAAAGCTTTTTATACATAATGACTGTAGATAGGTACGGTATGGATGTTGCTTTGCTGCAGCACTAGTTGGAGATAGACTTTCTAACTGAAAGGATGAACTCAGAGAACTGCGACCAATTGCCCGTTTGTATGCAGTGTGACGGTAGTCATCAAGATATTCAAAACTGCTGGCCCCATAATGGCTTCCCCGGCTCTTTTTTTACCTCGTCATGGGTGCTTCCACTGCGAATATATCAAGCAAGTCATAATCAATT
Source organism: Strongylocentrotus droebachiensis (assembly GCA_035222895.1). Lineage (NCBI taxonomy): Eukaryota > Metazoa > Echinodermata > Echinoidea > Camarodonta > Strongylocentrotidae > Strongylocentrotus > Strongylocentrotus droebachiensis. Next base: position 74,284 of record JAVYIG010000241.1, on the reverse strand, counting down.
TCTTGTGGACCATATTGAAAGTTTACGATTGCCCTGACGGTAGATTGCCGAGACCGTATTACACCCTGTCACAGCATAAAGAAACATCAGGCGACTTCTAGTGTCCATTATGGCATGCTGAATTTCATGAATGCTGAAGACCGTGACAGGATTACTGCGGCATAGCATGTGCATATCTGTGGAAGTGGTTGCCCGAGCAACTAGCATGACCAGTAAGTCTGTTTCCTTACCAACGACAACAACTGGCACCTGTTCTGACTCTGCTACTGCTTGTGCTGTGGCAGGTGGCTGTGGAGACAATCAGGGTAGTGGCATCTGCTTCTGCCTGCTTGATACGTATTTTGTCACGTAGAGTTTGAATAAGTATCATCTTATTGTTGCTGTTTTGGGTTGTGCTTGTTGGCATATCATCATCAAATAAAGAGGTACATTCTTGGCTATTCGTCTCTGCTCAGCTACCTTTGTCGAAGTTGCACTTCCATATCCATCAAAAACCACCGTCAAATGAGCTCCATAATGCTTAAGGGTGTATGAAATATATGACTGAACAAATTCAGCATAGGTTGACAGTTGTGGCCAAACAACTGATTGCAGCAAGCGACCACCATCTTAAACAAAGAGACCATTTCTGACAGGTTGGATTGCTTGGTGAACGAATTCAGCAGGAGACCCAGAGAACTCTTTGCTGGCTTTCGCATCACCCCACCTTTGAAAGGGAAGGTGCCTGGGTGCAAAGAACGATTCCATCTCAATGTTGTTATTCAGGACACATGTGATTCTGTTGAACAGTAGCGTTGGGTTGACTTATGTGCTTTGTCCCCTGATTTCCACTCTCTTACTCTTGGCACCAATGGTCTTCACCTTGTCCTTACGATGTACGTAGCTTGATATCTGTAAACTTCCTACCATGCATTCGTTTCGGATGCCGCTACTATGCCGATTTGTACAGGTTAATCACAATTAACAGATGAGCCAGAGACGATGCCAGTTGACAAGGAGACCAGGCAATTAGTTTCAAAACCAGCAAATGGTGATGTGCCTGCAACCATCAAACAAGGATACATCTATCTTTATTGTCTCTTGACCTGGTACTTTGCTGTATGTCTTATGCTGCTCTGATGTACCAGTGTGTACTCCGGTGAACTGTTCCAGTTCGTCACAGGTAGGATCACAGCGAGGAAGTGCATGAACCCACTTAGCCAATGTACTGTCTGTGATTCCACGTCCACGAGTCATTTCTCTAGATGTTTTTAGCTGCCGCATCAGGAACTTTTCAATGGTCTGATCAGAGGAGTTTCCACCCCAGAATAAATCCACATGGCGGATGGTGAATTATCCCTTTTCTGCGACTTGTGTATATTCATTTCCTGGCATGGTTTGCTCTAGAGCTTCCATCTGTTGTAAATACAACCTGGCAGATTTGACATAGGGAAGATGTCCTGCAGCATGGAAATGTTGTATCATTTCCCTCACACAGCTGAGATGGTCCCCTGTCCTTTAAGCTGGAATGAAACATTGCAGAAGAGACACATAATTGTCGGATATACTGCAACCAAAGTAACCCTATCCTACTTTGTCCTGCTGCCCGGTCAATGAGTTGTGAAATGAGCTGACTTTAACTGTTTGACACACTCCTTCTCAGGTACATCAGTCACCTTCGTGTCCTGGTTGAGGAGTGCACCATACAAATTTGCCTAAGTGGTCCTTATCTATGCTGTCTAAGATGCCAGGTTTACCCATCAACACGCCAATGAGGGCAGCTGAAGTAAGAATGTGAGCATGAAGAGAAAGGGAAAATGCATGACCAGATTGCATATGTATGACAGACCCTTTGGCGTACACTGTCTCCCATAGCTCTGCAAGCACACTTCATGCCATGACGTGGCCTATATGCTGCCGAAATATGACATGAGGAGGTGAAATCCACCAAGACGGACGATTACTTTTCCTAGGTCTTGAGAAGAAGCTACAATCTCTGCTGCCTTGATGTACGAGGGCTGGTCAAATGTTACTGCACATATTCTTAAGTTATGTTTTTCACATTGTGAATGTGCAAAGTATAGTATTGTGTAGATGGTACCCGGATAGGAGGGCTCTAAATTTATGAAGGGCAGAGTTTCAATTCTCGTACTAGTCACTCTTGTTATGTGTGTATTTAGGATGACCCCCCTTCAATTTTTGTATTAATAACAAAACAAATTGTGCCAAAAAGGTTACCCCCCCCCCCCTCAATCAGCGGCTAGCTGAGTCGTTGCGAAATTTCTCATCAAATCCTGCACCCCCACAAAACAAAACAAAAAATCCTACGTACGCCCCTGCATGTGACACATTTCCACTTCTAGTAATCTAAGTAATCTTAACATGAGTGTTTATTTAAGGAGTAGTGCCAGTTTAAACGGGATTTAGTTATTCACATATATCTACAGTAGATCAGGCATTTGGAAGAGTGTGCTACTTCAAATAATAGAAGCGACCCCCCCCCCCCCCCCCCACCATAGCATCTCCTAAAGAGTATCAATTATCAATACTAGTCTTTTAAGTTGTATGCTAAAAATTGCTTTAAGACTAGCCTTAAACTCTGTTTTCATGACATTAACCAGAATGGACCTGACTTTTTATTAATTCACAAACTCACTTTTTTGTAATAAAGTGACAACGTCACCAGCAGCAGGAACAGCATTCTGTACCATTGATGCAGGATCACATTCAGCAGGGGTGTCAACGCTATCAGGGTTAGTAGCCAATCTATAATGTATTATTTCAAAGAGCAGGCTGAGTTCTGGTAAACATAAACAGCGCACATGGCGGTTCGGAAGAATATCTTGGTAGAAATAAGGATCGAGTGGTAGTATTAATATAAGTATTGGTAGTAGCAGAAGTTGGACTACAGGTAGTACTAGTAGTGGTATTGTCATCAATTTTCTTTTTAGTTTCTGAAAGCCTGACATCTAGAAAATCATTCCTAGACAAACAATTTTTCGCTAATTTTGGCTTGTGCCGCGACTTGACTGTTTATTAAAAGCCCGCTTATCCAGGTCAAATTCACTGCTCGTTCTCTTGCAAGTGCATTTTCTAATATATTTATGAAAAGATTTGTACAGTACAATTTCGAGGAGTTACAATTTATTTCTTCTCTGGCGGAGCGAATTAAACAAAATCAGTGACTTTTTGCCTAAGCATAAAAACTACAATTTTATTTCTTAAATTTCAGTCCATCGGATGAACAGAAAGTGACAGATGCTAATATCCTGAAACTAGCAAGGCTTCTACCACCTAATCTTTGGAGCCCTCTTTACGTTGCTCTTCGCATCGATTACAGCATCGCTAAAGGTATCAGAGAGAATTCTAGAGAGATGAATGAGCAGTACATAGACCTCCTTCAAATATGGAAATCTGCATCAACTCGGACTAGAAAGGATTTAAATGCGATCCTCATCCAGGCAGAAGCAGGAGGATTTGTAAACAAGTATTTGGATTCGGTGTAAAACCAGGAAGAGAGATTAAGAGAGAGTAAGAGAGAGAGGGAAAGAGAGAGAGAGAGAGAGAGAGAGAGAGAGAGAGAACGGAGAGGGGGGGGCGAGGCAATGTGAAAACAAATATGATACATCCATGTCACATGTGACCTTGTTGTGTTATATAAGTCAGATGCCGTCTAACACTATAGAATAAATGGATAGTTTTCAGCAGGAACATAATCGTTCGTCACAATGTTGTTAACGCTTGATAGTTATGCAAGCTTGGCTTCTTTTCCGTTTTCTTATTTGGGGGTTGTTTGTTTGTTTGTTTGTTTTTTAGAGGCGGATGTTTGTTGTAGAAAGCAAGTGCGTAATTGGCACTTCAGGGTGACTGTTCCATATACACGTACATAAATCTTTATGAATACAGTTCACTAAACACCAACATATGAATATAATATTTTGCAGATGTTTCCAATGGTCGGTTGAGATAGAAATGTGATGACAGATCTTAAATTATTCTTGTAAATTCTACCATGCCAATAAATTGTAGAGATTTATGTTTCTATTTCCATGACCAGCCCGCATTATGACAACTTCAACATGCAGATGCATACTCTACTATTGATTTCTTGGTGTGTGGTTTTTTCGTGTTTCCCCCCCTGAATTCATGTGATGTTTGATACAATTCTTAACGCAATGTAAATTCCGTTCATGTATATTCGTTCATAATTTTAGATGCTTGCATCTTTTGCTGATATTTTAGTTTTATACATGATATTATGTGTAACATTCACTGCAGCTTATAACTTAGGATTCAACGATTTTGTTCCCTTTTCCCTATCACACTATGGAGGCTAAATATTAACATGAAAACGCGAACTTGTAGGTGTTGTGTAAGCAACCATGTTTGTAAAAATATATATATTCTTTTTATGTTTACGTCTCGCGTAATACTTATCCCTAACGTGTTTTTATATTTGGTTTGAGCAGAATTTCAAGAATATAAAGATCTACCAGGAGCGGTATTCTGAAGGCTCACTTCACCTTCCTTTTGAGTCCTCATGCGCCATTAAAACAATACCCACTCTCTCTTAGCCCATTTCATATGCGACGTAAAAAAGAATGATGTATACGCTCGTCAACTTAAACAAAGGAATATGTAGTAGTACACTATAGCCTGTGAGACTCGGTTTCAGAGGGTCATATGATAATGTGAATTTGCTTGACTTGAAACACCCAAATATCTAAAAGTATAATTGACACCACTCCGTCATAACGAAATAAATAAGGAAATTATGATTTAATCAAACGTGTCATCTTTGCGACTTTGAACCACATTCACGTAACATGAACATATAGTAATAGAGCGTAGTGTCGTTAAGATACGGAGGGCCGAAAAGACTTATTAGGTCTTTTATCTTTTTTAACTTAATCAGCTGCTAATACAGTTTTTTTCAGAAAAGCAAATTATTTTAACTTCGCATTTAGCTACTTCGCACACACCACAACTGTGCACGAAGCATACACGAAAAATAACCTTTCAGAATATTGATTTACTAATTGAGAGCTAATATATGCATATGTTTATATATAAATAATGTACTAACGTGTGTCCACACGAATAATGATATAGTCTAATTTCATATGCGATGACGCCAAATTCATGCGAGGCGCCATTTTTGGGTGAAATGGCACCGATGTTTATTGAAGACTAGCGTCGCAGATTTTATGTAAGATATAGCACCGGTTTCTTTATTTGAGATGTTGCCGATATTTCGTATGGATGAAGGATGGCCTAGGTTTCAAAACAAGGCGCCAATTTGATGAGAAATGGCATTAACTTCATGTGAGATGACGCCGACTATTATAGTAGCTTTGTGGCAAGGATTTGTTGTGTGGTAGTGCTCATTTCTATGTGAGATGACCGGGGTCGATTTTTGTATAGGACACTAGTGGCGCCGACTTTTGTGCATGCAGCCTTTTCCATTTGATAATGGTGCATGGACCTCCATAATTAACTTTCAAGATGCCAAATATGGTAGAAGAACATGACTTTATATTGCATACATGAAACAAGTGTTGTATGTTTTTTTAAATGGCATCTGGATGACATCACGAGGCAATTCCCGTGAAATATTAATTATAAATGTTTTATATCTGTTGAGTGTAACAGACAGTTTTACTATATTGCAAGTATATTTAGCAAATTGATTATGTTTGGTTTGTATCACTTAGAGAATACATGTCAAATTGAATTGTAATTGTGTGACAACGTCTCAAACGTTGACATATTCATGTGTTTATTATATATATATTTATTGAAACACATCTGTGTGTTTCTCCATGCAACATTTGTTTATATATATTATGATTGTTATTGTCTTTGTAAGTCTAATGATATTGTTTGTTTATGTTCATCTTGATCATACTATGCAATGCGATGAACCATGTATGAATATATAAATAAACGACTAAAGAGTTGAAAGAGTTCTGGCTCTGAGACAATAAACCGAATCTATCATTGAACCAGATTCGATTGTACTTGCAATATTCCTCTCATATATTGTGCGTACAAATAATTTGTAAACAAAATGATAACCAGAGGTTAACAAACAGAGCTTCACATGTGGGCTGAGGCAGTAAGTAAATAAGGAAAAATACTTAGTAGTCCAGACCCGCCATACAACCATCACATTCAGCTTCGATTCTGTTTACCAACGTTCTGTATTTTCCCCTGAACCATAGTTGGGTTCGTGTTCGATAAAATGACATCCATAAACCTGATAAATGAAGCAGGAAAAAAAGAGATTAAAGGAAGCCCGCCGCGTACGTTCTCATACGTCTCACTGAAATGAACCGAAAGAAAACACCTCAAAAGTAATTTCGATAATAATTGAATACATGTACTCAAAAATGAAAAGTTGCAGCATAAATGTATAATGCGTTATTGTATTATGATTATCCGTCATTATTTCTTCGTACAACATAATATTTGCTCAATGAAATGTGTTGAAACTTGAAAAGTCGATGATATTCCTTTAAAAACACCCTCCAATGAATTTTACCAATTTTGAAGGGATGAATCTGCTGCATTTAGCGAGAATCGTCAAAATGATGGAAACATTCAAATTTGCATGAGCAAGAAAGCTTACTTTGTAAAACAAAATACCTCTGTTATACATAATAACCCCCATCACAATATTCACACGCTGACTGTAACTTTTGTATTATATATATATATATATATGAGAACATTATGGCATGATATGTTAAGGACTACATATATTTTTTTCTTCGTAATCTGTTTTTTTAATATTTCGTTTCTACATGTTGTACACTAGTTTTTGTGCAACCATCACCTATGTAAATCATTCTTTTTAACGCATACATGTAAATACGTTTCTCGTTATGTGTTATCATTTTGATAGTAAATAATGCACAATTCAACTTTATGTTGCGACGTATTATCGGTGTTTCGTTGAAATAAAGTCATTTTATTGGAATTGAAAATTAATACCCGACACTTAATTTGTCAAGAAACTTAACATGAACACTTTTTTTTTTTTATGCTGCCCTGTTGTGGGCAATACTATGTGATTACTGCATGTTTGTATTGTTGGTTGATCTTCGCCGTTCGACCTGCATCTTGTTGGCGTTTACGCATGTCCCAATAAATGGTTAATACAACTCTGAATTATTGTGACTAGGGGCCTTTTTCAAAAAGTCGTTTTGACAGTGGAAATGCGTACTCTGACATTTACTCATAATAATGGCCGTTTCGCTATATGTCAGCCATTCGGTTGGCAAATACTGTGTTTTGATTAGAGTGGAACCTTCTGGTCTTTCTCGGAAAAAAAGTTACCACGGATTTCATTTTTCTTTTGTTTGTTTTATCTTGATAAAAAGCATAATCGTGATACAATTCATTCTAATTATAAAATATTCCCATACCTGTATCAGTTCCAAGGAAGAGGGTAGATGAGGGTGTAAAACTAAATATTAAAATATGAAATAAGATGAAAGATTTTCACGAAACCTGTGGCTTCCACCACCTTTTCGTTTACGTTACATCAGGGAGGTGAAAGAAAGGAGTCGAATCAAGACGCTTCCTTTGACCCCATGCTCCAAGCCACCGAAAAGTTATGCGCTAATCTGCAACTGTGGACCAGGTGTGAGATAAAAAAGCGCATGAAATATCAGGATTTAGAATTCCTACATCAGAAAATGGTATCCCAGCAACTGTTCGATGTCCATTTCAATGATTCCTCATCAATTGTTGAATGTGTAATGAGTAGCACAAGCGAACACAAACTTGTGTAATTACATCATTTTTTTCCAATTGCATAAATACAACAAACACATGTTAGTAAACTTAAAGTTATCGAAAATGTTAAATCATTAAAGCCCCACTGTCCTACTTGTAGCTACTTGCTCCCTCTATATAGAAAACTTCCCCAATCGGTGCCTGTTGGTCCCCCATGATCCTCTTTTTCTTATGTTAGTTGAGAGCTGAGTTTAATGAGATAGCCACCTGTCAGTGACCTCGCTGTGTGGTGGTATAATCCCTTTTGGCCCAGTAGTGGTGACGGTCTTTAAAACATGCACAAATTAGCGCATTATCCTAAAATATTGAGTTTTTGTCAGGATCTAATTTTTCTTTAACCAACTTTTACCACACAAATTATAGGAAGAGCGGAGTACTAAATTGGAAAAATTGTTTGATGCACTATTCCCAATACAATCCCCATATAAAGTTTTTAATTTTGCCGGTAATTTAATATTTTGTAATAAATGTGATACTGGTGCCTGACCCTGCGAATTCCCCGTAGTGGAGGAGCGGCTCGGAGCATGGAACTTCAAAACCAAGTAGAATGCGTTTGAATAAATTACAAGAGATTCGACTCTTTCCTTTCACCTCCCTGGTTACATAATCAACTGACCGAGTGTACGGAAAGACCGGTTTACTAACATATTCAAATGCATGGATGTTTCTTTCCTGGGGACCTAGAGACGATTTATTCTAATAACCTGTTATTTAATGAGTGGACTACAATACTTGGAATCCAGTGTGCAAACATAACTTGATGCTATGTTGGGCAAGTCTCGGGCAAGCTTTCGAGTTGTCAAAACAACCTTTGTTTATAAAGTATGCATTACATTTGAAATTAATTCATATGGATTTTTTCTGTTGATAACTTTAGTCGTAAATTTCGTGGAGTTGGATTCTTTAGACTTGCATACAATTGTAACAATGTGGTTAGGTATGTGTTTGCTTGACGAAACAAGATGTTCCATCATTGGCTACTCTGTGAATCGTTCACTGAAACTGAGTATGCAGTATGATGTGTTTACGTTTTGCTTTTTTTTAAAATGTGTTCCGTTAAAGATAGATCGAAAGAGCGCCCTCATTGACATATCATTTGCCCGACACTCTTTCACTGTATTTCTTTTGTTTTTTTGCTGTCTATCTATCTCTCTCTCTCTGTCTCCGTCCCCTTATCCCCTCTCTGTCTCCTTCCCCTTATCCCCTCTCTGTCTCTCTATTTCATTCTCTTTGCCTCTCTTTGCACACTATTTTAATTTGCTCCCCTCACTCTCCTTCTTTATCCTTTTATTCCCTCTCACTCCCCTTCTCTCACTCTCCCGTTAATTCAACAAATTTCTTGACGATGGTTTTATTACAGACAGTTTGCATGAACTATGTCCGAGGTCGCAAACGCGGTCATGACTACAAATAACTAGAAATATCAGAAAGCAAACCCGTGAATATGAGAGGGTTCAAACATAATACCACCGATCTCTACAGAATATTCGAACGTTTCAATAGTTTATGTCTGCCATTTCCGTCTAAAAATATTTTAAAAGACTTGATATAAAAAGGATAATGATAACTCAAATAAGAAAATGAATAAATAAATCAAATAATGGCGCCACAATGGTCACTCGCGTCTTTACGAAGCTCTGTGTTATAATATACAGAAATTTGAAGCTTATGAGACTTTACGTCATTATTGAAGGAAACTAAAGACGCCTTGGTTTACCCGCGTCATATCAGAACAAGGAAGTCTTCTTCTCCTCGAGTCAGTACACAGGCCCGGTCCTGTGGAGGACGCAGGATTTAGTGGTATCATTCTGCATCCATATCACCACAAACCCATTTGATTTGCAAGAAGGACAATACATTTTCCTAGTGAAAAAATAAATAAATAAGGTTCAACATTGGCATTTGGGAGATTAGAACCGTCTATTGCATCGGAGCATGGACCTATTACGAATGGACATTCATCGTTTTCTTAATGAATTCATTGCGATTGTCTTCGTCAATGTCGTCTCAATAACATTCCGTACATGTTTCTTCTCTTTGATCTCATCATTGTTGCCGCCAACAAGCCGGGACAGAATCAAGATAGTGATTTTACACATGTTAATCTACATGCGCAGAAGATAATTACCCGCCTAAATCATGGAAAATCGACAGAGCACACCATCCAAACAAAACCCAAGAGAGGGAAACTGCTCCTTTGTCAATGACCGAAAATGCTTACGCAGTCGTTATTGTTAAAACAGCTGAATGTTCTCATTAAGATGCACATAATCAGAAGGCGGCGACTATCATTGGATCAAAGAAAAAATCACGTTGAATGTCCATCCGTAATAGGTCCAAGATCGGAGTTACTGAACTAATTTATCATTCACGTAGGCTTAATTTAGACAGTAAAGCCTTTAACAATTTCAACTTTACTTTCTAAATGTAGAGGAAGAAGGCTTTGATAGGAGATTGGGCATCCATTTCTAAAAATCGCCAAGTCGACCACTGTGACTGCTGTATTTCAGTAAAGTAAAAATTGTGGAAAGCTTAGGTAAAAGGGGGACATGTATGTTTCTTGGGTACATTTAAAGCCAATAGAAAGTAAATCTTTCCAAAGAGAAAACGAATGTTCCATTTTTTACACCAAAAAATAGATCTTCCCCACTTGTTTTAGAGTGAAGGGAGTCAGCAACAACATCTTTTGCAGTTTATTCCATTCTGGCAAATTGCAAATGAAAAAACAAATCATTCTGAAATTGCCATTCTTACATGGAACAAAATGTTTAAAAGGAAAAAAAATATCTGTACACAAAATACCTTTTGAATGTTATTTATGTTTCTTGCCTTACTGATCATAGACATAATAATACACAAGCCATATACCAATGTATATGGCATGAACTGAAGTCTGAGGATCTACAGTATATTCATGAAGTTGTAAAACTAATTTCTTCTACATTTTTGTCATGCATGTTCTGAAACGAGATTAATGTGCTTCAAACGTCACGTTACTCATTTGTGTATATTATCATAACATGCCTAGATTTCACACTGATTGTTATACGTGTAGCCCAATTTTTTCTTCCATATTTGAATGGAATAAGCTAGATAATTCGATGATAACGGCTTCCTCTGTCAATCCATTTAAGACATTGTTTAAACAAAGTGTAATTTGTGAATGGCTCAGCCGAACATACTACACTACGTGCATGTTCTGTAATATTAACATGACTTATTCACATAATTGCGACTTAATCAATATTTCCCTACTGACATTACTGTTGAACTAGGTTAATGATACATGTTTATTTTTCAAACGAGTATTATTTGTTAACTGTTCTGTATAAGCGTTATGATGTAAATATATTCGTGTTTATTCAGGGCCCCATGGAAGACTGCTACTTATTGGTGAATGGGCTACCCTGTCAAAAGATTATAAATAAATAAATTTAAACAAAAATCGTACTTGGCGTAAAATATTGACCAATGTTACGCCGCGATGTAGAATAAAGCAAAATGTCATTTTATTGAACGTGTTTCCAATGATAATATATTCGAATATTTAAATATATGTATATCTTAATTACATGCATTTATACAAATGTACTATACTTTCTATATTTACCACTATGGCTGTTTTTCCATCTGTACAATATCGACAATATACATTATATACTGTATTGTACCATATTTGTTGTAAATAATGTTAAACGCTTTATTCGTGTTTTCTTGTTAAATATGTCAATCCAACGTTGAAATCGTTCTGTTATATAAAGATAGATGTATAATGATTTGAAATATTGTAAATATTGCAAGAAAATACGTCACCTTGGCGTTAGGGAGAAGACGTTGAATATTGCAACAAACTATTAACTTTAATGGAAATTATAAGCACTTGCGAAAGGTGTGTCCAACCCGTGTATATAAATAATTACAGGGAGCCTAGTGCCCTTTGGTCTTATTTGTAAATCATGTACCTATTGTGAAATTGACATCGTCTCTGAACTTATTGATTTATGCTGTGAAAATTTGTTTGGATTCGATTAGATGAACAAATTAGATTCAGTTCAGCTTCTGTCAGATTTAAAAAGCTTTATTGTAGTTATTTATTAAATAATTCATCGGATATAGTGGTTACTTAGGACTAGTACAATATACTGTGTAAGTGCCTGTAAGATATTGTAGATACATGTATGTGCTTCTTTGTGTAATTTAGATTCTGATAATGATTGAGCTGACTCTGTGTTTACTTGGTATTTGTTATTTTTCTAGGGTCATTTTCACAAGAAACTGTTTTTCTACTAGTCCTTCCCACAATCAATATAGTATTTTGTATGAATGTGTGGATGTTTTTTAATGGTTATGGTCAAATGCAATATCTTAAATCTTGAATGACCGTTATCGAACATTCAGAAGCCACATATTCTATCTTCGTGTTCCTGAATTTGAATATCGCACTGATTATTACATTACCTTTTCGGGGTTCAATCCCTATTGGGTTCTGTAAATATAACCAATACCTTGGACCAACCAAAACACTGGTAACGTTTTGTAATATTTTACTCGTGTATTATATATTTACTCGAGTATTATATATTTACTTTAAACCTGTATACTTGAAATGAATACGCTTTACAATGTTATCATGCAATTTTCTATTTGCTGTTTTTCGTATCTCACTGACAATGCATCGATTGAACAGATTCATGACTTTACGAATTTCGTTTAAATTCATCAAGATGCATTGCAACATTCAGAAGGATATCCTGTATTGAATATACATTAAAATACCTAATTTCATTTTCGCGATTTTTTTCTTCTTTTCTTCGTGACATTTGTTACATTCACAAAAGGAACACTTTAGTAATAGTGACCAATGCATCAGAAGTATAATTTGTAAGATTATAAATAAAACACGTGTATGTAAAGTGCAAAGTTATATGATAGGATTAGATGTGTTGAGACAACAATCATATACATGTATATTTTTTGAGCTATATTGTTAAGCATTTCAAAGAGTTCATTGTTTAGAGGATGAAAGAATATCCATGAATATGTGTATCATATTGAACGCAACTATGGAAATATATATCTAGTATCAGATCTGTGGTACATTAGTAGTGTATGGGCCGGTTGACAGAGAAACTAAGATATTAAATCAATGTTGGAAATATTTTGCATATATATTACATAGTCCTCTATAAAACTATCTGTTATTTGTATGAGTACGTATGAAATGTGGTTTAGATGCGTGAATGTGTGCGTGTGTGTGTGGCGGCAAGGTGTGTGTGCGTGTGTGTGTTTTTTGTTGAGCGGGGGGGGGGGGTGTATAAAGTGAAGGGTGACATTTTGTATTTCATGTAAGAATAAAACATAAAGATACAAACAATTCTTGGTGGTATAATTTGCGTAGATTGCAGTTTTCCACCAGCTCGCTTTATTTATTCAATAATTGTATTAACTTTTTTAACTTAAAAAGACCCCAACACATTTTGTCAACGTCCTCTGCCTGATCCACGCGAATGCTTTGAGAAACAAATATACGTTATACTAATTATGAACAGGTGTACAGAAATAAAGAGTACAACAGCTTTGGAAACTCCCGTGGAAATAAATACAATGCTACAATAATGAGAATATAAGAACGCCATCTACGGTATGTGGCTTGTCATTGTTCAAAATTCACCCTGTCGTCAACAAAATTTGGTATCAATGAGCGAATGTTGAAAATTAGTCAATCCGTCGGTCAATTGAATTTGGCGTTGCAGGAATCACTACCCTGTCTCCTTGGCCAAGTGGTTAAGGCAATGGACTTCTAATCTAGATACCCAGGTTCGATTCCATCAGAGACATTATGTAAACCTATAAAAACAAATCCTGAAAGGTAGCACAGCAGTGGGGAATTTTCATTTAAAGCGGGACTGCACTACTACATAGCAAAAAAGGTCTAAGCGGTACCCGTTGGGCACCCATGATCCACCCTTTCCTATGTTAATTGAGAGCTGATTTGATGAGATAACTACATGTCAGTGACCACGCAGGGAGGTCTAATCTCTCCTGGCCAAAATAGTGCGGACAGGCTTAAGCTACGCAACCACTATTCTCTCATTACCTTTGGCATTTCGACATGTAAATCTATATACATTATGTATACGCAGTATTTAATAGAAATAACCAACTCTGAAAAACATCAAACTAACAATCTAGGGTTAGAAGTCTGGTAGGCTACTTATGAATGATTCCGCCTACGTCTAAATGGCGTGGCACCAAAACGTACCCCACCCCCTCTTCCAACTGGATGTCTCGAAAGGTTGCGTTGAGTGTGTTCTGTTCAATTAAGGTATAGACCAGTTTTGAAAACACCCCCTCTCAAAAACTGAAATCGAAGCTCTTATTACCAATCATGTGAAAGAATATGTTTTGGCTAATACATGATGATACACATTTTGCCAGGAAAACGCCTACTAATTGATATATTTGGTAAATCATTATATCTATCAGGACTGGATAGATATCGCGTAGTCCTATATACATCTTTCTGTGTACAGTGCTTGTAACTTTACCAAGGCAGGGCCAAATTTCTTATCATTTTGATGATTCCAGGACCTTGCAGTACACATCATGATCAATACTTATATGCTATAGATGATCAACCTTTTCTGATTGATTCCACAACGTTTCTTTCACAATGCAATCGCATGACCAGAACTGGTCTACACCTTTAATGGGGAGGGGGATACCATTAACAGAATTCCCACGGGTATATATTTGCTTCTGGGTTGTCTGGGATAGGTGACAGCACGGCTATAATAGGAACTTTTAGATTTGCATGGACTGTTACCTGTGACATCCATTCAAGGTAGTGCATTAAAAGGACGTCGAGCGTAGCAATCCACGTTGTCGTTCGGCAAATCTTAAAGTCCCTATTACCTTTTCGAGACAACCGGAGGGCGGGGATGGGGTAGTGGTATCTGCCTTTTCTCTATTGTCTAAGTCAACGTGAAACCCCTTTGACGTAAGGAGTACAATGTCTTTATCCAACGGTTGCCAGGTTCTCAAGGAATCGCTTGATATACCCCTCGATCTCTACATTTCGAAATAATTTCGTTCAATACTTGGTTTGGCTAGTTGTATGTAAATTATTAAACCACGGAGCCTCTTTTACTTCGTGAATTCCAAATTTGGCGCAAAACTGAATAATAAAGAGTAAATATCTATAGAATGTACACACGCACAGTGGTACGCCCTCCAGTATTTGAAGCGATGCCAAAACAGGCGCCGTATTATCAAAAAGGAATCCCAATAGAATTTAACTCTAAGAATACCAGGCAGAAAAATATACGGGATTTATGTGCAAGATGAGTACAGATATGCTTTACCGGCACAGTAAAGGTTATCATGACAAGATTGTGCATGAAATCATATAAAAACATTAAAAAATGTTATAAAATAATGACGTAGATCCTAATCAAATGATTGGTTGAAAGCCTACACGTGACCATGCATTTATTTAGCCTAACGCGAAATTTGGATAACTACCGGTCATTATCCTATGGTAATGACCGGTCATTAGCGATCATGTTTTGCGATCGCAACCATTGTGATTTATCGTTTTACTTTTACTCGCGAAAATGGCTGCCGCGGAATTTAAAACCTATTAGTTATCTAAGTTAGATCTAGATCAGTCATAGATGTAGACCTATAGAATTAGTAATGTACGGACTTTGAGATGAGGGTGATTTATCAAATAACAAGGATCCACGTCATAATTTTATAAAACAAATAATACACAGCATTTTGTTCGGCATTAGTAAAAATTACCCACACTTGGTACCCTTGAAACAGTCCAAACATCCTCAGCTATCGCCTCGGGCGTGTCAGACTGTTCCAAAGGTACCTTGCGGGGGTAATTCTTACTAATACCCTCACTGCAGTGCAATATATTTTGTAAACTCTATTCATCTTTAATGGACTTGAAAGGTTTTCCGAACAATGTACATATTTTCCTTTCATAGTGGAATCATAGATAATAAAGTATGATATGCCTTCCCTGAGATGCAGCATACGTCATGTAAGCGGGAAATAATCAAATCCACAATGCCATGAGCTGCTATGATTGGTATTTTACAAAGGAAAAAGACGTGTGTCATTTTGACCCGGTCAAACAGTACAAGCGAAAATCCTTATTTACTACAAAACTTAGCAGTTATCCCAAATGAATGTATGTAACCATTCCGACCATGGAAGTATAAGAAGCTGTCTAATGCAATATATTTTGTATGTGTAAAGAATGTCCTTACATTAATTAACGAACTTGTCTATTGTATTGTATGCATTCAAATTTGTAATCGATGCTATGTCGCGATAACCTTAGTTTCATATCATATGAAAACCAAATTGAATTATGCTGCTCCATGGCTGCAAGCAACTTGGGTGCAAACGACAAATTTTGTTGATATAAATCACATTCAGTCAAGCACCCCTTGAATAAGTGAGTCCGCCCCCGCTGCAAGGAAAAAGAGATATTCGGCTCTCAGCTGCATGCCAGGCACGCATACAATGTAATGCAGTAGAGAATGCAGTGAAGCTTGGAGCGGTTTTTGTAGGCTCGCATGGTTTTCTTTGTCTAAGTATAATGAGCGCACACTCCCGATTTCGTCAAGGTTCTTTTCCCTACCTGAATTTATTTTGATAGAATAAATATGCCCCAACTTATACTTCAATGTCTGCCCTATGCTGTGTTCATCCCAGGAGAACTTGTAGAGTACATGAATGCGAAATCAAAATGCATTAATCATAAGTCTCTCGAACACATTATTTTGTCATCTGTTTATTAATTGTTATTATCTTATTAATCAATATGGTAATTATGCAAGAACAAAGAGAGATACTCCACCACCTTTCCTAATTGTCTCGTAAGGGGTGACAGAGCGCTCACCGCGTCCTTTCGAGACAACCAAATGTTGAGGGGGGGGGGGGGTGTATCTGACTTTCCTCAAATGTCTTCTTCAGCTACACACCCTTTCGATGTACACCGTAGATATCTCTATCCAGCGGTATTGAGGGTATTATGGAACTATTATAATTACAAATTTCAATTTAATAATGTAACGTCCAATCTCAAAGAATAAAGGGTCAATAAAAATCATTTTAAAACTGAAAGTCGGTGTGTTTACATTCAAGATCATGATAAATATTACCGCCTCCCCTCCCCCTATCTCGACACACACATACGCACTTACAAACGTATGGGTAGCCTCTCACCGTTCTTAAAAATTGATTGAGAACACAGACCTATAATCTGATCACCTATACCTCGGTTACTGTCAAGCGTAATGTCATTTTATAATCATACTTGTTAAAATCTCTTCCATTTTTCTAATTCTTGAACGGAGTCACGTTGAATAAAAAGCCAGAAATGTTATCCTCATCGTTCCACAGCCAAACATTCTACCATCTATTTTACAAGTTCGGAATTTTATCTCTCAAATATTCTTATTTCTAATCGTTTTTATGCCCTTGATTGAACATATAGGATGTTAAATCATCCGGTGCTTGATTTATCCCTCTCTACATTCCATTCCGCATTTTCTTCTCGAAATGATAGAGTTCAATACTCTGTTTGGCTAGTTGTAAAGAGATGAGCCAGGAAGCCTCTTTTACTTCGTAAATTCTATTTTGTCACAAAACTTAATAACAAAGAAGTTGAAAGTCATGGAGTGTACACATGCACAATGGTATCCACTTTAGAATTGAAGCGGTGACACGATCAGGCGCCACATTATCAAAAAGGGGAATCCCCCCGAAAATTAACTCTAAGAATACCAGGCAGAATAATGTACGGGATTCACATGCGGGGTCTCTGTAAAAAAATGCTTTAATGGCACATTGTGGGTTAACATTACGAAATTGTGCGTGAAATCACATCCAATCATGCGAAAATACTCTATTGATCTACATTCGACTTAAAAGGTGTTTTGCACTCTTTCCGAACAATGTACATATTTGCCTTTCATGATGGAATCATAGATCATGAAGTACTGTAACCCTTTACAGAGATGCAACATACACAATGTAAGCGGGAAATAATCAAGCGTACAACGGCGAAGCTTAATATAATCGGTATTTGGCAAAGGGAAAATACGTTTATCATTCTATCCAGGTTGAAATTCAAAATCCCTTTCAAAAATTCTTTATTTACTACAGAACTTAGCACTGAGCATAAGTCTTTCCCAGTTAAATATAACTATGTAACCGATCGTCACCCATTTAAGTAGACGAAACTGGTTAAGGCAAAGTTTTGCACTAGGGAAAAAATTTCCATGAGTTTACGAATGTGTCTATTATTATGTATGTATTGTATGCATTCACATTTGTAATCGAGGCAATGCCTTGATTACCTCAGGGGCGGATCCAGCCGGCGGCAAGTAAGGGGGCCCAATTCGTAAGAAGATATGTAGCGGCGACTTAGCCGACCGGCCGAATTAGCAGGGGCGGGGGGGGGGGGGGGGGTAGTGAGCACTTATTATTTATTTTTTGCTCAACGCGGGGGGGGGGGTATAGAATTTTGTGTCAATTTTTTTTGGCCAGGGGAATAAACCCCTTGTCATCTCCTATGAAATTAAAAAAAACGAATTGATGTATGCTGCTCCATGGCAGCCAGAAGCCCGGGTGCAGATATCTAATTATTATGATAGTAAACAAATATTAATCGACTACCAGGGTAATAATACAAATTATATACCTCACTTAAGAAATCCAGCCATCTGATTGGTCGAATTGCATTCATAAACTTCAACTGTTCCTGTAAAATTCTCGGTAACCATGCATAAAACATTTCAATATTTTTAATAACCATGGTTACTCCATGGTTACCCCATAGGTTTACATGTTAAAAAATGGTTTGAGCGATGGAGGATACCGTATGTCGGTGCGAAGGATTGGTCGGTAATTTCAATACAATTGAATCTCGATCGATCTTACCGACAATTTTATCTTGCATTGTTGACATGAAGACGAAAATAAACTCTCAAAAACCAAAAAACAACATCTGCCGATAGATCTTGATCTAAGTTCGTGCCAATATGCATTGCAAAAGTAAAAGAAGGGCCCGTTTCATGGAGCTTTTGCGAAGCATCCCTCACACAGAGCCGTTTTCAATCCATTTTAATGTATATATTGGAGAAAACTGCCAAACATGTTAACGACGCGCGATAGCCTAGAGGTCTAAGCGTTGGTTTTCGATTCACCTCTTGTTGTACGCAAGAGTTCGAATCCCGTCTTCGACAAAAATGAAAAATATATTTTATTTTTTATTTTTTAGTCTATTTCTTTTTCGGCATATAAAAGTATTAATGACTGCTTTAATATTCGAGAAATAGTTGTTTTCATACGCTCTCGGGAAGGTTACAATTGGGCTATTCCCCTCGGCAAGCCTCGGGGAATAGCACAATTCTAACCTTCCCTTGAGCGTAATAAAACAACTATTTCTCTCAAAGCAGTCATTAATACTATACTATCATCGCCGAGGTAATCTCTGGCCTACTATCATCCCGAGCCGCTCGTGTCATAAAACATGTGAAACGTGGACTGTTTAAAACGATCCCCCTCCTTGAAAATGTTTTCAAGTACACTGCCACATTTTTAGCGTTTGTTTACTAACATGTTTTTTTGTCCCCAAAAGCCAAACACATATATGTTTAGGTGATAGGGTAAGGGTTAGGGTTAAGGTTAGGGTTAGTATTCAAACAATTAAAGACCATCTGTACTAGTTTGGCTAGGAGTGATTAGACCACCCTGCAAGGTCACTGAAAGGTGGTTATCTCATCAATTCAGCTCTCAATCAACATAAGAAAAAGAGGATCATGGGGGACGAATGGTCACCGATTAGGCATTGTTTTCTATATAGAGGGAGCAAGTAGCTACAAGTAGTTCAGTGGGGCTTTTAAAATGCAAGTAAATTACCACTCATTGTTAAAACAATCAGTTTATCTGCTTCTTAGCGAACTGTTATGTTAGGAATTGAATGGTTTTTCAGTTGTGAAATTGGTCAAGATTATTAGTAAGCGTTTGTAGACACGCTGCTGCTAAACAGTTCATTAGCACTTTGTCTATTTTTAGAAACAATTGGTTGAATCGTTTGAACACGAGCACATACAAATGGGTCATCCGTAGAATGTAGAGCGTAGTCCCATGTGAATGTATGTCTCCGTGAAAACACGAACAGAACAAACGTTTCCATCCTTTATTATAGAGGGAAAGAGAATGGAGGTGGGGGGGGGGGGTTGCTGAAATGCACTCGTTTTATATTGAATGAAATGTTGATACTTTTTTATTTTGTATGAAAAAGAAGAAAAAGAGAAGGAGAGAATAGGAATAACTGATACTTGAATTACGTTTAATATTTGCATTACGATTTAGTTCACTGCACAGAACTTTGGAACTGATTGAAAGCGACAAATATGACAATTGCCCATCGCGATTATGAATTTGAAAAAAGAAAATCAGTGTAGTGTATACTTTATGCTTGTAACCTGCAACATGCAACCAGACTGTCTGCTACGAAAGGTCTACATTCTTAATCGTAACATTTCAAAGTCGAGCGTAATGAGAGAAGTAGTCGTTACAAGAAACTGTGCTAGATTAGGATGCCTGATAAACCGGTGCTACTAGTACTTCAAGTATTCAGGACATAAATCAACAGCTTCATGAGGCGGCATTGAGTGGTAGCATCAAAAGTATCAAAAAACTGCTGAGAAATGGTTATTTCATTAACCAGTAAGACCAAGATGGGGATGATGTCGCAACCTAACATCTTGCCGCCTCACTCGGATATGTTCAAGAAGAAACATTTAGGCAGGGAGCAAATGTGTATAAAGAAGACAGAAACGGCTTTTCTTCGTTATAATGAGGAGTTAAGGAATGCTCACGTTTATGTTGAACAATACATGTACCATCTCAGTCAGGGGGCCAAAGAGTATCAGAGCAATATTAAACACTGGGCTCCTTTATTCGCGGTAGCAGCATGCGGTGAACTTGAATTAGTGCAAAACTTCATCATTCAAGGAGCTGAAGTAAATGGGGGAAATGATGAGGGTATGACTGCAATACACATTGCTGCTCAGCAGGGACATCTTGATGTCACCAAACATCTCATCAGTCAAGGAGCTGAGGTGATTAAGATAGATAATAATGGATGGACTGCATTACACAGTGCTGCTCAGGGGGGGTCATCTTGATGTCACCAAATATCTCATCAGTCTAGGAGCTGAGGTGAATAAGAGAGATAATGAGGGTAGGAATGCATTACACATTGCTTCTCAGAATGGTCATCTTGATATCACCCAATATCTGATCAGTCAAGGTGCTGAGGTGAATAAGGGAGATAATGAAGGTAGGACTGTATTACATTTTTCTGCTTTCTTTGGTCACCTTAAAGTCACCAAATATCTGATCAGTCAAGGAGCTGAGGTTAATAAGGGAGATAATGAGGGCCTTAATGCACTACACTTCACTGCTAATGCGGGTCATCTTAAAGTCACCAAATACCTCGTCAGCAAAGGAGCTGAGGTGAATGAGGGAGATAATAAAAATAGGACTGCACTAAACTTTTCTGCTTTCAATGGTCACCTTGATGTCACCCAATACATCATCAGTCAAGGAGCTGAGGTGAATAAGAGAGCAAATGAGGGTAGGAATGCATTACACCTTGCTTCTCAGGAGGGTCATCTTGATATCACCGAATATCTGATCAGTCAAGGGGCTGAGGTGAATACGAGAGATAATGAGGGTAAGACTGCATTACACAGTGCTGCTCAGAATGGTCATCTTGATATCACCCAATATCTGATCAGTCAAGGTGCTGAGGTGAATAA
The DNA here is from genome assembly GCA_035222895.1 of Strongylocentrotus droebachiensis. NCBI lineage: Eukaryota > Metazoa > Echinodermata > Echinoidea > Camarodonta > Strongylocentrotidae > Strongylocentrotus > Strongylocentrotus droebachiensis. The sequence continues at coordinate 52,643 of JAVYIG010000241.1, read as the reverse complement.
GGATGATAATGAGGGTAGGACTGCATTACATTATTCTGCTTACTTTGGTCACCTTAAAGTCACCAAATATCTGATCAGACGAGGAGCTGAAATGCATAAGGGAGATAATCAGGGCAGATTTGCATTACACAGTGCTTCTGAGGAGGGTCATCTTAAAGTCACCGCATATCTCATCAATCGGGGAGCTAAGGTGAATGAGGGGGATGACGAGGGTTTGACTGCATTACAATTTGCTGCTGTAAAAGGACACCTTGACGTGATCGAATATCTGATCAGTCAAGGAGCTGAGGTGAATATGGGAAATAATGTGGTTGGGACTGCATTACGATACGCTGCTTTCTATGGCCACCTTGAAGTCATCAAATATCTCATCAGCAAAGGAGCCAAGGTGAACAAGGGAGGTACCCATGGTTGGACTGCATTACAGAGTGCTGCTCAGGAGGGACATTATGCTATCATCAAATATCTCATCAGACAAGGAGCTGAGGTGAATCAGAGCGATAATAGTGGTATAACTGCATTACACAGTGCTTCTAAGGGTCATCTTGATGTCACCAAATATCTCATCAGTCAAGGAGCTAAGGTGAATGAGCGAGATAATGAGGGTAGGACTGCATTACACAGTGCTTCTAAGGGTCATCTTGATGTCACCAAATATCTCATCAGTCAAGGAGCTAAGGTGAATGAGCGAGATAATGAGGGTAGGACTGCATTACACAGTGCTGCTATCGATGGTCAACTTGGTGTCTCTACATATCTCGTCAATCAAGGGGCTGAGGTGAATGAGAGAGATAATGAGGGTAGCAATGCATTACACATTTCTGCTTTCTTTGGTCATCTTTTTATCACCACATTTCTCATCAGAAAAGGAGCCGAGGTGAATGAGGCAGATAATGAGGGCAGGACTGCATTACACATTGCTGCTCAGGAGGGTCATCTTGATGTCACCAAATATCTCATTAGTCAAGGAGCTGGGGTGAATAAGGGAGATACTGAGGGTAGGACTGCATTAATATTTGCTGCTATCCAGGGTCACTTTAAAGTCACAACATATCTCATAAGTCAAGGAGCTGAGGTGAATAAGGGAGATACTAGGGGTATGACTGCATTACAGTTTGGTGCTTTCAATGGTAAACTTGGAGTCACCAAATATCTCATCAGCGAAGGAGCCGAGGTAAATAAGGGAGATAATGAGGGTAGGACTGCATTACACAGTGCTGCTCAGAAGGGTCGTCTTGATGTCGCCAAATATCTCATCAGCGAAGGAACTGAGGTGAATAAGGGAGATAATGAAGGTAGGACTGCATTACACAGTGCTTCTGAGGAGGGTCATCTCGATGTCACCAAATATCTCATCAGTCATGGAGCTAAGGTGAACGGGGGAGATAACGAGGGTAGGACTGCACTACACAGTGCGGCTCAGAGGGGACATTTTGATGTCACCAAATATCTCATCAGTCAAGGAGCTGAGGTGAATAAGGGAGATAATGAGGGCATGACTGCATTACACAGTGCTTCTAAGAAGGGTCTCCTTGATGTCACCGAATATCTGACCAGTCAAGGTGCTGAGGTGAATAAGAGAGATAATGAGGGTGTTACTGCATTAAGCCTTGCTGCTCAGGAGGGTCATCCTGATGTCACCAAATATTTCATCAGTCAAGGAGCTGAGGTGAATAAGGGAGATAATGAGGGCATCACTGCATTACACAGTGCTTCTAAGAAGGGTCATCTTGATGTCACCGAATATCTGACCAGTCAAGGTGCTGAGGTGAATAAGGGAGATAATGAGGGTGTTACTGCATTAAGCCTCTCTGCTCACGAGGGTCATCCTGATGTCACCAAATATCTCATCAGTCAAGGAGCTGAGGTGAATAGGGGAGATAATAAGGGTATGACTGCATTACACAGTGCTGCTCAGGAGGGTCATTTTGATGTCACCCGATACCTGATCAGTCAAGGAGCTGAGGTGAACCAGAGAAACAAAGACGGTGTGACTGCATTACACATTGCTGCTCTAAATGGCCACCTTGAAGTCATCAAATATCTCATCAGTCAAGGAGCTGAGGTGGATAGGGGAGATAATGAGGGTAGGAGTTCACTACACAGTGCTATTCAGAAGGGTCATCTTGATGTCACCAAATATCTCACCAGTCAAGGTGCTGAGGTGAATAAGGGAGATAACGAGGGCAGGACTGCATTACACATTGCTGCTCAGGAGGGTCATCTTGATGTCAACAGATATCTCATCAGTCAAGGAGCTGAGGTGAATAAGAGAAACATGGGTGACAGAAACGGCTACACTCCCTTGCACAATGCTGCTATGAAAGGTGACTTTGATATTGTTAAGATCCTGCTTGAGGAAGGAGCCCTAGTTGATGTTAAAGATGCCAATGGACAGACCCCACTGCATCTATCTTCCAAGAAAGGAAGCGCCAACTCTTCCGACATCTTAGCAAAACATGCAAAGGTGTGTAATAAATCATTGTAGCCAATATAAATGATAACAAAAGCATCAAAATTCAATTTAAAGAAATAGGTATTAATAAAGGCAAACATAGCTGAGTAGAGTTTATTTCAAATTCATATGTTTCCGGGCTTTAATAGATATAATCACATTTAGATTACTCAAAGCGTAGGCCAATATTTTTCTTTATATCCCGATACTTTTGTGGCATTTTAAAGCTAATTGAAAGTCCACGTAGTAATGAAATGCTACCAGATCGATATCGTAAGGAATACACCTATAATTCATAACTTAATTTTTAATTGATCAATTATTATTTGTTGTTATATAGATCACTGGGATTCTCGATCATCGTGATGACGATGGATTGACTGCCATTCACCTCGCCACTCAAAATGGCCACACACCGGTTGTCGAGTCGCTGGTTTCCCATGGAGCTTCCTTGAACATCCAGTCGCACAAAGGAAAGACCTGTCTCCATGAAGCCATCACACTTTCTGATCACGTGGACAGAAAAGAGCTAACACAAGGGAAATCTAAGCAGGTAAAAACGATGAGAAACTCAAAAAACTGGGACAACTGATAGGCTGGTCTGCAAGAAGAAAATCTTGATCGTGTTAATGCCTTCACTTTTCTTAAGCTGAGGTTTGATATTTTTCACATGTGATTTAGAGCTTTTCCCCGCATAGTGACCGAACTGTCATATCACAACAGTCAGAACTCAATATTTAGAGATAACTTTCGTTGGGTTGGTGGCATGGTACCAGTTAAATAGCATAATTTGCCCGTCAAGGCTAAATGCTCAAAGCAAAAGATTCCAGAATTACTAGACTTACATTCGAATCCCCGTTATCATGCTTATAGGGGATTAAGTTCTTGGTTTAATTGGATTAAACCATTAATCCCTGAGAAAGATGTTGATTTCGGAGACAAATTGAGAAAGGAATTATTACATCCCTTTTTTCGATGCTCCTATATACGACAAAGAATAGTTACCATTGTATCGCTGACGCCTAGTGCCCTGTATGGTGGCATACGGTGTCGTGAAAGCTTTAGTGCACACATATCTTACAAGTTTGATGACAAAAGCATTTAACTTTTCCATCCTTGTTTTGGGTAACGAACGAGAGCACAATAATCTGGCCGGCAAATCTATCAAATAAATAAAGATGAACGGAAGAGCTATTGAGGTATCAGACAGACTGTTACGTTGATGTTGTTTTTAAAAGTGTTTCGACGGGAAATACACGGGTAATTTAAGCGATTGGCTGCGATGGTTACCTTACTTGATCGGTCAACCTAACATCGATGGAAAATAACGCTGTCTTTAACGTCAAATTTAAAATGACATGTGTATAAACATATATAAAAATACCAACTATCACTGCACATTTTCAAACATTTTGTATAACCTCTCTTGATACACTTTGGTACTTTGACTCAGATCTCAGAGAACTGCTATCAGCACGAGCTTTCCCCAGAGAAGGCTTTGGTCTTATACCTGCTGGAGCACGGTGCAAAGCTAGATATAAGGGATGGTGAAGGCAAACTACCAGTCCACTATGCTACCAATGAAGTTTTCCGACAGATGATATTTTCAAAGTAGGGACATCTTCATTAATCTCCGAGTTCGGAAATAATTATATGTGCATGTCCAGATAAAGGTTATAATACCGAACCGCTAATAAACAGACACAAATGCTGGAAATATGTTCACGAAAGTCAATATACATGTATACACCAATGGTTCATTCTATGACAGGCTCAAACGAAAGTAAATCTTCAACAGTTACAACAAATTCTTGAGTAACGAAAAAACACTCAAAATGCATATACATCAAATTCACATGGGGTATGAAGAACTGAGTTGTGTACTATATACAGTTTGTGTACTTGTATGTTGTTGTTGTGTGTTTTTATTTCTAAAGAGGTACTACTGAGGCCGAGGAGAACGATTATGACAATCTTCCGGAAATGGCGCAAAGTGATGGAACAGACAGTGTAGAGCCAGTAGACCACGCTTTAGGTGAGATACGTTTTATGCATCTGAGGCAGGTGAATATTTGTACGCAAGAACACATACATGTAGGTATATTTACCTACAAATTAAGAATCTTTATTTTGATATAGATCTGTGTAGTCGGCAGTGATTATGTTGATCAAGATTATTTCAACAAAATATATATCTTATACATGATATGGGGTTTTCTTTATTGTGTGGTTTGTGTCAAATATCTCGAGTCCTAAATATTACCTTTTCTCATTTCCAAAAAGCAGGACTAGATTTCCTCGAAGCAGCGCATGCGCAAGGGCCCTCAGGAGGACAGACCATGACACAGGAGCCTACATCAACCGTTGTCCAACCTCTTCTAGATGACAAGTTCTCCAAGAACCAAGGTTATGTGGCCAGTGGAGGTAAAACAACTGTCGGTCTATTCAAATATGATATGCGTTGTCATTCATTGAAATAGTTTTTGATAGAGAACTCCCAAACAAGAACGTACACATAGCACTGTATCGTAAAAATGCATTGTTGTATGGTGAGAGTATGATCGCTTTTAAAATTTGGTGGAAGATGAATATGAAAACAGGAAAAACAGACAAAATGTTGTTGACTTGATTTGTCACCTGACCTTAACTGAGACATCAGCAGATAATGTTCTACTCCTCAACCTAATTAAGGTCAGGACATTTACTGAATACTTAATTGAGCCCTGGAAACGAAGGAACGGAAAGAGAGCTAAGCGGAAGAATAACTAAAAACATTAGGAGACCTGTATACAAGCATTTTACAAACCTGCAACAGCCGCTTTTAGGTCAAAAAGTTTGTTTTGCCAGGTCCATAATTATATTATTATTATTCCTTTATTGCTACCAAAAGTTGTATTTCAAATACAAATACCACGACGAACAGATACATAACACTGGTAATAATAATGTACACAATGAAACAGTATGATACATTAGTGATATGAACAACAATGTTAACTCATGATACAATATTGTTTAATGATTGTGGCGCACTTATGCACTCACCGCACCTTCATTTGTTTAGGTGTGCGCATATGGGTGTCTTTGGTCTTCGGATGAAGATGTAGTAATGAGTAGGATCATGATGCCGATGATGATTATAATGACAGTGATGCTGATACCTCAGTCACACCGACAAGACCGATGACAAACCGAACAAACCATAACATTACACTCAATGGCTAAAAATAGGTCAGTTTGGAGTCGGTCTTTTGAAAGCTCTGCCGGTGTGACTGAAGTATGATGACGGTAGTGATGATGATGTTGACGGTGTTGACGATCATTGTATAACACTTGAAAACATGCTATTGAAGTAGATTATATAATATTTTACAGTTGATAAAAAATTAACAATCTTTTAGTACACTACAACCTTTATTTTTCAGTTGGCAAAAAAATTCACTGGGATTTTTTGACAGACAGTCCTCAAGAACTTACGCTTCAAGATAATGAGGTATTGATATCATGCGGCATCAGATTCTCACCTTCTGGAGTCAAGCTCAGCGAAACTATCAAGGTCACATTGGACCATAATGCACATTTCACCAATCCAAGACGTGCAGAGATCGTCTTTTACACCCGCAACAAAGGTCTGGGGGCTGGGGCAATTACCTCGGGGACCTCACAAAAGTTCCTGCGACAATAATTGTTCCGAGCTTTATTTCTTCAAAGTTATAGGCATTTGGTTAGGGTAGCAATTCCAGGTTAGGTTTAAGATTGGGGATATGGTTAGGGTTAGGTGTTGTGTTAATTCCATAGTTAAAGTTAAGGATTGGTGTATTAGAGGAGATTGAAGCGGAGCAATTGTCGCAGGAGCAAGTATCATATCCAATTTACCGCAGCTCAAATGCATTTTTCATCTAACAGACAAACAATTTTGACATAGAAATATAACACGGAATATAAGTAAAATTATTGTTACATTTAAAAATAGGAAAAATACGTGTCACCTTCATTTTCCTTTCTTATGTGATTTTTATTTAATTCAGAAAACTTAGTTATAACTTATTTATGGACCAGAAGATGATCTTATGGGAACATGGGGCATATGCCCCTACCCTCACCCCTCCCCCCAAAACAAATAAAAATAAAAATAATATAAATAATAGTGGTAAAAGGAAGAAGAAAAGTAATTGGCTGATGACCCTTGATCTACTTCATTGTGAAAGTTGATGCATACATATCTATATGCTGTCTCCCAATAATGTGTTGTATTATATGTACATATATATATATATATATATAATGCATCAAGATTCACCAATAATATAGCATTTGTCAAAAATAATCAAATGACAAGATTCTTGTAGACCTAATATTTATGTTCTAAATCTCGTTATAGACTCAACAACTTTTGTGAGAATTCCCGCATACACCAATGGTTGTCCACGTTGTGACGTCAGATCAAAGGACTTGGATTTTTACGTAGATCATTTTAGTGATTGGTGGATTGTGGCCGTATTCACTCGGTACTTCATCGGAAAGAGGGTCCGGTGCACGCCATATGTACGACCACCTGTCACAACAGGGTCCACGCACTTAGTGCTACTCTGCATATATGACGATCTCTTGGATGTTATTGAGGTGAGTCAGATATAAGTGCGTTTAGCCGTTGTATATAATTTTGGATCGGCGGTGGGGGGGCGGGGGGGGGGGGGGTGGGTGATGGGTGTTGTGTCGGAGCAAATATTCCAGCAAGTGAATCGAAAATACAACAACGTGTCGATAAAGAGGGTCCCAAGATTTTCGCATTTGCTGCCAGATACTCTAAACAAAATTGTAAACAGGCAAAAAGAATTAGAGAAGGAGAACAAAAGTAATCATTTCCCCAAAGTTCTCTGAAAAGAAAGAAAAGAAAGTTAACACATTTCTGGCTATTTCATTATTGATGACGTCTAAATTAGTTGTTGTGCGGGGGGGGGGGTAGGAACACATTTGCCTTTTTTAATTTAAAGATACTATATGTCCTTTACAGCCAACATCAAATCCTGTAGAACTTTGCAGGAATTATGAACATGTCATGTATGTCATATCTGTGAAAATTTAAACGTTAGCAGTGTCATAATATACAGATTATGCAAGGAAACCAATTTACTTGCTAGACTTCATTGTCAGACACTATTGAGTGACTGACTGGCTTGTTTACTCCTTCGGTAATAACATACCTAAAATGCTCTGTAAAAGGTACATGAGCATTTGTCTACATCAATAACCCACTTCTTGTAATGCAAAAAATTAAACTGATTGAATCTTTGTGCAGTATAAAACGTACGACCATTCGGTACAATGGTCTGAACATTAGACTATTACTTACTGTCTCTATAGCTCTTAAGTCGATTCGACAACTAATAGTCGTTATTTTCCCACTTAAAGACATTTTCAAGCCCCCTCTGTTTAGGGAAATTGTAAATTAGTATTATCTTTTAAATGCCGTTGGGATTCAACCTTTTCATTTTTGGGCCTGCTAATGGGACATCTATGGTATCTTTAATATGTAATTAATATCCTAGAATTGTAAAAACAAAAATATATATTTGTTTATAACTATTTATATATACACTGTCGCTCATAAAGGTGGAATATTTTGTTTTAACCTCAATTTACGGAATTATTTTAAAAATAATTTAAAAATAATAGATCTAGATAATAGTATACATTATCAGGTTTTATTGAATAATAATTTGCCAATGTGTGTTTTGCGTGATTGCTGAAGCATGTGTGTGCTACTATGCTTATCAACCAGGGGACCTACGTCCTTAAGTCATAAATGACAGTAATGAGGATCAATGCTCCACAAAAGGGCACTAATATAGCACATCGACACGGTTTTGATGCTGGAGCCTCACAGTTACGAGGCTATTGCTTTGTCACTGAACCATGACTGTACGCAGCGGGGGCTAGGGTAGGGGGCAGTTTCCATAAATATAAAAAAACACAGAAAAAGCAATAGATTTTCAATAATTTATCGCATTTTACCCCGGTTCCCAACATAAACAAATCTTCTGTGTGCATATGCCTTGAGCCATAATCCATGGCCGTTCAGAGGATTTTTTTTATGTTGGGGACCTTTATGAGCGACAGTGTAGCTTTCTCTCTTTCTTTATATATACATATATATATTTATATGCAAAGAAATACATTGAGGGGGTGGTCTTCTTTACCATCCATTATGTTTTGCTCCAACAGAAAATAAACGAAGAAATGAAGGAGTACAGAAAGCTCTATCCGCCCCAGCCAATGTTTGTAGAGTGGAGGCATGGTGATATCAATATCGAGTTGTTCGAGGGCTCAAAGGAAAATAAGGAGAACATTGACAAACAGGTATCTTCTGTGTTTAAAAGCGAGGGTTATATCGATGATCAAAACAATAGGCAATTTTTTTAATGCAATGATATTTAATGCAGAAGCCTGATTTTGGTCTCACCTAGCAACAGTTGAAGTACGCAATTCGCATTCGGACTACTAAAATATAATTATTCGTAACAGGTGGATGAAATCATCCATAACGAGGCACTTAACACAGATTCGTGCATCAAATTTAACAAATTGCGAATATGGTCGATTGTAAGGAATGCCTTGTATTCTTTCGCGTTCTGAATGCTTATTGCGTTAAAGGGATAGGTGAGTTCTGTTGCAGAGGGCGCTACACAAAATATTTTTTGTGAGATAATGAAAAACGGAGTGTCACATTTGAAAGAACATACAATTTAAATGACAAAATCATCTTTGATTGATCGAAATTGGTTCAGAGACGGCTGAAATATCCATAAATATAACGATTTCTAATGTTTGTGTACCACCACAAGTATTCAATAATTTGAAAAAGCCGTTGAAAAATCGAAAAAGCGCCTTTTAAGTTGTATTTCAGCCAATGCCGATGTTGGCTTCTTTGTTGACTTTTTCGTATTGGTTATATTAAGCCCAACCAGCTGGCACATGTATTGTTATTATTAGTTAAAGGTGAAATTCTAAGAGGATCACAATTATATCAACTAATGTATGACTTGAAACTGGTAAACTAACAGATGGTCATCGGACAAGTTTTAGGTCAACCACATTATCGGGTGATTTATAAAAATACAAATACAACTACCTCCATAGCAGCTGGGATATACGAGAGATTCGCCCAAGCAGACGACATCTCATAGAGAATGAACATAATTGCAAAGCTATTATTTCTCAAACTATAATGAGTTTAGGGTATATAAATGTAATGGCATGTCAAACCATTCAAAAGGGGATATGACCAGATTCTGATAACTAAAATATTTTGCTTGTAAATACACAGGATAGGGGTTAATTAACAATCAAAGAAACCAGACTTTTAAATTGAAAACCCCCCGGAATGATATTAAGGACGGCATTTGTTCCCTCTTGAAACGCCGAACATACCCCGGTGTGTGCAGCTGAATATACAATGGCGTCTTATTTTGTTTACAAGCGACAGATTCCTTTATTTTGGTATCACTGCATTTGTCATCAAAATAAAACCATGCGCGGGGTTTAGAGTGAGGCAATAGATTATACATTTAGCCTGACGGTAGTGAAGTAAGAGAAAGAACTCAAGAGAAGATGAAAACACATGCACTGAAAATGTGTCAGATGTCATGGGACATCGTCTGCTTGTGCAAGTCATGTCCATACTGTGATCTCACACATCTCAGCAGCATTCGGAGAGCTCTTCGGGTGCTATGCCGGGGCTGTATTTAAGCGTTTTGTAATTTATAATAATCATCACTTCGAATGTTTCCAAGCATTGACTTTTGATAACCTTGTTAAATCAAAGTTTCAACTTTGCAATAATGAAAACAAAGTTAGTTTTTAAAATCAATGATTATCTACTTTAATGAATGAATTAACGGTCATCGTATTTCTTTGAAAGTGGAGCTGAATTGGTATGATTGTATTGGCTAAATTTCACACATTTTGGGGTCTAAAATTACCTTCATAGCAATTTTAGGTCCTAAAAGGACACTAGAAATGTCATACACTGTTGGTCATAATGGTGGAATAATTATTTTTACCCCAGTTTAGGGAAGGATTTTAAAAAAATATTTATTTCTAAGAGATCTAGATAATGGCATACATTCTCAGATTTGATTGAATATTAATTTGCGAGTGTTTGTTGTGCGTGACTGCTTAATCATTATGTGTGCTACTATGCTAATCAGCTAAGGGACCTACGTCCTCAAGTCATAATTGACAGTAATGAGGATTAATGCCTCACAAAAGGGCACTAATATATAGCTGATCGACACGATTTTTATCCTGGGGCCTCACAGTAACGAGGCTATTGCTTAGTCCCTGAATCATGACTGTACGCAGTGTTTGCTAGGGTACGCGGCCCCTTCCACAAATCCCCCAAAACGAAAAAAATGCAATAAATTGTCAAAAATTCATTGCATTTCCCCCCCGGCCCCCAACAGGAAAAATTCCTCTGTAAGGCCATGCATTATGGTTCGAGGCATGGCCACACATAGGATTTTTTCCTGTTGGGGGCTGGGTGAAAATGCAATGAATTTTTGACAATTTATTGCATTTTCTTCGTTTTGGGGGATTTGTGGAAGGTCCGCGTACCCTAGCAAACACTGCGTACAGTCATGATTCAGGGGCTAAGCAATGGCCTCGTTACTGTGAGGGCCCAGGATAAAAATCGTGTCGATCAGCTATATTAGTGCCCTTTTGTGAGGCATTAATCCTCATTACTGTCAATTATGATTTAAGGACGTAGGTTCCCTAGCTGATTAGCATAGTAGCACACATATGATTTAGCAGTCACGCAAAATAAACACTCGCAAATTAATATTCAATAAAATCTGAGAATGTATGCCATTATCGAGATATATTAGAAATAAATATTTTTTAAAAATCCTTCCCTAAACTGGGGTAAAAATAATTATTCCACCATTATGACCAACAGTGTAGATAAGAATAAGACTCAGTAAGATCAATAACCATGCACTTTGAAGGCAATTGCGATCTGAAAACAGAACTCAACTATATACTCCTCATTCCTCTTCTTCTTCTTCTTCTTCTTCTTCTTCTGTGTCGTCTACTTCTTCTTGATCTTATGCCAAAAGTCCCATTCATTTTGCACGCATTGCTTTTTATTCCAATCTAGGTCTCTTTCTCTTGCCCGATTCCTTACTACAACAAAAAACACGTAAATTACCATAACTTTTCATACCAATTCCGTTTTGTCTTAAATTGTTATGGCAAAAATAGAAGAAAATCGATGACGCCATCGCGAAGTCATGGCCAGATATAATGAATGTACTATGCATTATAAAACAATCGGTTTAACGCTTGCAGTACTTTGAACGCACATACAAATGGTGTCATAATGACCGCATTGGAATGCCTTTTCGAATGATACCAAATACGGTATATGTTCACACAGAAAACTTTAGGTAAATCGCATACGAAGAAGGGTCACAATACGAATTCCGCTAGGTTTCCGTCCAATCATAACACGTATTTGCTTTGTCATTTTTCAGAACTCTTTTGCTCCCTTTCCAATCTTGTTTTTCCTTGAAATTTGGAGAAAATATTCTGGGTGGCCAAACGTAGGGCATTTCAATGCCGGATTTAAAAAGTATGTCAAGGGGCTACTCGATCCTCTGTGATACATACACACGTTACTACATGCACACGCACAGAAGCCAACCACATACGCAGACACATGACACATGCACATTATGCACACCCTTTCTCAATTACCATCAAAATGGGGATAGGGGATGGGTTTGACTTTTAAGTGAATATGAACGTTTCAGAAAAGGGAATTTTGATAGCATTTTTAAGTAAGTACAGTCCAATCACAGTTGTGCTAGGTCGGAACTAAATTGTCATATATTTTGTAAACGTTCTTGTCAAATTTATTTAAAATATTTACTAACCCTTTCGACTATTTTCATTCATTTGAAACGAAAACAATTATTGAGTGAAACGTTATAATCTATGATTTCAAATTTGTTGAATAAAAGTGTATGTTACTTTTTACCTTAATCTACTTTATTCACAAAACTAAGAAAATGCATTTGAACGCAATTACGCACATTTCCCCCTCTCCATCTCTTTTTCGCCTTTTTTCCTTTCAATTCATTTATAACTTGGCATGATAATATTCTTGTTTTGTGATGTTTCAAATTCAGGTTATGCTTTTTAAGTTGTTTTTGAATGAGAAAATGAACTTTAATTTACTTGAATTCATTCTTCTTTTAAAATAGATACTAGGTGAAAGGGATATGTACCTCTTTGAAAGTAAACAATTCTCCTTTGAAGTGAAGCCACTCGGGTCGGACGCAAGCCAAAGGTTTCTCGAATTCACCTTGGATCAAGCGAAGTCTTCTTCTTACCCTACCCTGATTCGTTTCGACTTGAAATATGATGGTATGTATGATGGATGAGGGACCACAAGCTACACACTTTGATCTGAAAGTCTAAAAGTCTTCTAATTCCTTGATTCTAAGACAATGTCTTGTGGAACTTGGTTGACTTGTGAGAAAAATTACGACTGACAAATGTCAATAAAGTAATAATAATAATAATAATATTCCGTTTTTATATAGAGCTCGATACATGGATCCAACGATGTGCCTAAGCGCTTTACAAATATATAATTACCCCGGTCATCGGATTCCGGCTTACCCGCACCCAATGTGTGCACATTTTCCACTCCCTGGGTAGCAATCCAGTACGTGTTCGATTTGAAGTAACTTTCGATCCCCGGTTAACATTTGTATAACAAAATTAAAGGGTTCATAAGCTACCCACATGTAATAGCATGAATGCAGTTATTAACTTATATCATATTTCTGATCAATGAAATCCTGTTCAGTGATTGGTCAACATAGCATCATGTGACCAATCATAACATTGCTATGATGTAACCGTGACGTCATCCATGGTATAGTGCAAACTATACCATGGCACTATACCATGGATGACGTCATATATATGCGATCGATCAAGATCAATGTGCTATCGGTCGCGGTCGCGGTACTGTCGACTGCGCTGCTCTCACTGCACTCTACACTACTTCAGTGACAGTTAACATAATTATTATTATTATTATTGTTTTCATGAAGGGTGGTTTGAAAAATATAAAACAAATATATCATACACTATTTCAAGCCACTAGTTAAAATTATGGATTCCTCGGCGACAGAAATGGCACTATTCCTGCCACCTCGATCCATAATTTCAACTAGAGCCTCTCAGTGCATGGTATATTTGTTTACTATCAAATGTGAATTTCACCTCAATTTGAAACTTTTGACGAACAAATTGTTCAAGAAAGGAAATATATATTTTGACAGATAACCTTGTAATGCTTTTAATGCTCTAGGAATAATAGATATGTATACATCATTCTGTTTTGGGGGTCATATAAGGAAGACAAAAAAGTGAGAACAATAAAAAAAGAAAGTTGAAAATTATGACAACCAAAACATAATATTTACATACATTTTTCTTTAGCATAAATATTCTTTAATGATGATATAACGAGAAAAATTGCGCATTAGCCTTCGCCTTAAGCCGGTTTTGAATGACTGAATACCGACTACGATAAAAAAAAAAGGCATATAAAGTAAACAAAAGTAAAATTCATTGAGATAAAGGGTATTTCAAACACAATCACATGATAAATGCATTTAAAGCTCAAGATGCATGTGTCATGTGACCAGGCGCGTACGCAGGCGGGGGGGGGGGGTCGAAACCCCCCTCATTTTTTTTTAATGTGTGTATTTAGGATGACCCCCCTTCAATTTTTGTATTAATAAAAAAAAATTGTGCTAAAGGGTGACCCCAAAAAGGTTACCCCCTCCCCCCCCCCCCCCCTCAATCAGCGGGTAGCTGAGTCGTTGCGAAATTTCTCATCAAATCCTGCACCCCCACAAAACAAAACAAAAAATCCTGCGTACGCCCCTGCATGTGACACATTTCTACTTCTAGTAATCTAAGTAATCTTAACATGAGTGTTTATTTAAAGGAGTAGTGCCAGTTTAAACGGGATTTAGTTATTCACATATTTCTACAGTAGATCAGGCATTTGGAAGAGTGCGCTACTTCAAATAATAGAAATGACCCCCCCCCCCCCATAGCAACTCTTAAAGAGTATCAATTATTAATACTGGTCTTTTAAATTGTATGCTAAAATTGCTTTAAGACCAGCCTTAAACTCTGTTTTTATGACATTGACCAGAATGGACCTGGCTTTTTATTAATTCACAAACTCACTTTTTTTGTTTGATAACGTGACAACGTCACCAGCAGCAGGAGCAGCATTCTGTACCATTGATGCAGGATCACAATCAGCAGGGGTGTCAACGCTATCAGGGTTAGTAGCCAATCTTTAATGTATTATTTCAAAGAGCAGGCTGACTTCTGGTAAACATAAACAGCGCAGTACCAGTAGTGGTATTGTCATCAATTTTCTTTTTAGTATCTGGAAGCCTGAAATCTAGAACATCATTCCTAGACAAACAATTTGTCGCTAATTTTGACTTGTGCCGCGACTTGACTGTTTTTTAAAAGCCCACTTATCCAAATACATTGCTCGTTCTGTTGCAAGTGCATTTCCAAATATATTTATAAAATGATTTTTATAGTTCAATTTCGAAGAGTTCAAATTTTTTCTTCTCTGGGGGAGGGAATTAACAAGAATCAGTGACTTTTAGGCTAAGCATATAATACTACAATTTTTCTTCTTAAATTTTAGTCCATCGGATGAACAGAAAGTGACAGATGCGAATATCCTGAAACTAGTAGGGCTTCTACCACCTGATCGGTGGAGCCATCTTTACGTTGCTCTTCGCATCGATTACAGCACCGCTGAACGTATCAGAAAGGAGTTTAGTGACATAACTGAGCAGTACATACACCTCCTTCAAACATGGAAAGCTGCATCAACTCAGACCATAAAGGATCTAAACGCAATCCTCATCCAGGTAGAAGCAGGAGGACTTGTAGTCAAGTATGTAGATTAGGTGTAAAACCAGAAATAGAGAGTAAGAGAGAATAAGAGAGAGAGAGAGATAGAGAAAGAGTGGGGGCGAGGCAACGTGAAAAAGAATATAATACATCCCTGTCACCATGGTGACACACACCTTCTTCTTTAATCTCGGTCTCCCTATTGTATTAAACAAGTCAGATCCCGCCTAATAAAACCATATATGTCCGCAAAAACACATTATCCATATTCGTTCTTTACAATGTTGTTCACGCTTGATAGTTAGACAAGTTTGCCTTCTTCTTTTCCTTGTTTGGAGCTGTTTGATTTGATTTTTTTTTTTTTTTTTTTTTTTTTTTTTTGGGGGGGGGGAGTTGTTTGTTTTAGAAAGCAAGTTCATACTTGCCACTACAGAGTGATTGTTCCATTACATGAAAATAAATCTTAATGAATACAGTTCACTAAACACCGAAATATGAATAATCCTTTTTTGTGCAGGTATTTCCAATGGTCAGTTGAGATAGAAATGTGATGAAAGATCTTAAATTATTTCACACCTCGTAAATTCTACCTTGCCTATGAATCGTAGAGATTTATGTTTTCATTTCCATGACCAACCCGCATTTAATAACTTCAACATGCAGATGCATACTCTATTATTGACTTATTGGTGTGCCCCCCCTTAATTCACGCGATGTTTGATAAGTTCTTAAAGCAATGTAAATTTCTTTCATGTGTATACGTTCAATTCTTTATTTATAAATGATTGCATCTTCTGCTGAATGTATGTGAGTTTTATACATGATGTTCTGTGTAATAACCCCTGCGGCTTATAACTTAGGATATAACGATTTTTCCCTAAGAACTATGGAGGCTAAATATAACGCGAACTTGTAGGTGCTGTGTATTAAAGCCACCATGTTTGTAAAATGTATATATTCTGTAAAGTGGAGCCAAAAGAGGAACATGATTTTTCACTCATCGGGTAAACATGGTAAAAGACCCGATATCTTTGGCAAAGTTCAGTCGTTTTAATTTTCAATTCTTAGATCATGTCCTACAGGGAGAGTGATTTTTGGTTCTTCAGTTAAAAGAGCCGACAAGAATTCAAAAGCGAAGTCTTTTGATGAGAGTGCCGTTTCATTCCTAAGATAGGAAACCCCCATGCAACCTGTAAATAAACTCGTTTTGGAACATTGTTTCCTCTTTTACACAAGAAAAACGGCAAATATCATGTACAATTAAGTTGACAAATCTTACCATTCGGTAATAAACTTTCACGATGCGAAATATTGTAAGGATATGCCTTTATATTGCAAATATGAAATAAGTGTTGTATATTTATAAAATGGCATATGTATGAAATCACGAGGCAATGCCCGTGATTTTTTTTTATAAATGTGTTATATCTGATGGGCGTATCAACATATTATTTAGACTGTTTTGCTTTTGCAAATAGTACTATTATGTTTGATTTGTATCACTTAACGAATACATGTCGAATTGAATGGAATATGTGTGACAACGTCTCAAACACTACGCCTAAATAAATGTGTATATTACATATATGTATTGAAGCACTTCTGTGTGTTTCTTCATGCAATATTTATTGAAATGTATTATGATTGTTATTGCTTTGTAAGACTAATGATATTGTTTGTGTATGTTCATCTTGATTATACTATACAATGCGATGAACCATGTATAAATATATAAATAAACAACTAAAGAGTTGAAAGACAGATGATATTTTCAAAGTAGGGACATCTTCATTAATCTCCGAGTTCGGAAAAAATTATATGTGCATGTCCAGATAGAGGTTATTGTACCGAACCGCTATTAAACCGACACAAATGCTGGAAATTTGTTAACGTAAGTCAATATACATTTATACACCCAGTGGCGGATCCAGTGGGAGGGGGGGGGGGGGGGGAACGTTCTGCATTCCTCCCGAACCATAGTTGGGTTCGTGTTCGGTAAAATGACATCCATAAACATGATAAATGAAGCAGGAAAAGAAAAAAAAATTGAAGAAAGCCCGCCGCGTACGTTCCCATACGTTTCACTGAAATGAACCGAAAGAAAATAATTGAATACATGTATAATTATATAATGCGTTAGTGTATTATCCGTCACTATGTCTTCGTACAACAGAATATTTCGTGCTCAATAAAATGTGTGGAAAATTCGATGATATTCATATAAAGACACCCACGAAAGATTTTCCACCGATCTGCTGCATTTAGCAAGGATCATCAAAATAATGGAAACGTTCAAATTCGCAAAAGCAAAACAGCTTACTTTGTAAACAAATACATCTACTAGTTAAACGGCAGTGTATTAAACCTATCTTTCCTCATAATTATCCATATCACAATATTCGGACGCTGACTGTAACATTGGTATTATATATATGAGAAAATTGTGTTATTATGTTAAGGATTACATGACTATATTTTGTCTTTGTATTTTTCCTCTCGTTTCTACATATGGTTTATAGTTCAACAATCATGTATGTAAATTATTCTTTTGAACGTATACATTTAAGTATGTTTATCGTTATGTATTATCATTTTGATTGTAAATATTGCACAATTTGAATTGATGTTGCGACGTGTGATAGGTTTTCCGTTGAAATAAAACATATTTGTAATGTAATTGAAATTAATACCTGACACTTAATTTGTCGAGGAAATTAAAATGAACACCGTTTGTGTTTGTTATGCTGCCCTCTTGCGGGCAATTCTATATAATTACTACAGGTTTGTATTGTTGGATGACCTTCGACCGGCATCTTGTTCGCGTATATGCATGTCCCAATAAATGGTTGATTAAACCAGGGACTTGTTAGTTGACAACTAACAAGTCCCTGATTAAACTCTGGAATATTGTGGCTATGGACCCTTTTTAATGTCTCTGAAATTTACTCTTTATAATTATGGCTGTTCCGCTATAATTATGTCAGCCATTCAGTTGGCAAATCCTGTGTCTTGATTAGCCTGGAAAGCGCCCTAGTCAGACAAAATGATGCAAGCTCTATTCTAATTTTAGCGACCGTGATTCTGTAATATGATACAAAACGCATCTTTTTCAGCGTTTCATGTTTGTGTTTTTAAAAACACGTTTATTTTTACGACCGACGAAAAAATCGCTTACACGGAACGTGTTTTAAACTAAACGTCTTTAAAAATCGTGATTCTAGGATGAAAAAGTGTCGAATGAACGAACCCCTAGGACGCCTGGGTTTTAAACACATATGCCTATGTAACTTGAAACTGAAAGAATAGGTTATCAAACAAGTCTCCTCTATTAACTACCTCGGCGGCATGATCACCGAGGAAGCCAGATGTGAGAAAGAGATCAAGAGAAGGATATAGCTCTCGCTGAGGAACATTGATATAGTGGCCTGTTCCGGTTTGCGTCTTTTTTTTTCGTACCACGGCGAGCCCAGATTCCAGTATGAACTCATTTTCATACATAACAAGCTACGAAAGCTTGCAAAGAGGTCACAAACAATTCGACTTTGATTATTTATTGCTTTGCCTCACTATTTATAAAGGCAAAAATCTAAATAAACTGAGATTTGAACCCGCACGGCAACTCCAAAGTTCTAATTATTTTCCGATGCGCCCATGTTTCTGACTAGGTTACCATCACATGAGACTGGAACCTTTCGTTCTGTCTCGGGGAAAAACAAATCTTAGCACGAATGTGAAGATTAAGTTTCTCCTTTCTTTCGCTTGTTTTATTTTGATAAAAAGAATAATCGTGAAACAATCCGTTCTAATTATAAACTTTGTCCCAGTAGTGAGCAATTTTATTTTTTTTGGCCCTCGAAAATTTGAAAATTTTCACCCCCCCAAAAAGCTAAAATCACGTGTTTTCACATGTTTTTTTCCCAGGGGTGGGGGTGGGGGTGGGGGGGGGGGGAAGCGGGCCCTCCGCTCCCCCCCCCCCCCTAGATCCGCCACTGTGTATGTTCATAATTTTAGTTGTACATTTCGTGGAGTAGAATACGTTAGACTTCCGTACAATGGTAACAATGAGGTTTGGTATGTGTTTGCTTGACCGTGGTCGCAGACGTAGTCATCACTAGCAAAACTAGAAATATTAGAAAGTAAACGCATGACATGAGAGGGTTCAGACATAATATCACCGATCACTACTATCCAAAGAACGTTTAAACAGAGGATGTCTGCCATTCCTGTTTAAAACTAAGAAGAAATACTTGATATAATAAGGATAATGATAACACAAATAATAAATGAATAAATACATAAAATAATGGCGCAACAATGGTCACTCGCGTCTTTACGAAGCTCTGTGTTATAATATACAGAAAATTGAAGCTTATGAGACTTAACGTCATCATTGAAGGAAATAAAAGACGCCTTGGTTTACCCGCGTCATATCAGAACAAGGAGGTCTTCTTCTCCTCGAGTCATTACACAAGCCCGGTCCTGTGAAGGACGCAGGATTTAGTGGTATCATTCTGCATCCATATCACCAGAAACCCATTTGATTTGCAAAGGACAATACTCTTTCCTATTGAAAAAAACAAAATCAGGTTTAACATTAGCATTTGGGAGATTAGAACCGTCTATTGCATCGGAGTTACTGAACTAAGTTACCATTCACGTAGGCTTTAGACAGTAAAGCCTTTAACAATTTCAACGTTACTTTCTTAATGTAGAGAAAGAAGGCTTTGATAGAAGCTTGCGAATCAACTTCCAAAACCGCCAACTCTACAACTGTGACTGCTGTATTTCAGTAAACAGAGTTGGGTAAAATTGTGGACAGCTTAGGTAGAAGGGGGACATTTACGTTTGTTGGGTACATTTAAAGCCAATAGAAAATAAATATTTCCAAAGAAAAACGAATATTCCATTTTTTTAACCAAAAATAAGATCTTCCCCACCTGTTTGAAGGAGTGAAGGAAGTCAGCAACAACATCATTTGCAGATTATTCCATTCTGGAAAATTGCAAATGAGAAAATAAATCATTCTGAAATTGGCATTCTTACATGGAACAAAATGTTTAAAAGTAAAAAATATATATGTACACAAAATACCGTTTTAATGTTATTAATATCATATTTCTTGACCTACTGATCAGAGACATAAGAATACACAAGCCATTGACCAATGTATATGACATGAAATGAAGTCCGAAGAACTACAGTATATTCATGAAGTTGTAAAACACATTTCTTCTACATTTTAGTGATGCATGTTCTGAAACAACATAACTGTGCTTCAAACGTTACGTTACTCAATGATGTAAATTATCATAACATGCAATTGTACTTGGCGTAACATATTGACAAATGTTACGCCGCGATGTAGAATAAAGCAAAATGTAATTTTATTTAACGTGTTTCCAATGAAAATATTCGAATATTTAAATATATGTATATCTCAATTAAATGCATGTATATAAATTTACTATACTTTCTATATTTAACACTATGACTGTTTTCCATCTGTACAATATATATTATATACTGTATTGTTCCATTTTTATTGTAAATAATGTTAAACGCTTTGTTCGTGTTTTCGTATTAGAAAGGTTAATCCAACATCGTTATTATAAAGATAGATGTACACACTAAGAAATAGGGGTACATTTGGGGTGCAGATTACGCGTAGTTTGCCGAGGGTACTAATCTGCTCCATATAGGGCGCACTCAGTGCATTCAACGTAAAATGTGAACCCTGAGGGGTGCAAGAATTTGGAGGGTGCAGAATGTGCACCCCACTAGTCTTTATCAAAGCATTATGAAATTATACTGTAGTTTGAAGATTGATCTGTTCTCAAGTCTGTGTATATATTTCAAGAACAACATAACACAACAATAAACAATTATACCCTTTTTATGCATCGTTATTATTATTCCATGAAAAATCATGGACTATAAGTTTTATGAAACAAGTTTAAGTCAGTCGATCTTTTGCAGAGACTTTTAATTCCGTTCAACTGCCGAGTTTAATAAGCGAGTTCGTAGTTAGATTCTGCGCATGCGCGAAAAATCCTCCGTGAACTTTCCGCTGGATCAATTGGGATAAATATTGGTCGGTGCTGTGCTTACACACAACAGTGAATGGGGAATGTTAGCATTTATCACGTTCTAGATACGATTTGTTTACATCATGACATCATTCCTTTTCCACAAATCATCTTGAGCAGGTAACTGGATATATTTTCCTTCTTTTCCTTTTGTTTTGTACGTGGTCAGCAAATGATTTAGTATTTTTCTTCTTTGCAATCGGCAGTTGCCTCCACAGAGGCGAAAGTATGCCGTGTCCCGACTGTTGCCCCATACATTATATTTTGTGTAAGCCGTCTGCTTCGTTAAAAAGGGTCGTGATTCTGACTTTAAAATCTAATAACCGATGTTAAGAATAACTCATATGAAGGCTCTTCCCTGCTAGTTCAGCCTGTATATCACTTAAAATAATTATGGCCTACATGATCTAAACTTACCTGCTTAGAAGCTACGCATATTTTGTTTGTTATTTTGCCTGATCATGTTGATTGAACTGAAGTGAAGAAAAAGAGTGACTAAATTCAGACTAGATCTAGATCTCTAGTCTATGTAATCGAAACAAAAGACACTGAGACCGATTTGAATTTAAAAAAGGTATACAAACCGTATAACAAGGACTGGACTTCTAGTTATGCCTATCCATTGACTAAAATAAGTAGTTTCACTTCACTTCCTGTTAAAATTCTTTCAATCAATGACAATGAATGCTGCCACTGTGCCAGCTGTAAATTCACCTTCACTGTCCTGGTTGCCCAGTGACATCATAAGCAGTGCTGATGTCCTCTTGACAATGCCAATGGGCTGTTTATTCCATTACAGCTAGCATGTGTTATAGGGAACAAGGCAGATTTATTTGGTAAATTTGTATGATCATTGAGATTTTAACCTTAATTAAGGCAATAATTTAATGTTTTTCCTTTCTTGGGCCCTGGGGGGGGGGGGGGAGGGGGGGGGGGGGGGATTGAGACTATCAGCTGTGATTTTTTTTGTTCAAGAAAGAAGAAATATTTTCTTGCCCAAATAGAAACCATTATAATTTGTGTTAACATGAAATATTTTTCTCTCTTTTTACAATCAGACTATCATCATGGGAAGAATCTGTGCTGTTATTGGGTGCTCGAACAGTACATTCAAGCTTGATAAATGGTATTCACAATTGTGTGACAGACATGGCTTGAAATATGGGGCCTGCGTATGCACACCATCTTTTGTACCATTCCCTTTTCCTTTGCAAAATAAAGATGCAGACGGCCGTCGACGATGGATAAAGGCGATAAATCGAAAACGTCCAAATGGCAAAAACTGGGAACCAACGTATGAAGATAGGGTTTGCTCATATCACTTTCGAGATGGACAACCTAGTGCAGCGTGGCCAGACCCAACAATGAATCTGGGATACAGCTCAGCACACCAGTCTTCACATACATATCCTCGTCTGCCTCCAAGAGAAAGACCTCAGTGCCCATAAAAGAAGAAATGAACAAGTAAACGGAAGAGAAAGAAAGTCGACTTGACAGGAGATCCTGACTCACATGAAACCTCTACGGCTGAGGAGCACCTAGAATTTAGTGAGACAGCTTCAAGTAAAGAAAAGAGGAAATCAACATGTAAACGGTAGAGAAAGGATGTCGACTTGACAGGAGATCCTGACTTTCATGGATCCTCTACTCTTGATGAGCACCAAGAAATTGATGAGACAGCTTCAAGTAATAAGGAGAAAAGATCTGATCATATTGTTGGTGCACATCTCACTGATCACAATTATGGGCTACATTGTGATAAAAGATTCTGTACCTGCCTTGGATGTGTTGCAAAGCAAAAACAAATTGAAGATCTACAACAGAGGAATAGTCATTTACAGGCAAAGCTGAAAGCTACAAAGAAACAGCATGGTAAGAAAGGTGATTTTGATATGACTACTGTTGTCACGAGAACTGATAAAACTGTCAGATTGTACACTGGATTTGAATCCAAAAAGCCACGAGTAATATGTCCTTTCCTTTTATTCGTCTCATGATAGGGACATACTGTTTCTGGTGATTTGTTCAACTATTTGATTGGAGCCCAGGAGCCCTATGTCTATATTAATTAAGAGAAGCAAACATAGGCTGTGCAGGAATACAGTAACTGTGCTAGTCAAATGCACGGGTATGAACTGGTTAGTGTTTATTTCTGTCTTGAGGCTAGCTTAACTTGATACATTTATTAGAATATCATATATTGAATGTACCTCTTTATATCTTGTATCAGGGATGAACATTTATGAAATAAATAAAACATGGACATGTGAAATTGACTAACTACATGTATGTATGTCGGGTTCCAAAGTATTACAAATTTACTGTTTTTCTAGACACATTTACAGGTGTATTTTCTTGGGCTATAGGAATACTTTTTTGTTGTTGAATAATTGAAGTGTGCTATTTACCAAAGTATTGCATGTTTTGTGTGTGCTTATATTTTTATCAAGACAGAAAATAGGATTTTTGTATCCTTATGCAATAATAAAGCAGCTAACTACATATGATATGCAGCTCAAAGAGATATCTTGATCATGAGAAAGTTACATTTCTCATCTTATATTTCTGTTGTAAATAGTGACAGAGAGAGGTTTTCTTCTCCAAGCCGAAATCAGATTTCCGCATGTAGAACACGTGATCGGACTTACAATCGATTGTATCTCTTTCTGCAACGGGGCCCAGAAGTGATTACTGTTCTTTCACTACTATAAGTTCCAATCGATGTGCATTCTAGTATTCTTGTATGTCCTGTAGAGTAGTATTAATTTAGTTTTTGTACAATATATTTGCTGTCCCCAAATTATTTGGTGGAATTGATGGAATAAATGAAGATAACATTTTCAGTATTCATCTTCATTTATAAGAATAAATTGGTGTTGATTCCCTGACTAAAGCTGTTAAAGTTTGTTCTCTTGCCTTTACTTCATGCAAGAAAAGCATACTGTATTCAAAGGTGTAATTGTAGATTTCACCTTTTTTGTACCTCAAATTAGAATGTTGATGTTTGCCAACAGCCCAACATGGTATATTACACGCACATTGTATTACTTCTTTATATTACTTGTTACTTTTGTCTAGATATTGCAGAAGGTAAACCGCATATATATGGCAATAGCATCATATGTGATTATTTTCTCTTAGCCACTATGCATAGTGGAAACTGAAATTGGTCATTCATGTTGTCAATAAAATGTGATTTTGATATGAAAACAAATTGTTTGATATTATGCTTTTATTGGTTATAATGTGATGAAAAGAGTGCATGTGCACCCTGCATTGTGCAATTCTACACCATATAAAGGTTGCAAATATGCACCCCTAAATGTGCTTGCTTGCATCCCAAGGGGTGTATGTATGCACCCTTCAGGGAACAATTGTGGACCCCAAACCCCTGCACCCTATATGGGACAAGTCTGCACCCCAAACTGGGGTGCAAACGAGCACCCTTAGGGGTGCAGACCGCTGCTACAATAGCAGCCACCTATAGGGTGCAAGTCTGCACCCCAAATAGGGGTGCAATTTTGCACCCCAATTGGGGGTGCAAAATTGCACCCTATAGGTGGCTGCTATTGTAGCAGCGGTCTGCACCCCTAAGGGTGCTCGTTTGCACCTCTAAGGGTACTCTTTTTGCACCTCTAAGGGTGCAAGTCTGCACCCCAAATAAGGGTGCAATTTTGCACCCCGATTGGGGGTGCAAAATTGCACCCTATAGGTGGCCGCTATTGTAGCAGCGGTCTGCACCCTATAGGGTGCAAATTTGTACCATTATTTTTTAGTGTGTATACTGATTTGAAATATTGCAAGAAAATACGTCACCTTGGCGTATGGGAGAAAACGTGGCCTTTCTATGGAACAATCTCCCGGAACATTTGAAAAACATTGACTCCATTGTTAAGTTTAAGATTGCTTTAAAGACGCACTTATTTCACATTTAATTCATCCATTTTGTCTGTTACCCAGTACATCTTGTCTTTGTATTCTGTTGTGTTTTTCTCTAGAGCGCTTAGGGACATGTTTTAATATTATGTGTTATGCGCTATACAAGAATGGTTAATTATTATTATTATTATTATGGCAACAAACTATTAACTTTACTGGAAATTATAAGCACTTGCGAACGGTGTATCCAAACCGTGTACATAAATAATTACAGGGAGCCTAGTGCTCTTTTTTTTTTCTTCTTAATCATGTACCTATTGTTAAATTGACATCGTCTCTGAACTTATTTATTAATGCTGGGAAAATCTTTTTGGACTCAATTAGATGAACAAATTAGATTAACTTAATTTGTTTTCAGGGTTAAAAAGCTTTGTTGTAGTTATTTATTAAATAATGAATCGAATATTGTGGTTACTTAGGATTAATACAATATACTGATTAAGTGCTTGTAATATATTGTATGTATGTGCTTGTTTGTGTCATTTAGTTTCTGTTTTTGATTGAGTTGACTCTGTATTTACTTGGTATTTGTTATTTCTTCTAGGATCATTTTCACATCAAACTGTTTTTCTACTGGTCCTTTCCGTACTCCATATAGTATTTTGTATAAATGTTTCGAAGCCACATATTCTATCTTAGTGTTTCTGAATTTAAATATCACATCGATTATTTTTTTCTCCTTTTAGGGGTTCAATCCCTTTTGGGCTCTGTAAATATAACTAATACATTGTACCAACCAAAACACTGGTAACGTTCGTAATATTTTACTCGTGTATTATATATTTACTCGTGTATAGCGCAAAGCGTGTATACTTGAAATGAATACGCTTAGAATGTTATCATGCCATTTTCTATTTGCCATATTTCGTTTCTCACTGACGATGCATCGATCAAAGAGATTAATGACTTTACAATTTTATTTAAATTCATCAAGATGCATTGCAACATTCAGAAGGATATCCTGTATTGTATATACATTAAAATTATTCTTCCATATGTACATACTACAGGAAGCTGCAGTTTCATTGTGAAGTTGTAAAGTTGTATTGTCATAAGGTAACATATTACAAAGACTAAAATGTATACATATGTTAATATTGTTCAAATCAAACCATCACTTTGTCTATACAGTGCGTCCCAGAAAAAACGAAACCGAGAAGTATCGATGTTTTATCATAACCTAATCACAACCATAATTAATGAATGATACATATTTGGAAAGCTTAGAGTCTCCTCTTTCAGTTGATGCTACTCACGTGATGCATATTTTACGCATGAGTGATTAAAAGCAATTTGAAGGAAGCAAACCAAAAAGTAATTTGGCGGGCGGTATCTGAATTTCAAAGAAAAATTCATATTTCTAGAAAGTTGAGTTTCTGCCCTTTCATATGATACCTCAATCAAGAAAAATGAGCCAGAAATACCAAAGTTCTGCTTGTTTAAAATAGCCCTTACATTTTCATAATTTTAACAAACGATTTCGTTTTCACTGGGTGCCTGCCGTAGCAAAAAGCAGATTTGACAAAAGACTTAACTCCGTTTCGTTGACAATCAGCCATGCATGAAGACTCTCATCTACGGCTGATTGTCAACGAAACGGAGTTAAGTCTTTTTGTCAATTTTGCTTGTTGCTACTGCAGGCAGCCAGTATAAACGAATTCGTTTAATAAAATTATGGAAATGCAAGCACTACTTTAAACAAACAGAACTTTGTCATTCCTCGCTCATTTCTCCTGATTGAGGTGTCATATGAAAGGGCAGAAACTCAACTTTCTAGAAATGTAATTTTTTCTTCGAAATCCAGATACCGCCCGCCAAATGTCTTTTTGGTTTCCTTCCTTCAAATTGCTTTTAATCACCCATGCGTGAAATATGTATCACGTGAGTAGCATCACATGAAAGAGGAGACTCTAAGCTTTCCAAATATGTATCATTCATTAATTATAGTTGTGATTAAGTTATGATAGAACATCGATACTTCTCGGTTTCGTTTTTTCTGGGACGCACTGTATATTTCATGAAGATGTCTAAGATTCCTATACTATCTATTTTTTCTACTTTTGATAACTGGCCTATGTTTAGTAGCTTCTATTTACGTATCTCGTTCTATAAGTATTTTCTAGTGCTCTAGTAATTCTACAGTTCGGTGAAATGACGCTCCTTTTTGTCGAAAGTTGCAAGAAAAGATGTCCACAGTTTTTAAAACAATAAGGTTGTGAGAGATGAAATAACGTGTATACATGGTTCGAGATTCCTTGGATACATTATTCTATATCTTTACCGGCCTACTATGTAGGGACTGCATGTAAACTGTTGCTTTTACTGTTTGAAGACAAAATGTAAAAGATGGGGTTATTCAGAGGTGCCTTTGAAGACGAATAATCATTCAGAGTGGCACAGAAAGAAAGAAACATGAGATCTGCAGTTTTCAACCATATAGTTGACACAGAGTCATTTGTTTGTAGAGTAGAAACGTCGTGTTTTGATAAATTGACAACAGGATCATACATATTGGGCTATGCTAATTTAGTAGTTATGCTTTCTTCCAATAGTATTACAATTACGTAGCACAGACTATCATATTAAAAAAAATTGCGAAAACACCCAAACTTTCTCGATTGTCGAACCTTTATTTTGATAATTCAAAATATATATAAAAAAAACTCTGGTTAAATATTGCTAAGTGACCTTTTAAAATAATGTTTATAATTCACATGTATGTTTGCAACTTGGTTTAAATATACTGATGTAAATGCAAATAAGTACGTAGCTGTGATAAGAATATTGAAAATGTGAAATGTCAGGTATAAAATGGCTAATTTTATTTTCGCGAAAAAATAAGATTTTCTTCGTGACATTTGTTTCATTCACAAAAGAAACACTTCAGGAAATAGTGACCGATTTATGAGAAGTAAATAATGTATGTTTATAAATACAACACGTATATGTAAAGTGCCAAGTTATATGATAGGATTAGATGTGTTGAGACAACAATCATATATTTATAGAGCTATATTGTTAAGCATTTCAAAGAGTTCATTGTTTAGAGAATAAAAGAATGTCCATGTATATGTGTATCATATTGAATGCATCTATGGAAATATATATCTAGTATCAGATTTGTGGTACATTAGTAGTATATGGGCCGGTTGACAGAGAAACTAAGATATTAAATAAATGTTTGTCATATATATTCCATAGTCCTCTAAAACGATCTGTTATTTGTATGAGTACGTATGAATTGTGGTTTAGATGCGCGAGTGTGTGCGTGTGTGTGTAACGGGTGATGTTAGTGTGTGTTTTTTTTGAGGGGGAGGAGGGGGGGAGGGGGGTATAAGGTAAGGGTGACATTTTGTATTCCTTAACAAAACTTAAAGATACAAACAATTCTTCGTGGTATAGTGTGCGAAAATGCAGTTTTCCACCAGCTCGCTTTATTTATTAATAATTGTATTAGCTTTGTTTAACTTAAAAAGAACCCAACACATTTTGTGAACGTCCTCTGCCTGATCCACGCGAGTGCTTTGAGAAACAAATATACATTATACTAATTATAAACAGGTGTACAGAAATAAAAAGTACAACAGCTTTGGAAACTCCCGTGGAAATAAATACAATGTTACACAAATGAGAAAATAAGAACTCCATTTATACAGATATGTAGCTTGTCACTGTTCAAAACCCTGCCGACAACAAAATTTGGTACAACTTAACGAAGGTTAAAGATTAGTCAATTTGTCGGTCAATTGAATTTTGCGTTGCAGCAGTCACCACCCCGTCTCCTTGGCCAAGTGGTTAAGACAATGAACTTCTAAACGAGATACCCAGGTTCGATTCCATCAGAGACATTATGTCAACCTATACAAACTAATCCAGAACGGAAGCACAGCAATGGGGAATTTTCATTTAAAGCGGGACTGCACTACTACATAGCGAACAACGCCTAAGCGGTACCCGTTGGGCACCCATGATCCACCTTTTCCTATGTTAATTGAAAGCTGATTTGATGATATAACCACCTGTCAGTGACCACGCAGGGAGGTCTAACCGCTCCTGGCCAAACGAGTGCAGACAGGCTTCAGCCACGCAAACACTATTCTCTCATTTCCTTTGGTATTTCGACATGTAAATATATATACATTATGTATACGCAGCATTCAATAGAAATAACCAACTATGAAAATCATCAAATTAACAAACTAGGGTTAGAAGTCTGGTAGGCTACTAATGAATGATTCTGCCTACGTCTAAATGGCGTGGCACCCACACGTACCCCCACCCCCCCCCCCCCCCCCCTCTTCCAACTGGATGTCCCGAAAGTTTGCGTTGAGTGTGTTCTGTTCAATTAAGGTATAGACCAGTTTTGGAAACACCCCCCTCTCAAAAAATGAAATGAAAGCTCTTATTACCAATCATGTGAAAGAATATGTTTTGGCTAATGCATGATGATACAAATTTTGCGGGGAACCGCCTACTAATTGATATATTTGGTAAATTATTATATCTATCAGGACTGGATAGATATCGCGTAGTCCCATATACATCTTTTTGTGTACAGTGCTTGTAACTTTACAAAGGCAGGGTCAAATTTATTATCATTTTGATGATTCCAGGAGCTTGCAGTACACATCATGATCAATACGTGATCAACCTTTTCTGATTGATTCCACAACGTTTCTTTCACAATGCAATCGCATGACCAGAACTGGTCTATACCTTTAATGGAGAGGGGGATACCCTTAACAGAATTCCCACGGGGATATATTTGATTCTGGGTTGTCTCGGATGGGTGAAACCACAGCTATAATAGGGACTTTTAGATTTGCGTGGACTGATACGTGTGACGTCCATTCAAGGCAGTGCATTAAAAGGACGTCGGTCGTAGCAATCCACGTTGTCGTTCGGCACATCTAAAAGTCCCTATTACCTTTTCGAGACAACCGGAAGGCGGGGATGGGATAGTGGTATCTGCCTGTTATCGATTGTCTAAGTCAACGTGAAACCCCTTTGACGTAAGGAGTACATGTCTTCATCCAACGGTTGCCAGGTTCTCAAAGAAACACTGGCCCAATCTCAAAGAAAAAGGGCAATACAAAATCACTGTAAAACTGTAAGCGAGTGTGTCACATTCAAAATCACAATGAAAATTCCCCCCCCCCCCCAAAAAAAAAAAAAAAAAAAAAAATCACACGTATTGGTAATCTTTCATCGTTGTTGAAAATTGGTTGAGAACACAGACTTATATTTTAATTTCCTATGCCTTGGTCACCGTCAAACATTGGAGCACGTCGACAAAGTGGATTGCTACGTGTGACGTCCTTTTAAGGCACTGGCAGTGCCTTAAAAGGACGTCATGTTGCCTTAAAAGGACGTCACACGTAGCAGTCCACTATGTCGACGTGCAAATCTAAAAGTCCCTATTAATGTCACTTAATGATTGCACTGGCTCTACTCCGTTCAGTCTTTCAAATTTGAGAGACAGGAATATTATCTTTACCGTACCATTTCGCCAGACATTTTAAATTGTCTTTTACAAGTGTAGCTTTTTTTCTCTCAAAAGTTCTTATATCTAATGGTATCTTTGCCTTTTGATAATTGTTTTTTTGTTTACTTTGTTTGTTTTTATTTCCGAAATCCATTTAAACATACAAGTTTAAAACAATACATATAAAACACATTTCAAATGATAGGAAAGTAATTAAATGTGTACAGTATAGACAAACGATTGGTTAGCCCATTTCATGCTGCAATGATAATTATACACCTTTAGGTCAGTCAGGAACCCCATGACTTTTACAAGCCGATCCCCTGTCGATTATCAAGATATTTATGATTGGAAATCAAATTTTGCGTTTTCCTAACGTCTTTCATCACACTACAGTCTATAGGGGAAAACGATTATTGTACAAACGGTCACTCAGATCTTTACTTTTTTGAGGCACTTCATGATCGTTTTTTTTAAGGGCTTTAATTTAACACCATATCAAAGACACTGATAACACGTAGGGCCATGCCTCCTGGATTGAACATTGTTAAACGCTGGATTTAATTCACATACAATATCAATTTTCAATCAAAGTAATCTATCAATACACTATGTTGGTTTTAAACTGTTTCACCATAAAAAATATATACAAATTTTACTTCTATATAGATTGAGATGGATTAAGTTTGGTTTGGTTTACTTGACTATTTACATGATGAGGAAAGCAGGTTGTTTGTACGTAAGCAACCAGTGTATCAAGGTTTTAAGTCCGTTCCGTGAGACTTGGTACTGAGGATTAATGCCTTACCAAATGGGCTTAAGGGTACTAGTGCATTGATTTGGAATCGAGCACGGACATCCTCTCTACAACTTAGCCATTACGAGTAGGTAATCGCTTGCCGCGGTACATTTAAAGAGAAGCTTCATTGATTAAAAAAACTAACTTTATTGTCATTATTGCAAAGGTGAAATTTTGATTGAACAAGGTTATCAAAATCTAATGCTTGGAAAAAATCAAAGTAATGATTATTATCAAGTACAAAACGCTAAAATACAGCTCCGACATAGCACCTGAAAAGCTCTCCAATCGCTGCTGAGATGCATGACGTCAGTGATGGATCCAGGGGGGCCAAGGGGCCAAAAAAACGTGTACAAACACGTGAATTTTACCTTTTTGGGGAGATGCCCCCCCCCTATTCTTTATGGGATGTCGTCTGCTTGGGCAGGATTGGTTATTATTGTGATGGCATTACAGAAACATCTTTATTTTTCTGGCGAATCTCTCATATAACCCAGATGCTATGCAGGTAGTTTTATTTGTATTTTTATAAATCACCCGATATGTAGTTGACCTAAAACTTGTACGATGGCCATCTGTTAGCTTATTAGTTTCTAGCGATACGTTATTTGCCATATTTGTGATTTTCTTTGAAAAGGCGCTTTAAACGAACCTTAACTGGCTGGCCACCGAACAAAATCTCACATTCCTGACCAGCAGTTCTCAGTGTTCCCTCAAAATGATTGATCACAAATTTAAAAGGTTGCAACTTTCATATTTACAATCGGACTGTGCTCGAAATTTTGCTGAAAATTTCCTCTCATTTTTTGTTTCTATTTATACCAATTTACTATCGAGGTGGAATTTCCCTTTGGGGCAGGCATTACAGACAACCAGAGAGTTTTACTCAAATCTATTTACCATCACATAGTCTTCCAGATGACAATTGTTACTGGATAATAAAAACAATAACAATAGTAATGAAAATGATAATTTCAAGCCACAAGCAGAAGCAGGAGAGAGCGAGAGAGAGAGAGAGAGAGAGAGAGGGGGGGTGGGAAGGAGTATTATGCCCCTTGATATTTTGTTAATGTCTATATTTTGAAGTTTACATCGCGTTTAAAGATAAAGTTGAGTTCTGGTCATGTGATTGCATTGTGAAAGAAACGGTGTGGAATCTATCAGAAAAGGTTGATAATCTAGTATATAAGTATTCGAGTGTATTGCAAGTTTCTGGAATCATCAAAATGATAAGAAATTTGGCCAAATCTTGGCAAAGTTACAAGCACTGTACACAGAATGATGTATATGGGACTACACGAACACATGGCGAAAAAATCCTACCCGGATTTTTACGATGTTTCATGTCATATTTAGATTATGAAGGCATTTGAAGAGCCATGCTTTTCAGGGAACAGTTTAATCTGATGTTCTTCCACCCTTGCATAATAACAATGATAACGCTCACAAATTATTTTTTACCTCTTCCCAGAACTCAACTGTAGAAATTCATATTCACATTCATCTTGTCAAAGACATCAGCTATCGAAAGTCACATTGACATCGTCTCTGAACTCATTCTCTTCTTCTGGGATAAAACTTTTGAGTCAGTGAAAATATCTGACCAAGGTCAACTTTTTTGAGATTTAAAAAGCTTTTTTGTAGTAAGTTATCAAATAATTCATCGAATTGTGTGGTTACTTAGAATTGTTACATTTGACTATATGTGTGCCTGTAAAAATTGAGTGTATGTCCTTCTTTGGGTAATATAGTTTTTTTGTGTTTGATTACAGAGTTTACTCTGTATTTGCTTGGTATGCTTTGTCTATGGCCATTCTCTAAAGAATTTGCTTTTCTACTGGTCCTCTCCATTTTGCATACTGTATTTTGTATTATTGTTTTATTGTTTTTTATGGTTATGGTAAACAAATTAATATCTTGAATCTTGAATCTTGAATGACTGGTATCGCAATCTCAGATGCCAAACATTATAACTTGATGTTTCTGCATCTAGATATCAAGTGAGTTTGTCTTTCTTTTGGGGGTTCGATCCCTATTAAGTTCTGGAAGCCTCTAGCGGCCTTTTGCGTAGGTAATGTGTATTAACTGTAAAAGATAAGGTTATTCCGAGGTGCCTTTTAAGTATTATTTTCATACTTATTTTCATACTTCGTGAATTCTATTTCGTCCCAAACTGAATAACAAAGAGGATATAATTCATGGAGTGGACACATGCACAATGGATCGCCCTTCAGTTTTTGGAGCGATGCCAAAACAGGCGCCATAATTATTATCAAAAGGCGAATTTCAATAGAATTTAACTCTAAGAATATCAAGCAGAAAAATGTATGGGATGTACGTACGAGGTGAGTACAGATATGCTTTACTGGCACAGTATGGGTTATCATAACAAGATTGTGCATGAAATCATATCAAAACATGGACTTGAAAGGTGTTTGGTTTTGTTGTCCAAACAATGTACATATGTTCCTTTTATGATCATAGATAATAAACCACATTTACCCTTCAATGAGATGCAAAATACGTCATTTAAGCGGTAAAAAATCAAGTCCAGAAGACTGTAAACTGCTATCATTGGTATTTTTCAAAGGGAAAAGGTTTTTGGAACAGGTCAAAATTATTTTAAATAATGCAAAAAATCCTTATTCACTACAACAATACTTAACAGTGTTGAGCACAAAACATTCCCAAATGAATGTATGTATCCATATTGAACATTGACGTGGAAGAAGATGTAATGTAACTAATGTAATATCGTTTTTAATGTGGCCAAAAGTGTCGATGAATTTTTCAAACGTGTCTATCATCTATTATGTATTGTATGCAATCAAACCTTTAATCGAGGCAATGCCGTGATTACTTCAGTGTCATATCTCATACGAAATTAAGTAACCGAATTGAATTATGTTGATCCATGGCCGCCAAAACGTAGTTGCAGATATCTATTATGTTAGCCTACACATATGTTGAGTCAACTAAGGAATATCTTTCTTCCACTTAATGTAATATTGTATCCCTAACGTCTTAAAAAAAAACTAATATAAGAAAAACATTTATAACAAATGCCTTTATGAGTTTCGCTGTAGCTGGCCGAAGAACCTTCCGACTGAATATGAAAGTTCCACAAAATTATGTTAATCTTTCCAGTTTCCAACAAGGGGGGGGGCGGGCTTTTGATTCCTTCTTAGAATAACATTTTATACAATTTTGTTTCCTTTTTTTGCTCTATCAATTCGATGTTTAACTATGCATGGTAAATATTAATACATATTGACCAACTCCTGCGTACCTAAATCCAACGAAGCAGATTAACATTCTCAGAAAAGGCACCAGGTGACCTTAGCCTACCAGGTAGACGTGGCTGGGACTGATAATCAATATCGAGAACGGCGTGAACGTCCACTGATCATGCGTATGTATGGCAAGCCGTGTTAACATTTATTCCTATTTCTTGATATCAAGAATTACCATTGCTTTACAACAGAAATTCTTGATAACAAGAATTACCATTGCTTTACAACAGAAAATCGTTACTTCATATCAGAATTTACCATTACTTTACAAAAGAAAAAATGTCTTGATATCAAGAAATAGGAATAATTGTTAAAACGGCTTGCCATGGACACGCACGATTAGTGGACGTTAACTCCATTCTCGTCCACTCAATCTAAAAGTTCCTATTGTCTTGCCCGAGGGAACTACACTACGCTGATTTATTGTCAACCGGGATTTCCATAAAGAAGACTTCATAGAAATGTATTTCGCTAAAAGAAATTCTGCGTAGTTTCATGTGAATGAATGTCTTCTTTAACATAAGCACAGAACAACATATCACCTTTTATTTTAGAGGGAAAGGAAAGGGGTTGCATAGAAAAATGCGCTCGCCTTATATTTATATAAATGCTGATCATTGCTGATTGTTGATGCGGAAAAAGAAAAAGAGAAAGATAGAAGCCAATCAATGGAAAACAAATGACAGATGTTTGAATTACGTTGCATATTTGCATTACGATTCACTGCACAGGACTTTGGAACCTATTGAAAACCACAACAATGACAATTGCACAATACAATTATGAATTTGATGAAAAGAAAATCAGTGTAGTGTATACCCATGCGTTTAACGTGCACAATGCAATCGGACCACCTGTTACGAAATGTTTAGATTCTGAATCGTAACATTTCGAAGTCGAGTGTAATTAGAGAAGTAGACGATTACAATGAACCGTGCTAGATTAGGATGCCTGATAAACCGGTGCTACTAGTACTTCAAGTATTCAGGACATAAATCAACAGCTTCATGAAGCAACATTGAGGGTAAAATCAAAAGTATCAAAAAACTGTTCAGCAGTTACTGCTGAGACATGGTCCTTTCACTAACCAGACATACCAACTTGTGATGATGTTGCAACCTATCATGATGCCGCATCACTCGGACATGTTCAAGAAAAAACATTTAGACAGGGAGCAAATGTGTATAAAGAAGACAAGCATGGCTTCTTTTTGCTATAATATGGAGTTAAGTCAGGAGGCCAAAGGGTATCAGAGCAATATTAAACACCGGGCTCCTTTATTCGCGGTAGCAGCATGCGGTAAACTTGATCTCATCAGTCAAGGAGCTGAGGTGAATGGGGGAAATGATGAGGGTATGACTGCATTACACATTGCTGCTCTGACTGGACTTCTTGATGTCACCAAACATCTCATCAGTCAAGGTGCTGAGGTGAATAAAGGAGATAATGAGGGTAGGACTGCATTACATGTTTCTGCTTTCTTTGGACACCTTAAAATCACCAAATATCTGATCAGTCAAGGAGCTGAGGTGAATAAGGGAGATAATGAGGGTGTTACTGCATTACAAGTCGCTGCTTTCTTTGGTCACCTTAAAATCACCAAATATCTGATCAGTCAAGGAGCTGAGGTGAATAAGAGAGATAATGAGGGTAAGACAGCATTACACAGTGCTTCTCAGGAGGGTCATCTTGATGTCACCGAATATCTGATCAGTCAAGGGGCTGAGGTGAATAAGAGAGATAATGAGGGTAAGACTGCATTACACAGTGCTGCTCAGAATGGTCATCTTGATATCACCCAATTTCTGATCAGTCAAGGTGCTGAGGTGAATAAGGGTGATAATGAGGGTAGGACTGCATTACATTATTCTGCTTTCTTTGGTCCCCTTAAAATCACCAAATATCTGATCAGTCAAGGAGCTGAGGTGAATAAGGGAGATAATGAGGGTGTTACCGCATTGCACGTCGCTGCTCACCATGGTCATCTTGATGTAATCAAATACCTCATCAGCAAAGGAGCTGAGGTGAATGAGGAAGATAATAAAAGTAGGACTGCACTAACATTTTCTGCTTTCCATGGTCACCTTGATGTCAGCAAATATCTCATCAGTCAAGGTGCTGAGGTGAATAAGGGAAATAATGACGGTTGGACTGCATTACACAGTGCTGCTCAGAAGGGTCGTCTTGATGTCACCGAATATCTCATCGGTCAAGGAGCTGAGGTGAATCAGAGAGATAATAATGGTAAAACTGCATTACACAGTGCTTCTGAAGGTCATCTTGATGTCACCAAATATCTCATCAGTCAAGGAGCTAAGGTGAATCACAGAGATAATAATGGTATGCAGGGGCGGCGATCCCGGGGGGGACGGGGGGGACACGTCCCCCCCTCGATTTTTGTAGGGGGGGATCGTCCCCCCCGGAAAATTTGAAAAAGTACACAAAAATAATGTACAGCAAATACTGACTAAATACTGCAACACACTATTAGGCTTTGGAGGGCCCAAGAGTGCAGTGTTTAGACAAATAAAAATGCAAAAATCTTCTGGCTCGGGAGCTATGCTCCCTCGCATAATATCCTTCAAAATGTACAACTAATATTGTAGAAAAGTGAAGTGTGAAACAGGTATTTTGTTTGTTTTCATACTATAGTTTTGCTAAGGAATATAATTTACCTTGACCCCTCTCGTTCACTATGCTCACTCACTCGTGCTTTGGGCAGTCCCCCCCCCCCCCCGATAAAATTCAAACGTGGTTTATTTCTAATTCGATACCAGCTACTAATTTACAAATGTTACTGAAATTGCATGATTTTCCCCAAGCTTCCGGGGGCTCTGCCCCCTGTACCTCACTAAGGGCCCTAAGGCATGTCCCTGGTTACTCAGCTGACCATAATTAAATTCCTAAAACACCTGAGCTTCCGGGGACTCCGCTCCCTGGACCCCACCAGGGCCCTAAGCGGGCCTCTGGATGGTCATCTGACCATATTTAAAAGCCTAAAACCCTGAGCTTACGGGGGCTCCGCCCCCTAAACCCTACCAAGGTCCCTATAAGGCGGCCCCTGGATGCTCATCTGATCGTAAATAAATGCCTAAAACCGCTGAGCTTCTGGGGGCTTCGCCCCCTGGACCCAAGTACGATTAGTGACATGCATGCAAGTGTCACAAATAAGGTATCAAAATATGCTCATCTGACCCTTATTAAATGCCTAAAAACTCTGAGCTTCATTGGGCTCCGCCCCTTGACCCCCGCCGGGGCTTTTCCCCTTGACCCCACGCCAAAGTTACAGCCAACTTAATTGCTTTGCTCTATCTGATCGCAAATACTTTATCCCCCCCCCCCCCTCCAACTTTGAAAAACGGTTCCGCGGGGCCTGCATGTAACATGTAAGAGCGATGATGATGCGGATTTTTTTCTCCCCTCCCCCCAAAAAAACGTTTTGGCTCATTACATCACTCCTCCCTCGTTCCTCGCATCTCGTCCCCCCCGGTCATGAAAAGAAATCGCCGCCCCTGATGGTATGACTGCATTACACAGTGCTGTTATCGATGGTCAACTTGGTGTCACCACATATCTCTTCAATCAAGGGGCTGAGGTGAATGAGAGAGATAATGAGGCAATGACTGCATTACACATTGCTGCTTATTTTGGTCATCTTTTTATTACCACATTTCTCATCAGACAAGGAGCCGAGGTGAATGAGGGAGATAATGACGGTGTGACTGCATTACACAGTGCTTCTCAGAATGGTTATCTTGATGTCACCAAATATCTGATCAGTCAAGGAGCTGAGGTGAATAAGGGAGATAATGGGGGTAGGACTGCATTACACAGTGCTTCTCAGGAGGGTCACCTTGAAATCACCAGCTATCTCATCAGTCAAGGAGCTGAGGTGAATAAGGGAAACAATGACGGTGTGACTTCATTACACATTGCTGCTCTAAGTGGCCACCTTGAAGTCATCAAATATCTCATCAGTCAAGGAGCTGAGGTGAATAGGGGAGATAATGAGGGTAGGAGTTCACTACACAGTGCTACTCAGAAGGGTCTTCTTGATGTCACAAAATATCTCATCGGTCAAGGAGCTGAGGTGAATAGGGGAGATAATGAGGGTAAGAGTCCATTACACAGTGCTTCTCAGAAGGGTCATCTTGATGTCACCAAATATCTCACTAGTCAAGGTGCTGAGGTGAATAAGGGAGATAATGAGGATGTTACTGCATTACACAATGCTGCTCAGGATGGTCATTTTGATGTCAACAAATATCTCATCAGTCAAGGAGCTGAGGTGAATAAGGGAGATAACGAGGGCAGGACTGCATTACACATTGCTGCTCAGGAGGGTCATCTTGATGTCACCAAATATCTCATTAGTCAAGGATCTGGGGTGAATAAGAGATATAATGACGACAGTATTGCATTACACGGTGCAGCTCAGGAGGATCAGTTTGATGTCACAAAGTATTTACTAGCGCAGGGAATAAGTGTAAACATGGGTGACAGCAACGGCTACACTCCCCTGCACAATATGCTGCTATGAAAGGTGACTTTGATATTGTGAAGGTCCTGCTTGAGGAAGGAGCCCTAGTTGATGTTAAAGATGCCAATGGACAGACCCCACTGCATCTATCTTCCAAGAAAGGAAGCGCCAACTCTTCCGACATCTTAGCAATACATGCAAAGGTGTGTAATAAATCATTGTAGCCAATATAAATGATAACAAAAGCGACAAAATTCGATTAAAAAAATAGGTATTAATAAAGGCTAACATAGCTAAGTGGAGTTTATTTCGAATTTATATGTTTCCGGGCTTAAATATAATCACATTCAGATTACTCAAGGCGTAGGCCAATATTTTCCTTTTAATCCCGATAATTTTGTGGCATTTTAAAGCTAATTGAAAGTCCACGAAGTTAACGATGCTACCGATGCTACCAGATCGATATCATAAGGAATACACCTATAATTCACAACTTAATTTTTAATTGATCAATTATCATTTGTTGTTATATAGATCACTGGGATTATCGATCATCGTGATGACGATGGATTGACTGCCATTCACCTCGCCACTCTAAATGGCCACACATCGGTTGTTGAGTCGCTGGTTTCCCATGGAGCTTCCTTGAACATCCAGTCGCACAAAGGAAAGACCTGTCTCCATGAAGCCATCATACTTTCTGATCACGGGGGCAGAAAAGAGCAAACAAAAGGGAGATCTAAGCAGGTAAAAACGATTAGAAACTCAACTAGAAATTTAATTCGTCACGAGGATGAATTAGGCGGTCTGTCTTGAATTCTTATGACAGATTTGAATATTTACTATACAGAGAAAGGGAGATGTTAGATAGACGTGTAAACAATGATGATCATGATAGTAATGGGGATGATGATGATAATGATAATGTTAGATGATGATAATAACGATAATGCTAAAGATGGTGATAATGATGTTCTTGATCATGATGATGTTGATGATCATGATGATGATCATCAGACCATGATGATGATCATCATCATCATGATCATGATCATGAGCAATCCTGACATCTGGTTGAAAAAAATGAGGGGACATTTAGATAGCATATAGTCTCAGCTACGACAAACTCAAAAATTAACAAAAACCAAGCAGAAATAACGGCGATATTGCTCGCAAAAGACAGGAATGTAGAATCCAGATTTGAAAAAAAAGTCATCTCCCTTAGGGATTACACGCAAAAAGTAATGGATCAAGTGATAATAGGATAATAATAAAGTAAATGTGGTTGTTTATTACATTATTTGCCATTCTACGTGTTTTAATATTCAAAGGAGATGGTACAGTGAAAGGTCAAAAAGACAAACAAAAAGTGAAGAAACAAATTATTGGAGACGCCCGGACTAGAACCAGGGATCTCGAGGTCGGAAGTGCGTTACCGATATACCAAAACATTTCCCATAGCTATTTACACGTAAACGGAAAATGGAATTCTTAAATCCCACTTTTCAAGTGAAATATGAGCATGATTCCGGCATCTAACATTTGTGATAGCTTATAAGCTACAACATACTCAAAGCTCATAGAAAATGCGGAAGCTAAAACGACGGAGATATTGCTCGCGAAAGACGGGAATGTAGAATCCAGTTTTGAGAAAAATTCTTGCCCCATCGAGAATACACGCAAAATTTGAAAATTGATATGCCTCCTTTAATCGCAAAAATACGCCATGATGCCTTTGTCAAAATGAAAAATCGTGGAGGCTGCATTTGTAGAAAATTGTTTTTGCCCATATATGCTATGTATTACAAGAGCTCACACGCACGGACATGTAAATTAAACGGACACTCATTCCGTTATTAACGGTCAAAAAAAGGTAAACAAGGTATCAAAGTGCTTGGAAAAATGTGCCAACTATGATGACAGAGAAAATTTGGCGATTCTATGTTGCAAAATGCCAGGACGCGCAAAAAACGCACGCGCATGCGCGTGTGCGCGATTTTTGCGTATTGCTTAAAATGACCTGATTCGTACTCTCGTTCAATAGTTTAGTATTTTGAGCATTTTTAAATTTTGACGCGCGCGTACCAGCATATCGTGACCTTTATTTGACCTTTGATGACATTTCACAAAATGGTGCCTGAATGAAGTCATGAAGACTTGATGACCTTAAAAATGTTCCCGCCACGTCTCATGACAATGACCTATGACTGTGCCAAAATAGAAGAAATTGACTAAACCGATCTTGAGTTATCCTAGGCACAAAAAAGCGAAGAAGTAAATATAAATAAATAAAGAAGAAAGAAAATTCTTACGAAAACAATAGGTGATCTGTCGTAGACGACAGACCATCTAAAAAGCATGGACAACTGATAGGCTGAAAATCTTGATCGTGTTAATGCCTTCACTTTTCTTAAGCTCAGGTTTGATATTTCTTACATGTGATTTAGAGCTTTTCCCCGCATAGTGACCGAACAGTCTTGTCAGGACAGTCAGAACTCAATATTTAGAGATGACTTTTGTTTGGTTGGTGGCACCAGTTAAATAGCACAATTTGCCAGTCAAGGCTAAATGCTCAAAGCAAAAGATTCCATAATTACTAGACCTACGTTCGAATCCCCGTTATCATGCTTATAGGGGAATAAGTTCTTGGTTTAATTGGACAAAACCATTAATCCTTGAGAAAGATGTTGATTTCGGAGAAAAAATATGGCATACGGTGTCATGGAAGCTTTAGTACACACATATCTTTTTAAAGTTTGATGACAAAACCATTTAACTTTTTCCATCCTTGTTTTGGGTAACGAACGAGAGCACGAGAATCTGGCCGGCAAATCTATCAAATAAATAAAGATGAACGGTAGTGCTTTTGAAGATATCATGCAGACCCCATCAATGTACGGCAAGACTGTAAAAGTCTTGTATACCTTCTGATCCCTGGGTTCCGACGATCTATTCTTGGTATTGTGTATAAAACGGCGTGGGTAACCGTTGAGACTCAGGGCACTGCGAACACGGGTCCGTTCTGTGCATGGCTGTTGTGGACTTGTCACAATGCGTGAAGCTCTGTCAAATAGACATTTCACTAGACCTCTCTTCACCGATATGGGATGGTGAGAGTCAAACGCTATGTACTGGTCTGTGTGGGTAGGCTTCCTATAGACTGAGGTGGAGAGCCTATGGTTGTCGTGTCTATGAACTAGAGTGTCTAAGAATGCTATCTTCCCTTCACACTCTATCTCTGATGTGAACTGGATGGTTGGTTCAAGGCTATTCATGTGTTTAAGTAGCTTATCTGTTTCAGAGATGGGAACTATGATGAAGGTGTCATCTACGTATCTCTTCCAAACACGAGGCAAGCAAGAGAGGGGACATGTGTCCAACGCTTCTTCTTCGAAACTCTCCATGTATAGGTTGGCCACAACAGCCGAGACTGGACTGCCCATGGCTGCCCCTTCTGTCTGTTCATAGTATGAACCTTTATACAGAAAATATGTGGATCGTAGAACAAACTCGAGGAGTTGAGTGAGTTGTTCCGGTGAGAGTGCGGTCCGGGTAGACAAATTGCTGTCTGATTGTAAGCGTTGCAATGTAGCATTGCATGCGCCCTCAATCGGTACATTGGTGAAGAGTGAAACTACGTCAAACGAAACCATGCGTTCTTGAGTACCGATGGTTTGCTCTGCTATGAACTCTGCAAAACCACTCGAATTGGGAATCGTATATTCAGTCAAACCGGTGAGCGGAGAAAGAATTTCAGCTAGGTATTTTGAGAGGTTATAGGCAAAGGAGCCTATGCATGACACTATAGGTCGTAATGGTACTGTGGGTTTGTGTATCTTGGGTAACCCGTATATTCTAGGAGGTTGCTTTTGTGTGGGTTTCAGTCTACGATAGGTCGGTTCATCCATCACATTGTCTTTCTTTAGGTTCAGCAAGGTGTTGGTAAGCTTGCGAGCCAAACGATCTGTGGGATCTTTCTTTAATACACGATACGGACCAGACTCCAATAAGTCGGTCAATTTCTCATGGTATATTGTGGTGTCTAGAATGATTGTGGCACGACCTTTGTCGGCTGGAAGAATAGTAATACTATCATCAGCCTTCAAAGTTTTGAGAGCGGTGTGCATTTCTTTCGAAATGTTGTGTTTAGGGGGGCGTGCTTTTTGTAGGATGTTATCGATCGAATTTTAGACCGCTTTACGG
The DNA here is from genome assembly GCA_035222895.1 of Strongylocentrotus droebachiensis. NCBI lineage: Eukaryota > Metazoa > Echinodermata > Echinoidea > Camarodonta > Strongylocentrotidae > Strongylocentrotus > Strongylocentrotus droebachiensis. The sequence goes on along the minus strand of JAVYIG010000241.1, from coordinate 8,928 downwards.
TCCTCCCGTAAAGTATAAAAGACCCTTGCTTACAACAGTTTTTATCACCTGACGAAGTATAGCAGTAGCATACGAAACGTCGTGATCTTTTAGATTCCTTATTGACCACATTGCGAGACAAACGAATATCACTAGCGATATTATTTTCGATACTATATCCGCAATGAGTAATATATTTAGCATTATACAAACTATCACTGCACATTTTCAAACATTTTGTATAATCTCTCTTGATACACCTTGGTATTTTGATTTAGATCTCAGAGGACTTCTATCAGCACGATCTTTCCCCAAAGAAGGCTTTGGTCTTATACCTGCTGGAGCACGGTGCAAAGCTGGATATAAGGGATGGTGAAGGCAAACTACCAGTCCACTATGCTACCAATGAAGTTTTCCGACAGATGATATTTTCAAAGTAGGGACATCTTCATTAATCTCCGAGTTCGGAAATAAGTGTATGTCCAGATAAAGGTTATTATACCGAACCGCTATTAAACCGACACAAATGCTGGAAATATGTTCACGAAAGTCAATATACATTTATACAACAATGGTTTGTTGTATGACAGGCTCAAACGAAAGTAAATCTTCAACAGTTACAACAAATTCTTGAGTAACGAAAAAATACTTAAAATACATGTACATCAAATTCACAAGAGGTATGAATAACTTAGTTGTGTACTGTATACAGTTTGTGTACTTGTATGTTGTTGTGTGTTTTTATTTCTAAAGAGGTACTACTGATGCCGAGGAGAACGATTATGACAGTCCTCCGGAAATGGCGCAAAGTGATGGAACAGACGATGTAGAGCAAGTAAACCACGCCTTAGGTGAGATACGTTTTATGCACCTGAGTCAGGGAATATTTTCTGCAAGAACACATAGGTATATTCACCTCCAAATTAAGAATTTTGTGATTCATTTTATTTGTATATATCTGAGGTCACAAGCAAGAATCTCCGGCCCGGCGTCAGATCAGTGGTAAAATTATTTTCAAAAGTAACCATCTGTTGACTTTATAAACATTAAATCATTAATTTACTTTGTCTTTCATGTATTCTCTGGACGTTGTTATTTTCATGAATACAACACAAAATGAAGTGATTCTGGAAAATGAGACTCCATGCCTATGACTTCAGAGCTTGTAAAATATATAATTGACTGTACAGTATGCTGTTAATATATTTTTGCATCGCTGTTTATATCAGATGGTAGTTCTGCAACTGGAAAGTTTGGGGCCCTTGGAGGAAAGCTGTCCACCAAATCGCATGGGTTTACACTCCACATTCCACCTGGCGCCCTTGAGGAAGATGAGGAAATCAACCTTCGGGTCCTGACCGTGATTCCAAATGGCCTCAAACTTAAAGAGGACGAGCTTCTAGTCAGCCATGGCTTCCAGTGTTACCCGTCTGGGCTACGTTTTAAGAAACCGGCAAAGCTGATAATACCTCACTGTGCATTAGTCACTGCTCCTAACAAAGTACAGACCATACTGTACTCCTGGAAGCAGTCAGGTAACTTTATCACCGTGGCGTTTTCAACCTTTTCGCAAGTATAAACATGTTCAGGCTGTATGTTAAGAGACAATCACATGGCAGTTTGTGAACTGGCATATAATCAACTAGATTAACCACAAAAATTGGCAAAGGTCTGGAAACCCGATTCCTCATCAATCAAAATTGTAATGGAATTATACTTCACAACATTTAACCTGTTTAATGTGGGGATACAGAACTCCCAAAACCCCGCAGAGTGGCAGAATGTGGTAATAGCTATATAAACATTGTCACAACTTTTAGAAGTAAATTTGACATAATATCTGACATATTATGATAAATGACATATGTTCAATGCCGTTTCAACATTTTCGGATGGCAATCTGAAAATATACACAAAAATGTTTACAATACTAGTCAAGAACTTAAGGTTTGTCATTATAATGTTAAGAATGGTTCTCAAAAAGGTTCATGAATTTTGACATCCATTCATGACCTCACATTTATTTGACAATTTGGTAACAAAATTGCCAGCAGGATTCACTATACCCTGACGTTAATTATTTTGTTTTGATTCATATTAGTTCTATCAACGCACAAGCTACAAAAACGGCCCGAAGAATGACAATGTTGCCTAAAAATGGCTTTATGTGAAGATCTCCATTAATTTGACATAACCTTTGACCTTGGTTATCATGTCATAGGAATGATGAGTCCATGTATATGTCATGATTCACCCACTATGATGTTTTCATTCCACAACTTTGAACCAAATTTGTGGTGTAAGGGGCTCTTTGCCAATGTTATACTATTTTTTGTTTTCACAGAAAACTTTACAATACGAGTTTGGTATAAGAATAGATTAATCACGGTCATCAGGAAAACAAATGTACATTTCTTCCATAAGCAGATTAAGGCCTATTTACACATATTTTGTCTTACCTTAATACTCAAGGGAAATACATGATAAAAAATATTTCATTACAATTGTGTTCAGTGAATTGAAAAATATTTGACGAAGTCTTTTCCTCATATTCGCCACAATTATATCTGTTTTTAGTATAGACAAGTATATAATAAAGAAAGTCTTGTTTTTTGGTAATTTCCCCTTTTAAATGATGTATTCCAGTCGCAAAAATACGATGCATAATTATGTTAAGCCTAATGCGGCAGGACAATTCCCTGTGTTTAAGTAGTTGCCTGTCGTTTTTCTTTAAATTGAATTCGTTTCGTGTTATTTGAAAGGTACACCTAAACGGCTTCCAGATTCCTCCGACTTTATTTGTTCAGTACAAGAACGGTGGCTAGAGATCTCAATCAGCCATTTTTCTGGAGGATACTTTGCCGTATTCTTGGACTGGCTATTTCTGAAGGGCATATTACTGTCATGCATGTCATTTCTTCCGAGACACATGCCTCCTTCCAGAAAACCAGTCCTGGAGGTTCGTTTCGTGAAGAAGCCACATGACCAAAAATGGGTAAACAGACATGAACAATATTTTTTTTTTTTTTCGGGGGGGGGGGGCATATTTAAGCCTCATAATTGCAGGCAAGCATTGTTTGTCCATACGTCGATGGTGAGGATGTGTTGCTCTCCCATTAACAAATTCTTAGGCAAATTAACAGTTTTAGAGCCTTGTCTGTATTTCAAAAATCAAGCAAATATATCACTTTAACCGTAAGTATTTGTATGTTAAAACAAAACTGTAACTTCTTTCAGCACCTTTTGGTTCTTAAATAACATTATTATTTCTCTTTTGGGCTTTTTAAGTCTTGGTCGTAAATGTTCATCGAGTAGGGTCTAGTAAACATCTTGATAACTGCATTGTAGACTGTTCCTGGCAATTTGTCCACTTTCATAATATTAATTCAACGAATACATATATCCCGATGCCGAAAATATACTTTTATATTTATCTGTAACATCCCTACTGTTAATAGAAGGCCCTAGACCTATACAATTCTGACTATTTATCTCAATTAATGTAATTTAGGACGTCATCTTAGTTTTCCGATTGTCCTTGGTTGACCCATGCAACGACAGCTTATTTCTTAGGACGATTCCAGCCGCTACACATACATCCAAAAGTAGTTCTAAACTACAAGTGTACATAAGATTTATATCTACTTGACAATTTCCAGATAACTTTATTGGAATACTTTTTGTTCTCATGATTTTTTAGGACGATGTCCATGCATTAAAGGACCACTGTTTTCAACCTGTGAAGGGCGATGACGATGATATTGTGTTTCTGCAGGGAACACTAACAGTCGCTTGCCAGCTGAGGGAGAAGAGTCCCAAATCAGAGGTACATGTAAACGGACTTTGGTTCACAGAATTGCTATACTTAGTTAAAATAAATTGAAAGAAGGGCCATGTGAATCAACAATCGATTCAGAGCGAATAGGAGAAAATTAAAACAAAGTGCCAAAGAACTCAATAGAAATATTCTATTTGTGATGATAATGATAATAAATATTCATAGACCTACGCTACTAGGAATATATATATAAGCGATCAAATGACAAATATGAATGACGCTTTGATTCATGCAATTGGATGTTGGTAGCCTGGGATAAATAAATTGAATTTGTTTTGAAGAAAGTAGATGCGAAACGAAGGATTTAATTGGACAAAGTTTGAAAATACGGACAATTTGTCTTCATTATTTTCATAAGAACACTCTACATCTGCGTTTTGGCCCAAATTTCATACAATCATGAATGCAAATTGATTTTCATAATTCATCTCCTCAGGTTATTCAGTTCAGCGATATCAGGACGCAAACGAAAGTGACAAAGTACTTTGAGCTCGATCTAACCGAGGAGAGTGATGAAACATTAGTGGTACTTGACGTGGTTCAAACCTCTACACAGACGATCCAATTCAACACGCGTTTTCAAGGTAAAACATTTCATGCAGATGCTTAGTTGTTCCCTGAGTATTAATATTTCATAGTTTATCACAAAGGACCTATTGCGGCAAGATGACAGCCTTTTGATAGTGTGCACGGTACAACTTGACCTGTGGTGCATAAACGCGACATAGAAACTAAATGAGCGCAACATTGAAATAAGTAGAAGTTAAGGTTAAGCGACTTTACCATCAAGACTTGACGTACATCATGATGTACATGTAGGCTTTGTTTTGTACTATCATAACTAACGTTTAAATCTAAGCATAGGCCACCACTGATTTGTATATTTCATTGGACCATACGGTGAAGACGAAATGAAAATATAGACGAAATTAAGATAGATTACCTGTAGATGAACTAAACTATGGACGAAATGTTTTTGGACCAAAGGGGGGTAGTTGTCCCGGATGTAGTCGTCCTAGAGGGTGGTTGCCCTATGGGGTAGTTGTCCAAGGGGGTAGTTGTCTGGGGGTGGTTATCCGGGGTGGATGTCCAGAGGGTAGGTGTCTGGATACGACAGGATAAATGAGGGCACCGAGAGGCCCAAATATCCTAATTTTCGTGTATCAAGGTCATGACTGAATATATCAATTTTTATTCATGAAAATTCGGCGGTGAGGTGCCCGCAAAGACTACTTTAAATCGTTTCTACTGTGTTGATTACAAACTAATTTTGTGCCAGTTTAAAAATGTCTTCTCCTTTTTTTTTATTCTTGCTCGTTAGCTAAATTAAGAAACAAATGTGCCCTTCGTATGTACATAACACTTGACGAGTGCAGAGTGTTCATTTCTTCAGAGGGTAACATGAAAAGTTGAAATAACACTGCTACAGAAAATTTTATTTCTATGCATTTTGAGACGCGCTAGTAATTACCCAAATCTTACATCCTTCGTGGAAAACAGCAACTGCACTGGTGTTGCATAAATTATAATTTAAGGGAAACGTATAGTAATGAGGAAGATAACGTGCTAGTATTTGAACGAATGTGGGTTCATGCATGGGATTTTATGGGCTCGTAGCCATTAATGAATGTGTCAGCTCGGATCTTTTGCTATTGAATCCTGATTTTCCACGGGGTAGTTGTCCTCGGGTGGTATTTGTCCTCGGAGGGGGGGGGGGGGGTAATTGTCTTCGGGGGTAGCTGTCCTCGGAAGGTAATTCTCCGGTGGGTAATTCTCCGGTGGGTAAGTCTCCGGGGGGTAATTGTCCTTGGGGGTAGTTTTCCAGGGGTGATTGCTCAGGGTGTAATTATCCTAGAACCATTTCAAACATAATAATAAATGATACATTTATTTAAAGCTCAAGATGTATTTGTCACGTGTCACATTTCTACTTCTCCTACAGTTAATACTTTCCTATTTGATATCACTACACAAGAATAGAAGTAATATTAACATGAGTGTTTCTTTAAAGGATTAGTGCCTGCATAAACCCCATTTAGTTATTCTCATACTTCTACAGTAGATCAGGCATTTGGAAGAGTGCAGTACCTCATATTATAGAAGCGACCCCCCCCCCCCGTAGCATCTCTTAAAGAGTATCAATTATTAATACTAGTCTTTTAAGTTGTATGCTAAAATTGCTTTAAGACCAGCCTTTAATTGTTTATCTGTTTTCTTGACATTGACCGGAATGGACCTGGCTTTTCATCAATCCACAAACTCGCATCTCGTTTTTGTTTGGAATAACGTGACGACACCAGCAGCAGGAGCAGCATTCTCTACCATTGATGTAGGATCACATTTAGCAGGGGTGTCAACGCTATCAGGGTTAGTAGCCAATCTATAATGTATTATTTCAAAGAGCAGGCTGAGTTCTGGTAAACATAAACAGCGCACATGGCGGTTCGGAAGAATATCTTGGTAGAAGTAAGGATCGAGTGGTAGTATTAATATAAGTATTGGTAGTAGCAGAAGTTGGACTACAGCTAGTACTGGTAGTGGTATTGTCATGAATTTTCTTTTTAGTTTCTGAATGCCTGACATCTAGAAAATCATTCCTAGACAAACAATTTTTCGCTAATTTTGGCTTGTGCCGCGACTTGACTGATTATTAAAAGCCCGCTTATCCAGGTCAAATTCATTGCTCGTTCTCTTGCAAGTGCATTTTCTAATATATTTATGACAAGATTTGTACATTACAATTTATTTCTTCTCTGGCGGAGCGAATTAAAACAAATCAGTGACTTTTTGCCTACGCATAAATACTACAATTTTAATTCTTAAATTTCAGTCCCTCGGATGAACAGAAAGTGACAGACTCTAATATCCTGAAACTAGCAAGGCTTCTACCACCTAATCTGTGGAGCCCTCTTTACGTTGCTCTTCGCATCGATTACAGCATCGCTAAAGGTATCAGAGAGAATTCTAGAGAGATGAATGAGCAGTACATAGACCTCCTTCAAATTTGGAAATCTGCATCAACTCGGACTAGAAAGGATTTAAATGCGATCCTCATCCAGGCAGAAGCAGGAGGATTTGTAAACAAGTATTTGGATTCGGTGTAAAACCAGAAAGAGAGATTAAGAGAGAGTAAGAGAGAGAGTGAAAGAGAGAGAGAGAGAGAGAGAGAGAACGGAAAAGGGGGGGGGGGCGAGGCAATGTGAAAACTATTATGATACATCCATGTCACATGTGACCTTGTTGTGTTATATAAGTCAGATGCCGTCTAACACTATAGAATAAATGGATAGTTTTCAGCAGAAACATAATCGTTCGTCACAATGTTGTTAACGCTTGATAGTTATGCAAGTTTGGCTTCTTTTCCGTTTCCTTATTTGGGGGTTATTTGTTTGTTTGTTTGTTTTTTAGAGGCGGATGTTTGTTGTAGAAAGCAAGTGCGTAATTGCCACTACGGGATGACTGTTCCATATACACGTACATAAATCTTTATGAATACAGTTCAATAAACACCAACATATGAATATAATATTTTGCAGATGTTTCCAATGGTCGGTTGAGATAGAAATGTGATGACAGATCTTAAATTATTCTTGTAAATTCTACCATGCCAATAAATTGTAGAGATTTATGTTTCTATTTCCATGACCAGCCCGCATTATGACAACTTCAACATGCAGATGCATACTCTATACTATTGATTTCTTGGTGTGTGGTTTTTCCGTGTTTTCCCCCCGGAATTCATGTGATGTTTGATACAATTCTTAACGAAATGTAAATTCCGTTCATGTATATTCGTTCATAATTTTAGATGCTTGCATCTTTTGCTGATATTTTAGTTTTTATACATGATATTCTGTGTAACATTCACTGAAGCTTATAACTTAGGATTCATCGATTTTTCTTCCCTTTTCCCTATCACACTATGTAGGCTAAACATCAACATGAAAACGCGAACTTGTAGGTGTTGTGTAAGCAACCATGTTTCTAAAAATATATATATATTCTTTTTATGTTTACGTCTCGCGTAATACTTATCCCTAACGTGTTTTTATATTTGGTTTGAGCAGAATTTCAAGAATATAAAGCTCTACCAGGAGCGGTATTCTTAAAGCTCACTTCACCTTCCTTTTGAGTCCTCATGCCCATTAAAACAATACCCACTCTCTCTTAGCCCATTTCATATGCGATGTAAAAAAGAATGATGTATACGCTCGTCAACTTAAACAAAGGAAAATGTAGTAGTACACTACACTGTTAGAAAAAAATTAAACAAGTTGTTTAAAATTTTAAACAACCACAAGTTAACCGGTAAATCGCTCAACTGTTGTTTAAAAATTAAACAACTTAAGGTTGTTTACGTTTTGAACTCTTAGTTGTTTAAAAATTAGAAAAACTTTTAAACAACAGTTGTTTAATCAAGAGGTTTACGGTACACCATGTGTAAAGTCCTCGAGGGACTGAGGAAAGTAGATAGAAAATAGAAGTGAGATGGAAGGCGAGAAAGTGGAGGTTGGAAGGAAGAGTATCTTTCGGAAGTGAGTTTAGTCCTGAAAAGGACTGTATACCAGAAAGTTTGAGCAGGATGAGAGGTTTGAGTAGAAGACTGGATTGAGTTGGAGAGTTGAGTAGGCGGGTAGAATTGCAGAGCAGGAGCAGGAGAGTAGACTCGACGTTTCGGACAGGTTGACTGTCCGTCTTCAGGAGTGAGTGTTCGCTAGGCGTGCGGCGGTTCTTATGGCGTGGATGCGGACTTGGGGGAAAGCAATGAGCCGGCGGGCTCGGCAGGTTGGCAGGCAGCTGTCGGTGGTGGCGCGCGGTTGAGTGAATTGGCGGGAAACGAGTGGGCGGCGGTTATGCGGATGCGTGTGGTAGGTGTCGGCGGGGTAGCGGGGGGGGGGGGGGGGGGGGTTTGTGTCGGTCGTTGAGTGGGTGTATCGATCGGCGGTGAGGATGGCTATTGGTGTCGGTCTGTGTGTGTTGGTCGGCGGTTTCGGCGTTGGCGTAGGTTGTAGCGAGGTGTGGGCGTGGGCGGTGCTTGTGTGGGTGGAGTGGCTAGTTGAGAACTTGTAGTGCTTGGATGAGTGGGTGTGGTTGGGTGGTTGTAGGTGGTG